>OV884049.1:11314489-12514489 GCA_930367265.1 Catocala fraxini | reverse complement strand
AGCATAAATAGTCTTCTGAAGGAGCGCAAGAAACTATACACACCACAAGGAACATAATATTTTGAAAGACATCTCCCGCTCTCTGTTTAATGCTTGTACACAAAGAACATCCAAATTCGGAACAACCATTTGTGGATTTTTTGTCCTGTGTGGGATTCGAACATACAGCACTCGGTGCAGTAGTAGTGGCAAGGCGAACAGTTAAACCATTACGCCATTCGTGCAGTCAACTCTGACTGTGATCTTTTGTAGGGCATGGTTGATCTACAGCCAGGGATATGGTTTATCCACTTTCATATGTCAAAAAATATATTGATACATTTCCTTGGATATATATTTTGCCTGTGACTTGATTTGTTGCTACAGTGATCAAATATTGCCACACATCAAAGCGCCGATAATGCCCATGTAATCGCACCTGTTACTGAGCTCTACAAAAGTATTACCATAATTACTACGCCATTGATTTTGACTTACGATGCATGAACACCATTGAGCATACCGCTTGCCGAGAAGGGCTCACAAAATAATTATATCGATTTATAAATTAATGCGCAATAAAATGAACGTAGCTTTGGGCAAGAAAAATTTTGTGCAGTCATGTTTAAAAACATTGTGGCTACGTGTGTGTTATAAATATAATCCTACTAGGTATATAAATGAGAAAATGTATGATGATGTTTAGATGTTTGTAAACATGCGTAAACCATTGAACTAATTGAGACGAACTGAATATACTACTAGAGACAATGTGCTAGATTAACACACAGGACGGTTTTTTAATATTAGTATACTATTTTCGAAAACACAGGCAGAAAACCGAAGAAGGGTTACAATATATGTTTTGTTTGTTATATATAGATTCACAATTAGATCCTAACTGAGTCTAATTATTAACTACGACGTTCTGTGGTCGCCGGTGTTAGCTAATCGTGGCATAATAGTAAATTCTGGTAAATAGGTAATCATGTCTGGACCATATAGTTTTTATTGTTATTGAGACGATGGGGTGTATCTTGAGTAACATTTGTACTGCTTCGCCCAGTATCCCAGCCCCCTTTATCGATGTAATGGTTTTCATATAAGTTTAGCTCTAGCACTGGAGTACACGCGCACATTTTTCTTACACAAATGCACGCGTGGCCTACTATGGTAGACCATGTTTAAATAGCAATAATTCTCATTTTTCAGTAAAATTTATAAAAATGACATATAAAATGAGGTTATAATTTATTCTGTCTCTTTAAAACTTAGTTAATTTTAATAACAAGAATAAACTACAAAACTGGAACAATATTATTAAAGAATTAAAAAAATAACAAATCATGTCACTTTTGAGATCAATGTGTTAAAGTACAAAAAAAACTAGATTTTTTTAATAATAGTTTAATAAAACCTTACAAATTTGACTGCACGGTTCTGCTACTACGCTGAGTGTTGTGGGTTCGAATCCCACAAGGCACAAAAAAACTGTGTGATAGTTACTTATTACTGTTGTAAATGAAAAAGGTTTATATTGTTGCTACATTTTGCCTACGGCTTCGCTTTTGTGAATGTAGATTTTGTCAACAAATTTCTATCCCTTGGGATCAGTACTTTTACCTGGATGAAAGATTCCCTATATCCTTTTTTATTTCCCTGACAAAGGGTGTGCGAAATTTCATGACGATCGGTTGAGTAGTTACGGCGTGAAAGCGTTATAAACAAACAAACTCACATTCGCATTTATTATATTAGTTATAATATTACTAATCTAGAATATAATTACCAGTACATAAAAGCAAAAAATTTTTTTTGTGTCGCACTAATTTCTTTATGAGAATATAAACTCTTTAACCAGAAAATGGTTAATTTGAATGCTATAAAGGCTTAGCAAATTATGTCGCTGACTGTAATACTATGAAAATAGATGTCTCATAGGATCAAATAAAGCACATGGTAAATAAATAGCCCTAATTCTGGTTTGTTGGTAATTCAGGGGTCTTGGCACTTGACTTGTGAGGGTGAAAGAGCCGCAGAGTGGTTTCGAGGCCTCAATGGTAAAACCGTTGGGAACTTTTTAATATATCATGGATGAAGACTCTTTGAGCATTATTTTCATCTAATAGTAATACTTTTCTTGCCTATGATATCCAGTCATCGATTTATTCATAGGTACTTTATGATAATGTAGGTACCAATGTACTTTCCAACCAAAAAAAACAAAAATTAAAAACTATTATGGAGCGAGAATGACTGAATATCTAGTCCCAAAAATATATAACGAGATAGAATTATTAAGAACACAACCTAAAATAAGTAAAACATTGTTAAAAGCAAAGCTAAAGAATCTACTGCTTAGCGTTGTTGACATTACTATTAGTGAGGTCCACTCCCGCGAAGCAGTCGATACAAAAAATTTGTATTGTATTGTATTGTAGATATATATCTAATAATAATTAGTTTTAAGGTTTAATAAATAATTGTTAACGAACGCATCTCGCCAACAAGCTGTGTAGCTTGGCGAGGAAATTTATATGTTGTATTATTATTATTACAAGTGAATATCATATCTTAGTAATAGATATCAATGTACAGAAATCGCTAGAATATGCCCTAAGAATAAATTAGAAATAAAATATACTTCTGGACTTAGACAAACAAAATTTGGTGTACCTCAAGGCAGCGTGCTCGGGCCACTACTCTTTCTAATATATATTAACGATCTGCCAAAAGTGTTGAGTCATAAAATGATCTTATTTGCAGATGACAGCACAGCCATTATAGAATGTTCTGACTTTAACTGCTATCAAAATGATATCAATAATTCCCTAACTAAAATTATAAATTGGCTTTGTCATAATAATCTAGTTATAAATTTAACAAAAACTAAAGTTATGCATTTCCATCAGCGCCGTGAAAATGAAAGT
The DNA here is from genome assembly GCA_930367265.1 of Catocala fraxini. Classification (NCBI taxonomy): domain Eukaryota; kingdom Metazoa; phylum Arthropoda; class Insecta; order Lepidoptera; family Erebidae; genus Catocala; species Catocala fraxini. Next base: position 12,511,580 of record OV884049.1, on the reverse strand, counting down.
ATTAAAGTTACATATAAAGATGTTAACATAGAAGAAGTAAATAGCGGTAAATTCTTAGGCATTACTATTGATAACAAGTTAACGTGGAAACCCCAAATTGAGGAAGTGTGTAGGCGATTAAGTAAATCGGCATACGCACTTTTTCCGCTTTCAAAAAAAGTAAATACAGAGACATTATTGAAGGCTTATCATGGTTTAGTAGCCTCAGTTCTACGTTACGGTATTATTTTTTGGGGACGGTCCACTGACAGAGAGCTTGTATTTAAAATGCAAAAACGTTGTATCAGATCAATGTGTGGTCTTAAAACAATTGAAAGCTGTAAATCTTATTTTAGATCCTAAAAGATATTAACATTCCCATCATTATACATATTAGAGATTGCACTATTTGTAAAAACTAATTCTGAATTGTTTACGAAATTATCTACTGTAAGGAAGAATCCAATGCGTGCTCAATACCTTAATCAATTGTCTCATGTTAAATGCAAAACGTCCTTGATGCAGAAGAGTTTTTTTAGTATTGCGTCAAGGATATATAATAAAATACCGAATGAAACCAAAAGCATGCCGACCACCATTTTTAAAAACAAATTAAATAAATTTTTGATTGACAAATGTTATTATACATTGGACGATTTTTTAAATGATAAATTGTAATTCTAATGATTAATTTAATGTTATTTTCTATTATGTTTCTTAATGATTTTTATGATTATGATAATTAATTCAATGTTACTCACAATTTAAATTGTATTTTACGATGATGTTTCAAAATTATTCAATTAATTTAATATCACTAACAATTTTATTTTATTTATCAAATGTTTGTATGTCCTGAAGACAAAACATAGAAGTACTAAAACAAATGTAACACCTTAATATTTACCTATGTTTAACAAATAAATGATTCTGATTCTGATTCTGATTCTGAATAAATGAGTAAAAAAAAAAAAAACTTCACAAGACAGTTCATAGTACATTAATATGTACCGTACTTGTCGACTCACGCCTGCTATCTTTAAGAGGGTAGACTAAGTATGTAGTAATGTAAAAATATAATAAATATAATAATGTAATAATAATTAAATGTAATGCACATATTTTCACGGTGAAAAGGGAAGCACCACCCTTTTACTGAAGACAGGCGTTTAAGCAATAGACACTGTGATTGCGTTCGTCTGGTAAGTAAGGGTGCCTGTGCCACAGGCATTAAAGGCACATACTATATAATATAGATATAAATTCTAAAACAATACTTGTAAAACATTCTTTGTATATAAAAACTTACGAATTATATTATAAACTAAGTGATTACTATAACGACTTAAAGAGTTATTTTATTGCATAACACTTATTGAACAACAGTCATCAAATTTTCTGTTTGATCGTAGTTCAAGGTTTGTAAATATTGTTGAACTGATTGCTTAGTGTTAGCATAATTTTTGTCATAAATCGTAGTTATTTTGTTTATATTATTATAAAGAAAAGAACCTAAAATGCGAAAAACCTATTGGTAAAAATATACTTAGATTGAGACTGAGTAGTACAAACGATATCTTTCCGTCGTTTAGTGTTAGTAAGTTCCGGGTTATAATCAAGAGTAGTATGTTGTTTGAGTACAGTGTGCATTATAAAAAGCTGCCGGACTGTTAGTACTTTAGAATTTTGATACAAAAGGCATGTGGGGTAGCGAAAAGGTCGATGTGTAGCTACTTTTAGGAGTGCTCTTTGTGCTATTGTATTAAAAGCAATCATAGTATGTATCTGTAAAAAGAAAACCTCATTTTCGCCAGCTTCAATAGATCCTCTATATTAAAGGAGTATTTTTGGTATTCATGCTATTACTGCTCTACCTGGAATTTAATCGAAGACATCTCGATAGGCCGTGAGTGTCTATCAAACTTTTGAAAAGCTTACTCTGCTATACATTGTAAATAAGGATAATCTAGATATCCCGTTGTAGCCTACAATCTTGTAGACCGTTTCTAGTGCGGTATTTGCCTTTATAAGTAAAGAAATCGCTGATTTCCTTGCCAAAGCCCAAATCATAACTCGAACAAGTAGTCGTTTTTACGAACAATGTATGTAGTTTTTGTGCTACACATGTTTTACGACGCCCTTATTCTTTGATATATCAGATAATATACTTCGTAAGTTTGTGCTGCACTGAAGATGAAAACACGTGGTACGTCTCGAAGATTCTGATTAATTGGTTCAGATACACGAAGGTTAAGTATGGAGGAGGAGGATTGAATGTCTGGAAAGCTGTTTCTATGTAACGAGTAAATCGGTTGTGTGTTGTGTTTATCATGAATTGCGTAGTAGAGCCTGCAAAAGGGCATTGCTAGCAAACATTTTAAAAGTTACTATAATACAAGAAATGCGTCTGTTTTATGGAACAGTCAAATGTCTAATTTGTTTGCAAATGCTGCGGTTATTGCATTAATTACAAACAAGGCAAATGTACTAATTAGGTTTATGCAATGTAATAACCCTTTTTTGCTCCTAATGAAATTAAATAAAGTCAATGCATCATGGCATGTAACGTGCAGATATAGTCTTTTTCTTTTTGATACCTATTCAATTATAATATAAGTACTAAATTATTTTTCTTAAAGAAAAATTTTGAAGACTGCTTCGGAGATAATTACGTAACATATCCGAGATAAATTACGTACCATAGATGTGTCACGAGAAACGTTGCAAACATTCAAACAACGGACACAAATAACTATAATTATATTCTAGTAAGGGTAAGCAGATAGACAAATATAGACCATAAGACGTACAAGTCGCCACCTACGTATAATGTTTTTCAAAATTATTTTGTAACTATTTCAACATTTTAACGACGTTTATAAAATATATGAAAACATATAATTATATATGTTTTCGTCAGAACACTGATCATTTTATTTGAAAACCTGTATCTAGATTATATTACCCTTTAATTAGATGTCTGGGCTCTTTGTATGTTTAATTATGTCTGTAATAAAAACAAAAATGTCAGTAATAAGAGAGATAGGGCATCAACAAATATTTAAATACTCATTTCTTTAAATTATTCTGATAATCTGTTTAAAACATGGCGGTAGTTATGAAATTGATTAGTTATTAACATTTGATCTTAAGTAATATCTGTGTATGTACCAATGTAGTTCATATAAATAATAAATGAAAAGAGAACATAAAAGCGCGCCTACATATTCCAAAAGGAGCTGACAGAAAGGTATGACTAACACTTTTATCAACTACGTTTAGTATCCTCGTAATAGAAACCGAGAGTGTTGCCGCACATTTCAAGACTGTGGGACTGTGACTCAGAATATTTCTTCAGAAAACACCATAAATAAACCTTTGTTTGACTCGGCATCAAATCCTAACTAACATTATAATGTTACGCTTTGACGCTGGAACTACACGATGGAGCATCAAAAATTTTCGCATACAGGTTATCAAGATAACAGTCAAGGACACAGTTTTCATCCAGGGGTCATGTCGGACTCATGAGCTGAAAGATGGTGAACGACATCCCGGTAATACCGACTAAACCCACCATGGTGTTCCTTGACATAACCGCAATCGGTGGGTCTTAGATAACATGATCAATCTCTAGTTTACTCTATCTGCACTATAGAGAATCTGTGTAAGGCAACGTACAGCACTTTGGCATTCGCTAAATTATCGGCTTATAAATCTAGTGGTAAACTGTTAACGTGAAAACATAATCTATTTTAGACAGAGGCACAATTGATGTAATAACAAGTGAGAATCGGCAATGAATTGCCATAAATCTTAGAGTTCGAATAAATGGTTCAAGTAAAAAGGTCACGTGACACCACGTGACCTTGAGGTCGAAGTTCAAAGGTCATAGTCATTTCGGGGGTATATCGACTATGTTTAGTCGAATGGCATTGACCGCGAGTCTCTAGCTCTTACGGTTCTTGAGTTGAAAGTTGTATAACAGACGGACGGACAAAGCTGTAGTATAAGAGCTTTTTCGATCTCTAAAATAGATTCACAACTAGATTTTGCCCGCGGCTTCGCTCGCGTAAATGTATGTTAGGTTAGGTTACTAATAGTACTTTTTGCTGGATGAAAGGGACGCTGTGTACTCTTGTATGACAATGTGAATGCGAAATTTCAGAATGATCGGTAAAGTAGTTACGGTGTGAAAGTATAACAAACAAACTTACATTCAAATTTATAATATTAGTTAGGATTACAAAAGCAGAACTTTATCAAATTGCCAACAACCAACTTGGCGTAATCCGTCAGTTGATCACAAGAAAATAAAACAATTGGAAGTAAATCTGGCGCATTACCGCGGCGTCCGGGTAAGCCTCCTACAGCCTACAATAAGGCTCTGTCACCGAGGATCTGTCACTCACAGCCGCAGACAAATACTTGCCATTATTTTGTGTTGAATTTAGGATTGAGATGATTGAATATTTGGAATAATTAGAACTGTTTTGATGGGATTATTGCGATTTGTTTTATATGCTTATGATAAAAATAATAATTTGTAAAATAAGTAGCGTTGTAAAATGAGCGATTAAAAAGAGTAGCCGTGAGTTTCTTGCCCGTTCACCTCAATGGTTCTACGCCCTTGCTTTGCTGAACGTGGCAGGTAAATTTAAATTCATGTTACTGTTTAGTTAGTGTACCCTTGACGTTCATAAGTGTAACTTTCTGACCTAAATGAATAAATATATTTTGATTTCGATTGTTGTTGGTTTGACACGGGACAAAAAATGGTGTGATTAACAAATATTTGTTCCGAGTCTGGGTGTTCTTTGTGTAAGTTGTTTAAATGTTCGTAAAGTCCCCCGCGATGCAGAAACTTTTCATAGACGACTCGATGGCGTAGTGGTTAGTGTAACCGACTGCCACGCCTGAGGTCGTGGTTTCGATTCCCGCACAAGTCAAACATTTGTGTGCATGAACATGGATGTTTGTCTTGGTCTGGGTGTTTCTATGTATAAAATGTATGTATTTACAAAAAAAAAAGTACAAATGTATGTTTATCCATTGTCTAGTACCCATAGTACAAGCTCTGCTTAGTTTGGGCTAGATGGTGTTGTGTGTATGTGATATAGAATATTATTATTATTATTATTATTATTATTATAGAGAAGGTGTAGACTTAAAAAAAAACTAAACATTAAAACGAGATAAGATTTTCTTCTTGAAACTAGAACATCCCAATGGATGAAGTAGCTTGCATCTAGTGACGACACTATAAGCCTAAATACGTATTTAGTCTAATGCGCTAAGGGCTAGGCAGAGGTTTATTACTCCCACATGTAGATGTCGATTTGCCGTCTACCGGTATCAGTACCAGACCCTGGGCTGCTACTAAGAATATCTTGACAGAAGATTTTGCTTGATCTGGTGCTGAAGTATTTTACATACAAAAGTCGTATAAAGTAATCCTTTTGAGCGCCAACCTATGCCGAATGCGATGTGTCCTCCAGCGCCAAGCTATAAATCTACAACAGTTGAAAAATGTTGGCTACTTAAATATTTCTGTTTTTAAAATAAACCATCGTCCCTATTGAAATAAAAGTGTAGAGGTAGAGCTTTAGGCAATAGTAAAATTACGCACAAAATAAAATAAACTATTTTTTCGAAGTATTTTTATTAATAAATGTTACGATTAGACATAGTCTTCTAATAAAGTCGTGGCGTGGATGGCACGGATACGTTTGTTTTCTATACAAGACCGTGGCGTTCAGAAGGTTAACATGTTCATCCTAAGTAATATTATAAATGCGAATGTGAGTTCGTCAGTTTTTAAGTACGCGATCGATCATCGTAAAATTTCGCATACACGTTGTTAGGGGTACAGGAAAATGACATAGGGTACCTTTTATCCTGGAAAAGTACTGTTCACAAGGCTTAGAAATTTATTGACAACAATTAAATTAACGTAAGCGAAACCATTCTACAAAATCTGGTATTGTAATATTTTGAATCTGGCATGCATTACCGTAGCATACACGCTGGCAAACGTGCGGGCGGTAACTAGGAGTTAATAAAATACATCTTTTTTATATCATACATACGGAACCATGATTCGAACCTACAAACACGTTGAAACGTATTTATTTAGCAGATAGAAAATAACTCGTTCACAGATAAAGCATCTGGAGTATCATTCATTTAGGCTTGCCCTGAATAAATTCTAGGTCTTTCTCATCATTAAAGAAGTATGCGGCTATGTTTTTTATTTTTTGCCTCGAAGTTTTATTAGTTATAGATATGGAATGGAACAGGTGTGGTCTTATTAAAAGATCTGAACGTATTGCTTATTAAAAATTCCAGTTATACCAGAAAGGGATATGTTACGTAAGATTGAGCGCTTGCGCAGCTGACTATCAGGAGGGACCGGATTCGGATACTGCATATACGTGTCTTGGAGCTGATTGAATCTGTGCAACCGTTTGAGATATAATTATAATTATTCATACTTAGTTACATACATACCACTTCTACAGTTTCGCCTATATTGCCAATATGGTACCCAGAAGTATATCACACATTTCCCAGTCATGATTTCCACCGTAGCTGGTCTATTGCCATGTAATAGAGACTGTTCCAAATTCAATGCTGTCACTGAAAATATCTAGGCAGAAAAACCAAATTTACCCGACTAATGACTGAATCGAGCTGGAGACCTTCACAGCAGTGGCATACCCTCTACCGCATCAAAAATAAGAGTTACTATCAATTGTATACGAATCTTTTATGTACTATACAAACTTAAGCAGTTCTCTACCAAGCCATTCATTTTAAAGTCACTATTAACCTTCGTCTGTGTAGTTCAGACTGTCAAGATGAGAGCCAGATTGAGAACCTCTTTAAACACAAAATACTGTTTCAAACTTTAAGCGTATCCAAACCTCGTAATCTATAACATCAATATGACCTCAAAAACCTCTCTGCCTTAACTATTAATCAGACTATTTTGAATTATTTAATGCATTAACTTCCTCTGGAAACTGATTTCAGAGATCTGTATAATATTAATGGGAATTCTAAAGACATTTATTCGTCCACTCGGTTGTTAGGCCTAGAGTATGCTAGCGGGGTTGGGGCACTTTGCCGAGATTTATGGTGACCACAATTTCGTTGACCTTATGTCTGATTTTTAGATGTTAATCTTCATTATGTTGTCTTAGACCGTCCGTTGTTGCATTGGACTAATTTTCCAAGAGTGTTTGCGGATTTACTTGACATCTGGTCGCCTCCTCACTGCTACTGCGCCGAGCTTTGGGTGTTCAATCTCGATAAGAGACAAAAAATTGTGTCTGCAAATGGTTGTTCAGTGTCTGGGTGTACTTCGTGTTCGTTGTATGAATGTTTGTAAAGTCCTCCGCGATGCAGGTATTATTTCTATGGTGGTAGTAGCTTTTATTTTAGTAAAACGACGGTGGAAGGTACTCCAAATTTGCTGGATTTCTCCGGGACAATCTTTTACGAAAACTAATATAGTATGGGTTTTCAAAACGTCGGGTGATCCTTAAGAGACATAAATTATGCTATGAATAAACAAATAACATTTCACTGTTGAACTTAGTGCTTTACAACATTAGTATTATTTCTATAAAATCGTACCCATTCGGCGGTCTGTACTTATCTTTAGTTCACCCACAAAATATTTGTGTCAGTTTTATTATTTACGGGAATTTTACTAACGAAATGTCGTAATAATTGTAGATCGATATAGTATAATAATAGTGACTATATTTTAGAAGGCATGAAATAGCAGCACTGAGTTTCGGACCGTTGCGTTGGTACAATATTCACGATTTTGTTCCATGTATTTCATCTCTATCACATACATAGTCTCACGACTGTGTCCCTGACGGAAAAGGCAGAGGTGTATTGCACCCCAGCTATGGCTTTAGATCTAATATTATAGAGCGTCAGCCTATCCCTATAATCGGTAACAGCTCTAGTCTTGCGCTGCTAACTGCTAAAAACTTAATAACACCCGAAAATCAAACGCGATACAACCTGCACAGCAGAGGTTTTCAACTTCTGAACCACTCAGGCAATTGATTTGTTTATTACACCAACATTTTACCATCTATGGACGACTTTTACGATCTACATATTAGAGGGCGCGCCGTCTATTGGGCACAGGTACGGACGACGTATTACTACTACTAAGAACTTTTTTAACATTTTCGAAGCCGGGACCTAACATAGCATAAGCATTAATTATCACTAAGACATGAATTGCTAATAGATGGAAAAAAAAACATTTTATGGACATGCAAAAATAATTTTCATCCTTTTTGCAAAAAAAAAAAACAATTACTAAAATCTAGTCTAGATCATATCTATTTATTATTCAGCATTTAGCAATTATTCTACTAACAATGGCAGTGCTTTTAAATCTACTATTAATATTATATGCGATACATTTATTCATATCACGAATAATCCTCAACCATTTCAACAAACATCGAAATATATTTTAGTGCTTTCAATATTATATTCAGTATTAATATTTTTACCAATATAAACCCAGTTATGATGGCCGACGATTTAACCCTCAAATAGCTACTTGTACCAGTTATCAGGCGATTTTATAGGGCTTTAACATTTACCGGGCAGTCATTCTGAGAGGCGCCCTGTGCCCGAGGACGTTAGCATTACATTGTAGAACGACATGCTCATAAAACGAAAACGATATAATTTTTCTACGATTATAATTTTATTTAGATTACGTTGGTCGACGTAAATGCGAGTGTTTTATGATGTCGATGAAAACATCTGCTTTCTTGAGATGATTTTTTAGATATTCGGTGGCCAAATGTGTAAGTAAAATGTAGAAGTGAGGTTTTTTGTTTTATTATAAAATTGTTGGAATATTTAGACAGGATTAAGTTATAAAGCAAGTATGTTTCTGATATATTTATCTTAACATTTATTTAGCAAGTAGGTACGAAGTTTATTCTATTGAAGTTATATATAATATACTTACATTTTTAAGTATTCCTACACCAATATTGAGCTTAAATATTAACAAGTGTATTAAAAAGATAACTGGTAAATAATTAATAAATCTAGGACATGGAAATGTTCTAGATTGAAATATATTATATCTGGTGGCCTGATATACAGGTTTTAGCCTAATTTTAGCACCATTCTAGCATAATACATATGTTTTTTCAAATAAGTAATAAAGATTTTGTAACCTTATTTACAAAATATCTACTAAAATATTTGTGTCAGTTTTATTATATTTTAATATTTGCGGGTGTTTTACCAACGAAATAATATGTCCAGCAGTGGACGTCTTTCGGCTGAGATGACGATGATGATGATGAACCTGATTTATATTGGGATAAAAACAATAAAGATATGTTATTTCTATTTTTTTTTGTGTGCCATAGTTGTTGTTTAATTAACTTTTACATAATTAATTTTAAAATGAAATAATCTAATAACCTATATTTACAAATTTACTAAAAAAGATAACATAATTAATATAATTACAAAAACACAAATAATTATTATACTAAATATTTACAAAAATGGTTTTGGCATCGTAGAATTCTTCAACATCGCTGTCAACTGGTAACGTACCCAGAAGACTGGCAGCCTTGCCACATTGAATGGCAATGCTGATTCTTTGGGCTAAGAAAAGACCAGCCTTCTGATCACGCGAAACGTCGATCAGGCGTTTTGCGATCTCCCTGTACAAAATACGAGCGCTCGGACCCCATGAACCTAGGGTTTCCACCCCAAACGGCTCAAAAATGTAATTTCCAACTAAATTACTATATTATTATATGTTATTTCTATTAATTATAAAATGGTAACATAACTAATCTACTTTAAGCCGTGCAGAATTCGTCAGATAGTGAAACTAGTCTATCCGGATTGTGTAGTGGTTTATTTAAAATGCAACTTAAAATGTTACTCACCATTGTGCTCAGTTACTTTAAAGACGATTTGACTCCGCATGCATGATCACCTGCAAATATACATAATATACAATAAAGAATTAGGAAGTTCTGCTGTGGGAGATTACTATACAAACCCTAAATAGTTTGTTTAGGAAAATATTTTCAGGTAGAGTCTACTTTTTTCTTTTACTAATCATAATAATATCAGCCCCGTTGGGCACGGGCCTCTCTTTAGTATAAGAAGGGTTAGGCCATAGACCATCATACCCAGAAGCGAGATGACAGACTTGACATACCTTGTAATTATCTTTTTAATATTCGTTTTTTATAGTCAGTAGTATATGGCATAATAGCTGCAACACCTTGTTAATCTGAGTTGTAAAATACTGAAATTATATTTAATTATTGAAATTAATCTACTATATACGGATTTTATCGCGTTGTTTATTTGACACTTTATTACATAATTTTGAAAACTGTTACACTACTTTTACTTTTAAACTTTACTAATTTTTAAGCTAATGTCGTGTGTGTCGTCACTTGGGGTCGGCTTTTCTAGTCTAACCGGATTTGACTGGATATCAGTTTTTACACGGAGCGGCTGCCACCTGACCTCCGCAACCCGAAGGCTAACGATAACCTAAGACTAGACCAGTGTCAGGATATTAGAGGGTGCTGACTTTCCCAATGACGACTGCCATAGATGTTTATGGCAGCCGGGACCGACGGCTTAACGTGCTATCCGAGGCACGGAGCAGGCGGTAATTGTCAATCAATACGCACATAATTTCGAGAAGTCATATAACTTCCGAAAGTCAGGGGTGCGCGACGTGGGTTTGAACCCGAGACAGACAGACAGACATGCAGAGGTGCATTGCAGTCTGTTGGTCTCCCCACTGAGCTATCGCTGCTATCTATATCTCAATAATATCAGACAATATTAAAAATAAATATTATATAACATTGTATGTATACCACATTGACTGAGAATATAAAGTGGGGTAAAAGATTTAAAAAAAAAAAATATTCATGGAATAATATAGAAAGTAATCGCTGTAGATTTGAACCTGTGAGCGGCGCATTATCACTGCGCAACCGAGACAGTAGATCCTCAGATAGGTGCATGTCGTCATGTATAAAAGGAAATATTGGTATTTTGTCCGCGGCTTTGCCGCGTTCATCTCGATGTCGGCCTCGATGGCGTAGTGGCTAGTGTAACCGACTGCAACGCTGAGGTCGCGGGTTCGATTCCCGCACAAGTCAAACATTTGTGTGTATGAACATGGATGTTTGTCTTGGTATGGGTGTTTCTATGTATAATATGTGTGTATTTCCAAAAAAAAGTATGTATAGTATGTTTATCCATTGTCTAGTACCCATGGTACAAGCTCTGCTTAGTTTGGGCTAGATGGTGTTGTGTGGATGTGGTAGAATATTATTTTATTATTATTATATTTGTAACGCATAATCACATAAACGAGAGCACTAATTAAAAAAATTATTTATCCTTAGAATGCTACTTTATCCAGAAGTAACAAAGCCTATATAACATCACGCTATAAACCACGGGAGCGGGCAGTTATTCCACACGTAGGTGAAACCGGGCAGCTAGTCGTAACTAATATTATAAATGCGAATATCAGTTTGTTTGTCTGTTACGTTTTTAAGCCTTAACTACTTGACCGATCATCATGAAACTTTGTATACACGTTGTCATGAGTACAGAAAAGGACACAGGGTATCTCTTCATCTAGGAAAAAGAATTCAAATTTTCCATAAGCTGTGTATTGCAGTTATATTTGGCCATCTACCTTTCATTAAAACAAGGATTGTCCCCGAGAGATTTATTGACAAAATCAAGATAAACGCAAGCAAAGCCGCGGACAAAATCTAGTTAATATAGATAAATGTACAACCATTCCTGTCGTACTTAATGACATAGTTAAGGTTCAGTTGAGGATAATGCTAAAAGTACAAGTTACAACGAAAACTATAAACATTTTACAACTCAACCCGGTATCGTTGAGAAAGACATGAAACTGGAAAAAGGTTAAAAGGTAAACATGAATACATAAATTGCTCGTTTTGTTTCGGGACTGACTCGGTGGTGCATCAGGTGTATGCGACTGCTGTGTTTGAGGTCTCGAGATTGATTTCCAGGTTAAAATGTTATCGGGATTTTCTTTCAAGGAATAATTAGTAGCAGCGTGGGGTCTGGAACTGTGCTCAGTGAACAGCAAAGGGCAATTCTCTTTGTATTGTTTTTAATTTATGTTATAGATTATCCTTCTGCTAAACTTATCAACACGCGCTCATAGGTTGCCCGTGCTGATACAGATAATTACCTAACAAAAAAATGTATATCAAATAATCAATCATATATTTATTTGTTTGTAAACATATGTAGGTAAATAAAAAGATGCATAACACACTGCCTGACCCGGGCGTCAAACATAAACACCATGTTTAGCTATAAACATATGTTATGGCTTCCGCTTTAATTAAATAATTTCCGATGCTTACTACCATTAGCGCCAAGGCCTAGATTGGCGTAGTGGTTAGTGTAACCGACTGCCACGCTGAGGTCGCGCGTTCGATTCCCGCACAAGTCAAACATTTGTGTGCATGAACATGGATGTTTGTCTTGGTCTGGGTGTTTCTATGTATAGAACGTATGAATTTCCAAAAAAAAAGTATGTATTGTATGTTTATCCATTGTCTAATACCCATAGTACAAGCTCTGCTTAGTTTGGGCTAGATGGTGTTGTTTGTATGTGGTAGTATATTATAATGGGTACAAACTAAACTAAGGCGGTAGTTTCAATACTAATTATGACCAAACCCGGTACCACCGAAGCCTTTCTATAGAGAGATATGAGAACTGCTGCTGGGAGTAAGGTGGAGTCCAAGTAATAGCGGCACTGTGCACAGAGACGTTGACTGTAGACCTTATTTGCACATTTAAAATGACAAAATAGACAACGTGTATGGCAAAATAACCGTTGTGTTGCAAATATATAATAGTAATATTGTCTTACGTTTACACGGATGTTATTAATTGAAAATTAAACTACTTTATACAGATTTTATCGAGCTGTTTATTTAACACTTTATTACTATTACACTTTAGTACTTTTTAAGCTAATTCTTCTCTCTTAGCCTTTATTATTCCCAAGTCACTTGGCTTTTTGACTGGATATCAGTTTTTACACGGAGCGGCTGCCACCGCAACCCGAAGGCTAATGATACCCTAAGGCTAGACCAGTGTCAGGATATTAGAGGGTACTGACTTTCCCAATAACGACTGCCATAGATGTTCACGGCAGCCGGGACCAACGGCTTAACGTGCTCTCCGAGGCACGGAGCAGGCGATAATTGTCAATTAATACGCACATAATTTCGAAAAGTCATATAACTTCCGAAAGTCAGAGGTGCGCGACGTGGGTTCGAACCCGAGACCCTCTGCATTGCAGTCTGTTGGTCTTCCCACTGAGCTATCGCTGCTATCTTAGTTATTAATACTTTTTTAGCTAATTAAATTACAAAAATTATTTAAGTTTACACATTCTCCGACGTTTCGGTTCCTTTTTAGCATTCATGTTCATGGGGAGACAGCCTCTCCGTGAACATGGCACATCCCCGATAAACTACGCGATAAAATCCGTATAAAGTAGTTAAATTTTGAATATATAATAATAGTTATATTTTTGACTGATTATGTAAATTTCTTAGACACACAAGACATCCATAAAGCACCATAAAGCAGGACTTGAATCTGCGACTTCGACGAACCGTGTCGTCGCTTTGCCAACTAAGCTATCCATACATTCAGGGCTTAAAATGTGACTTTGAATTTTGCATCTAATGCTTTGCTTTACAAAAATTATAGAAAGCTGGAAACCCTAAGGACGAAGGAAGAAAGAAAATATTTCGGGACCATCTTTGTCCTTAGCAGTTATGACAGCTGCTTCTTTTTTGCAGTCGGTAATACACTACTGATGTCATCTCAATATATCGCAGTAACTGCGACTCAACAACACTTTCGAACAAAACAAAGCAGCTACGTTATCCACTACAAATAGCGCAGTGATAAATTCGCACTATTAGCTGACATTAGTCACACCCTGTATGGATTGCTGTGTAATTATTGGGACCACGAATGCAGTCTTATATACTTGTTGTATGGGAAAGTGGACTTGACTGTATTGCACGTGCAAGCTGAATAAACTTTCGCTTGCGTCCATTTATTCCCATGGGCACCATTGAACAGGACAAATAAAGTCACATTTGCTCTTTTAACAAGTTGTATACAAAACATTTAAGTAAATAATTGCCGTTTTACTTGACCGATAACGATAAGTGAAATTTCATGATGATCGATCAAGTAGTTAAGACTTGAAAGCGTAACAAACGAACTCACGTTCGCATTTATAACATTAGTTAAGATATCTAAAGTGTTTATTGGTCTAGTGCCATTATCTAGGGAGAAAACAGAGGCTCACTTTTTACAATATTTTAGTTCCAAAATCTTAAATCAAGATAGCGCTGCTATAGAACGTTGTATCTACACTACTACAGGCGTCGCCAGTGGCAGTAGCTAGTTAATATGTATGTGTTGCCCTGTAGTACAAAATAAAGCACATTTACGTTGGATACCGCGCCGGTATTGTGAACACACACTAGACTAAATGCACAATAGTGCGTTTAGTCTAGTACTGGATTAGGAAAACACCATATTTTGTAACAACACCGCATTGTGGTTTAGCGTTAGGCGGCCATGTTGTATACTGATAGCGATAATAAAGCTATAGCTTAGCTTTATCTTTGCCAAGTCGGGCAAAATTATTAGGAATTTTGAAAAAGAACATTTAAATACCAGCCTGTATACTGGAAATTTGTCAGGTAGAAGAAAATATACTCGTCACTATTACGTGGTACACCGCGGCGGTAGAATCAAGGCGACCGCTTACACGCTATGCTTGATGTGCCTCTAATGGCACCGATTTATCAGTTTAACATATATATATATATATATATATAGTCGCACGCCTATATTCCAGAAGGCTTCGTGAAGCTGGTGATAATATCTTGAAAAAGATTATTAAGACTTAGCACAACCTGGGAATTGAACCCAAGACCTTACGCACAGCGGTCTTTTGCCCTAGCTGCGCTACTAAGTCAACCAAAGCACGCATACTTCGTCAACCGCATCGCTGTATGTGTACACATACCGTACTTGGTCCAACGAGAACATCGCAGTTGGCCCAAATCCTATTTCCTGACAGAATTTAGATCTTATTGGAGGATAGTACTAATGGGCCATTCCGATGAGGGTATTATAATCCAACTGTACTATGAGCTTAGTAGATTTTAATAATTAACTTCATTTTTTAAATAGGATTAAAATATGGCCGCGCTATGTAATTTTATGTTTATGGTCATTATGTAGCGTTGGTATTTTTTTTCTATCTTATATCTATTTTTTTTCCTATACTTTATATTTTAACTACTTATATAATAATATCAGCTCTGTATATAAACTGTCCTACTGCTAGGCAAAGGGACTCCTCTCATGCTGCGAAGGGTTGCAACCACGGACCACCAAGCTGATCCAGTGCTGATAGGCAATCTCGAAGATACGTGAAATCTTTGAGAACTTACAGACGAGCAGGTTTCCTCACGATATAACAATAAATCAAGAAACAAAGTCGCATTCGCATTTATAATATCAGTTAGGATGGTACCGTAACCGGAGTTACACTAGTAACACTGTGACTGCGTTTGGCCAGGTGGTATTTCGTTCTACAAATTGAGCTTTGCCTTTTTTATATATGCAGCTAGTCTAGGTATTGTCGCAAATACTGATAATTTATAGTAATTTTGGCCTCTAGGCCGAATTTCACTACCGTATCTATATTCACTTTGACGGAAACTGGCCATCTGTCTAGAAAATATTATATTGCACAAGTGCACGTACTTGTACGCACGTACTTGTTGTAAATACCGTGGTAAATACAAATGCTTTCTTTATTCCCGCACTGTCATAATCCGATAGGGCTCTAAATACCTACGAAAACCGGAGAGATATTACATATAATACGAACGACTGGTCGGTTTGCCATCGGTGCCGTGGCTAATGTTTGTGTTTGATTCAAGCGAAATGTTAGTAAGTTTATCTGTCAAGAAATTATCCGTAGAAGACAAATCGACTCTTCGGAGAACAATTACAGTGGAATGGCAAAATATGAATTTATATCTATCATATATTAATGTATAAATAAGCGATAGCCTAGTGGGAGATTGGACTTTCACGCAGAGGTCTCTAGTTCGATCTAAAAGTACACACCTCTGACTTTTTGAAGGTATGTGCCGAACGCGATGTGTCTTCTAGCGCCAAGATATAAATCTATAACAGTAGAAAAATGTTTGCCACTTCAATTATGCTGTTTTTAAAATAAACAAAGGCATTTTGGGTAATAGTAAAATAACGCACAAAATAAAACAAAATAATTGTTTTATGTATTTTTTTTTTAATTTTATTATTATACATTGTCTTCTAATAAAGACGTGGCGTGGAGGGCACGGAAACGTTTGTCTTCTATACAAAACCGAGACGCTCAAAAGGTTAAATACTTAATTATCACTTGATTTAAATGTTAAAGGAAAATATCGTGAGGAAACCTGCACGTCTAAATAAATAAACAAACTACTCGACTAATCATCATAAAATTTCTTACAAATTTTGTCAGGGGGTACAGAATGGAAAGAATGAAAACAAGGAGTGTTCTAGAGCGAGCAAAGGCGCAGACAAAAGCTAGTCTTCAAACAATTAGTAACAGTTACAAATTCCCCCATCTTCCCAGACACATTTCTTATTTTTGATCAGAATTTTCTAACCGAATAACTACATAAAAGCCAACCTTGTATTTTATTTATGTCCATAGCAGTATTTTTAAAACAACATTATCATTGTTTAATTTACTACATCTATTTATTACGAACATGGGAAATTAACTCATTTCCAAATCATTAATAATCTTGTCCTAGATTCTAGTATTTTATTTTCTAGACGACAATTAGGTATCATACTATATTCCACGTTTTATTTTTTTTATTTTTTTTTATTTTACCTTTTTTTTTTAATAAATATTTAAAAGTTTTTTTCTTTATTTATATACAATATGCATGTAACCTATATTTACAAATGTACTAAAAAAGATAACATAATTAACATAATTACAAAAACACAAATAATTATCCATAATAATAATATTCCACTAGTGTTCGTGCAGATATTTTATAAGGAAAACGTATCTTGTAAAAATGTCTCGAAAGACTAGCTGTAGCATGCGGCTTCACTTGCGCTTTATATCAAAATTTTAACATTATAAAATATTACAATTTTTTAAAACATGGCCTATGTTTTCCGATAGTCTTAGAAAGAATAGCTGCCTATAAGTACTGCTCGGATGGCGTAGCAGGCAAGCGGTCACTTCGCCGGTTTCTACTTTCTAGTTATTTGTTTGATCCACAAATGAATGTTCCTAGTCTGGGTAAATTGTGTCCATAAATAAAATATCTCTTCAGTTATAAGGCTTAATTCCTCGGCCCTTAATGCAGGAGTAGTTTTAATACAGAGTCGGGGGACTCTCTACCGGCTTGCACGGCCTGGCCTGGTCTGGGGGATGGCCTTGGTGAGCAAGGCCTTCCCTCCACAGGTGCTGAGGCCCGGTCACCATCAGCCGGGCCAACCGCCGGGGCGGGATGGTGATTGCTAACGCGACCCCATCCCGCCCCACTCCGTCAGCGGAGGGACTGCTCACCCCAGGTTTTTAGTGTGTATACCGACCCCCTTCAGGGGCGGAGAGCTCCCCGTACCACTAGCGATTGGAACATCAGCGAGAAGAAGACGATTTGCCCACCTTTTCGCTCCTGTATAGTGGAGTCACTGATACAGAGTCGGGGGACTCTCTACCGGCTTGCACGGCCCCACACGTCTGGGGGATGGCCTTAGTGAGCAAGGCCTTCCCTCCACAGGTGCTGAGGCCCGGTCACCATCAGCCGTGCCAACCGCCGGGGCGGGATGGTGATTGCTAACGTGACTTCATCCCGCCCCACTCCGTCGGCGGAGGGACTGCTCAACCCAGGTTTTTAGTGTGTATACTGACCCCCTTCAGGGGCGGAGAGTCTCACATAACCACCCTTTCCCCCCGGGGGATGGGGTATCCACTAAAGGATTTTCCTGGGTCAAAAAAAAAAAAAACTGAGTAGTTTTAATAAATAATGAGACTTGTGGACAACGTAAATAGCTGGTTACATTTAAGCTACTCGCGTGGAACACATGCACGAGATAATCATACAGGATACTTCCGCGGATGGCTCGCGTCGATCGTTTGAAAGATGAGTACAACCATCTCCAATGCTTGACTTGCACTTGTTACTTGCATCATGTATAATATGAGCAATGGGTGAAGTAATTTTAGAAACGAATTCTACATATTTTTGACTTATGAACGTCAAAATATATAGTGGGTTTACTAATTTACTGAAGCTACATTTAGGTAAATTGTTAGTTTCAAGAAAAGGGTTGAACCCATGAGACGATATCATGATCAGTCGCTGATATAGATGCAAGCTATGTCATGAGAACGACGAGGCATAGTACCTATTATACATAGTTTCACGCTTATATTTCTGAAGAGGTAGGCAAAGATGTATTTTAAAGCCTATTTCTATGCAATCGCATTCACGATCAATGCAGTCAGAAAGGTATGTAGCATAGAGTAATATGCAGCGTGACTAGTTTAACAACGGACATGTTGACTAAGGACACGATATACTGTACTCTCATTTAACAAAATTATATAAAAAAGAATCCCTGATAAATCACAAAATAAAACCTTAGTGTAAATAGTTCAATAAGATGTCGCAGAATGTGGATTCTCTGTCAACAGCCCGAGCGATTCCACTACACGAAACTCAAGCGACAACACGAATGACCTTTGATACCCTCTCTCAATGTGAGAGACGGGTATAATCCGTTTTCCATTATTACATCAATTTATTAATGTAATTAATAAACCCTCACATCATAACAAGTACACATACTTGAAATTGAACCAATTACTTAAGTACCTTCTTTAAATAGTCCCTGGTTTACCCAGTGATGCAGTATACCGTGTGAAAGCACGCTTGTCAAGTCAAATTAAAAGTGCAAATGGGTATTGGGTGGAAGTGAAAAATACAAAATCTAATTAAATATGTTCACCTGTCCATTATTTCTTTTACTCAACATTCACTGTACTCAACAGTGGGATTATGTAAGGATTCACTTTTGTTCAAGATTTGTGTCATCTACTGTGGAACTAGACATTTTTCTCACTAAATAGTTCCTACTTTATGAGATAATTGTTGATATAACTTGTGTTACCACAAGTTATATTGCTGCATTGCTTTAAAGAACAGTGATATTTTCCAACTGAAGTATTTCTACGTAATATCATATTCTTGTAGTATTATTAAAACATGACTCGCTTTGAACAAAGCAACGAATGTTGTAGTTTTGGTCCTTACATGTATAGTCTCACGCCTATATAACCGAGGTCTCAAGTTTAAGGCTCGGATTGGATAAAGTCGCAGCAGGCAGTCTAGAACTAACTACTACGGACGGCAGTAAGTTCCTTCCTCCTCTCTATGTGGAACTTAAACCATATCTGGCAAAAAGGGCATGTAATACACATTTGCCTATTATTTTGGGGACATAGTCGTAAGAATACAGTACATATTATTATGTAAAACAAATTACTTAAACACGAAGGAGAAGTATTTACACGTTGTTTACATATAGCCTCGTCCTTGTCCCATTCGATGAGTTTAGTCCAGGGATAATTATATATGTATATAGATAGATAAGAAAATCTAAACGCATATCGTTTACATTTTCTCATCTAAAATACACGGGAATTATTTAACATGCACTTAGCAAATTACACTAGAACAATAAAGTTTCCGAACACTTCATGAGGGCTGGTAGTGAACAGTTTTTGTTGTTGCCTAATTTCAAAATTGTAGCATGTTTTAGCAGAAAAGCGAGCAAGAGAGGAGGAGTATGTATCCTTGTAAAAAAGGAAAACCAATGTAATGAACTAACGGAAATAGCGAGCCTCTCCATTGAAGGCATCTTCGAATGTTGTGCCGTTGAACTTGTAAACTATCGGACACTTATTGTATGTATTTATAGAGTACCTAAGTTTAATAATTTAAATATGTTTTTTGATCGGCTACAGATAGTGCTACAATTATTGTCTAAAAAACATAAAAGAAATGTCATAATCGCTGGTGATTTTAACATTGATTCACTTAAATCTAGTAATACTTTATTGGAACTAGAGTGTCTTTTGCTGAACTATAATTTAAAGTTAGAACTTAAGAAAAAACCAACGAGGCTCGCAAGCGGCACCTGTATAGATAATTTTGCTCACAATCTTGGCAATAAGTGTAAATCGGAAATAGTTGAATTTAGTCTATCAGACCATACCTCACAGATTCTGAATTTTCGGGTAAATACTACAAGTCTAATTAGCCATTGGTTTATTAAACGACGAGATTACAGTCTCGATAACATCCATAAATTTAAGAATTACGTACAAAGTCTCACTTTTTCCGAAATTTACTGCACCAATGACCCAAATTTAGCCTATAACGCATTCATTGAAATATTTACTTTATTATACCGTTTATGTTTTCCTTACAGACTTATCAAAAAACAAATTAATATAAAACCTCTATGGATATCACGCGGTATAAAGACATGCAGCAAGAATAAGAGAAAACTTTTATGGTCCTTCAGACAGAACAACAATGAATCAACTAAAAATAAGCTTAAAAACTATTCTAAACTCTATCGAAAAATAATTCGATTAACACAGTGTGCTCAAAACAATTATAAAATTGCAACATCTGTCAACAAATCAAAAGCTACGTGGGCGATAATAAATGAATCAAAATTTAACATACCAAAAAATATAATTTCGTCAATTCAACACAAAGACAAAACTATTAATAATCCAAGTTTAATTGCTAACGCATTTAACAGGTATTTTATCGAAAAAAGAGAACTGATTCCCGTCACGAAGCAACAAGAATCTTTAAATTTTACCAAGACTTATAAATCTATGTTTATGGCACCCAGTACTCCCAACGACATTCTAATTATAATTAGATCTCTAAAGAACTGTGAAAGTGTCGGACACGACGGTATAGCGACTAAAGTTGTTAAGCATGTCGCTTTTCAAATATAGAAAGATTTAATATATTGACAGATTACCAAAAGGGCTTCAGAAAAAATAAAACGGTTAATATGGCTATTTTTGATTTTCTTAGAAATGTAATTACTAAGATGGATAACAAAATACCCGTGTGTTCTATATATTGCGATATGACTCAAGCATTTGACTATGTCGAACACGATATCTTAATTAAGAAACTTGAGTCATATGTCATAGAGGCAACATTTTAAGGCTACTAGAATCTTACCTCAAAAGTCGTAAGCAATATACTGAGATATCTTCTGTCAATATTTCTACGAAAAGAGAGGTCACATATGCCTCTGACACACATACTGTTATGTACGGTGTTCCTCAGGGAAGCGTATTAGGTCCGCTTTTATTCATACTTTACATAAACGACCTACCAAAAGTTACACAGCATCCAATGGCTCTCTTTGCAGATGACAGTACTGTCACTATTCATGCCACTGCTAATAAAGATATCTTTCAAAAAGAGATAAATAACACAGTGCTATCAATTATTACGTGGATGAATAACAATAACTTACAAATAAATTTAGAAAAAACTAAAGCCATGTTTTTTAGTCAGCGCGTACCAACTCCTGATATTGAGCTACTTTATAAAGGAACTGAAATCATGAAAGTAGACTCAACAAAGTTTCTAGGTTTAATTGTCGACAAAAATCTAAATTGGAAACCTCATATTGAACAATTAAGCAAGAGGGTAAATTCACTGGTCTACGCACTTTATAAACTCACCACTACTATTAATACCGATGCCCTAATTACAGCATATCACGGTATGGTTGGCTCCATATTAAGATATGGAATCTTATTTTGGGGCAATTCTACAAACAAGGACATAATATTTAAATCGCAAAAGAAATGCATCAGAGCCATGTTTAGACTTACCATTATTGATAGCTGTAAACCGTATTTTAACAAATATAAAATATTGACAGTACCTTCGCTGTATATATATGAGGTAGCAGTATTTACTAAATTAAATCCACACTTATTTAACAAGCTATCCGAAGTTAACCGTCGCAATCGACGAGATAATGAGAGACTGTGTGTTGTAAAATCTCGTACCACCCTAATGCATAAAAGTATTTTTTGTATGGCGCCGATTATTTATAATAAACTGCCAAAAGAAATTAAGCAACTAAATGTCTCATTTTTCAAAATACGTTTAAAGAAGTACCTAATTGATAAAACCTATTACAGTTTAGCGGAATATCTGAATGACTCGTAAATGTAACGTTCTATAGTAAAGAATAAAATAATTATTTCATATTATTATACCAATTCCACATTATGACATTTCATAATCTATTGACTATTGACATTTATATTATTATTGTTTTGTTTCTTGTTTAAAATTATTTTTGTTATTACTTTTAATTCCTTTTTTCTTTTAACCTTTTTCTATAATATTAATGTATAATGCTTATTGCAATTATTGAATTTTGTACGCCGTATGGTAAAACATGTAGAACTTATTATAACTCACCACCTTGCATGCAAGCTAATGTAACTTGTATTGTATACTCGTGTTTCACAAAATAAATGATTATTATTATTATTATTATTATTAATATTGTTCTTAAATTGTGAATAACGATTGCTCATCTATTACAAATGTCCACTGTATGAGTAAACAATTACATAACGTTCGCAATTTGCACGTACATTTGTGGACGAAATTTGACGTTTATTAACATTTTAATTTTAATGGACGCGCGTTCTGATTTTATACTAGTAATTGTGTTTATTGGAATCACTGTCTTGCTGGCGACGTAGCATAATTTTTTAATGATTGTGAGGTGACAGCTCTTATTCCTAGATAGACAAATTGTATATTATTCTACCGTCCGGTAATTCGTAGTATACTAGCAGTATGTGCACATAACAGGCGGCGAGCAAATCGCTTGTTGCAATAAACGGTTACGTTAACAAATATTCTCTGTGATAGTTTATAGAGAATTAGAAGAAAGAAAGAAAGAAAATACATTTATTTGCAGCAGATTATGCACTACATACATCAGAAAAAGTTAATTACAAAAAAAAGAAAAAAAGAAATCTTACTGCAAATTGGTCGCAACTCAGCAAAATGCTAGTTTTGAAAAAACTAGCGCTGGTCTTCCGTTGCGACCATGCTTAACACACACACTTAACTTAACACAACTAATACAACAATAATACAATAATAATACTAATAGCGATTACGGTAGCAATATGTTAACAATACCATATTTATTTTGCACCCCAGTTAAATCAAACAATATCAAATATCAAATCAAAAAAAAAAAATAGACATTCATGTTAGCGACTGTAATTTCTCTACATGGTTATATAGCACTTGTATCATGCAGCTGTGTTTCCTGGCCTTTTTGGTGATCAAATAAATATTTCTTTAGTGTTGCCCTAAAACGTTGAACATGTTGTTTATTTATTTTATTATTTACAATTACTGTTATGCATGAGTGTAAACTGACATATGTGTCGTGGACAAAGAGGCACTGGAACAGGCAACAATAAGAAATATCAGTCCCATAATGGTTGAAATTCGACCTTGATTTATTTGAGTTAAATTTAATTTTAGCTTACTGCACTCCTTTTCATATAAACAAAAAATATAGTCAAACATTTGTGTGCATGAACATGGATGTTTGTCTTGGTCTGGCTGTTTCTATGTATAATATGTATGTATTTACAAAAATAAAGTATATATGTATGTTTATCCATTGTCTAGTACCCATGGTACAAGCTCTGCTTAGTTTGGGCTAGATGATGTGGTTTGTATGTGATAGAATATTATTATTATTAAACTTAAACTATGCCAAATTTCATACACGTCCGTGCTTGCATTGTGCTTGAATAGTGGTATTAGGTTTTCTCTTAACATTTTAATATAATAATAATAATAATTATATTATTATTATATTAAAATGAATATAAAAAATGCTCCCCGTGACCATGGCTGCTGAAAAGCAACCGAAATTGTCCGGTATAAACCTACCTCTACCGTACCTTTCCTTTAGTCCCTTTTTCTTCGGATGGCAACGCGAGAGATACTTCTGGTAATTCAAGGCACCAGCAAATAAAATAACAGCTTACCATTAGGCGTTACCTTCTTTACTAACTCTTCTTCTCCTTAGCCTTTATTATTCCCAAGTCACTTGGGGTCGGCTTTTCTAGTCTAACCGGGTTTGACTGGATATCAGTTTTTACACGGAGCGGCTGCCACCTGACCTCCGCAACCCGAAGGCTAACGATACCCTAAGGCTAGACCAGTGTCAGGATATTAGAGGGTACTGACTTTCCCAATAACGACTGCCATAGATGTTTATGGCAGCCGGGACCGACGGCTTAACGTGCTCTCCGAGGCACGGAGCAGGCGATAATCGTCAATCAATACGCACATAATTTCGAAAAGTCATATGACTTCCGAAAGTCAGATGTGCGCGACGTGGGTTCGAACCCGAGACCCTCTGCATTGCAGTCTGTTGGTCTCCCCACTGAGCTATCGCTGCTATACTACTACCTTCTTTACTAACTATGTTATATAAAAAACAATGTTAGTAAGCTGCACTTTAGTTTATAATTTATTTGTACACAAAACTCACGCCTGATTCCCGAAGGAGTCGGCAAAGTACGGACTACCACTTGATACGATCACGGCATTGCTTGCTTTATTCATTCTTATCACTTTTTCATGAGATTAGGATAGTATTTCTGGACATAGACAGACATAATATTTCTGATAAAATCAAGAGAAAGTTCGCCTGCCCACCATCTTGTTTACAATATTCCCATTCACTTGTCGTCATACATATATTCGCAAACTATATTCATATGGCTATCACTGTTCTTCTTAGTTTGTCTTGTTTTACACCTCATTATACTCACATAGATTCTATATATTAATACGTGAAGCAAAAAGCAAAAACCCCTTTTTACGAAAATTGCGCGGACGGAGGAGTATGGATTTGGCACAGTTAAAGTTTATATGGAGAAGGAGGGGCGAATCCTACTATTTATATAAAATATGCATTAGAAATACATTAAATTAATGAAAAAGTACTACACACATACAACCATGCATTTGATACACGCAGTCGAAGCGCGTAACTATGGTTATATCAATATTGTATAATGACATACATATCAGCCATATCTTACAGGCAAACTTTGGTCGAATTTTGAGCACTAGGCGACCGCTAGTATAAATAAATACTTTTAAATGCTTGTATTGTACACAACAAAACATATATTATTTTATTATTACTTCAACTAAATCGCCATTATTCTCGATTACCTAAAATATATTTCAAACAAAAGCTTCCTTTGTCGCATGTTGTCGCAATTTCGTCGCAACACTGCAAGCAATCTAACACTAAAACTTCAGCTGTGACATAGATTAATCAAACGTATGATAAAACTGAATACGTATTTCGTGGAATGAAATAACATATTGCCAACCGCTATAAACTTTAACAGCTCCAGTATAAATCGCTACATGACATCGATTGAGATTAAAAATATGATTGATTACGACTATAATATATAGTGACAGCCCTATACAACTTTAGCATCGATTCGAAATTGCCGAAATAGATAAGTAATCGATTTGGATCGATTAGAAATGTGGTCCTAAACTTGTCGAAGGTATTTTCCTGAGGGCATTTCTGTTCTGCATTCATGCAACTTTTTAAATATTTTTATTGGACGGTTGTGTTCATAATTTAATCTTTATGGGGTGGATTAATACGGTAGATGCTATTAGCCAATTAATTTACATAATTGCTGCAGTTTTCTTGTGGTTTTATAATAAAAACTGTTTCATCGCATATCTGCCTGCATAGTAATGAAGCAAAGAAGTTGGCGGCTATTAGTGATGTGTCATTTACATATTATCGTCTGTGTAATTACGAGGACAAAAGAGTCCTTTATGTCAGTTAAAAGGAGATTGGAACATATAAATTTTGAATAATGTTTAAATAACTGGAGAGAGGGACAGAGAGAATGAGACGGAACTAAGTAATATTATTGATGGATAGATAAATAAATTGTACCTATTCGAAGCTATTGTAAGGATTGTTGAAAATTTTACGTAACGTTACTTTTTGTTTTATCAATGTGTACCCTATTTTATAATCGTGTTATATATAATGGATAGAGATATATGGACAGTTATTGTGCGAGCCACATGATTAATAGTGTTTAACTTTGTAAATAAATTTGCTTTAACCTTTGTCCTGCACCGATATTCTGCTCGTACAGTTACGAAGTGAATCAAAACATGTTGAAACCGGCTTATTGGTGCGGTCACTTATTTATTATTTTATGTTATGATGTTATGATAAACAGATCAAGTACTCATTAATTTACTGACATCCATTCAAAACACTGGACATGCCTTGATGACAATGCAGCTGCGTTGATTATAAATAAGACAAATATTTTACCAAGCTTTTATATATGTTGGATATTGAGTGCTTCAATAACCCCATCGATAGACATAATGCGGGCGTACAATAGGGTGATCGAGCAAAGTGAAACAATAAATGTACACTGATCACTTTTATTGTCTTCACAATAAATTAACACGAATGTCTTGCACGAAACGAATGACAGTTCCTTGCGAGGAGGTCCGCACTCGTCGACGGTAAAATTATTCCCGTCGAATATAAGGCGCCTCCATTTAAGTAGGCTCTGTCGTAGCACGCGAAGTTGGCTGCGTGTTGACGTCATCGTAACAGTGCTGCCACATCTTCACAACGTGCCGCGTTTAGTAACTGTACTAATGACCGTCGCCGACATATACGATTTTGCTCTGTGGTTCTGTTAAAAATATTCTACTGGAACCATATATTCCGGAATAAAAATAGCCTGTAGTCCTATTTAGAATATTATATTATAGACAATGTACATATGTATATAGTGGAAAGTTTTTTGACATCCGCGGATGCGGATGCGGATACGGATATTTGAAGACTCACATCTGTGGATGGGAATACGGATGCGGATATTCAAATCGATGCGGCAGATCCGTAATTGCGGATGCGGATGTTGATTAAAATTGTTCATCTTATTTAATAAAAAAAAAAGTATATAATATCACCGCCTTCGCAGATTCAAGCTTGTTTTGCAAAGGTTCATAAATTCAACACATACTATACGATACTATCAGTTGTTCAGCTGATTTCTTTCTTATCGTAACCTACGCTATATTTGGATCCACATTAACATCCGCGTTGATTATTGCTGATGCGGATGCAGATGTTCAAATCGATGCGGAAGCTCCGCAATTGCGGATGCGAATGTGAATATTCGCAACATCCTTGTTTCGAACCCTCTACACTTGGCGCAGCAAAGTGGCGAGGTGACCACTTATACCATTTAGTCATACGTTCATTCACCATTAAAAAACATCAGTGTTTTACTACTTCAATCATGTTCGGTACTTATTATTTTACTCGGACATTGCCGGCCGAAGGCAGATGTTGAATCAATGTTCGCGCGGCTGGTTTCTTATAATTAATTCCTGTCAGTTGTTCTCTCTGCAGATATGATTACAGTGACAGCAAGCCGATATAATTGATTATTTATCCCTGTATATAAAAGAAATGAATATAGACTTTTTTTTTAACACTTGCAATTAGAGGAGTGCCAAGTAGTTAACCATAAAAAGAACTTTTAAAAAAGACTATTTCCGCGGTTAGAATTAGTCCTGTGTCGTGGGGGAATGTACTAATATTAAAAAAAAGTCTCAAAGAACAGCTAAACCAACAATTTATAGATCATAAGTTTGTTTCGTATCCACAACACTCGGTGCGGCGGCAGTGGCCAGGCGACCACTTTAACCACTGCGCCATTTGTACACACGCAGTGAAATTAGGATAAAAGAAAATAAATTTATGTTGAGATAAAAGAAAAGGAATTCCAGTTGGGATAAAAGGAAAGTTGGGATAAAATGAGTAGGTTTGGGCGCCTGCGGAACTCTTTCATACGAGGTAAGATTCAATAATAATAGTACTTACCACAGGTTTTCTGTAAGCTTAAGTAGTATTTTCCAGGGCGACCTGACTAATTCATACGAAATAATTGACAACGGCAAGCTTTTCCAAGTATAATCTAGTACCTCGGAGAGCACGTTAAGCCGTCGGTCCCGGCTGCTATGAACATCTACGGCAGTCGTTATTGGGAGAGTGTCGACACAAAAGATCCCACTGGGTCGAAGTGTCGCCGGTCTGCACTGACTGGCCCCTACATAAGATACATAATCTAGTTACTTTAAAAGCGCCATACTCTGTGATGCTATTGAGAATTTCTTGACAAAAAAACTTAATAATACTTTGCCCGACTCGGCAATCAACCTCATGAACAGCAGTTTGCCAAAAAAAGACCGTAAAGAAATGGTAAACTCGATAACTCTTAGAGCATACTTGGGGCTTGTTAGGGATGCATTATTTGACACTGTATGAATTTGTCAGTGAGGCCAACTGCACACGTCATGTGGAAGAGGTGTAAGTGATAACCTCCCTGTTGCCACTACGCCGAACGTTGTGTGTTCGAAACACACACAGAAAAAAATTGTGTGATCAAACAAGTCTGGGGTCGTTTTATGTGTTGTGTATGTGTTTATTATGTTCTTTGTGTACATTGTTTAAATGTTTGTTTAGTCCCCCGCGATACAGGATTTATTTCTTGCGTGGAAGTTGTCTTTTATGACAAAGAAAGATACGGATATACAGGGTATTACCCAAAATTCTCAAAGGTTTATACTGAGAGTATAAGAGAAACAAGAAAATACAAAACAAAATAATCGCCGGCGTATATATTGATACGGCAGCTACCCTTATTGACCCATGTAAGTAAAATGAAGAGTGTACTCATAAGGTTACACGATACCGCGCATGGTCGGACGCGGTGCCCGTATGGCCGCCATAACGCGATTATTTAACGTGATTACTTATTCCATAGCACACGGTTCGGTGATTGTATTCAATATTGCATATGTTTGATCATCAATTACTTTACTACTTTTTACTGTTCTACGGTTAGACTCGAAGCCTTTGTGACTTTACGAAGTTATGTGCTTACAATTGAGTGAATTAGTCTAGATCCAGACAGATGAAAAGCATTGCGTGCAGATGCCAAGATCCGATCATTATACCATATACCATAGATTCCTTTTTGGTATAAAGGCCGCTAGGTGTCCACCAACACACACGTGTTGGTGGATTTTACGAACGTACAATTAACGGACACAAAGCACAACCCGTTATTTTATTATAGTTATTTGTGGATCACTCAAATAAATGGCATATATGGGATTCGAAACCACAACACTCCGTGCAGCAGAGAGGCTGTAGAGTGTGCAGTGTTAAAACAACCGCTACTCCCGCGCCATACGTGCAATCAAAACTTTACGCAATACATCAGTCCTGTGATAATTATTTTAGTGGCAACGTCTTTATATCCAGTTGATTTGTTCAGCATTAAAGTTGTCATATTATAACAGCTAAGCACGAGAGTGCGGTTAACAATACAACTTGGTTTGAACACGAAACCTTGTTAAAATTAACAAGCAAAGTCGTACGAAAGACGGTGACATGCGCGCACTGTACATTTTATTTTAACTAAGAACAACTTTACTTATGTACTCGATACATTTAATTAATTATCATAAAGTTGTATGTTTATCTGTGTGTTGTGGATATATTTACGACTGATGCCGTAGCAGGCAAGCGGTTACGATGTCATTGATGCTGCGTTGAGTGTTGTGGATTCAAAGCCCACGTGACCAAATTTGTGTGACCCACATATGTTTGTTCTGAGTCTGGGTGTTGTTTTATCCATTGTTTGAATGTTTGTAAAGCGTGTTCCCGACATAGAGCTTGTGCAATGCAACACATATTTTGAGGGTATGTTTGCAGGTGCCAAACGGTTGCTTTTAGATTTTTTTTTCCAGTTATATCAGTGTGTTTGTTTAGTATCAAAGTCAAAATAGTTATTTCCTTGCTTCGAAACGCAGCAAAAAATTTCACGCGCTTAAACAACGTTACTCTTCCACAGACATTTGTATGACATACCAGATTATGCCCGCGGTTTCGCTCGTTATGTACCTAGGTTAGGTTGGTAGGTAAAAGTGTTATAATTTTTTTGGATGAAAGGTACCCTATGTTCTTTTCTATTCTCCTGAATACGTGTATGCGAAATTTCATGATGATCTGTCGAGTAGTTTGTATATGTACATATGTTGTCTATGTTTTTTATATAACTGTAAATTATTTTTATGGTACAGTGTTCTTATGTGAGGTAATCCTATATTATTTTGGTTTCTTGTGTGATATCTGTGTGATTTGTGATTGAATGTATGAGTTAATATCTGCTGTAGAGATCAATCATATTATGCTGGTAGTCACCTACGTGTAATAGTATTATGTAGGCCTGCAGGGTTAATTTAGCTTCATGCTAGGTGCGGCAAACCTGCGGCCAGGCACAACAGATTTTAAATTTGTCTGGCATTCCAACAATTGATATATTAAACAATAAATTATCAGTTAAGACTGCATGGATAGTGCAGTAATATCTATTAGAGGTTATGGATTAAAATAACACACTGTATAAATACTTTAACTATTTATTTTATACTTTGACACAAGGAAGTTTTATATGTCCGTTCACTTACAGCTCACAACAAGAAGTGATAGACAGCAGTATTGTTACGTCTTTTATAGCTAATCAAACGGTAAAGTATTTGACTACTATTTATATTGTATGATGTTATATTATACAATTACTAAGGTGCAATAATTGTAAATAGTTAAATATAATAATTAATTAATTTTTGCATGTATAAATGCATATAATTCAACACGCCCCCTCAAAAATTAATCACTGCTTTATACAATTCAAAAAAGAATAATTGTTGTAGATATTTACAATATCTTTACAGATCATATATCACCTCCAAGTGTTTACTGGGCAAAATGTATAAACATGGTCCAACATTTGTTGCTAGGATTAGGGAAAACCCAGAAAAACCTAATCAGACCACTTACATAAGTTAATCAGATATGTACACAGTTATGCACAGTAATAATACTTATTCTAAACCCATTTTGTATCTTAATTCTTGGAAAGAAGTTGTTGGTAACATCTTTGTTAAAACATCACAGCCAGTTGTTGACCTTACAGCCTCGTAAAGGGCCATATATTCTGCTTCAATAGATGAAGCTGCAACAGAAGTTTGTCTCTTTGTACACCAAGCTATAGTTCAATCAAATAGTTTAAATAAATAACCGGTAGTACTTTTCCGATCAGAATAGTCATGACCACCGTAAACAGAATCTACAATTATCCATAAAAAACATTATCATAATAATTTATTTTATAGGTTAACTTTATATGCATAGTACCTTTAAAATATCTTAACACGCGTCTTAAGCAATGCCTTAATTCCTTATTATTATTTTGTGTATAACGACTTAATATCTTTACAGATGTACTTAAATTAGGGCGAGTACATAGCATAATGTACATCAGACATCCTATAAAGTGCATCACATTTTTCTTTTACATTTAAAGCTTCATAATTAAGTTTAGCTTCAGTAGTGTACTCACAGGATTACAATCAACCATATGTCGGCCTCTATGGCGTAGTGGTTAGTGGAAACGATTGCCACGCCTGAGGTCGCGGGTTCGATTCCCGCACAAGTCAAACATTTGTGTGCATGAACATGGATGTTTGTCTTGGTCTGGGTATTTCTATGTATAATATGTATGTATTTACAAAAAAAAAAAAAGTATATATGTATGTTTATCCATTGTCTAGTACCCATAGTACAAGCTCTGCTTAGTTTGGGCTAGATGGTGTTGTGTGTATGTGATAGAATATTATTATATTATTATTATTATATTGAACTTTTAAACACTGTTTGAATATAAGCACATTGGATATGTAATTATATCAGCATATCTAGTTATTTTGATGCCATGAAAGAACTTTATATTATTTTCATCAGTCATTTCAATTTGAACATCAGCACATACTATAACCAACATATAATACAATTTAAATATTTTTCTTGACATTTCCTTTGTCTATATATATATATACATCTATCAAACGATGTATTTTGAAAACCCTTTTCTTCAAGAGATCGCTCAGATATTTCAAACTAACACCTTTCAGCCAGTTTAACCCATATAATGCTTTATTTAATTTACATCTTAGGACGCCTTCAGGTATATTCATATATATCTCTTCCTTTAAAACGCCATTTAAGAAAGCGGTTTTGACATCCATATGATGAATTAATTATTTATGTCGATTTGCAAAACTGATTATTAAAACGAAAGCTAGCTATTCCAGCGACAGGCGCAAAAGTTTAGATATTCTTAGCTGAAGAGCCTTATATCTAAAAGGTTTTCCAAACTTATCTGTTTTAATAGCAAAGAGCCATCTACAGTCTACTATATTTCTGTCATCTGGTCTTGACACCAGAGACCATGTATTATTTATTCTATGGGATTTTAGTTCATCTTCAATAGCTTTCTCCCATTAAGACCTATTATCAAGTGACTTTATTTCTTGAAATGATTTAGGTATTATACATGTAAATGAATTGACACTAAACAAATAGTCATCATTATCATCACTTTCTTTATAACAAATACGAGGATGACCTTTGAGTCTGTCACTCCTAGGTAAATGTGTTTCATTATTGTTTACAGGTAAGGAAACCATGTCAATATCAGGTTCACATGCAACCTCATTAACTATTTTTGCGATTTCTACTAGTACTGTGTCTTGTACATCAGATTTTAAAGTATCTTATTTAGGGATACTTATATTTTGAGATTCGGTTGACACTGATTTCATCACTTGGTCCACATCAGTTTTGTCTTGGGAATTTTTAAAATTATTTCCTTCAGGCTTTAGTGTAGGCCTGGACACAAAAAAAATTATCTCATCTACTACAAAATCTCTGACAGTTATATATTTATCGCATTCTGTGTTCCATACCTTATAACCATTTGGACTATAGCCCACCAATATGACTTATCATCAAATTTACATTTATTGGTTTTATTATGGACATACACAGTTGAACCAAACAACCTAAGGGATTTAATACTTGGTTTTCTATCATGCCATAACTCATATTAAGTTTTAGACTGATTTAGGGCTTTTGTAGGTATAATATTTATTAAGTGAACAGCAGTTAACACTGCTTCAGCCCAAAAGTGTTTATCTATAATTGTACTAGTTAACATAGAACAAGTCTTTTCAGTTATGGTTTGAACCATACATTCAGCCATATCATTTAACTATGGAGTTCTGGGTACTGTTAATTGATAACTAATACCCTTTACTTTACAGTAGTAGTCTTTCATTTCAGTCGACAGATACTCTTCACTATTATCACTATACAAAGTAACTCATTTTGAATTTTTAAACTTTGACTTGCGTTTTGCAACAAAAATCTTTGAATGCCGAAAATACATCTGATTTATAAGTCAAGGGATAAACAACACAATAATGAGTGAACTGGTCCAGAAACAAAATAATTCTTATTATCAAACGTTGACGGAGTAATTGGTCCGCATACATCAGAATGCACAATGTATAATAGTCGCTTAATGTATTCAGGTTTAAAGAATTTATTCTCAAAAAGACAAAGTCACTTACATGAGAACATTGGATAACATTGTGTAGAAATACATTTCAAATGGTTATCCTTTGTTTTTAACCTTATTAAAGGGTAGTATAGTCAGTTTACCGTTTATGCAAGCTTCACATTTACTTTTACTAATATAACCCGAGTGTTGATGCCATATGTAATTTATAATTATTTAAATTACACTGACATGCTTGGGAAACAGACTGACCCCTCTCAATAGGTATTCTAAAATAATAAGATTACGTAAAAGCTTACCCTTCATAATTATTTTACCTTCCTTTATAATAAAAGTGCCCATGCTGATCAAAAAAATAAGCTTTAATCGGGCCTGCTGCATCTTTGAAACTGATAATAAATTATATGGTACCTCAGGACAATACAATACATTCTCCAAAACACGTGGAACACCATAGCTGCTTACAACATTGATTGTACCTCTTTTTGTAACTGAAATAAATAAATCATGTTTAGCAACAGATATTTTTTTTATTGGTATTCAGGTGGCAAAGACGTAGTGGCTAGTGCAACCGACCGCCACACCTGAGGGTTCGACTCCCACACGAGTCAAACACCTGTGTGCATAGACATGGATGTTTGTCTTGGTCTGGGTGTTTCTATGTGTAATATGTATTTACAAAAAAAGTATATATGTATCTTTATCCATTGTCTAGTACCCATAGCTCATAGCTTAGTTTGGGCTAGAGGGTGTTGTGTGTATGTGATAGAATATTATAGAATATAGAATATGTAAATGTTCATAAGTAATGAAAATACCGTCCCTGTTTATAATGTGATCGGATGCTCCTGAATCCAGCATAAAATGTAATTTTGTTTACATTATCATCTTGTTGGAATTCTCCAGACATAATGCATAACCTGAAAAGTCGTCAGATTTCGACTGTTGCGATAAACTGACTGTTTTTCTGTTTCTGTCCGCTATTTCTTTTTGTTTACTCGCTCGTTTAAAATAAACGCAATTCATCTTAATATGTCCCTTGCGTCCAGAATCATATCCATTTTACTAAGTAATGAACGTATTCGAAACTTCCAGATACTGTATTTATCGCCATCAAACGGCTTAATATTCTTCTTTTGCTTTAATTGTTCCATTACTTACGAATATCGCATTCCTTTACACGACACAGTAGAATCACGATTTGAACACTAGACTGTGGGTAGTTGTGATTTATTTATTACACAGAATTTTCGATCGCGGCACTGGGCCCATAACTTATTAGAGGTTATTGATTAAAATAACACACTGTATAAATACTTTAACTATTTATTTTATACTTTGACACAAGGAAATTTTATATGTCCGTTCACTTACAGCTCACAACAAGAAGTGATAGACAGCAGTATTGTTACGTCTTTTATAGCTAATCAAACGGTAAAGTATTTGACTACTATTTATATTGTATGATGTTATATTATACAATTACTAAGGTGCAATAATTGTAAATAGTTAAATATAATAATTAATTAATTTTTGCATGTATAAATGCATATAATTCAACAATATCAGTGGTATCGACACTACCAGTACGCCAAATTCTATTAATTTTAATCTCATATTTCTCACGCGAGTTAAAATTTGTGTTGTCCACTTTTTGTTCCAAGTCCGAGTGCCCTTGGTGTCGTGTTTCAATGTTTCTAGTGTCACCTCACGATACAGAAATAATAATAAAAAAAATACATAAAAGAAAGTAATAAAATGAGAACATCATCATTATAGTCGAAGTCAACCAAATACGCATTATTAATCAAATTTAAATAGGATCACATAGTAAGGAACAGCTTTTTATTGATCTTGAAAATGTTCTGAGGCAATACACAGCGGTAATAATCTTAAAAAAATATTTGTACTTTAACGAAGAATAATGTCTTAAATAAGAAGAAACATATTCCATGTTGCCAAAACCAGTATTTTTTAAACACGACTTTTATGCATAACTCCATTCCTGTTCACGTTCTTGCGACTCTTTCACACGGTCTTGTAATCATAAGTTATTAAAAAAAGAGACAGAAGCCAGATATTTTCATACAGAAGTTAAAAGTCCAATAGTATAATTCATTCTTTCGTGAAACATTACCACCCACTAATGAATTAAAAAGACGTAAGTGCCATGTAAAAATTCCACCCAATAGACCTTTAGTGCAAATATGCTGCTCAAAAAAAGAAGCGAATATTGAATAGATTGTGTTGTCAGTACAAAAATTCTTGACATTTTGTAATGCCGTCTTTCTCAATCGAACGTTGTGTCGTATGTCGCAAATATTTGCTGCGCTAATTTGAACTTAAGTTGCAAGTAATACGATGGAAATTGGCTTGAGAGATGGTTGTTATTATTGTTCTATTTTGGCTTGTTATACCTTCCATTTTCTCGTCAATGAACAGGCGCCAGCGACCAGTTTGACTGGTCATGCGTATTATCCTTTGATTGTAAAATTTTGGAATGGTAACTTTAAAACAGAGAATGGCAGACGAAATATAATATGTTAAGTATCATACTTATTTGTTAGGCTACTTTATACTTATAGGGATTCTTATAGCATTTTCTTTTAAATTACTTGCGTTATAATTGATTGAAATTTTAAGTTTGATCGTTGTTAACAATAATAATAATAATAATATTTTTTTTATTGATTACAATGGTAAAACATGAATACTGTCAGTTAAGTTATTAAGGTTTTATTGTCTATAACTATACCATTATAATCATATTTCACGGTACTTAAGATATGTAACCATAGTTACGAAGGATTCTACGACATCAGCCGAACAATGCCGAAATAATACGAACGCAATTAGAAATGCGTGTATCAAATGCATGCTTGTGTGCGTATAGTATTTTTTCATTATATAATGGATTTCTAATGCATATTTTATAAAAATATTAGGATTCGCCACTTCTTCTCCATATAAACTTTAACTGTGCCAGATTTCATACTCCTAAGTCCGCGCAATTTCCGTAAAAAGGGGTACAAAGTTTTTGCTTCACGTCTTAATATATAGATAATTGACAGAACAATACTTTATTGAATCTTAAATTTGAACCCGAAATAAATAATCTTAGGCCTATATGGGTTACCCAAAGGGGTAGACAAAGACGTATTACGCCCATTATTTACCAACTATGTTTGAAGGCCTCCCGCAATACGAGGAGCTCATTGCCCTATACTAGACACAGTACTAAATAAAGTGCTACCGCGAATTACAGAAAATCTGTTCTGAAATTCGGCTGACTTTAAGTACAGTCACTGCACCACCAACGCAGGCCTATATACAAACAATATCATCCATTCACAACACAGAAACAGCAAACGGGTTACAACCTGCCGATAAACAAAGCTTCAGGGCTCATTACCGTGTACAATCACTGGAATAAATTGGTAAAATATTCCCAATAAGCTTCGCAGTCAATAGGGAACCAATCTTTTATCATTTTACCCCACATTTCCGCGACATAACAACGGTTTATTAAGGCCTGTGTACGTTTATGTGGGGTGTCGGGCGATTGTGACGTATTGCATTGTGAATTCAGCTTTAGGATTAAGGTAACCTGGCACTGTAAGCTTTGTTTTTTGTTGGTGTATTGAAGAGTGGGAAAGTGTGGCATTTTATACTGTTAAAGAAAATGTACAGAAATTTTAGTTGTGTGTCTGCCGTTGTAATGATGTTTGTAGAAAGAGCTGAGTGTATTTTTTACTTGAAGCGTCATTTTTACGTAAGGCACACATATTAATGTTCCTTCTACCGAGAACAAAACCCATCTGAAAGGTACCAGGAATACAACAGGTATCAGCAACACAAGGATAAGTAAACCTATCTGATGTCATGATCCTGTGCAAGTAGGCATAACCAGGTGGCTAGCCTCATAAACATGTTCGAGGTAACTGCCTCTTTTCCTATAAGCATTAGTACTTAACTGTCTCCGTGGTGCTGCAGTAACTAACACATGTACATGCTGTGAAGCATAAGATCTCTGGTTTGCTGACCGACTGTGTACAGTGTATTTGAATTTTGCTGTAGAGAAGTTCTTAGTAGCAGCACGGAATCTGGAACTAGGCCTGGTAGAAGGCAAAAGCTTCCCTATTACTTAAGACCTATAACCATAGTCGATGAATTGTCTGTTATAGACTTCTGTCTACATATGTACGTAGTACTCGTGATATGGTTGGGATCAAAATTCTTAAGGTCAAGGTTACGTAACATGTTTGGTGGCTATTTGTACCGTTCAAATGTATGTTAGCCTTAACATGTCTTATATACAAGATACCTTATATATATGTTCGTGCTTCGTACATACCCCGTAGCGGTTAAATCGGTGACATGTTTTTCACATCGTCAACATTTCTTAGAACGGAAAATTTCTGGATATTTTGCTGTTTTGTTATAGGCCTTGTTGGTTATTTCGTATTTCTTAAAGGTTGGCACAGTTTTTAGGAAGCACTGTGCTATCAATATTCAATAGCTAAGCGGATGCATTTTTCGGAAAGGTGAGCAGACAGGGTGGCGGCGCAAAATTACTTTTACAAGATCTTCTCATTTGTAGCATTTTTGATGTTGTGAGAAATTATGTGGTATAAAATAAGACTAGTATTCTTACTTAACTGCCTCAATGACGTAGTGTTACTATATGCAACTGACCGTGCGAGTGTTAAGAAATCATTTTTTTAATAATTTTAACCCCTCTATCTCTCTTATTAGCAAGAGAAAGAAAAGCTATTATTCCCTTTCCCTTAAATGATCTCCTTACGTAAGCATTGGTATAATTTCACAAGTTTTTTGGGAAAATCCCGAACATCCTTTCAACTTTCGGGCATAGACAAGTAGGGTTGCCAAATACATATGTATACTTTAATTCAGAATCCACAGAATTTTATTGTACAAAATGTATACGAAAAGTAAATGATTTAATACGGCTGACGTAATTGCCATTCTAATCGCCCCGTTCTCCATGTCATCAAAAAGAAGCAAAGAACCCCACCATCCATTGGCGCTAACGTAATACTTGAACGACTCCTGAGGTCTCGGAGCCGATGCCCGGATCCGGCGTTATTAGGTTTTCTGTCAAGGAATTCTTAGGAGCAACATGGAGTCTGAAACAGTGCCCGGTAGACAGCCTTAATTTAGGCACATTTAAAAATAGTTGGCCTTAAGACTACTGCTACTATGCATGCCGCTACCAGGCGAATTCTCGTCACATGATCTATGCTTGTGTATAAAATGGGTGTCACAACCGCGTGACCTGTCAGCAGCCGAACCTTTAACGTTACTTGTGACAAATTGCCCAGAAACGTGTCTCCAATGTATTTTGTATGAGAAAATATGTCTTAGTTTTACTTTAGGTGACGCGATCTGGGTATCCTTGGCCTAGTAATATTATACCTACCTACGTAATAAATAATATAAATATCAGCCCTGTATGTAACCTGTCTGGGGACGGTCCTCTTCTCAGAGTGAAAAAGAATTAAATTATTATTTATCAAGCGGGTTGGCAGAATTTGCATAATTATATTCGAGAACATTATGGGGAACTCTCAGACATGTAAGTTTCTCCACTAAGTAATATTACAATATGTAATAACTACACGGGTGGCGTAGTGGTTTAAGTGGTCGCCTCATCACGGCCCATATGCCAATAGTTGTGGCATCTAAACGTACACGAAGCACAATTAAAAAAGAATCAAAATGGGTCACAAGTTTATTATATACGTAAGTACGGTTACCGGTACATACATAATCCCCTCCATATACATATGTTTGAGATGATATTGTTCCTTTTTCACCGTTTGACTCTTCAATTGTGTCAGCGACAAACTTCAGATTCACACATGTTGTCGATGAATAATCAAATAAGTGAATTTTGCGGTTGATAATAAAATTTATATTTATGTGTGTGTCTGCGTGTCACTGAAGGAGTTGTCAGAGGTGTGTTACACCTATATGTTGCATGATTTTTGGTCTCATGCAGTATTTAATTAGCCTTTAGCCGTCTACGGAATACATATCTCGTAGACTTTGTGGTGCTATCAAGAATTTTCTGACAGCAAAAGGCAACAACATTGCCCAATTCAAGCAACAAATCTATTAAATGAAAAACTCATTGCTCGATTCTGAAATTGGAACTGGTTCCTTACTTTGGGGCACAAAAATATCTATAAACTTATATTCTAGGGCCAGAGAGGCAGTCATGTAGTTTTGCCAACAAATGAATTCATACTATAATTTTATTAGAATCTAAAACTTTAGGACAGATAAAGGCTACTTGGAAAGAAGGGCAATCGAAGTCGCATATGATATCTTATAACGTAATAAATAAAATAAAATTTAGACAAGAAATATATGATCATCTACTTTCTGCTAATTGTTTTGCCTGTGTACAACCCCACGGCATCACATACCGAGACATACGTATCATATATGGTAAACCAGGTCATGGTCTGTTTTTGCCATGTTCTACCAAAACCATTTAACGGACAAGCACAAACAACCAAACCTCTTCAGAAACTAACATTATGTTATGAACTCATGAAAAGAAAAACTATTCCCGAGAGTCAAAGGCACTTATATGAGAACACTAATAAAACATAAGTAAACAATAATTAAAAAATCGCCACATGCATAAGTAAGTAGATTAAATGCTCAATCAACGTATATTGGTTATTTTGGTTTATATAATTTTGACTTTGACTTAGAGGATTAAATAAAATCTTACCCTGCTCTCAATATTCCAAGACCGGCTTCTTTTTTCTTTTAACCAGTTGACTTACATAAAGTCAAGCGTTAATGATATCTGTTGATCACAGCATCTGTCTCTCGGTAATGATGGTATTAATAATACGAAACGAGATCAATTTAGCCCCGCCATCTTAAAGTTGTGATATATTATGATTCTTTATGATTACTGCCGCGTTCTTACTGGCTTATAGATTTAGTTTAAAGTATTATAAATTGGCTTATTATGTATGTATGATTGGAGAATATAAAACGTAATACATGTTATGATTGATAGTGAAGTTTCAGGTTTGATTCCCAGCGCATGTGTGGAGTAGATATTATAGTACACAAGTGTGTGCGCAAACACAAGTGCACTCTCTATTCCCTGTCATAATCCGATGGGAAGGCAAGCCGACACGACCTTGAGAAAGATCACGCGCAAGACTATTGGCTTTAAGTGCTTCGCCAGGCTGGGGTGTAAACACCACCAACTTCCTAAGCCCGGGCTATTATTAAGAATTGCTCGAATTCTTCTCAACTCGGGATCTAAACCCAAGACCTCACGCACAGCAGTCGCATTCGCTACTGCTGCGCCACTGCGGCTGTTTGAACCCATTACCCCACAAGCATGCGTCTATACAGGCATCAAATAAACTGGGACAGGGAACAAAGACATATGAATATTTAACATGAACCAGCCTGAAACGTAAAATATTTCGTCACTGTAGAATATAATACGGATTGTCTGTGTACAAGCGCCGAACAATACAAAAATGGACGCGACAGGCATATCTCGCTCCAGTTAAATAGTAAAAGAGGAGAAAAGCGCATCAATATCGTTAAAATATAACAGTTTGTGTGACATATTTCTACGTTTAAAACCTTTAGAAATAACGCTGTCGTCTATACTAATATTTTAGAGGTAAGATTTAATTTTTGTTAGTTTGTTTGAAAGTTTTATTTCAAAACTACACAACCGATTTTAAAAATTATTTCACCATTAGGAAGCTATATTATTACCGAGTAATATAAGCAACATAATATTTAAAAAAAGGACTGTTATTACTATAACCTCACCTAACCTTTTACGCGAGCGAAGTTGCGGGCAAAAGCTAGTGTTTAATTAGTTTGTGTGTGTGATCGAGGATCGTAGTTTGATCGAGTGTAAAAGTGTTCTGGGAATGCCTGTCAGGAAATTTTCTGTAGCAAGAACTTTTGAAATGGGTTCAGTAAACAAAAGGCTCGCCAAGTATCACGTGGCACCTGAAACCATAGCTGACCAAATGTGAGTGTAGAGCCTCTCTGTCTACCATTTCAAAGATAGATAGAAAGCGTACTAAATGTACCCATGTACACTTAAACAGGAAAGTATAAACTTAAATTTAAATAGTTTTAATAATAATGTGATTAGCTTAAAATTAGTAAAGTTATATATGTAGTAGTAGTGTACGTAATAGTTTCTAAATTATGTATTAAACTGTTGAATAAACAACGCGATAAAATCCGTATATAGTAGTTTAATTTCAAACTCTGTCCTGGAGATCTCCTTTTAGAAAATATTTTCCCGTATTCGAATTCTATAGCACATAAAATTACATAAGGCCATTTGTCTATTCAAATAACCCATAGGTCACGACCCTTGCATATATCAAAGTATTAAGGCTGTATTTTACTGTAAGGTGTAGAAGTCATTCAAGATTTACTAACACACCTTTGAGCGCCTAACAGCTTTTTATATTGGCTTTTCCGTTTCACCATTGACTGAGTTCTTATACATATTTCCATATCTGAATAGATTTGAATTTATATAAAAATGGTTATGCGTTATAAAGTGATTTTTTGAAGTATTTTTACAAAGGGCTGTTTAAAAAAGGCACCGCTGATAAAGCTAGACTTACATTCTTTATGCTAATTTTACCAAAATATTTATAATGGATGAATACGGTATTTTTATAGCCTCCAGACTGACTTTCGTTCACTGTGACCTATCCTGACGGAGACTGACTGCGCAGGAGATATTATAGTGCTTAAGTGTGTGCGCAAACACAAATGTACTCTCATTTCTCACTCTCATATTTGGACGGTAATCCGACACGGAGAGAGATCAAGTTGAAAAGAATTTATAACTAAGTTATATTTGCCCAAATTCTGGGCAGAATTATTATATTAATATATGCGTCTGAAGGCTCTTATTTTATATCCTATAGTATATATATATAGTATTCTTATAAACCAACCAGGATTATATTAAAAAAATATAACAATCAATTATTATTGATTACGTAATTTAAACAATTAAATTAATTATAAAATGAATACAATAACTCGCT
The DNA here is from genome assembly GCA_930367265.1 of Catocala fraxini. NCBI lineage: Eukaryota > Metazoa > Arthropoda > Insecta > Lepidoptera > Erebidae > Catocala > Catocala fraxini. Next base: position 12,468,614 of record OV884049.1, on the reverse strand, counting down.
ATTACAACAATTCGATGTTATCGCTTTGACGAACGGAAAGAGAAGAACACGAGCAGCGCTGGCGCCTCGTATTTATAGGCGTGCGAATCAGGTGATACGCTGACGTCACTGCGATGGCGCGATGACGCGACGGAGTGGGTAACGGCCACTTAACACGTGTTTTCCGGTAACAGTATAGTAACAGATATGACTGTAGAGACCTAATAAACAAGATATGTTATCTAGTACCCAGAACTGTTGTCACACGAGAGGTGCGATATCGTCCCTTTTTTGCTGTATCATCGTGTAAAACTAATGCCGGATTCCGCGCACCTATGCGACGTATATGTAGAAAATACAATGAGCTTTTCACTAAACTGGATGTGTTTAGTAGGCCTGCTAGTAAATTTCGCTATACATTAAAAAGAGCCATTGAAGAAACTGAGTTACAAATGTAAGAAACATTGTGTAAAATTCAAAATTTTAATTCATATTTTGTTTGATCTTTGCAAAATTGTCATACATTTATAATTATGTAAGCTGTGAATAACGGTGTGGGTTGCACATTTAATCAAACTTTATTTAAAATGTATTAGTAATAAGAACATAATGTGTAACTGTTTGTTATTCCAAATAAATAAATAAAAAAAATAGTAAGGATTACATGGCCACTAAGTATGCCTGATGCAATTAATTATTTACGTAAACATGACACAGAATACTACTATTATGTTTTAATCCTGCCAGTTGTACAATACACTGACCCAATTACAAATACGATATTTTACAAACGATAGTAATATAGATAATACCGTAGTATCGAGGACAATATGGAAAAGGAGAATAAACTCTACTTACGCTTGACCAATTGTTTGCGAATACGTCGTTTGTAAAGATTGATTGATTTGGCATTGTTCCTTACTGTGTAATTGATTCAGTGCCGAAATTTGCGCTTATGATGTTTGTACACAATGCAAGTAGCTTTCTTATCTTATTTGGGGGCCAGTCAGTGCAGACCGGCGACACTTCGACCCAGTGGGATCTTTTGTGTCGACACTCTCCCAATAACGACTGCCGTAGATGTTCCAGTTCGTTCAATCGCTTGTTGACAGCCGGACGTGTGTTAGTTGATTTAAATAAACTGGACTACTGCATCAAAGTAAACTCATCCTTTTGCGCATAGTTATAGTGACGCGAGTAGTGAAACAGTGAGTTCGGTGTTTACGTCGTTCCTGACCGCGAGTGTCTAAGCCACGGTGACCCGTCGCTCAACCAAAGGAAACAAATACCCACCATATAACCGAATAGCAATATACATACCCCCAGATCAATTCGTAACTAAAATATTTATTCTCAATAATAATATTTCTATATCATGAGTGTACGACGAAGCCCACCCAAATCGGAATCGAATCCCGACTTGACAAAAAGTCGGGATTTTGAATTGCCAGCTGGGGTTTCTATTAGAAAAAGGAAGTCGCCAGAATGTGAGATAACCGCACTTCAACAAGAACTCGCCGAATCTTTGTCAACTCACCGCCGTGAAATATCTATAACACTCGCCAAGTTCCAGCATGATATTATGTCATCTTTTAAAGAAATGTTCGACAAACAGATTGACAATATAAATAAATTACACGACGACATCAAAGACATTAAATGCGATATTTTTACTCTAAAAACAGACTATGATAATCTCGTCAGAGAAAGGGATGTGTTAAAGGCTGCTATATGCACACTGACCAAGAGGAATGATTCTGTGGAGACCAAACTGACTGATATACAGAAGGAAATGTTAGCAAGTAAAACCTCTATTGACTTGCTAACCGAACAGCTCCGTACAAAAGACCAAGTCAGCCGGTTAAATAACCTAGAAATCACGGGCATTCCTATAACAAATGGGGAGAATTTACATAACATCTTGTTTACACTAGCTACGAAAGTGGGTTTTTCATTAACCGAATCAGATGTCGACTATGTGCACCGCGTTAGACGCTATCCACAGCCACCGAACAGTGATAGTCGTGATGTCGGCAATATAACGACGACAGTGAAAAACGCCTCACAAATACCCAACATCGTTGTACGATTCACTCGCCGCCAACGTAAACAAGACTTCCTGGCGGCGGTGCGCGCGCGCCGGGGTCTCACCACCGCCGACCTGGACATCAACGGCGCTGCGCGGCCTGTCTTTGTAAACGAACATCTCGCTCCACATAACAAAATTCTATACAGCCAGGCACGGAAGGTTGGCAAAGACCTTGGTTACAAGTATATTTGGATTAATAATTGCAATATTCTGCTACGTAAACAGGATTTAGGGAAAGTAATTCATATTGCCAATACAAAAGACTTATCGAAAATAAAATGACTATCTACGTGTTTTGAGTACAATAGTATCAGTATAAACCTTATTTGTCACATATTAATTTTAATCTATATAAAACATGTTTCGATTGTACAATATATCCCCGAAACATTCATGTCTTGTTTTGTATTACAACATAATTTCTCTTTGCTAAAGATATATCAATGTAGTCTCCGTAAAACGATTAAACGCTACATATTATGTGTATTAATAATAATTATTAAAGCAGATCAATCGGGTCAGTTAATTATAAGCCAAAGTTGTGTTAAATTTATAATAATCTTGTTGTCAATTGTAGTGTGGCGGTGCAAAACGAGTACAAAAACACCGTTATGTAACACTTTATTGCTAATTGTCGCGCATAACATAGTTTACATACCTAGTACAATATGTCTTCTAACTCTTTAGTGTCTATTTATTATCAGAATACTAGGGGTTTGCGAACGAAATCTCATGACTTTCTTTGTAATGTATTAAATAGCGATTATGATATTATCGTAATAACCGAAACATGGTTGAATGATAGTTTTTATACTGCGGAATTTTTTGATAACCGTTTCGAAGTATTTAGATGTGACCGTGATCGCGCTGCAAGCGAGTGTTCGCGAGGCGGCGGCGTATTGGTGGCGGTGCGCCGCGAGCTGTGTCCCAGCGCGCGGCCAGACTGGTGCGCGCCGCCGCCAGCCGACGAGCTGTGGGTGAGCGTGCCGCTGCGCGGCCGCCCGCCTGCCACACACTGCGCTTCGCCGTCCAACGTTAATCGTTACTTCTTACATATTGCCTGTACGTACATACCGCACAGTGTTCGACATCAAACTTTATTAACATCTTTCTTCAATCAGACATGTGATATTATTCAGCAACATCCTGATGACTTATTTTTTGTATTAGGTGACTTTAATGTGAGTAATGGATCGTGGTATTACGATGACGATACTAGCAGTATGAAAATTGAAACTACTAATGATCAGTTATCATGTCTCACTAGTGATTTTATGAGTTTATCATTATTGTTACAATATAATTCGCATCTCAATTGTAATGATAGAATTTTGGACTTAGTTTTCTGTAGTACAGTTTGTCACATTAACACTTGTGATCAACCATTGGTACCTGAGGATGTCCACCATAAGGCCTTAACTATTGAAATACCGTTATGTCTTCCCGAAACTTTAGTCAATAATACATATACAAAGAAAATGTTTTTCCAGGCGGATTACGAGTTAATTCGTAATAAACTCAGATCTATTGATTGGAATACCGCATTTGCTAAAACTGATGGCGTTGAATACAGAGTTCAGTTTTTCTATGACAATATAAATAGTATTATAGATACCTATGTTCCATCCCGTACTGTCCATAATAATAATAATAAATTTCCTCCATGGTACAACCGCGCTCTTATAAAACTTACTAGAGAAAAGCGCAAGTATCACAAAAAATGGAAAACATACAACAACCTAAATGATTATAGAACTTTCTCCCTACTTCGACACAGATTGAGAAAAATGGAGCATATTGCGTATTTACAGTTCAATATTTTATCGGAAAATAGAATTATTGATGATCCCAAATATTTTTGGTCATATGTTAAATCAAAAACCAAAAGCAATGACATACCGCATGAAATGACTTTTGATGGGAAAATAATTACCACGGGTACTGACATATGTGACACATTTAACAAATACTTTCATTCGGTATTTGTTAAACCTCCACCTACTGATAACTCCTATAGAAATAAACCTTTTGACTTATCTTTATCTAGTATAGATACGAACACCGTAAACCTCTCTGATGAAATTATTCTCAAGCACCTAAAAACTGTGAACATACACAAAGGGCCTGGTGCAGATCACATTCATCCTCTATTTATTTCCAAATGTGCCAACGAACTACTCACTCCCGTTGCTGACATTTTTCGTTTATCCATCAAAACGGGTGTATTTCCTAGTATATGGAAACGCGCGCTTATAACCCCAATACCTAAGAACACACAAAAAGAATTAATTACCCAATACAGACCCATTTCTAAGCTTTGTGTCTTAGGTAAAATACTTGAAAAAATTGTAACTAGTGAAATATCTTATACTGTGCGTAACCAAATCACTGAAAACCAACACGGTTTTATTAAATCTCGAAGTATCGACACTAATATGACTATTTTTACTGACTTTCTTCTTCGTAACATGGATAATGACAGTCAGGTGGATGTCGTGTACACCGATTTTTCGAAAGCTTTTGATAAAATCAATCACGATCTGCTCCTTATGAAGCTTTCAAGACTCGGTGTGCACGGCGACCTCCTAAGGTGGATTGAGTCATATATACGTAATCGTACACAGGCCGTTTGCTTGAAAGGATATTGTTCTAGTTTCTTAACTGTTCCCTCAGGCGTTCCCCAGGGATCCCATCTTGGTCCTGTTCTCTTTTCTCTGTACGTTAATGACTTGGGCGATATCTTAAAATACAGCCAACATTTACTTTACGCTGATTGTACGGTCCGCACACCCTGGGTAATAAAATATAGGATTATATATCAGTAAAACTCGGTAATAAATTTAACTGACTATATTGATAGATAAAAAGATGATAGAAATGGTATATGAGACGCGGTACGTCCTTTGATAGGCGAACGTGAACGCGAACAGATTTAAATTACATATGTTTAATTAAAGTAATGAATGAAGTAAGTTGCTGACATGGCACAAAGAGTAATAAGTTCAATGTACGCTACGTGAAACGTGGCTCGTACATACTCCCGGGCCAGAAATGAGGATGATGGTGTGACTAATATGATGATAAGTGACTGACGTGAGTAACAAGGTGATTGAGCAATATTTTTGCTTAAAATTAATGATGATAGTTGATATATGATAAAGACAGTCAATAAGTTGCTCCAATGTCACTATAAAGTACGGTCGAACTGGTTACGAAAAAACACAGGCGAGGTACACTTATTGATAACATTTGCACTACGCGATTTCGTCTCTGACTCACTACGAATACAACACTGATTCACTGCACTATCACTAACGCATCTAACCGAAGAAGTTTCATAGTTGGTTGGTTGGAGTTCGATATCAGGCCCTCCCGGGCGGCACGACGTCACCGGAGTTGCTAGCGTCGCGACGCGCGCCTACGGGCACGGGGGGGCTGCGGCTCGCATCTGCAAGCGCCGGCCACGCCAGCACAGCACCGCGAGCGTGATAGCGCCCGCGAATAGAACCACGTAGATGACGACATAGTGATGAACGTCGTGATATGATACGCGATCAGACAGCACTCCGTCTGACGTACTAGCTTTCAGCTGTTTAATCTGTTTATCGATTTCTTCAAAATACTTCTGATGGTCTGAATATATAGATTGATTTCCGACAGTAGATGATATTGATATGTTCATGAGATGATTGATAGGAGGAATCTGAATTTTGATTGCGTCAGCTTCTCTCTCTATGGCGTTAGATGGCGTTTGGTGAGCATAAATGATAAAATTGTCACTCTTTATAATGCATTCCTCGCTTATTGTTATTATACCAGACTTATGTAATAACTCTGAGGTAATTTGATTCTCACACATGATACGTACAGAGCAATGACCACAACAGAAATACAGGTAGGTGTTTCTTGAATTCAATTGTTTCCAGGAATCTATACAAGCTAATGTCATGGTTTGACACTGTTTAGAAAGATGACCTTTGACACATAGGTTATCGTCTGCTTTCATTTTATGAATAGGCTGTTTCAAGGGACATAAATGAGTGTCCTTATCTATTTCAACGCAATTTCGTACATCTTTCTCAGATAACCCGATATAGGAGTCCTGTTGTATATTGATAGCTACGGACTCTGCTACAGGTACAAGGCTGATCATAGAGTTTTCGATTTCTTTTGGAATGGGGATAAGTCGGTATAACTCAAAGTTATCTCTGCAGACTAGAGGAATCCAAATCTCGTAAATAATGAACTTTTCGGTAGCTCTTGCTTTCACGGTGAGAAGATGGTACATTTGTGATATGTTTTGTAAGTTGTCCAAAGGTAAAGTCATGTCTCTTGATAATAAACTTACGATTACATTCATCTCGTCCCGAAGTTGCTCTGGTGTAAGAAGATGAAAGTTGAATTTACCAGCATAAATATCAGTTAAAGAGTCAATAATAGTATCTTGGATATTCTGCAAGTTTACTAAAATACCTTGTGCGATAACTGATGATAGAGTGAAATCACATGTGTTTGATGTGGCTTGTAGATTTTTATTTTGCCTATTTAACGACATTTCTAGGTTGTTCAAATATTGATTGAAAAGTTTACTTTGTTTGTTGATAGATGTTTCAACCCTCTTTATCAAATTAAATTCGCCCTCGACGACCGAAGTTTGATTCTTCCACAGTAAAGCGAGATGTTTCTGATTTGTTTTAATAGTCTCTATGTCTCGTTCGTACTGTTCTGCGAATTCTTGGTCAAGTACGCCGAACAGCTTGTTTGCGACGAACCCGACACCGTTGATAAGGCCTCGCGTGACTCGCTCGTGCCTAGTGAGTTGCTTACCGAGCAACATACTATTGTAATGCTTGAGTTCATTAAGCCCGTGATGTAATTGAAGAAGGATGACATCGCATTGTACAATTTTTGCCTTACTTTGATCGTTACAAATGTTATCTAAATGGTTTATATACTTTCCAAGTAATTCAGCGCTTTGCCAATAGGGAAACATGTCGTAGTAGATAACTAATTTCCATTGGTCTCGTTCTAGGCGTAAGTTTGTGATCCGATCGAAGTAAAAACCTTGACTATTATTGAAACTTGATATTTGATAAGCGCCATACGTCGGTGTTATTATTATATATATGAGCATGAAAAACACATTTATAAAATTGTATAGGCAGAGTTTCCTTGCGGGTTTGATATTAATTGAGGCGGCAACTTTTTCGTGTTTCTGTTGAAACTTGCTGGCTCCGTCGTCAGTATCATTTTCACGGACTGGCAACTTGGATATTTTGGTGATTGGTCTTTTGATGATGCCCCTTTTTGTTCATAAGCTAACAACGCGCACGAAGTCGTCTTTGCCTGGATGCAATGTTATAATTCTACCGAGTGCCCATTTCCCTGGAGGTAGGTTTGCGTCATGAATTATGACGACATCGTCGATATTAAGATTTTCCTTTGGAAGACGCCACTTGCTGCGGGCAGATAGTTGGCTAAGATACTCTGATTGCCATTTCTTCCATATATCTCCGAAGATCTTTTGTGTAAGCTGCCATCGTGTTCGTTGGTCTCTCTCCGTTTCTATAATAGTGTTAGTGGGACCACTAGCTAGGAAATGAGCGGGGGTTAGATATTCCAGATCTTCGGCGTCCTCAGTAAGTGGGCATAGAGGTCTTGTGTTTAAACACGCTTCTAACTGGGCAAGGCGGGTGGAGTATTCTTCAAAGGTCAACTTCTGCTTGCCGATGACTCTTTTCAGATGATATTTGAGGCTCTTCACCGCAGCCTCCCAGAGACCTCCTGCACTTGGCCATCCAGGGGCATTAAAATGCCATTGAATTTTCATATCAGTGATTGATGTATAAAACGTATTGTCTAATGTTACCCGAAGATCTATGAATTCTCTGTTGAGAATCTTGTTCGCGCCAACGAAGTTGGTCCCATTGTCACTATGAATGTGACAGGGCGTTCCCCGTCGGGAAGCCATTCTACGTAAAGCAGCTAGGAACGCAGATGAGCTAAGGTCGGACACTAGTTCGAGATGCACGGCTTTGGTCACCATACACACGAACACTGCTATATAGCCTTTAGAAGATTTTATACCGCGACCCTTGCTAGATTTGACATCAACAAATCCAGTGTAATCGACACCAGTGTGATAAAATGGTCTCGTAGGAATTATTCGAGCAGCAGGTAAGTCACCCATAATTTGCTGATGCTTAATAGGATCGTGGCGCTTACACGTGACGCATTTACGAATATGTTTCTTCACGATCTTATTTCCTCCTACAAGCCAATACTTTTGTCTCAAAAATGCTGATGTTAGGCGGGCTCCTCCGTGATAAGTTGCTTTATGCGCTTGATCTATTAATAATTGTGCGAAGCGACTGGAGCCTGGTATGATGATAGGATATTTCATTGAGTAAGGCAGAGTTGAGTTTCTCAAGCGTCCATAAACTCTAAGGATGTCGTTTTCGTCTAAATAGGGTGAGAGTTTTGATATTTTGTTCTTTGGTGACACGTGACCGCTCTCTTTTATATCTTTTATTTCCTGAGCAAATTCAATTTGTTGGACTTGCTTGATGATAAGATTTTCAGATCTGCTCAACTCAAATAAAGATAAGTATGAATTTAGTTTGTTTTGTTTTCTTACGAATCTAAACATCCATGATATGATTCGAATAGTTTTGCTAATAGTGCTATATTTCGCTAGTAATTGATATATGACATTATTTTCTATATCTGGCTCTGTTACAATGTTTACTAGGCGAACTTTTTTCATATCTATATCCGTGGTAAAATCTGGCCGGTTGCTTTGTCCCTCAAAGTTTGGTAACCAGGACGGTCCCTGCCACCACAGATTATGATTAATCATCTGAGAAGCTGTTAATCCACGACTGGCGCAATCCGCCGGATTCTCTTCCGATTTAACATAATGCCAACATGTTGATGGCATAACTTGTATGATATCACGTACTCTGTTTGAGACGAATGTCTTCCACCTTGTTGGATCTCCGTTAAGCCAGCCGAGGACGATCATGGAGTCGGACCACCCGTAGATTTTAGTTTCGTACGTACTCAAGCTCTGTTGCACTTTGAGCATCACAGTTGATAGAAGATGAGCTGCGCATAATTCCAAACGTGGGAGACTGATATTTTTAGATATTGGTACAAGCCTCGCTTTTCCAATCAAAGGCGTAATAATAGTTTTATTGTTTCGTTTCACCTTACAATATATTATGCAACTATAAGCCTTGGTCGAAGAATCGCAAAATCCGCATAATTCTATAACGTCATGTTCGCCGGTTGATATCCACCTAGGCACTTGCAGGTTGTTTATGTTTTTGATATCATTTCTGATAACGATCCATTCGGACAACATGTCGTTCGGTAAAGAGTCATCCCAACTGATTGAGGACAACCACACTTTTTGAAATAGGATCTTTAGTTTGGTTGATAATGGCGTAAGCCAACCGAGAGGGTCAAATAGCTTTGAAATATTTGATAAAAGTGACCGCTTTGTTTCGTTGTAGATAGTTCTATATTTAAACTAAATGTAAACAGGTCTTGTCGGTGATCCCAGCTAAGCCCTAATGTTTTTGATGACTCTGATTCCTGAAAGTTGAAGTCTTGATTCGTGTCTGAGAGATCAGGAATATTAGATCTCCATTTTCTTAGATTAAACCCACCTGATTTTAGTAGTTTGATAAGGTCGAAGTGCAATTGTTTCGCAGCTTTAATTTGATGAGTGCCATGTACCAAATCGTCCATGTAGAAGGAGTTTTCAAGGACTTCGGTTGCTGGGCTATTCTGATAATTTACTTTTTCATCTGATGCCAACTGCCGTAGAGTCATCATAGCTAAGAAAGGGGCCGCTTTAGTACCGTACGTCACGGTTGTTAGCTCCCAGTCTTTGATAGGGTAACGCTCAGAGTCTCGCCAAATGATTTTTTGGAAACGTTGGTCTTGATTGTTCATCCAAATCTGCCGAAACATTTTTTCTATATCAGCCGTGAAAGCATATTGATATTGCCTCCATTTAATGATAAGAGACTGCAGATCTTGTTGGAGGTTGGGCCCACATTTCATGACGTCGTTAAGGCTAAATCCGGAAGTAGTCTTAGCGGAGCCATTAAAGACGACTCTGAATTTAGTTGTTGTTGATTCATCTCGCTCTACTCCGTGGCGCGTGAGATAGAAAGAAGGTTCGTTAATTCTTGCGATCGGAACGGGTGTCATGTGGCCCATGGCTTGATATTCTTTAATAAAGGATTTATAACTTTCTGCTATCGGCTGATTTTTCAAGAACTTTCTTTCTAATGATTTAAATTGTGCAACTGCTTTACTTTTTGATAAGCCCAAATTGTTTTCAAAGTCCGGCTTTAGTGGTAGTCGTACCTCATAGCGGCCATCTTCTCGACGAATAGTGGTATTCTTGTAGTACTGAATACACTCTTGATCTTCTACTGATAATTGAGATTCCTCTGTATGAATATCCTCAATTTCCCAAAATCTTTGGATCTCATCTAGATTATTCAAGATGACATTACATTGCAAAGTTTTTGCGCATCCACATAAAATCCACCCTAATCGTGTGTTCTGGGCAATAGGTGAATTATTTCGTTCACCTCTGCAAATTCCTTCCATAAGAATTAAAGAATAAATATCGGCTCCAAACAGAATGTCCACTGGGCGACTTACGTTAAATTCAGGATCAGCCAAAGAGATATTATCTAAGTACGACCAATCCGGTTTAGCGAAAGAATAGCTTGGTAGATTTTTAACAAGATTTTGCATTATAATGACATCAGTATGAAACTCGTAGTTACAGTTCATTGATACGCATTTGATATTGATAGCCCCTTTGCAGTTAGTTTCCTTAGCACCCACTCCGGTGATCACACCCTGGCATCTTTGACGCGGTAACCCAAGCCGTTGAGCCGCATTTTCAGTGATAAGAGAGGTCTGTGATCCTTGATCTATGAGTGCGCGTAAATTAAGGTAGGAACCATCCCAAGATTCAACACTGATCATCGCGGTAGCTAAAAGAATTTCTGGAATTTCAGATTGTATAGACACGTGTGAGCTTCGGGTTGTCGACTTTTGACCCTGTTTAGGGGTGCTGATGTTAGCGTTATTCGATGTTGACGCCCCGGGCTCGTTGTCAAATTGCGTAAATGCATCGTGTAATAAAGTATTGTGAGGCAAATTACACTCACGGCACCGTTTATCTGAAAAACATTCTTTGCCGTTATGACAATAAAGACAATTTTCGCATAATGTTAGTTTCTCAGTCAACCGTCGTTTTGCTGACGAATTCATTTGTCGGAACTTACTGCAATGAAATATTGCGTGATTATTTGTTTTGCAGACAGCGCATTTGTAGTATTTCGTCACATAGATGTTTTTATCGCTTGAAGATTGCGAAATATTACGTCCGGTTGACGATGGTTTAATATTTAAATTATGAGATTTATGATAATGGTTTTGGTTTGATTTGGGTTCAGGCTTTCTTTTAGATGTTTCCATGGTCGTAAATGTCTTCTCCAAAAATAATAAAAACTCCTCTAGTCTAGGTACTTCCTTTGGGTCTTTGAGAGAAGTAAGGTATTCGCTAAGAGTATCAGAGTGTAACTTTTGACTAAGAAGATGAATGATAAGGGGATCCCACGAATCGACGCTTATGCCAAGGTTTTTGATAGCATTGAGACTTTCGCGAGTAACATCGTGAAGCTTCTTAATATGCTGTACCGATATATGTTGAATCGTAGATATATTGAGCATTTGATCTAAGTGAGAACTCATAATCAGCCGTTTGTTATTGAATCTATGACTAAGCAAATCCCAGCAAATAGAGTAGTTGTCAAAGGAGATTGGCAAGTGTTGGATGAGTCTTTCCGCTTCACCTCTTACTTTAGATTTCAGAAATTGCATCTTCTGGGCGCTCGATAAAGTTGGATTTGCATGGATAGTCTCAGTGAAAAGGTCTTTGAAACTGGACCATTGATGGTAGTTACCAGAGAACGTGGGTATATCTATCTTAGGGGTAGACTTCTCTAGGGGAGACACGGACCACAATTTCTTATTAATTGACTTGATGATGTCGTTAAACCTTTTCTCGGCTTGATAGAAATGAGATTCGTACTCAGGATTCCTCTGGCCTAGTTCGCTATCCAACTCCCAATGCAGAGAGTCGATAGTCGTCCAGCGAGACTGTATGGTACGTAACAAGTGATCAAATTCCCATTTTTCTGAAATGTTCCCTAAATTGATATTTGAAATAGTATGATCAAATGCCTTAAAGTTACTGCTCTGTTTTCGCAGCATCTCGTCAGTTTTGCTATCGCTGCCTCGAGCTTGAGTCGCGAAATCTGATATAGGAGTCTCCGAAACGGCCATAGGTGTAGCTGGTCTAATGATTGGAGAAGAAGGTATCTTTTCTTCTCTTGGGTTCAAAGACAATCCGTAACTTTGAATAGCTGTTCTGATAGTAGTGTACTGATTCCTGGTATGCTCAAACTGATTGTTTGTAAAATAAGGATGAGACCTAATACTAAAAGCACTCAGCTTCTTATGATTAGACTGAAATTCACTCCAGTAGCCATCTAGAGTATCTAGTCTGCGCTTGATATAGTCTGGAGTTTTCCTATCCGAACCATCTTTCTTAAAATTCGAATAGAGTTGCTCAATCGCGGCAGAAATTTGCTCTTGAGTCGATAGTAAGTCTTCCATGCTAGACATTTTGATATATGATTGTAATATAAGTATAATAGGAACGCTGATATGGAAAGATCTTACTTGCTATCTTGATACTTGACGATGCTCTTGCAGCTTCTGCCCCCGACAGGTGGTATCTGTTGATACCCTGCTGATGAGTGATGAACTGTTTGCTCACACTGATAGTTCCACTGGTTGGACCTCACTAATGTCACAGAGCCGCGATAGCTTACTACGGTACACTGAGTCACTCGCGAGGTTATAGTCAGAGTAATTATACTAATTAAATTTAAAAAAAGGATGTACGGTCCGCACACCCTGGGTAATAAAATATAGGATTATATATCAGTAAAACTCGGTAATAAATTTAACTGACTATATTGATAGATAAAAAGATGATAGAAATGGTATATGAGACGCGGTACGTCCTTTGATAGGCGAACGTGAACGCGAACAGATTTAAATTACATATGTTTAATTAAAGTAATGAATGAAGTAAGTTGCTGACATGGCACAAAGAGTAATAAGTTCAATGTACGCTACGTGAAACGTGGCTCGTACACTGATGATACAAAAATTTATAGAGTAGTAAAAAATGTCGACGACTGCCTTATGCTACAGTCCGATCTCGATTCACTAGCCAAATATTGTCACGATAATCAACTTTTTATTAATGCAGACAAATGTCACATTATTAGTTACACGCGAAAAAAGTCACCATTTCACCATAATTATACGTTAAATGACTGTTATCTAAAACGTGAGAAAAAGATCAGGGATCTCGGCATAATAATGGACGATAAAGTAACTTTCAGTTACCATATTGATAGTATTATTACTAAAGCTTACAAGAATCTAGCATTCATTAATATAATTACTAAGCCCTTTCAGAAAACCATAACTCTAAAAATTTTATACTTTGCATTTGTCAGGTCCATCCTTGATTTTGGCTGTATTGTTTGGTCGCCTTATTACAGTTGTCATATTGAACGAATTGAAAGGGTTCAAATGATATTTTTAAAAATCCTCAGATTTCGGTCTAACATTCAAAATGAACCATACAATTTAACGCTCAAAAAGCAAAATATGCTAAGTCTTCGGGACAGATGTAAACTTTTTGATATTTCTTTTTTCTTTAAAATTGTCAATAGTGTTATAGATTGCCCAAAGTTACTTTCAAACATACATTTTGTTAGCAAAGTTCGCCTCCCCGTTCGGTCTAATCGTACATTGCAATTGTTTGCACCACCTCAACTGCGAAAGAATTATACCCGTAACTGTTTTTTGTCCCGCTCTTTAATTCTATACAATAAAGAATTTATAGACGTTGATATCTTTAACACCTCTTTGGTATGCTTTAAAAAGAATGTCATAGAAAAATTAAAGCACACATAAATGTATAATTGTACCTATATGCAATTGCTTAATCTTCTTCTTCGTCTTAGCCTTATAGGTTTGTCGTTATTTCATTGTATTTAATCAAAATGTATTATTGTTTATATTTACTTTCTATTATCTATTTTGTTATTTTCTAAACCTTACCATATTCAGCATGTCAACGAGCTTAAAAATTATATCTGTATGTATGTATATCTTCGGCACTATTTGTCTGCAGAGTGTGTATGCATTCCTATATGTATTGTTATTATATTGACTGTTTGTGCCAAAATAAATAAAATAAAATAAAATGTTCATGGCAGCCGGGACCAACGGCTTAACGTGCTCTCCAAGGCACGGAGCAGACGATAATTGTCAATCAATACGCACATAATTTCGAAAAGTCATATAACTTCCGAAAGTCAGAGGTGCACGACGTGGGTTCGAACCCGAGACCCTCTGCATTGCAGTCTGTTGGTCTCCCCACTGAGTTATCGCTGCTGCTTAGTGCAATGCAAGTAGCTTACTTAGATACGCAAGGTAATTAGCTTGCGTATCTGCTAGCTATTTGTGCTGGCTATGGCTAAGACACTCGCGCGCGCTTATGGTACTTGTACATGATGGACGTAGCTATTTGCTATTTGCTTGCTTCCAAGTAGGAAATAGGAGCGGGCAACATGTGTAAGCGGGTCAGAAGTTAGATGCGGTAGCTTCTCGCGCGGGCTACATGTGCAAGCTACATGCGCAAGCTATTCTGTACACTGTTGTGTATAAGAGCAAGTATGTTCATTGCTGATCTTGAGATGCCGTCGTTTGTTTACAAGGGGTCACAGTGTTCATTGAATCTTTAGATTTCCCAAAAAGTATTAAGAGCGTATACATTTTGTGGCCTGTTCTGAAGGAGTACGAATTTTAGATGTGATTCATTTAGTTAGGCTTTTGTTGCAAAATGTTTTTATTATTACTATTTGACTACAATTATAATTGTATTCCATCTCTAATATTAAGTGTACACATTCTTTTTTTAATTATATCTAGTAATCCAACAACTGAGGGTTGCCAGCCAGCCACAAAGCGTACAAAACGTACGCTCTTAGATGAAAAGTAGTTTAGATTTTAAGTTGAGCTTCAAGCTATCAAAATGTGCAAGCTACATGAAAATCCATTTACTGGGTTTTTGTGAGAAGCTGGCGCAATAAGCTGACGTGAAATAGAAACCCAGAAGAACTATTTATTCATCTGTTATCATACCAATCTGTCTTTCAGAACCAGGGTTAATATCGTTAATTTCTTCTGCTTCTTAACAGTCCAATTTCAGTATAGATGGGATAAATTGAAAAATAGCTAAAGCTACCTTCACCAGTAATATCGCCACAACCGTAAGAACAACAAAAGCCAAATACTACTGGAAACTAAGCTCATGGGAGATTGCTTAACCTGCCCAAACATTAACTAGTCGGATGCTTCAATGTATTTTATTGCACTCAATTGCAGAGGTCAGCGTGTACTGGGCATATACCGGGTGATTGCTTCACATTAATTACCTGCACTTTATCAACCAATTTCACTGGACTGACTTTTATATGCGGCGTAAAGCCGGTGACAGACATTGTGGAGTATGTGTCGCGAATGACGCGTTATGCTTATCTTAGATGATGTTCCCACACATGTTTCTTATATTATACCATTGTAACATCTATTTAACTTGTGGAGTGCAATAAATGTATTGAGTATTGAGTATAGATGTTCGATTTATTCTCATGTTACGTGAGAAGTCCGTTCCGTTTGAATTGGACGCATTGCACAGCTTAAGATAGTTGTTGTAATTGAACATATCTATCATAAAGATATACATGTAAGGGAGTGCGTTATGTGTGTGTGGAAAACATATTTGTATGCATTGTTTTAAAATCCTGTCTCGGTGGCGTAGCAATAGTCAATGTGACTGCTGTGCATAAGCATAGAATCCTATTCCCGGGTTGAGTAAAGTGTTATTGTGGTTTTCTGTGAAGAAAAAAGCTCCGTCCGATAGACGGCTATCGCTCGCTATTACGTAGGACCTAAAACCATTATAACATCTTAGTCAACCTTATAACATCATAGTCCGTCGATAAGTTGTGTTTTTAACGCTCCGTTGAAATAAAAGTTTTATCGTGGCTAAAAACAACATATGGTGCAGTGTTAATCTGATAACTATAGTTAAAACAGTGTACTATCAAACAGTTATAAAATAAGTACATAATTGAACTGATTTAGGACAAAATCGAACTTGACAAAACTTAAAATCTGTGAACTTAAAGTGTTTATACCCGCATAACATTTGTAATCTAATAGTTGGTGCAAACGCGTAAGCGACGCCGTATACCGCGAACATACGACGTTTTGGTCGCGAGTTCCTGCGTTGAGACTCGAGACAGTGCCCACGGTACATCCGCGAGCCTTTATTAGTGTGCCCTGGCAACTAGGCTTTACGCAAGGGCCTTTATTTGTGTGGACGTTTTGACGAGAGGATAACATTTATAGATTTTGGTCAACTCAGCTCAAACATGAGTGAACCAAAAGTTTTTTGGGGATGTTGTACCCAGGTAAACCGAGGTGGAGGTACTCTTCAATGTACAGTTTGCGAAAAACTTTTTCACTATGAATGTTTGGAACTTGAGCCCTCAAGCGAACTGCCATCGTGGCGTTGCCAGTTGTGCGTAGATAAAGGCATAAATAAGGGGCAAATTAATGCTCGATATTCAAATTCAAAGGTCACTATGCGCTCCAGTAAGAGACAGGCACTACAACCCCCATCCCCACCAAGTGCATCAGATCTACCGGTAACTGAGGAAAGTGTTCGCACCATTGTTGAGGAAGTGGTGAAGTCACAAATGGATTCTATGCTGGAAAAGTTTACGTTGAATATGCGAGCAATAATAAGTCAGGAACTAGGCGTCATGCGTGAAGATATTGAAGGCTTGAAAAAATCCGTTGCATTCATAAGCAGTGAATACGATGACATGGTAAAGGATAAAGAGCTAACGACACAAACAATAAAAGCCCTACAAGATGAAAATATTAAGTTAACATCAACTGTACAAGTTATGACAACTCGTATTAACAGTCTAGAACAACATGCTCGGGCTAATAACATTGAGATCCAATGTGTTCCACAGAAAAGCAACGAGAACTTGGTAAACATTGTTAAAAAAACTGGGTAAGGTAATAAATTGTGATATCATGGAGGAAAACATTGCTAACTGTACGCGCATAATGAGACAAAATAACTCGAATAATCGTCCAAGATCAATCGTTATTCAATTCACTACTCCAAGATTCCGGGATACATTTCTGGCCGCATCAATCACCTACAACAAATCAAAACCTGTAACGGATAAATTAAATACTTCGCATCTCGGATTTGATGGTGAGAAATCTGCAATTTACATCACTGAGCATCTGAGTCCAGCTAGCAAAGCATTACATGCAGCGGCTCGCCTCAAAGCCAAGGAAAAAGGCTACAAATATGTGTGGGTCCGAGGAGGACGTATTTACATTAAAAAAAACGAAGGTTCTGAAAATAAGATAATTAAAGATCTAGATTCCTTAAAAACAATAACATAAACTCCTTTTAATTTTTCTTTTTGGCAAGTTCGTCTTGTATTGTTTGTTTGTAAAATTCAGTTGTCTCAATATATATTACCAAAATACTCGAGGACTGCGATCAAAGTGTAATGAGTTTTATCGTGACTTGGCCTGTACCAACTATGATGTTTTGGTGCTAACCGAAACCTGGCTTAACGACTCTGTCTTTAGTAGTGAGCTTTTTGACAGAAGGTATAAGGTTTTTAGACGCGACAGGGAAACTTCTGGATTTCACAAAACTAAAGATGGTGGTGGTGTCTTAATAGCTGTTGCCAGGAATCTCACTGCTTATAGACAGTGTGCTTGGGAAAGCGAGTGCGAGGATCTGTGGGTGACCGTAAACGTGACTCCCAGTTTCAAAGTAGCAATCTGTGCAGTGTACTTACCACCTCCAGTTCAATATCATATGTTGGAACACTTTCTGGATAAATATAACATGGTAGCGGATAAAAACGATTCATACACTATGTTAGTGGGAGATTTTAATTTAAGTAGTATAGACTGGAAAATTGTAAATGGTACCGCAGACTCTGGCACTTCTGCACCACCAGGTATGAACACCAAAACTAACCGAACATTTATTGACTTCACTCATATTAATAATCTTATACAATGTAACAGTGTTTCCAACATCAAGAAAAAGATCCTGGACTTGGTTCTTGTAGACTATCCGGAATGTACCGTTACAGAAGCTTCCAAGATTTTAAGCAAAATTGATCCATACCACCCTCCCCTTGAAATTGTATTACATTACGGTTCACAAAATTACTTAAAACCAGACAAAACCCCGAGATATAATTTTAAAAAGTCAGACTATTCTTCTATAAAAGTAGAACTTGGTAACATTAACTGGAATGACCTATTTTCTTGTATAGATGACCCCAATAGCTTAGTTGAAATCTTCTACAACGTCATCAATAAAACTATTGAGCGGCACGTTCCATTGATTAAGATTCAAAATAATTCACACCCACCTTGGTTTAGTAAAGGTCTTATTAGGTTAATACGTGAAAGAAATAAATATAGAAAAAGGTATAATTCATATAAAAATCCGATGGATAAAGTTGCTTTTAAAACATGTAGCAAACAGTGCGACAATTTATCAAAAAAGTGTTATAATGCTTATATAAAACGGATAGAAAAAAACATCTCAGCTAACCCAAAGTCGTTCTGGTCCTACATAAAAAACAGACGTGGCGTTTCGAAGTCTTACCCTGCTGCTATGACTGATGGATTAACTACAGCCAGAAAAGGAAGCGATATATGCAACATGTTTGGGTCCTATTTCTCAAGTGTCTATTCCCCAACTAGTCAGTCACATGTCAATTGTCCATTTAATAACCCAAGAAACGTAATAAAAAATTCGGAATCTTTTACAATAGTTAACATTAAACAGGAAGATATCCTGAAAAAACTAAAATCACTTGACATCACTAAGGGCCCGGGCAATGACCAAATTCCTGCCAGATTTATAGTTAGGTGTGCTGAAGAACTTACGATTCCCCTTAATATCATTTTTAACAAATCGCTAAGTACTGGTGTTTTCCCGGAACGATGGAAACTGGCAAAGGTAGTACCAATTTTCAAAGCCGATGACGATAACTTGGTGAGCAACTATAGGCCTATTTCAATTCTGTGCAATCTTGCCAAGGTCTTCGAAGCGTTAATATGCCCAATCGTTCAAAGCTACTTTAAAAAGTTTGTATCGAACCATCAATATGGATTCATAGCTGGCAGGTCTACATGTAGCAATCTGACTTCTTTTATCGAACATGTTGTTGAAAATGTTGATTCTAATGAACAAGTAGACGCAGTCTATACAGACTTTTGCAAAGCCTTTGACAAAGTTTCTCATGCAGTACTAATCGATAAGCTTACTGCGTATGGCTTTGCTGGTTCTTTTGTTGGATGGCTCTCCTCTTATTTGACTGGAAGATCTTTTTACGTGGTAGCAAATGGGTATCAGTCTGATATCTTTGAAATTACATCTGGTGTACCCCAGGGATCCCACCTAGGCCCAATATTATTCATTATTTTTATAAATGATTTGCCAGAATATTTGCATAACACTGTACCTTTCTTATTTGCCGATGATCTAAAAATAATTAGAACTATTAAGTCAGTTGAGGACGTTAAATTGCTTCAAGATGATATAAACAGGCTCATGGAATGGTGTGAACAAAATAGCATGCAACTTAACATAAAGAAATGCTCCCAAATTACATTTACTCGGAAGCATAAATACATTGAGTCAAATTTCATCATGAACGGTCAGTGTTTGAATAAAGTAGATGTTATTAGAGATCTAGGGGTCCTTCTGGATAAAAAGCTGACATTTGTTCCTCACGTGGATGCTACAATAAAAAAAGCTGCGAAAGCCACTGGCTTTATCATCCGTAACGCTAAACCATTCTCCCAACCTAAGACTAAAATATTGTTGTTCAATTGCTTCGTTCGCAGTGTACTAGAGTACTGTTCGGTTGTTTGGCGTCCTCACTACGCGACACACTCTCTAAGGTTAGAACGAGTACAGAAGCGGTTTTTGAATCATCTGGCTTACTCGAAAAGTATCTCTAGAAGGATACGTGGTTACGATGAAAGATTAGTATTCTTTAATATCAAGCCGCTTGAAACGCGAAGGGACTCTCTTGATCTTCTATTCTTATATAAGCTTTTGAATCATCTAATCGACTGTACGGAACTAGTTTCTAGAATTAATTTCAATATCCCCCACAAATATCCGCGGAAACCTATTAAGTTATTTTACCCACCCCATCGGAAAACTGTTTTAGGCTATAACTCCCCAGTGCCAAGAATTTGTAGACTCTTTAATAAATTTGACAGTCAGTTAAATATTTTTGGCTCCACTCTCAACAACTACAGAAACCAAGTTCATAGGATCAACATAGAATAATTCAGACAGTTTCAGCCTGCGACTTTTCTCGCGACGATGTCGGTGAAAAGTATTTTGTGTCTTTATTTTATGTCAATTTGTGTTAATTCGGACAAAAATCGCTAAATTTTATATCATAAAAGTATGTTTAAGTAAGTATGTTTAGGAAATTGTCAACATTAATTTATAATCACAACACTGTAACCCATTAGCATTAATCTTCTTTTTTTTTTTTTTTAAGTTTCGGACTGTATTTTAATTGTAAGCTGTGTTTGCCGATTGATATTGTACACAACGGACTTACTATATTGTGCATGTTAATCTACTAGAAAAATGTGTAACAATTGTAGGCAAATCTTTAAATAAATAAATAAATAAATAACTGGCAAAATGTGGGAGTAATAAATATTTGCCTACGCCTTCAGGGTTATAAACGTGAGACTATTTATCTATACTAAAAATAATTTTATAAAAGTTGTAAAATAGTTTTATCAGTAAGCGTTAATCAATTACGTCATCATAATTAAGGCACTTTTCACTTTTAACCGAAAACAAATGCTTGACTTAGCAAAATACGTTTTCAACCACCATAACAATTAATCTTGGAATCTCAGAACAGAATGCACTAATATATACAATACATTAATACCGAGAGCCGGCGACTTGAAACACAATTTTTTTACAAGGAGCCATTTTCTTAATAATATACCCTCAATCTTCGTTAGCGGATCAATTTGAACAGAAAGTAAAAAATGGCAGGTGCGTCTCAGAGTTAGATAGCTATCGGTTTTAGGATCCTGTCTTGTTAGTTTAGTCTGAGGAGCATTGTTTATGTATTACGGCTTTTTCTATACACATAGACTAGCTTTTGCCCGCGCCTTTGCTCGCGTAAAAGTAGGTTCGGTTAATTGAGTTTATGTTAGTAACAGTACCTTTCTTCAAACAAAATGTAGTGTCGGTTGAAGAGTTTTTGACTTAAATCCTTACAAAAAATAATCAAATCTTTCCCCTTTATACTATTAGTATAGATTCATGCGTTTAAGGGCCTCCTATGCGCCAATGACCTTGAGCGTTTAACGTTTGCGACTCACTCCTAAACATTTTACGATAATTTACTGTCACGTAGTGAGATGTAGCTGTACTATGACAATTTACAGACAATCCAAAATAAAGAAATTGTCCTATACTACTATTAGACTAATTCTAAACTATTTATTATCTTAGGTTAATCACGTACACTCAAAGATTGATAAAATTACGTAAATATACGAGAGCGTTTTGGGGGAAAAATTGCATACGTCCATCCGTCATAAAGGCTGGCGCCGTATGCCGCCCGTCGCCCGCGCAGAGACCCGCTAGAATGATTCGACCGAAAAATAAAGAAAAACAAATTTTTAAATGAAAAATAACCGTAAATAAAAAAAAATTGCACACGATTTACAATAAATGTATTCTCTACATATAAATGTGAGTTTTATATTTATACTTCCACAGATGAGGAATTTTATACATAAACTTTGTGAAATCAATCATTTTTAATATTGCTTGTATATCTCATAAAAAATAAAATATAAATAATATAAATGTATGGAATTAAAGTTTAAAAATCGAAGTATTGTTTAAATGTTGTTTGAGAATTTTGGGACATCATTTAAGGTACTAGATACGTGTTGAAAATCGTGTATTTTTTACTTTTTGTGGTAGGAGGCCCTTAAAGTTAAGTGGCAGTAGTTCAACGTATAAGGCATTGGCTTTGAGATCAAGAGTGCAAAGGTTAAATTACCGCAACTGACATGAACCGATTTTTTTTTGTTTTGGTATATCCTGATAGACTACACGGATGGCGTGGTGGTTAAAGCGGTCGCCTTGCCACTACCACTACGCCGGATTCGAATCACATACGAGACAAAAATTTGTGGCATCCATAAACCATTGGCTCAAGTCGGGGTGTCCTTTGCGTCCGTTGTTTGAGTGTTCGAATCCCGGGTCGGGCCAACAAAAAGCTATTGGGTTTTTCTGTAAAAGAAATCTCAATAGCAGCTCGGGGTTAGGAAATTGGGGGTGTTAGACACCCCCGTGCCTCGGAAAGCACGTAAAGCCGTTGGTCCTGCGCCTGATCTCTCTCCGGTCGTGTCGGATTGCCGTCCCATCGGATCATGAGAGTTAGGGAACAGAGAGTGCACTTGTGTTTGCGCACACACTTGTGCACTATAATATCTCCTGCGCAGATGGCCAGTCTCTTTCAAGACTGGCCGCCGTGGCCGAAATTCAGTCTGGAGGACATTATTATTATTATTATTGAGTGTTTGTAAAGTTTTCCCGCGATACACGAATTATTCTGAGTGTTTTCTGCATTAGAATAATTTCTGTGTCTGTGGCGACTTCACAAGCATTCAAGTAACGGACACAAAATTTACCACTTACACTTACTTTTTGCGGACCACACGATTTTTTGTTGCCCGAATCAAAATAAGCTGCGGTGTCGCAGCCTGAACTATACATATATCTACATATTGACGGAAAAATACATTTTCGGAAAGATGTATGTAGGTATGTATGTACCAGCAAATTATCTTTCACAAAATACAAAAACTATTACTTAATTAAATGGCGGATTTTGTCAATACCGCCATTAGTAACTGGATGGGTGGTCGCTAATTAAGTAATGAATATTCTCCACGACTCAAAGAGTAAACCGGACCCTCGGTTCCGGCTGTTGTATGAAGATTAATGATGAACTTCATGGGACGTCGACGAGTTGAATGATTGCCCGTTATCAGTGGAATAAGTGAGCTATATTTGAATTTTCAGTATAACTACTAATTGAATTCCCGGAAAATAAATTCGAACGGTCAACAAGAGTTTACTCTACGATTATGTAAATGAATGTCGTCTCGGGTTTGATGTCTGGACCAAGAAATTTTCAGTAGCAGCATGTAGTCATATAGTATAAAGCAACAGTTTCGCTTCCTATAACGTCGGGCCTTTAACGATAGCTGGTCATATGTGGATGTAGTACATCTCTGTCTGCCGTTTTCGAGCAGTTACTAATTTTATTGATTACTAATCAATAATAAGTATGTAATAACTAAAATGTATGTGTGGTCTCTAAAATTCGCGCGACAACCATCAATCGCAAATATTATCATTTTACTATTTTATTGTTTTAAGAATTGGAGAATAATTCACACAAATTACAAAGAAAGGATACTTATTTGCAGAGAAAGCTTCAAATGAAAATCAACCACATTTTGTATGCTATAAAGTACATTATTTTATAGCAATATGTTTTAATCGAGACTTAACTTACAGTATGCGTTCTCCTTAATGAATTTGGCACAATGCAGTACAAAAAGTGGTGGCCTTTTATTACAAGCTGCCATATTTATGAGCTTACATTTATAGATAACGATAGCCTAATGGGAGACTGTTGGACTGGTCTCGAGTCCGACCCCAAGGCCCCACCTCTGACTTTTCGAAGTTATGTAAATACGTTGAAGGATAAAATCGTGAGGAAACCTGCGTGTCTGAGAGTTTTCCATAATGTTCTCGACGATACGTAAACTCTGGCAATCCGCACTAGGCTAGGTTGATGCACTATGTCCTAACTTTTGTCACACTGAGAACAGTTCGTACTCAGCAACGTGATAGTTTATATTCAGGTCTGATATTATTTTGTTAATATTATTATTTATAGACACCATTCAGTAGAGGAAGGCCACGATATATATACAATTCTACACTAATATTTTAAAGTTGCAGAGTTCGTTTCTTTCTTTAAACGTGATAATCTCGGGCACTACTAATATTGCATTATATAGCCTGTTTATATAACGAATTTATAGGCCATATAACATTATGGTACGATCCAGCGGGGCAACTGTAAATATAAAATATGTTTATACACATGTATATGTCACAAACTAACACTTATGAATGACAGAGTTACACTTATTTATGAGATAACGATATAACGGCCAGGACAAAATGTGTAATATTCGGATAGAGCACACAATTTCTATCATTTTTACTA
The DNA here is from genome assembly GCA_930367265.1 of Catocala fraxini. Taxonomy (NCBI): domain Eukaryota; kingdom Metazoa; phylum Arthropoda; class Insecta; order Lepidoptera; family Erebidae; genus Catocala; species Catocala fraxini. Next base: position 12,443,915 of record OV884049.1, on the reverse strand, counting down.
CGATACCAAATCTGTTACGGTGTTACATACCTTTAAAATACAATAAAAATGTTATTATGTTGTTATTTTCATACATTTGATCATGTATATTTAATTATTCATACTGTGTATGTCCTTTTGATGTGCAATAAAGTAAATTCTATTCTCTATTAAGAAAGTATTTTCATCATATTTCTATCAGATTTTGTTTTTCTAGCTGGCTCGTTCAGATTTGGCCCAAAAATGTATGGAACGTGAATGATGTCCTTTAAATCTAACCACACCTAAATACCATTTAAAGCAGGTGACATCGCAGGACACAGTTAGTAACACTATATAGCGTCGACTAAGTGTAAGTTGCACGTACCCGGAAGCGAACTTAGTGCCATCTACCAGATGATGTTACTGGTTACCTTACAATTTATACCTCTTGAAGGTCTCCTGAGAGTAAATCGGCATTTACATAATATTGTCCATATGGTTACAGTTTATCTGGCCCGTAAATCAAACCCACCTTCGCGATCGTAAGCGAAACCAGTGCCACGAGGCCAACAAGTCAGACATAAAAGTAAGTTGTTTTGTTTGTTCGTACGTGTGTTTAATTTTATTTATTTTAAGCCACGCCCTTTGTAGTAGGTGATTTTATAATAAAGAAGGAAGGCTTATCTTGTGAAACGCCCTTTCCATCCATGACTCAGAGAGGGTAATGACTGTAGTACATTCGAATTAATTATGTATTTTTATTTTATTATTTCTACATAAGCATTTGCAGAAATGAAATATCCCCGAAAGGGTAGGCAGAGGTGTATATACTACACCCGCATTTCACCGGCAATAGTTTAAGGTCACACGTAATAATGCCGTGCTACTAATAACTAGTGCCGTCTACCGGACGCAGTTCCAGACTCCCCACCGCTACTAAGAATTTCTTCACAGAAAAACCTTATAAAACTTTGGTCGTTCCGGGATTGAATGCACAGTAGCCGCATTTACTACCGCTGCTGTTATTTTATTAACTGTTTGATTGTGTTTATATTACGATTTAAGTAGTATGATTAATTTTATACTAATCGTCTCTCGCGAACCCAATTTTATGATTACTGCACCGCTCGACTCCGGAGTTCGTAGTTTACTTGATATTATATAGCCTATAACCTTCACGATTCGTCTGCACAGCAGTAAAACCATCCGTCATCCTTACTTGTAGTCATTGTTTATTGTAAAAAGGCAAATCTCGCATTAGAATTTAAGCCATGTCTCGTGTGCGATTCGAACCTATAATATCCAGGCTAAAGCAACGGCTTGCTCGCTCCGTAATCCGTGCAGTCAGTCTGTCTGTATATATACAAATTTCATCAAACGATTATACAGTGTATAAAGAGTATAAATAAAGTGTAAATCCAAAAGAGCACTTTTTATCAATGCCCCAATGAACCGAGATCATTTATCATAGTCAACCACTGGAGCCAACACCCAAGACACCTCTCGAGGGGGGAGGCCGTAGGTACTACAGGGTTGAAAGATCCCTTCAGAGTAGGGCTCATTTGTCAAGTCAAAGTTATAATAAGATAGGCGCTGTTCAAACCAGATCGAAATTGGAAACTAATGTAGTGGGATAACGTCAAATGTGGGGTGGTTTTGAATTGAGGATTATACTTTAGAAGTTTAGACCATGTGATCTATTCCTGACAGTGCAGTCTATTGGGTAATTGGTTGATACAGAAAAATACAAACCGCAAATAATATTTGGTGTTTGTATTTTTCGTATCATTTTTTGTATTTGGTAGAACCTTTTTTATAGGATGCTTCGTGGTTAACTTTGGGCTTAAGTTTGCATTCGATCAGAGATGCCAGGTTCGATGCGGGTGATGGACAGTGTGTATAGAGCACTTTATATTTTCAGACATCGTGCTTATAAATTGACTTGAAAAATTTGAAAATTGCCTTATCTTAAATACAGTAACAGTAAAGGTGACTTAGGAATGGAAACCGAAATTATTATTTATCAGTTAGGTGGCAGCGATATTCCGGCGACACAAAAGGTTCGCAACATGACTTGCATTTAAAAAATGTACAGTTTATATTCCAAATAAGGGACTAATAAAACCTATGGCAACGAAAAACCTGAATCTGAGGTTTACAGGAATAATACGAATTTAATTCTTAGATATGTATATTTCACAAGTAGTAGAACCTCGCTGATTTCAGCATGAATGGGCCGGTTTGACCGGGGAAGGACTATCCTCTCACAGAATATCGACGTGAAATACCAGTATTCCTACTGTTGTGTTTCGTTCGGCGAGTGAGAGTGCCGGAGGCCTAATCACCTCTTTTCCCCCATCGCCGCTCTGTTTCTTCTCCTTCCTACTTCCTTTCCTAAAGGGTCGGCAACGCGCAAGTGTCGAAGCATCTAAAATATACAAGTATACTCAGAACTTATTAAGTTAACAGATATTTATTTCCACTATAAAAGCTACCCGGTTGGCCATTTTGTAAAATGCAGTTAAACGATGTATAACGAGGCATCCTGTGGAGCACTGAATTGCCAATTCGACATGTGAAGACATCATTATTTTTATTAACTATACATATAAGGCGAAGAGATAAATATTTGAGGTTTCCAAGAATACTTCTGGTGCAAGTGCAATTAATTTGTCTATCGGCGTAAAGACGCCGGCGATATGTTTTTATTATTATAGGTCGATAGTGCTGACAGGTTAAAAAGGCTTGTTCATTCGAGATGTATTTTAGAATAATATTTTACTAAACCAGACCGGACATCATAAGACTTATAGAAAATAAGATGCACGAATGTAGTTCATAAAAATTGCCTATAAGTACGGGATGGTAGGAACGAACCACTTGGCTTAGCCACTTGACTGTACCTTGTTACCTACCACCTTCCTACAAGAAAGCAGTGTTAGAGTAACAAAACTATCACTGCATTCCGCCTGGTATGTAACAAATCTAAAGGCTTCAATTTACGTAGTATTCTCATTTCTTTCCTTTCATCATCATGTTTAATTCTTTTCATCAGGTTGACGACGTGTGAGTGATATCTCCAGTATTGTACGCGTTAATTGATTGACACTCTTGTGGTATAAAAATAAAAATATTTAGCATTTCAACATGTCAAGCAAGTACTGCAAGACAACAAGCTCCAACAGTCGCGCCGCTGTTACAGATTCCGAGAAAAGCCAGCCACAGTCGAGCGCCAGCCTGCTATACTGCCTTATGTAAGGGGAGTCACTGACAAGATTGGCTACATCTTGAAGCGAGCTTCAATCAACACGTACTTCAAGCCGCCAACGAAGATAAGTAAATTTTTACCATCCGTCAAGTGCCAACTACCTTTACAAGATGCAGGAGTCTATAAAATAGATTGTGACTACAGACTCTCATACATTGGTCAAACCAAGAGAAGCATAGGCACCCGCATGAAAGAACACATAGCTGATGTAAAACACCAACGCTCGTTGAAGTCTGTTGTGTGTGAATATGTGCAGCAAATGACCAACCACTACCTGAGGTTTGACACACCACAGATTCTCGCTAAAGAACACCGATTCCTACCAAGGATGCTTCGCGAGGTTATTGAAGTCAAAAAAACATCCTAATTTCAATAGGGAAGATAGTTGGAATGTACCACCAGCTTGGAATCCAGTAATTCAAATAGTCAAACCCAAGAAGAAGCAAACTACAGCTAGACTTCATGATACTTTGAGCTCAATCTGCGTAAATAGAAACACCAATGATTAAATTATGTTCGGGTACTTTAAAATAACTACACTGAAACATTGAGACAACTACCATCTTAGTCTCTCCGTGACCATGGCTGCTGAAAAGCAACCGAAACGTCGGGGAAAGTGTAAAATTTAATCTAAATAGTTGCATAATTTAAATAGCTTAAATTAAAGTAAACAGTAACTAGTAAAAGTGTTTAACAATAAAGGTTTATGTTTCAAAATTATGTAATAATAGTGTTTTATAAAAAATAAACAACGTCATAAAATCCGTATAAAGTTTGTTTAATTTCAATTAATAATTGATTTAAATATCATTTAATACTAACGTTAAAATCATAGCCTTTTTTTGTGTCCGTTAATTAGTTTGTAAATCACGGAAGACAAACGTTTGAACGTATGTACGTAACTGCACATATATGTATGTATATGTCGAGGTAATTAAAGGTACTTTCTATCGTAGACTTTGAATAGTGCACAGAAGAATGTGTAAAAACCTTACTGTAGTCTACGGATGAGTGGTGGAGCTTTTCAATAAAAAAACTAAATATGTAAGAGAGATACTCTTCTCTTCAACCTGTCAATTGTTGGAATGCCAGATATAATTAAAATCCTATTGTGTCTAGCCACCGGTTGCCGCTGCGACACAAAATTAATCTTACGGCTTCAGTGGTTCAGCAGTTTTGCAACTGTTGATTTTAACGTTAAAGCAATAATAAATGATCATTGGATTTTTCAGACATAAAATCTCGGAAACACTTAGAACTTTTGTAATTCTTCCGTCCGGTAAGGGTCGATAGACGCTACCGTTACGTGAAACTTAGACACGATTGACATAAAAAGAAAGTAATACACTTCTGCTTAATCTTTCTGCATTATACAGGCTTATGGCTAAACCGTGCTTATGTCATAATTTAAAAGTGTGTATATTCAAATTCTCCCAGTGGATGGTAGACCAAGCCAATCCAGTACGGCGCGGCGTTCGTCGCGTGGCCATACTTTTTGCTTGTTAAAATACCTGCTGTGAATGAACGAACGAGTGAATGGGTGAATGGTTGAGTGAATGAGTCCCGGCGGGACATTGGTGCAATTATCTTTTTACTTGAAACGCGTTGTACGGAAGCGAAACGGCTTTATAATTTGAGCGAGTCGGCTTGATTAGGGACAATGAGTACTGTTTTTACGTATTATAAAATCTTTTTGTTTATTTTTTATTGTAGTTGGATCATTTAAACTTTCAACGGCGTTGTTATTTGATTTATTATTTCTATCACATTAGTATACGTTGAATTTCAGGATCCCAGGTTCGATTGTCGAGTTAGCGTAATATTTTTTAATCATATTGGCAACCGACTGTGAGTCGTCAGTGTCACGCGTCAAAAGTAGCAGTAATATAATTTTGGCAGCCAAAACCATACGGCTCAAATTAGACTATGCCTACTCTTTTAGCTACATGCGTCACGAAATAGTATAGTATTAAGGCTATTATAAATATTATAATCATAAATATAATCATTTCTTGTTAATTTTGGCTGCTGAAAAGCAACCGAAACGTCGGGGAAAGTGTAAAATGAAATCTAAATAGTTGTATAATTTAAATAGCTTAAATTGAAGTAAACAGTAACTAGTAAAAGTGTTTAACAATAGTATTTTTAAGTTTCAAAATTATGTAAAAATAGTGTTTTATAAAAAATTAACAAATCGATAAAATCCGTATAAAGTTCGTTTAATTTCAATGTACAACATTCGCGTAAACATAAGACAATATTATGCTTCTGTAAAGTCAAGAAAACACAGACATATCCATTAGTAGCGGTTACCGCTTACTACAAGTTAGGCCAATGACTCGTCAACCATAAACAGATGAAAATACTTGGAAGGTCCTCAGTGCATGTAGTGCAGTGTATTCAAAGAAAACAATAGATATTTCAATTACCTTAAAAAATTAAATATAATGAATTTAAAACGTTTCAGACATGACTTCTACGCTCGAACTTAAGCTTAAAATAAATAAACTGTTTTCAAAAACATAGTTTAATCACGCGAGCACTTTAAAAAGCAGTGTTATTTCAGCACTTCTAACAATAGCATAGTTAGAAGGAAAAACAAAAAGTGCTTACTGCAAATGAAACGTTTTCGCAGCGGTGGTACGAGGCACGATCTAGCTACCTATTAGTGAACGCCGAGCAGTTGCAGCACTGGCGACGAGTGAGGAACTAACTTGGCCGAGAATGTCGAAGAAAACTGCTGTATTTCGACGCGTAGATTGCGGGGAATGGCAATAGAAATACTTTTGTCATAATCCTATACCTACTATCCGTTAAGACATTGCTTGCTGCTGGTAGTTGATTGTGTATGACACAAGTCTAAATTCGTTTTATTAAAAAATATATGCTTTGTATAAAAGCTGTTTAACTGCTAGGCCCGAGACTCTTTCAAGCGAATAGCGATATTTAACTACACGGATGGCGTAGTGATTTAGATGGTCGCATTACCACTGCCACAACTCACAAATCAAAACAAACTATAATTTATATGATCCGTAAATAATTGTGCCGAGTGGGTGGGTGTTACTTGAATGTTTGTAAAGTACACCGTGATGAAGGAATTATTCGTATTATGCCTTGATACACGATGAGTTAAATCAAAATAATTATTATACTAATGAATTGTGCCTCAATTTAATATCATTTTTTATATTTTAGCTTGTTGCAGTGTCTTTCTTTTAGGCGACACAGGTGCGACGGAAAATATAATACTGTACTAGTACTGGCATACGTATGATGCCTGATTGACGTCGTCATCGATATCAATCTATCATATATATCGTCTACCGACATGCTATTAAAGATTAAAATCCGAATCATACGAATGTAGTCGCCGATTCCATTCCCGCGTCGGTTAAAGTATGATTAAGATTTTCTGTTGGCCAATGCATAGCAACACAGATAAAATGTCCAATAGGCTCACCAACTTTCATTTCATTTTTACTATATATCTAAAAATAACAGAGGCTATTTGTTTCCGACAGTTACAATTCCAGCCGGTACATTAAAAACATCGTATCTGATCAATAAATTTAATTCATACTTACTAATAAGCAAAAACAATCACGCGCAGAACGCAGGGGGAAAACAGGGATAATGGTTCCCAGAACTGATTGAAAGGCGAATGGCACGTGCCGAGTGTGCCATTAGTGCCAGAACTAATTAATATATACGAAGAATTAACTGGATACAGGTGAGGCATCAGAAACGAAATAAAAAATAAACGAAGCTTACAGCCTGCACGACCTGGATAGATAGGCTTTGTAGATCAGTAAAATTTAGAAATTAAATTAATCAAAACGTCGGAGAAAGTGTAAATTTAAATAGTTTAAAGGTGCAATTGGTTTACAGATCAGCAAAATTCAGAAATGCATAGTCATCGAAACATTGGAAAGTGTAAATTATAAATAGTTCAATGATACCTTTCATTTTGAAAAAGTACTGTTTCCAAAGGAATATAGATTTACATAATCTTACTTTCACATAAAATTTTCGCGTGTGATGCCGCGGGTTAAATCTGGTAGTTAAAAGGTTAAATTATCTGAAGGTAGTATTTTAAAAAAGCCTCTATCAAATCCGTAAGCGGTAGATAAATTTCAATCATTCGCGTAAACATAAGACAATATTAAACTAACGCGTCGCCGCCGCGCCGAGTGTTGTGACAATAATTTGTATGATGCACAAATCGCTGTTCAGTCTGGGTGTACTTTATGTTTGTTAATTGTATGTTAATATAATCCCCCACAACACAGGGCCCGAATAATTAACAGCAGCAGTATATTTCGGAAAATAAACATTTTATTGCGACATCGTGCAATTATCAAACCATTCAATATAACAGAATGGGTATAATACATTTATTCTAATCTCTGCAGGGTTAAAGACGTATGTTTGCCCATTCGTAAGTGTTATCTTAATGAATAAAATTATTTTTCACTTTTGACTAACGTATGTACGACAACATTTTCTTGTAACTATTGTAAATCGTTTAGTCACGATTCCTTCCATTTCCAAACAAACTACAGTTATTGAAATTAAACTATACAGATTTCATCGCGATTTATTTTAAACACTTTTTTTGATCATTTATAAAGTTTACATTGTGCCGATTGTAATATCCACCACCGGGATAATCCCAAAATACTTACACCATAGTCTTAAATTGCTCGAACTAACACCAAATACCTATATTAACATTCAAAAAGCAGCTATATTAAACACATGTAGAATAGTACGAAAATTTATGCAGAGTGATGAGACCGAACTGCATCATACAGAACAAAACGCTTTTATTATATCTTAGATGGCGGCTACTTGGTGTCAGCCCGTAACCGTCATTAAAACACCGGCTTACAGCCGAGTATTAAAACAATTCCCATATAATAATAATAATATTCTATCACATACACACAACACCATCTAGCCCAAACTAAGCAGAACTTGTACTATGGATACTAGACAATGGATAAACATACATATATACTTTTTTTTTGTAAATACTTACATATTATACATAGAAACACCCAGACCAAGACAAACATCCATGTTCATGCACACAAATGTTTGACGTGTGCGGGAATCGAACCCGCGACCTCAGGCGTGGCAGTCAGTTACACCAACTACTACGCCATTGAGTCGTCAAAACACATACGAGCTATAACTTAGCAAGTAATTAAAGCTTGAATTAGTTCAAACGCAGTCGTATACGTCATACAATTAAGTGTGCCTTATTTAGCTATGTAACGTGCTGCATTCAAACCAAGCAATGTATTGTAACAGTTCATTGTCATGTGTCGTACCCTAATTAATTATAAACGGAGGTTGTGATCTGTTGGCGCAAACATACATATATACATTGTCTCACGTTTCTATCTCTGAACGAGTGACTAAATCCGCCCAGTTTTTTGTTGGGATTTGTCCAATGTTTTGAAAAGATCACTCAGTGCATATACAATGTAACCAAAAATAAAAAAATGGCGATTGTGTAAAAATAAAAAGTCGAAGTTTCGGTGCAAAAAAAAAAGCTCTAAAATAATGCTGCGATTTCAAAACTACGTCAGTTTAAAAACAATCGTTTTTAGTTTGACGAATCAATCCTTTACAAATAATAATAGAGAAAAAAAAAATTTGCCATAAACGAATTAACGAAACAGTCGTACTTTTTTAAAAACTTTGATTTTCTATTTAAACACAGAAGTCATATTTTTTTAGCACACTTGATTCTTCCTTACCTAAGGAATCTCCCTTCACAATTTTATTCATATATTCTAGGACATCCTGTAGATACGTAATACTCAAAATTCGCTTTCATGCCTTAACTCCTCGACCGGTCATCATGAAATTTCGTATATACGTTGTTGGAGTTACAGAACAGTACGTAAGGTACCTTTCATCTTGAAATCCGTTATACTGCGCGAGGGATAGAATATTTACATAACCTACATTTACGCAAGCGGAGCCATGGGCGAAATCTAGTTATAAATACGAATGTGAGTTTGTTTGTTTGTTACGCTTTCACGTCTAAAGTACTCGACTGATCATTATGAAGTTTTGCATACACGTTGTCAGAGGTACAGAAAAGGACATAATGTACCTTTTATCCAGAAAAAGTGTTCCCGTGGCAAAGAAAATTAGGATAACCTACACCCACGCGAGGGAAGCCGCGTACAAAATCTACTAGTATAAATACTAAAGAACGTTTGTTTGGATATATATTGTTCCGTATATCATTGTTTATGGTGAGTGGTTACCACAGTCTATGGCCGCTTGCAATTCCATCAGTATAACTCGCCAATCTTTTGAGGTTGCTTTGCTGGAAGGGCAAAGGGCAAAAATCCAACACGCGAAAACCTGATACCTGACCATCTTACGCAAACAAGCACAAAATGATTCCTCAAACTGTAAGTAATGCGTCGTAATATAATCATAAGCCTTAGCAATTTGAAAAAGAAAAAACAAACATTCAACCAAACTAGTTCAGAATACTATTTCTAGAGATTTATAAGAAAGTATCGCCATATTTCTCAGTACAGTCATGTCGAAGCCTATATATTTGAACACGGGTAAGGTTTTTAACCAATAATATAGGTCTTCGTAGGCAATAAATCAGCTCTTTATATAAATAGGTAACAGTAAGTAAATGTATCGTTATTATAAAAAAGCAATCGGTTATCATCGCAGTTGCTGTTTTGTTCGTGTTTATTTTTAGGTCATACGTAGATGTATGCCTGAAGGCAGGATTAAGTTAAAGTTTGGATTCAATGAAACCCAAACTTTCTTTACATCGGTAAATACTGCACTTTCGGCATTTTTGTGCAAAACCGGAGTTTAAACTGGCCAAATAATTGACGACAGAATTAAAAAGAATAAAATAAATTCGTTATTAGTAGAAGTGCAATGCTAAGTGTTCTATTATTTGTAATAAATAGAAAAATAAATCTATAGTAATTGTGTAGGTACTTTATAAGCAACGATTGCACAACTAACATACAATTCTGATATACGATAGGAGCTATCGTTTACAAACCGTACAAAATAATATATCTATTCCTACTCAGGCTACATTAGAAAGCTTGTCACAATTATTTGTCCTTATATGCGAATTATAATTGACTCTTTTGTTAGCCTAATAATAAAACCGGCCATTATTCGGATTGCTCAACAAGAACTTGCATTGGTTAGCCACTAATCAATGAAAGTGTCAAAAAGTCAAATACATATCGCACTCTTAATAAAACAGCGACTTTGAAAGTAATTTGAAAGTAAGGCAATTTGAACTCTAATTGTATATGTTAAAATCTAATATTATATTTGTTTTAAATCTTTGCAATAGAGTTCAAATTTGTTTAATCCAAAATACTGAGATAAGTCTCTGTTTTATTAAGGGTGCGATATGTGAATGTTCATATTTATAATACTTGTTAGAATTATTCCGTGGAGTATACGCACAGGTAAGTGTGACAAGTCAAGTGTTATAAGTTCAATTGAATTGACACGGACAAAAAATGGTGTAATCCACAAAATTAAATAGTCGTGCCGAGTCTGAGTGTTCTTTGTGTCATTTGTTTGAATGTTTGTAAATCCCCCTCGAGACAGGAATCATTCCTAGAGTGGTAGATGACTTTAAAAAAAATATATTTCATGTTTGACTGATCTGAGCGGGACCTATCATTATATGTTTATTGCAGTGAAAGCATTTAATTGGTAAAGGCAATAATATCAATCTTATCAAGTCCTGTCAGTTTCAAAAGATATTTTCCCAACCACACATGGACGTCTCTTCTTCCAATCACCCGGGATTAAAAAGGGATCATGTGCTTGATAAAATGCTACAGATTTTAATCTTTCAATAAAGAAGACGGAAGACGCCGTATCGCTATGTTTTACCTTTTCAATGGATATATTATATATTATATTGAAGACGCTCATAGCCAGTTGCACTCACTGATCGGTAAACGATTAGCGAGGTTAAGCAACGTTGGGTGTGGTCAGTCTATAGATGGGTGACCGCTTAGTGGTATTTCATCTGAGCGTCTCCGTGCTTCGAATGGCACGTAAAATGTCGGTCCGGGTTGTTGCCAAATTGACAGCAGTCGTTAAGCCATGTCAGAGGCCTACGGGCGGCTTGAACAACTCTTGACAAGAGGTTGGCCACTAACCACACGAAAAGAAGAAAAGAAAAATGGATATATTTAAATGATTCAAAAAGATTTTGAGCCAGTAATTAGCTGTTATCGTCTAATTTAAATATAATATCGTTGTGTATCAACGAGGCAATCTCGAGTGAAACATGTATATCGAAGTATCATTATTTATTCTTAGGAACGTCTTAATTAACGTTGATGTTTTATGATTCGTGGATCTAGCAAAATGTTTTTGGCTTGCCTGTTTAAAAATTTTGCAGTAGTAGTTTGCAGTAGCACATAAACTGTAAACGAGTCCGGCAACCGGCAGTATGTTAAAACCCTATTACATAGGCCCTATTACATAGGCTTTATGATATATTTTCTTGCTTGCTTTCGTCAGCTATGTGTATTTGTAAAACACGTCCGTTACATTACATAATTAGGCAACATAGTGACGCCCAAATACTAACTCCTAAGTCACAGGAACACCTATTTTGAGAGTTAGATGTTATTCAAACAGCGCAGCGTGACCTTAACCATGAATATAATGTATTCTAGTTCAAGTTAATACATATTATTATGTTAAAGGATATTTACATCAATAAAGATTATTATTATTACTACTGTTGGTCTATCGCTGCTCAGTGGGGAGACCAACAGACTGCAATGCAGAGGGTCTCGGGTTCGAACTCACGTCGCGCACTTCTGACTTTCGGAAGTTATATGACTTTTCGAAATTATGTGCGTATTGATTGACAATTATCGCCTGCTCCGTGCCTCGGAGAGCACGTTAAGCCGTTGGTCCCGGCTGCCGTGAACATCTATGGCAGTCGTTATTGGGAAAGTTAGTACCCTCTAATATCCTGACACTGGTCTAGCCTTAGGGTATCGTTAGCCTTCGGGTTGCGAAGGTCAGGTGGCAGCCGCTCCGTGTAAAAACTGATATCCAGTCAAATCCGGTTAGACCAGAAAAGCCGACCCCAAGTGACTTGGGAATAATAAAGGCTAAGACAGAAGAAGAAGAAAGATTATTATTATTAATTATTATAGTTCTGTGTAATTATGTATGATATCAATCAAATGCATTAAAACACGAATTCTCGTAATACGTTTTATGATTACAAATTACATGTACTCAATTTAAGATTTCAATCAATGATTTAAATCAAGACTATAATTGCTTCAAAAACAGTTTTGAATACAGTGTGTAAAACCTTTTATACTGAACATCTATAAATACAATCTAATTAAGAAGTATCGATATAAAACAGCGTGTTTAATCAACTCAGTCGATTAATCGATTGATTTAATTGATTCTACTTGTGTGGTCGAACTTGAAGGTGATTAGAATATTGTTTCACGTCGTATTAAAATATAGAGGTCTATGGAGTGGTTTATGAAATCGTTATGTATGCTACCTGTTTTTAAAAAAGCTGATTAGCATATTTTATGATTTATCATAAATCTATACCAATATAATAAAGGCAAAGAGTTACTCTGTTTGTTTGTTTGAATGCGTTATGTATGGAATTAGCTGCCGGATTGGAATAATCCTTTTTGCATTTCCTACTTATAAGGAACGACAAAAGCTATATAATGTCATGCTCAGAGCCATGGGCGTGCAGCAGTCTCTATTAACATATGTGAAACCGCGGGAGACAGCTATTAAATTATAAATATATTTGTTTAGTAAATAAGGCATATCTAAGTATAGTTGAATATCTAACCGACACAAATACCAAATGTTTCTATTCGCGGATTCAATCCAATAATCATTAACTTTCGATAGACTAACTGAGTTTGGGTATTAGCTTTCGATTAGGACCCGCAGCGGTCGCTTTGATATACATATGTATGTAAGCATTTGGTTTAAATAATCTAACGAATAGAATTCATTATGGTACATGGCTTTGTTAGTTATGCATGAATATTTAACTACATACATATATTGCATTTTAACATTAAATTATCTTAAATAGCATTCTGCATTGATGTCGCAGCGGACAAGTTGTTTCCTCACCGCTGCCGTCGAGCCGAGTGTTGTGGGTTCGTATCCTATGCGAGACAATTATTTGTGTTGCTCACAAATTATTATAGTGTATACTTTATGTCTGTTAGATGCATTTTTGTAAAGTCCCTTGTGTTACAGAATCTAAATTCTAAAGCAGGACTTTAACAAGCTTAAACATAGGACCAACTGTTTTATGTGCTTCCCGAAGCAGTTAGTAGGCTCCGGAGTTACGAAGTTTAGGTGTGCAACATCGTCAACTTCATAACTCTGAGTCGCTCTTGAGAATTTCTTGATCGTAAAACTCAGTGCCTGTTTCTTGGCTCGACCCGAATCGAACCAGATATCTTATGCAAAAATTTACTACCTACTGCTTCACCACTGTAGGAGCGTTATTAGTCTGCCAGCATCCATAAACAAATTCTTTCAAAAGAGGCATTTTTGAAGAAGACTTTAGCATTAGGTTTTATTCCTATGTCGTGGGGGCTTTACAAACATTTAACCAAGGGACACAAAGAACACCCAGACTCAGAACAACCATTTGTGGATCACACAAATTTTGATCTCGTGTGTTGATAGAACCCACAACACTCGGCGCCGCGGCAATGGTGAGTCGACCACTTAAATCCACTGCGTCATCCATGGCGTCAAACCAAACATTTTGCGACTCTTGTCTTAAGTCCATCACGGGACTCACACTTATTTTGTGGGACCTAAATCATATCTAGCTACATGTAGTTTCTAACACATCTGCCTACCTCTTCGCGGCAGCGTAAGTCTGTTTTATCAATATTGTTCCACGAGCATCCAAGTTTTTATTATTCTGCTGTCTCCTTAAGAGCATAGCGTGAATACAAGTAAATATTTCATTAGAGTCGTCCGTGTCGCGTCGGCAGAGAATAATCTTTCTGCAAGTATAATGCAATGTCTGAGCGAACCACAGAGAGGGACAGAGCTATTGTTTAAGCTGTATTACTTGTTATTTCACTTTGTTGTTTATGAGTGCTAGCTTGAGGATAATATAACACTATCTTTGCGAATGGTAAAGCAAAAGTATATTTTCTTTTCTTATTGTGTGTTTTGGTAGGTGTAAGCCAGCATCTGTGAACTTTAGCAATATCAGGCAGTCAAACAGCTTAGACGCTACCTACCGTGGCAGTAGTACTTTATATAATACTCATTTGTAGAATTATGTTTACATTGTGTAGCGGTAAACGTTACAAACATTCAAACAACAAAAAAAAAGTATGTACATACATACTTGCAGATGACATAATTTTTTGTCCCGTATGTGGATCGAACCCACTACACGGCGCAGCGGCAGCGGAAGACGACTTTTAAAGTCCTTACGCTATTTGAGCAATCACAAATTAAATCGCCGTCCTAACAATAAAATTCGCGTCGCGTTATCTTTTGGAAAACTACTAGTTTGGGTATATGCGTGGATGATTTGTATTATACCAACGTATTATCGAATTACTGTCGCACAATCGTTTGTCGCACTGGCGTAGAGTCGCATTAGCAATGTGTCGCACTTTTGTTGCACATGCGTTTGTCGCACCAGAGTGATGTTGAGTCTTAGTGATTCGCACTAGCGTACATTCGAACTATAGTGAGTCGGAGTACAGTTCTGTCGCACTAGCGTTAATCGCGCTTCAGTTTGTCGCACTCACCTAGTACATTCTATACATAATTATGTATATCTTCATACACATTTAGATGGCATTTACTGTGAAACTTTTCAATTTGCACTATCTTAAACTTTGAATGGTCGACGGGCGTGCGCCCTTGGCAAAACGAAATTTATGTCGGTAAAATAGTTGTCAAAATTGACCCTTTATATTGTTTACGTCACACAATCTAATCCCTTACACAGAAAAGGGCTGATCTACATCTGATCTGATTCACATATCAGAAATTAACCGTATAAAAAATTCTGCAATAAAAGGCAGTGGACACACTCTGGAATAGGGATAAGATAGACATAGGTGGGGATAGGAGTAGATAAACGTGTGTAATACATAAAAATAGACAAAATATTGGGCATAGGGGCAAACGTAGGACTAGGGATAGGCATAGCGGTAGTCTTAGTGGTGGGTATGTATCTTATGTGGGGGCCAGTCAGTGCAGACCGGCGACACTTCGACCCAGTGGGATCTTTTGTGTCGACACTCTCCTAATAACGACTGTCATAGATGTTCATGGCAGCCGGGACCGGTCCTGCCGTGTCGGTTTAATGTCCTATCGGTCTATGAGAGTGGGAGAAGGGCGAGTTCACTTGTGTTTATGCACAAACTTGTTCACTAGAATATCTCCTGCGCAGATAGCCATCTACGTTAACACTGGCCGCCATTAAGCTTTGTGTTTTAAAACGTTTTATCGTCAGAGTTTAACCGTGAAAATATTGTTGGAAGCCACCATTGTCAAAACATATCATAATAAAACGGTTATTTACGTTTAGACGCCTAATACACGAAGCAGAAACTTTTTAACAAAAGAGTTGAATCGTTCCCCACTCGTATTCAAAACGCATTCAATAAACGAAATTAAAATACATTTGGAGAAAGAATAATTGTCATGTAAAGGAAAACATAAAACCGCTTCAATTCACACTCTGTAAACGATAATGTTTACGTATAAATTGTTTGAGTTCTGTGTGTTCTGAATGTTTCTACACGCAAAGGTTTTTTGGAAGTCTATAGCCCGCCAGATGGTAAGCAGTTATAGTAGCCTATGAATGTTTGCAATACTAGAGGTATCCATCGCGCATTGCCTGCAGAGTTGGAAAAATGTATTTTTGATAAGGTAGTGTGGCTGTGAATGCGACTGATGTGTACGAGGTCTTGGCTTCGATTATCGGGTCGAGTAAAGTGTTATTGTTTTTTATGAGTTTGCAGTTACAAAATATTTTGTTGCTAAGGTAGTAAGGCAGTGAATGCGACTGCTACGCGTGAGGTCTAAGGTAAAAATTTTATGTCGGGCAACGTGTGATGGGTTTTTACTGAAATCAATAAATTCTTACTAGCAGCACGGATTTTACAACGTACCCGTAAAACGATAATAGGCTCGCTCCTTACCTGGCGAAATGTGGGTATATAATACACGTCGAGGAAGCCAATAGGCTTGAGTCTAAGTATGTATGTAGTAAAGAGCGTAAATCATCAACCATCGATTAAAAATACTGGTCTAGAGTTACAATAACCTCAAAAAAGAAAAAAAACCACTCGCTATAACTAGCACGTTTGAATAGGCGTCGTTTATAAAGGTTGCCCAAATTTACTTCATTTTACGTCTCGAATCGACCCTTTATGGTGGACCCCGATATTGACGGGTTCCATATGTTACGAGGTCGGATATACAATACTCATTTACGGGTTTTTACTTTTATAGCCTGTTGATAAATATCGTTTCATGTTGATACTTTGCTTTGGAATATGGGATGACGAGTTGTTGGCTATTTACAAAGTTTATTTTGATTTGTGCTGGATTTAGAAGGTTCTCTAAATTTACTGTAGCTTTTATCCTAGCTTCCAACTAATATTATAAACGCAAATATGAGTTTGTCAGTTTATTGGTTTGTTTGATAAGCTTTCACGCTTTAACTACTCGACCGATCATCGTGTGTTTTTCCATACACGTAGCCAGGGGTACAGGGAAATAGGGCACTTTAATCCAGAAAAAGTACTGCAACTTATTTAACCGTTTTTTTTTTGTTTCCCAGGAAAATGATTCATGCACTGCCCGCCGGCTAGGGGACGGCACCGGCGGGGAAGTGTGGGACTCCCAGCAAGACGTGCTGGTATACCCACTAAAAAACCTGGGGTGTTCCCTCTCTCATCCAATAGGGGGGGCCAGTTGGGAGCTCTTAAAGGATTCATCCATAGCGGGCCCCCCCATGTGGGTGCGGGCTGGGTCAAACGGACCGGACCACCTCTCGTCCCCAGGAGAGAGCCTCACCGCTCTCCCCTTTCGACGTTAGAAGGCGCGCGGGAACATCGCGCGCGTCCTCTCGGGGTTCTTAATTTACGGGTGGCAGGGTCCCCTGAGGCCTTGCCACCCGGAACCCTTAGGTGGGGGGCAAGAAAGCGACAAAAGCGCGTCTCCTACGCCCTCTTCTCCGGCGGCGGACTTCTGGGGCGTAAGGATCCTCCTCACGCCCCCGTTCCGCCGCCGCGAGATGACAATTTCGCAGAAGGACCTCATTGCGCCCCAGCCCCTGTCGTCGCAGACCATCCTGGATACGACGGTCGGCAACGAGAGGTCGGGGCCAATCACAGCGACCAGGGCGCAGCGCTCCGCGGCCCACGCCGGACACTCCTGCAGCGTGTGCTGCGCCGTGTCCCGGTCACACTCCTCACAATGGTTACACCTGGTTGTCGGCTCCCTACCGGCTATCTTGCAGAGGTACTCTCCGAAACAGCCGGTAGGTGAGCGGTCCGCGCCGTCTGTCCGTCCACTGTCTTAGTACCGGACGGACAGCCTCGACGGTCTTCACCCCGTAGCGGGGTTGGGCCAGTCTGCCTTCCCACTTCTCCTCAAGGACCAGTCGAGCCTGGGACCTTCGCGTCTCCACAGCACAATGCGAGGGTTCCTCGCCATGGAGCCGGAGGTCCGCGCGCCAGTAATACACCGACGCCTGGACCTCCGCCTCCAAATCCCAAGGCGCCGATGCCGCCAAAAC
The DNA here is from genome assembly GCA_930367265.1 of Catocala fraxini. Lineage (NCBI taxonomy): Eukaryota > Metazoa > Arthropoda > Insecta > Lepidoptera > Erebidae > Catocala > Catocala fraxini. The sequence goes on along the minus strand of OV884049.1, from coordinate 12,425,832 downwards.
GCACGCCGCCTCAAAGGAGACGGTGCGGTACGCCCGCGATACCCTGATCGCCATCGCCCTTTGCGGTCTCCTCAGGAGGGCGACGTTTTGGCGATCGAGGGCGTCAGCCCAAATGGCCGCTCCGTAGAGGGCCATCGACAGCACCACCCCCAAATAGAGACGGCGGCAGACGACACTCGGCCCCCCGATATTCGGCAGCAAAGAACTAAGCGCTCTTGCCGCCGACATCAGCCGGGGGGCCAGACGGCTAAAATGGACGCGAAAGTTCCAGTGGCCGTCGAGGTAGAGCCCCAAGTATTTCATACTCGGCGCCACCCCGATGCGGACCCCTCCAACGATGATGTGGGCATCTGGTGGCGGCGCCCGCCGAGGCCCGTGAAATAATAGGGCCTCGGACTTTTCCAGCGCCACCTCCAGTCCCAACATCCTAATCCTGCCGACAACCAGGTCAACTCCAGCCGTGGCAAGACGGGCAGCTGCCCCGTAATCCTCTCCCCAGGCCGTAACCAGCGTGTCGTCGGCGTAACAAGTTACGTCGACTCCCGGGGGCAGGGTGCCCTGCAGCACCCAATCGTAGCCGATGTTCCACAGGATCGGTCCGAGAACTGAACCCTGCGGAACACCGCACGACACCACCCTCCGGAACGTCTCTCCGTTCCACCCCACACAAAACACACTCCTCTGGTGCAGGTAGTCCCCGACTATTCGGCGCAGACAGGGAGGCACCCTATGAAATCTGAGCGCCTCCCTGATAGTCACCCACGGCAGGGTGTTGAATGCGTTGGCGATGTCTAAGGACACCGCCAACACCACCCCGCGCAAGGCGACCGCCTCTTCCGAGAGGGCCTTGACGCGACTAATCGCGTCAATCGTCAATCGGCCCTCCCGGAAACCGAACTGGAGTTCGGACAAGTCGGGGCCCACCCGCACCAGGTGCCTGGAGAGGAGTATATATATATTAGTAGTAAGTTTGTGTGAGTAGTACCATTACGTACAAGTAGTGGAGTGTATTATAAAAATAAAAATATCTACAGTACTAGAATTATTTATCTAATGAATTATAAATGTTAGACGTTCCAAGACTGGGTATGTGACGTTTTTTGTAGATTTTCTGGCTCCACGAATATATAATATAATTATAGATTTGATAAATTTAGTTGTGTGATAACTTTCGTAAGTGCAGCTTTATTACAATTCTATTTAAAATAAGCGATTACGTACAAGCGATCCTGTGATCACTTTAAAATTATAGACATATACCTATTGCATCACGCCTATATCGCCGGAGGGGTGATTTTATTATATGTGATTTTTACATTGTACAAAGTAGTTAAAAAATTTTTAATTCGCCTATGAGTGCACACTGTTTGTTCGCGAAAGGAGCACTCTAATATTTACATATATTAATTTCTTAAAAGTCATTCTTAAAGCTATAAATTTCAACTTTAAATTATTAACAACGATAATTACTTATATTTATATAAAGGGCTATAGATAATGTTAGAATATGATATCCACATTTCGACAGCTATGTATTTATACAGGCGGCAAGCCCATTGTCGTCTATCGGGCACAGTAACAATACTCATGCCACCACTGAGAATGTGCTATCGGTTTGAATTTCTAGCTCGGACAAAGTCGACATATGACTTTGTCCGACCTAGGAATTCAAACCGAAACATCTGTTGTGGCCTAACAACGTCTATTGAGCGAGTTCTATTTAAGTGCCGAAAATCCTCTACTGTAATTACTTAAACTGACACATACATAAACATACCACTACAAAGATATACATACCTTATACGTACATTCGTCTCGATATCTTTCGTGTCCAAATTAAGCCCTGGCCAGAAAGACACATTTAACATAATACATCTCAGCAAATACAGCTTCATAGCGACGTCAGAGCTAAGTGAAAATTGTGCGTCAGGATTTAGGAGACAAACCTAGACTGATCACGCCACGTATTTAAGTTGAGGACTCGGATTATGTTTGGCGTTGCTTTTTCGTTTACATTCGTATATTAATAATGTTGTCTTTACTTAAACCTCGACTCGATTATCTCGGTGGCGCAGTGTTAGTAAATGTGACTGCTGTGCATAAGGTTTCTGGTTCGATTGTCGGCTCCGGTAAAGTGTTTTTATGTTTTTTTTCAAGTTATTCTTAGTAGCAGCAAGGCGTCTGGAGCTGTGCCCGGTAGATGGCAGTAGGCTCGCTCTCTACGAGAGAATAGTAGCAAGGGAAATGTGGGTTAAATATAAGGTGTAATACCTACCCCTTCGGAGATATAGGCGTGATACTATGTAAGTGTATATGAATTTATATTGTAGCTAATCTGTTTAGCCTGTCAAAGATCCTATCAGATGACGTAAGTACTGATAGTCAAGTGCTTGCCGGTATTGCCTCGCTTCAGTTGTTTTTTACGCATACGTCGTAAGCATATTGTACAGATTAGGTTTAAAAATATATACTCGTAAGCACTGGCACTCTTCTCTCTTAGCCTTTATTATTCCCAAGTCACTTGGGGTAGGCTTCTCTGGTCTAACCGGATTTGACTGGATATCAGTTTTTACACGGAGCGGCTGCCACCTAACCTCCGCACCCGAAGGCTAACGATACCCCAAGGCTAGACCAGTGTCAGGATAGTAGAGTACTGACTTTCCCAATATCGACAGCTATAGATGTTCATGCCAGCCGGGACCAACGGCTTAACCTGCTCTCCGAGGCACGAAGCAGGTGATAATTGTCAATCAACACGCATATAACTTCGAAAAGTCACATATCTTCCGAAAGTCAGAGGTGCGCGACATGGGTTCGAATCCGAGACCCTCTGCGTTGCAGTCTGTTTGTCTCTTCACTGAGCTATCGCTGCTATTTCGAAAGCACTGGAACTATTATTAAAATATTTAAAACACACAGACAGACAAACAAACTACCATAAAGCAAGTGAAACGAATGCAAATGTTCTTGGAACACAAGCCCCTCGCCTTCAATGAGAGAGTTTCTTTATATGAATGTATTCGCGAATAAACTGAAGTGTTGAATTATTCAGCGTCGCCACAAAGAATGGCTCTGCCTGATATTTGACATTCAATTTAAAGATCCTGCCCCCTTTTTCCACCATCACTTTTTAGTTTATTTTGTTAAATGTTTTGTGAATTTGCATGAATTTCATAATAATTAAATAGTAAATTAACAGATTATTATGTAGTAACTTTTACTCGCTTGCTCCGCTCGCTCAAGAACAATATTTTTTTCTGGGTAAAAGGTATCCTATATCCTCATTTACACCGCTAACAACGTGTTTCCGAAATTTCATGATCATTGATTGAGTAGTTAAGGCGTGAAAGCCAGACAAATAAACAAACTCACATTCACATTTATAATAGTAGTTAGGGTTGTTTTATCTCGCTGTCTTGAATCTTTTCTTTCTGAATTTTCACTACACTGCAAGAAGATATTCAATTTTATTAATCAGTAAGCTGATTATTAGACATGAATTCGAATGCATTCTCCCAGTATTGTTCAATATTCTCCTCATAACTGTCGACATTTACGACATTACATCAAATCCGATCCATATGGCTCAAACATTCTAAAATATGCAATATCCTTCCTTATGTCTCGAAAATGTACTTAAAGTGTAGTGTGTAGTGTAATCTCGTGATACACAATATTAAATACACAATCATACGTACTCAGATCGTCTCTTAACTCGTCGGAAACCACTCATTAGATAAACATACCCATTCTTCAAAGAACCCAAACTCGTATCAAAATTTTACGTAACCAAAACAAGAAGAGAGCTCTACGTAAGCTGGTTATCCAAAACAATAACCATTTTTATTTGATCCCCGGCTCTTCTGTTTCGTATAACCAAGTCACTTTTAAGTAAAGGTTCAAAGTAAATTGGCAATGAATAAAACGATAATCACGATTGAATGTTTAATTTATATCCGTTGTAAAACACGAATAATATTGCTTTGTTATTGACAAAACATATACGTTTCGGTAACCCTTGTTTTATTAGATGACACAGCGTAAAAAAACATCATTTATAATATAAGTAGTGTATGACAATCGTGCTGCCGTCAGATTTAATTATGCTGTGGTTGTTTATAGAGATGAAAAGTGGGCTGTAATTCGAGAAAATTTAATGGTTTTAATCAGTATTGCTGACGTATTCGATTTTTAAACATGCCGAATGTTAAGCGTATAAATTTTGATTAAACATTTTTGATTAAACCTATACATAAATATTCAGTCCTACTCATGAAAATTCGATATCCTGTACTTTATCAATTTTGTTTTTGGTGACACTGCAACTCGTATTTCTAAATACTCGTGGAGCTAGTCTATGGAACTAGTATTTACACGTTCTCGTACTCGTAAGACTTAGTACACGTTTTAACAAGTACGACTCACCTCTACCCCGAAGTAGAGGTCTATTGCAGCTACATTTCGCCAGCTCTCATTTCTACTAAGTTACTAGTATAAGGGGAGGAGCTTATTTCAGTTTATCGAGCACTGTTTCAAACTCCGTGCTACTACTGAGTATTTCTTGTCGGAAAAACCCAATAACACTTTGCCTGACCAGGAATTCGAAGACGAGAAAACATGCGCAGCAGTGACATACACTAGAAGCAGACAGGTAAGTCTTAAGATATAATATATATAATACAAATTATTACTCAGTGACATAAGGTAACGCTGACGCTGTAGGTCGACCCGACCTACAGCGTAAAAGTAAGCAAGCAAGTAAGCAAGCGGGTAAAGTATTGGTGCAATTTTGGATAGGATTTTTTTTAATACTCTTATAGGCTTGCGTTTAACCGCAATCTCACCTGATCTTAAGTGGAGATGCAGTCGACGATGGAGCACGCTTGCCTAGAAGATGGTATTCACTCGCGACTTCAAGACACTCAGATTGTATATTGTAAATATTAGTGAATCAAATTCTGGAAATGTCGTGGGTGAATGGCAATATTGTAAACTCCTGTTACGTAGGACTTAAAAACATAGCTAGTAAAATATAACTGATTTAATTTACTTTTAATTTCTAACAACGCACTGGATCACTTTTTGTTATTAATTAACTATCTTTACATAACAAACAACCACAAAAAATATTCATGATGTATAATCATGTAAATTAAACTGCTATATACGGATCCGTATAAAGCAGTTTAATTTCAATGAATAATATTCGCGTAAATAGAAGACAATATTATATAATCATGTATTTATTTATTTTGTTATATTCAAAAACAAATACAAAAAATGTAAAGGGAAAATATTTTGTAGCGTTTATGACTAAAAGCTTACCGGAAGTCGGCTTGGGTTGCTTTCACAAAGCATCCGGCACGCAACCCGAAGTACACATCTACACATGACTAAGAGACAGGAAATGACGGTGGTCTGTCGCCGTCAGTTTTATGAATAAAAAGGTGCCAAGTGCGAGTTTAGAGCGGTGCTAACCCCATTAATGTTAAGACCTGTGAGGCTTTCTGTAATTGAAATATACACTACTAGCTTGTGCTCGCGGCTGTGCTCGCTCGAGAACAGCACTTTTTCTCGATGATTGGAACCTTAAGTCCTTTTCTGTAGTACTGACATCGTGTATACGAAATTTCATGATGAGTGGTCGAATAGTTAAGGCGTAAAAGCGTTACAAACAAACAAACAAAAAAAGAAAGAAACATTTATTTGCACAGAATACGAGAGGTGGTACCAGATTTAACAATGGTGAATAGTTCAGGCTATATTCTGCCTAGACCTAGACCTAGGCGAACGTTTCTCGATCAGATCGGAGGCGTTCTGGACAAAGACCAGGTTAAGAGCACCTTGAACCGACGGGCGTGTATGAGGAATGTGATGAAAGTGAATGAAGCCAGAGAAGAGTGTCAGGACCGTAACAAATATTATGCATATGCATGCAAATATTTATAATTATATAAAACAATTAAATGTTAGTAACAAAATGGCAAGCTATATTATTATTTAGCATATTTATCATTATTATATTACATTATATAAAAATTTACAAATAATCAGATTCATTAGTTTTATGTTGCATGAACTCTCCTATTGTATAAAAGCACTTATCCACAAACCATTTTCTTAACTTAAGTTTAAAATATTTAAATGGAAGTTCTCTTAGACTCCTAGGCATTTGCATATATAATATTGGTTAAGATACAAAAATATGTAACAAGTTTGTGTCTGTCCATTATAAATTGAAAAATTTTCCTTGACAACTTTAGTTAGTAGAAGATGGATGAGCGACTTGTGCACCTTACATAAAATCGTAAATTGTTCGATGGATGGTAACCTTCTTCAAAATGTAAATATTAAAGTACCAACGCGGTCTGTGCGTATTCCACAATTGTTTAGTGTCCCTACAAGCAACAACAATGTATCTCAGAATAACCCACTGTACAGAATGTGCAAAAACTATAATTCTATCTGCTCTCAAACAGATATTTTTCACGATAAATTCAACACATTTAAATCTTTTCTGTTGAACTATAACAAACCGTGACTTTTAGTGTACCCAATCTTGTATATCTTTTGTTTTTATTTTTAAATTTATCATGTATTCTTCTTTTTTTTTTTTTGAACTCTTGTATTAGATATTTAAGCTAATGTAAACTTGCATGAACATTCTATATACTTATTGCAAATGTTGTGTACAAATGTAACTGGATGTCAGATTTACTCTTTGTGTACTATTATGACTATTACTTGTAATACGATAATCTGTTATCTGTTTTTGTACCTACTGAATAAAATAAAATAAAAAATAAATCCAATTGGAATTGACTATTTAACCTGACAGCTTAACAATATCGAGTCATTATGATAAAAGCATTGTGTCTGGATGCCGGCGCGCGGCGTCCGTACTTCGATGCACGAATTTCCGTCGAAGTTGCATTAGTAGTACCTATAGTGTGATCTGCATAAGTGATGCCTGAATACTATAAACTGCAGTTGCAGAAGTACCTCAAACCTATAAATGATCACAGCTATACAATGGCTATAGGCATTAGCTATGTAGTTGCTATAAAATTATGCTATTGGCTATTTAGTCACTCAACCTTTTTGCTATTGACTATCTTATCACTCAAAAATCTTGCTATTTGCTATCTTGATGTTTACAAATCTTGTTACTTGCTATCTAGTTGATCGAAAATCTTACTTTGCTTATCTCGTTGCTCTAAAGCATTTCCTAAAGTGGTCCAGGTGGACCCCTAGGGGTCTACGGGAGACTTGGCGGGAGTCTACGTCGGCGTGACAAAAAAATGTAGGTCCACAATTCGTAAGCGGGGTCCACGAAAATTTATTTGTTTTTGATAATGAAAAACTAAAATGTTAGCTTAGTGACTGTATCTTAGTGGTCTCGAACCTACCGATTTTATTTCGGAAGAGAATTTCTATAAAAAAAAAGAGTTCTGCCCGCCTACCGTGGTATTACGGTGGTAACCCGTGAATAACAGTAAAAAAAAAAGGTAATTCTTCACCAATATAAATACGAATGCCAAGGAATATGGTGAAAATGTACCTGCAGAGGGTCCACCGGAACCTGCAAAATTGAAAGTGGTCTATGAGAAAAAAAGTCTGGTAACCTCTGCTCTAAAGTCTTGCTAGGTATCTTCTATCTAGTCACTCAAAAATCTCGCTATTGACTATCTAGTTGCTGAAACATCTCGATATTTGGTACGCTACCAACGTATAGCTGAAAAGCGATCAAATAAAAGGTCGAGGCAAAGCACTAAACACACCCAAGACAGACTGCGAACAAGATTTGTATACCCAGAAACTTGGTCAGAACTATCTGTTCTCCTACTGCTGAGGAACATTGTGTGTGTAACTTGTGCTTAACTTATCTGCAACTTAGCACTGTGGACGGACGAACTGCGTCTGCTGAGATATTTGTTTATTCATTCGTTTGAAACGTATTTGGAAGCGCCACGAGGAATTTACTAATAAGGTGACGTTGGTTAAGTTTGTTCTGAGTATTTTACATTACACACTAAGCCTTGTGTATTCTCGGAGAGGTAGGTAGCCGTGTTTTTTAGTTTTAGTTTAAAGTACTTTTGGATAGGGGCGATTCTATTGATGGCAATAGAATCACCCCTATCCAAAAGTATATTGGTATAAAAATATATAGTATCTAGGTATATGGATACCAGGCAGACTTCCAGACTATGTGACCAGAAACTCAGAATATATTTAGTAAAATCACAACAGTTGTCTTGATCTGTGAATCGATTAAGGATCTCTAAGTAGACATTGATATTCTTGAAAATGTATGGAGTGTGCCAACCTTCTCTGGGACAGTGTTTTGGACTATGTACTTTTCATACTTTGAAGCGGCCCGCGCCCAGCAGTGGGATAATTATAAAGTAAGCTAATATTATTACAATAATATGTATATTTTGTAACAAGTACAGCAATGTTTTGCTGTACATGTTACAAAATAGACATATTATGCTATGTTTAGCATGACTTGTCAACTCTGCGAGCGTCTCGAGTCAGCGACCAATTTGAGCCATAAGTAAAGTATGTTCTAAGTAGCCATATATAACCTGTATATAAATAGTCCCAATACCGGGCACGGGTTATTTTTAAATGTGGGAAGAGTTAGGCCATAGTGCTGCACGCTGACCCATTGCGGGTGGGCAGACTTCACCTATTTTCGAGAACATTATGAGGAACTCTCAAACGTGCGGGCTTCCTCACAATATTTTCCTTCACCGTAAAAGCAAGCGACACTTAACTTTTTTTACGCGCATAACTTAAAAAGCCAGATGTGAGTGGAGAGTAGTGAAAACTCAAGACCTCTGAATGTAGTCCGACGGTACCCTACTAGGCTACCGCTACTATTAAATAAAAAAAACGAATAACAATAACACATCTCAATTGAGCATCTCTTTTAAAAATGCGTCATATTATTGAATACAGCATTATATAAAGCAAAAAAATGCTTCTGTTACCAAAAACCTAAGCCTCAAAGCCTGGAAGGCCGAGGTACAAACATAAAACTCAAAACAAACCTTACATTGAAATACAAGAGAGCCCTTACAGAGCGAACGCCTCTCGAACCCGCAAAATTCTGAATGACCATTCCGATACAAAATTAGTATAGACTGTCATCCAACCCTCTCAAAGTCGAGGACTTCACTTGTAAACCCGTAATACAACATCGCGAAGGCCACTCGAAGAGTGATGTGGGTGAGATCCCTTACCATTTGTAGAGTTGTGAATACACGATGTCAGCGGTACCTTTGAACCAGCAAAGTATTATTTCCGATATGACAATATCTACGCAACGTAATGCAAGTGGAGCCGCGAGCAAAATCTAGTTTGCCATAAAAGCAGCACTCTATCTATATACATATTTATACTTCGTCTATACTCCTACGTAACGGATGGACCGAGTTTAATGAAATTGATTGTGTAGGCCCTTGCATGGTGTAGATTTACAATTGGACCCGGTAGATAGCCCTGTGGTGCGTTCCGGCCGGACAGCGTCTGTCGATCCACTAATCTATACTAATATTATAAAGCTGAAGAGTATTGAAATTAAACTGCTATATACGGATTTTATCGCGTTGTTTATTTGACACTTTATTACAAAATTTTGAAAATTGTTTCACTACTACTACTATTAAACTTTACTAATTTTTAAGCTAATTAAATTATTATTAGCTTTCTTAGATGTACTTGTCATCAGGAATCCTGATCATACTTTGAGCCACACTGTATATAGGAAAAAGACCCATACAAATAGGTACTTAAACGGTGAATCTCACCACCATCCTAAACAGTTAGCTACCGTGGGAATGTCTTTGTTTCAGAGAGCCCATGGGATCTGTGACAAGAAACACCTGGACGCCGAGCTTCAACATGTCAAGCAAGTACTGCAAGACAACAAGCTCCAACAGCCGCGCCGCTGTCACAGATCCCGAGAAAAGCCAGCCACAGTCGAGCGCCAGCCTGCTATACTGCCTTATGTAAGGGGTGTCACTGACAAGATTGGCTACATCTTGAAGCGAGCTTCAATCAACACATACTTCAAGCCGCCAACGAAGATAAGTCAATTTTTACCATCCGTCAAGTGCCAACTACCTTTACAAGATGCAGGGGTCTATAAAATAGATTGTGACTGCGGACTCTCATACATTGGTCAAACCAAGAGAAACATAGGCACCTGCATAAAAGAACACATAGCTGATGTAAAACACCGACGCTCGTTGAAGTCTGCTGTGTGTGAACATGTGCAACAGGGGACCAACCACTACCTGAGATTTGACAAACCACAGATTCTCACTAAAGAACACCGATTCCTACCAAGGATGCTTCGCGAGGCTATTGAAATCAAAAAACATCCTAATTTTAATAGAGAAGATGGTTGGAATGTACCACCAGCTTGGGATCCAGTAATAAAAATAGTCAAACCCAAGAAGAAGCAAACCACAGCTAGACTTCATGATACTTTTTTTTTTTTTTTTTTTTTTTTTTTTCAAATTCAAAGTATTTTATTGTGAATCACAGGTACAGAGGATGTTACACAAATATGTTATAAATCAGCTGTGTTCCGCCACTTAGGCATACAATATAATCATAATATACAAATTAAAAAATAAAATAGAGACATGTTTTACCCTAATACAGATAATTATTCATTACATTAAATTGCATTACCATTTATAAAATTCAAATTAAAACAATATTACATATTAATAACAAATAAAATTATTAAATTAAATTTATTAAAATTATATACCATTTTAAAAGAATTCATATCCAAATTATACATTTTTATAGATAATTTTTAATTATTAACAAATTGTTTGAATAGTTTGTCTGCATTTTTTTGCTATTCCTTATCTTCTAAATATTCTTTTAGTGAATAGTGGCATTTGGTTACTAACCATTTATGGAGTTTCTTTTTAAAGATAGGTATTTCATTTATATTTCTTATCTGTAATGGTATATTATTATATATACGTGGACCTAAACAAAACATACTTTCATGCATTAACTGTGTGTTACTGGCAACTATGGCCAGCTTGTCCTTATGACGCTCTCTATGACGATGCTCAAATAGGCCCTTATTTGTTTTTATAAATATTGAAGTCTCATAAATAAACAAACTGGGTAAGGGTAAAATATTTAATTCATTAAAATACGGCTTGCAGGAATCTGTTTGTTGTAAATTACACATACTTCTGATACAACGCTTTTGTGCAATAAATACCCGTTCTCTTTCTGTTGAGTTACCCCAGAAGATTATCCCGTAACGTAGCGTAGATGCGACGTAGCCATGGTAAGCTGTAAGTAACGCAGGTCGATTTACTACTTTACTTAATTTATGGAGGGCATATGAAAATTGGCTTATCTTTTTGCAAATATATTCAGTATGATATTTCCAATTTATTTTATTATCAATGTACATACCTAAAAATTTTGTGTTGTTAATTTCTTCTATATTTGTATTTAAGTAAGTAATATTCAAATTATTTTCTATATTATTACGTTGTTTAAAGAACATTATTTTCGTTTTATCCAAATTAATTTTTAGGTTATTCCTATAAAGCCATTCTATGATTAATGTCAAAGATTTATTTATGTCATATTCTAGTTTCATTTTAGTATTATTGGTATACAGTACTGTGCTATCGTCGGCAAACAATGTCATTTTGTGTGTTGTTATTGTGGGCATGTCATTTATATAAATAAGGAATAAAAGCGGGCCCAGTATGCTTCCCTGGGGAATTCCTATTGAGACATTTTTAAAAGCAGATTTAAATGTTTCTTCTGTTTTTTTAGATATATTTAGCCTTTTTACTTCGGTAAGCTGTTTTCTGTTACTAAGGTATGATTCGACTAGGCTATAAACATTACCTCTTACTCCGTATGCATATAGCTTTTTTAATAAAATGTCATGCTGGACATGATCATATGCTTTTGTCATATCCATGTAAAGTGCTGCTATTGGTGTTCGTTTATCCATATTTATTAAAACCTCATGTAAAAAATTAAATATTGCTAAATTTATGGATTTGTTTTTTCTAAATCCGTATTGGCATGTTGTGAAAATGTTATTAGTTTCAAAGAAGTTATATAGGCAGTAATATATAACTTTCTCAAATATTTTTGAAAATATAGATAGTAAAGCTATTGGTCTATAGTTATTAGTTTCAGTTTTATTACCTTTTTTATACATAGGTTTAATCACTCCAATTTTTAGTTTATCGGGATAAACACCATGTTCGATACAAATATTAATTATGTGGCTTAAAGGTGAAGCGATCTCAACTGCTACGTTTTTTACCACTTCTGTGATTATACCGTCATAACCTGCGCTAAATGTATTTTTCAAAGAAGATATTATTTTTAATATATCGTGGGGTATTGTGGGCGAGAGAAATACTGACTTATTGTTGTACTTTATTTGAGAGGGTAATTTGAATATGTGTGTATTATTATTACTTGTATCTGTTTCTGCAAAATGGTTATTAAAAATGTTTGCAATACGTTTGGGGTCGGTAATTATTTCTCTATTGATAATGAGTTTCTCAACACCCTCATTAGGAAATTTATTTTTTATATCATTTATAACCTGCCAAGTCGCTTTACATTTGTTATTAGAAGAATTGATATAATGATTATTTTGAACCTTTTTTGTTAGAGTTATAATTTTTTTATAACGTTTAGCATATGTATCAAATTTTATTTTATTTTCTTCGTTAGAGTTTGTTCTATATCTCCATAATAGGTCTCGTTTTCGTTTACTGCATACTTGCATACCTTTTGATAGCCATTTCGGCCTAGTTGTAGAACGGACCCGAAATTTCTTGATTGGAAAACAAAGATTATATATTACAGAAAACAAATCCAAAAATATCTCGTAAGAATCATTAGGGTCACTAGATTCATAAACAGGATCAAAAGAAATTTGTCTCAAATAAGCTCATTCTGCGTAAATAGAAACACCAATGATTAAATTATGTTCGGGTACTTTGAAATAACTACACTGGAACATTGAGACAACTGCCATCTTAGTCTCCCCGTGACCATGGCTGCTGAAAAGCAACCGAAACGTCGGGGAAAGTGTAAAAGTAAAAATAAATTAAATCTAAATAGTTTAATAATAATTTAATTAGCTTACAAATTAGTAAAGTTTAATAGTAGTAGTAGTGAAACAATTTTCAAAATTTTGTTATAAAGTGTCAAATAAACAACGCGATAAAATCCGTATATAGCAGTTTAATTTCAATGAATAATATTCGCGTAAATAGAAGACAATATTATGTAAATCAGCTGAAGAGTATGTTTGTTTGTTTGCTTGAACGCGCTAATTTCAGAAACTACTGGTCCAAATTGTAAAATCTTATTAAGTGTTGGATAGCCCATTTATCGAGGAAGGCTATAGGCTATATAACATCACGCTACGACCAATAGGAGCGGAGCAGCAATGAAAAATGTTGCAAAAACGGGGAAAAGTCTTATGTGAAGCAGACAAAGTTGCGCGGGTCAGCTAGTTTGAGTATGAAAAACAAACAAAGCCAGGGTAGCATAATATTGTCTTACGGTTACGTTATTAAACTTGTCAATACAGATTTAATCGCGTTGTTAATTTGAAGAGCACTGCGTTTACATAATTTTAAAACTATTAAACTACTAGGTACTACTATTAAAATTTACTACGATTTTAAAATATTAAACTAGACACATACAGATTTACATATTTCCAACGTTTCGGTCGCTTTACGGCAGCTATGGTCACGAGGAGAAAAATTAAAGTGAGCATGAATCCAAGGTTTGCCGACAGTACAGCAAGTCTGTATTAGACGAATAACACTTTACCCGACACAGGTGTTAAACTCAGAGAACCCGCATAAAGTATCATCAGTTAATGTTATATATTACGGAATAAAAGGTTACGTTTCAATGGAGTTAGCACATCATCTGTATTGACTGACGGCGGTACCTAAATGTAATAAAAGACGTGACGTGTGACGTCACAGTACAACACTAATATAAAAATAAGTCGCAATCCTGTCTGATTAGAGAAGAAAGTTAGAAGTCATAGCAAAATGATTACGCAATTGTAACTGATAAAGTAGTTTCGAATGATTTTTAAAATCGGTCTAGTACTTTTTGAGATTATGCATTACAAACAGATATACAAATGTTTTCTAATTATAATAATAGTATAAATTCATTTTAGCTGGCGCTAGTTTAATAAATGTAATTAAATATATGATGGCAAGGTGCGATTATAAGCTACAAGATGATTTTCAGTATTTCAGTATTATCTATCATTAGATAGGCGTGTAAAAATTAAACATACCTACTGTTCTACCCATTACACTGCCGAAGTGAAGCCACTCTTAATACGCTTGTATTAAGAGTGGTTTCACTTCGGCAGTATGCTTATATTAGCTTAGCTGGAGAGGTTAACCAGAATAAACTAATTTGTAACCCAAATTGCTAGTAACCGAATTAATAAGGAAAACATACTATTAAACCGTTATAGTTATTAATCTGATAAGCGACAGCGGCCCGCTAACGGTCAGACACAATAGGTCTTCAATTATATCTGGCATTCCAACCATTAATATGACAGGCGATATTTTGTAAACTATAGCGATACTCCAGACGCAAGCCAACCGATCTCTAATGCATATATTGCACTTCAGCCAGCTGAAGACAATGCAATATCTACAAACACTCAAACATTTGACTTCCAAATACAAGTCTAGAAGGGCACAAAAACGCTAGATTTCACGTTTGTCCGCGATACGTGTGCGCTAGGAAAAATAAAGAAAAACGTAAATGTCCTGCAAGCCGAGATAACGTCAATTAGTAAGATGAATGGCTGTTTCGTAAAGTGTGGCCTGACAATACGCAGTCAAGCGGAAGAAGTTCCACAAATATGTGACGAATAAGACAGTAGGTAGTGAATGAGACTGTTGCGTATGAGGTATTAGGTAAAAACAAATTGTTTTTGGTTTTTTCTGTCATGGACCTGTGGGTAGCAGCACGGAGTATGGAAATGTGGCCAGTACAGCAACAGGCTCACCCTTTATCACGTGGGTCCAGTAGCTGGTGAAGTGTAGGTGTAATACACCTCGGTCTATTTATTTGTAGATATAGGCGTGCGTCTACGTAGCCTCACAGCAATACACAGCTTATATCATCAGGGTACGGTATTTTATTCGTATGGTATCGCTATTTTAGTATCACTTTTGATATTGATATCAAAAGTATATATTTTCGTTTAAGGTCTATAAGAAAATCCTTTTAGCTTTCAAGATATGATAAATATCCTAAAATTATTTCCTTTTTTAATATTTACTTCGTCCATTGGCGTACGAATGCCGACGTCCAGACACAATGCTTTCATTTAAGTATCGATATGGTTAAGCAGACAGGTTAAAACGATCATGAAGTAAATTTAATGATTGGCGTAAGAGTTTGTGTAATAGTTCTTAGGCGCACAACCTGCAAATCCAAAGGGATAAACATTAATCTATCTGATCCACATTTCACCAGACGTGTTTTAAGTCAGATATAAAGAGATTGAGTCTAAATCGACCTACGGTGTATATTTCGAAGCTTCATATGTCTACGAAGAATTCCATGCCACCTTTAGATTGGCATCTCTGCCACGGCAACCAGCGAGATACTAGGCGATGTATATATGTATGTATTTGTGACAACACGGCGCAGTTATACTTCTGTTTTACCTGCATATTGGAATCGACATACCTAATAATGTATGAGATGATTATATGATCTCATTGTAGAGCGGTCGGCAGAAGAATTAGTAAGGCTCAACTCACTCCGTCGTTCTTCAGAAGATTGCTTCTGAATAGTTTTAGACTTCTATTATAAAGCTATTTTATGTTACTTTATTCGTGATTTTTGCTATTTCGATTATATTGTACATGGCTGGTTCCGCGTTGATTATATGATCTCATTGTAGAGCGGTCGGCAGAAGAATTAGTGAGGCTCAACTCACTCCGTCGTTCTTCAGAAGATTGCTTCTGAATAGTTTTAGACTTCTATTATAAAGCTATTTTATGTTACTTTATTCGTGATTTTTGCTATTTCGATTATATTGTACATGGCTGGTTCCGCGTTACGGGCCTCCTATGCGCCAATGACCTTGAGCGTTTAACGTTTGCGACTCATTTCTAAAGATTTTACGATAGTTTACTGCCACGTAGTGAGATGTAGCTGTACTATGACAATTTACAGACAATCCAAAATAAAGTAATTGTCCTATTAGACTAATTCTAAACTATTTATTATCTTAGGTTAATCACATACACTCAAAGATTGATAAAATTACGTAAATATACGAGAGCGTTTTGGGGAAAAATTGCATACATTCGTCCGTCACAAAGGCTGGCGCCGTATGCCGCCCGTCGCCCGCGCAGAGACCCGCTAGAATGATTCGACCAAAATATCGAGAAGAGCAAATTTTTAAATGAAAAATCTTCGTAAATAAAATAAAAATTGCACACGATTTACAATAAATGTATTCTCTACATATAAATGTGAGTTTTATATTCATACTTCTACAGATGAGGAAGTTTATACATAAACTTTGTGAAATCAATCATTTTTAATATTGCTTGTATATCTCATAAAAAATAAAATATAAATAATATAAATGTATGGAATTAAAGTTTATAAATCGAAGTATTGTTTAAATGTTGTTTGAGAATTTTGGGACATCATTTAAGGTACTAGATACGTATTGAAAATCGTGTATTTTTTACGTTTTGTGGTAGGAGGCCCTTAATGAATTCAATTGTTAAGTATAAGGTCTCTGGTTCTTTGTCTGGTCGGGCAAAGTGTTACTGTGTTTTTCCTGGTGTCTAAAATGTTGCCCGGTATAATTCAATAGGTGGGATTCGAACCCGTGATCTATCGATCGCAAGTCTCAATGCCTTATCCATTGGGGTACCGCCGTATCCTGTCTGATCTGCCACCCTCGTATAATAAACATAAAATGTAACATACATCTATCATGTGTAGGAAACATCATATGGTTCTGTTTATATCAGCATCATATGCAATCCTGGAGAATTACATAATGATTTAAGACATTCTATGAAAGCGCTTCATGTATATAAAAGTTAAGGAAGACTACTCTTGCACTAGATTAATTCCTGTATCGCAAGACACTTTATAAATATTCAAGCAACGATTACATAAAACATAAAAACAACTATTAAAGGTCATAAAAATGTTTAATTCATAATATTCAACATAGTAGCATCGGTGAGGCGGCCATTTAAATCACATTGTCATCCATGCAATTGTTTACGTTCGTTTTATGATCACGTTTTCGAAAATCTGTACAAAATATGTGTTGTTTTTTTGTATATGACTGTCTCCCTTGTCATTTGGGTATACATATATTGTTGTCGATATTTAGTAGTAATACGACTCTGCCTGCACCGAGCAATATTCAAGCGTAATGCTAATAATATTATTCTCTTCCTGGGGGGCATACAGCTTTATATTAGTATTGTTGATTCTCAATTAAGACTTTTTAATTATAAATACAAACTTCCAGCGGAAACAACGATATGTTAAGAGCAAACATCGTTATCGATTTAGTGACGGGGATGTTTTTACGATTTAACGGTTTAATGGTTTTAACACCTGTTTACGAATTTATTGATGGTTTAAATTAAGCTGTCGGTTTGGTTAACGATATTAATATCGATACTAACAGCTAGCCCCATTAGTCGATAAGCAACTGCGAGATTTTAAATCGTACAAAATAATAAACATTTTTATTTTAGAGAGGTTTAAAAATGACAATTTATAACGTATAAATAAATATAAATTATTATTTAATAGAGCGCAGGCTATCGCCTAACATCAGTTGAGCAGCAGCTCAACTAATGTTTGCTAGCAGGCTGTATAGGCATCCAGCAGCAATAAAAAAATAATTCCATATAAGCTTACGTGCTAGTTTTTACATGATAAAATACATTTCGATTAAGCTGTTGCAGGTCTAAACGTAGATGGCAAATACCTGCACAAGGTCGCTAGGAGGGAACCGAGTCCCATCTGCCACCACTGTGAGTGTGAGGAGGACACGGCGCAGCACACGCTCGAGCAATGTCCTGCTTGGGCGGTGCAGCGCCGTGAACTCCAGGACGTTGTGGGTGAAGACCTCTCGCTGCCGGCCGTGATCAAAGCCATGGTCGACAGCGAGAGGAAGTGGGTAGCGGTTGCATCCTTCTGCGAGGACGTCATCTCGCAGAAGGAGGCGGCGGAGCGGATCCGTGAGGAAAGTATCCTGGATCCGTGCCGCCGCCGGCGTACCGGGCGGCGCAGGCGCGCTTATGCTCGCCTTATGCCGCCGTAGCCAAGACCGCGGGTGGGAGAACGGGGATCTCCCGCCCGTCAGGTATTGAGTTGGAGCGACGCCCTTAGTCGTGTCGGGGCGTCGCTCAGGAGTCGTCGCCCGCAGACCTTCTGTCTGTATTCGGCACTGCTGGGTGAGTAGCCGATGCAGTTTAAGTTCCAGCTACTCACCCATCATACAAAGCAGCACGTTGGCAGACCGTGGGGTTTTAGTCGGTAGGCCCGAAGTTTTGAGAGAGCCCGACATAACCCTCTCGCTTCCCCTTGTGGCGAGAGGGTATGCATAAGGAGCATTTCCCAACAATAACAAAAAAAAAAGGCCTAAACGTAGATTTTGTGTGCAACTTTTGTAAATAAAAACATGCTTTCCATTCTTTATACAAAAAAAGCAATTTCAACATCTAATATTCGTTTAAAACATTTGATTCTCAAGTTTGATCTTACAATAAAAACAATTTGACATGCTTTTCATACTATTCGCCGTTTTTCATGGGTCTATTGTTCATTTTTATGGATCTCTAGTTCCTTTGTTCCACAGCCGTTTAATTTTAAACAAAAGAAATTTTGTTCTATGAATTCGACGCGAGATTGTTTTTTTTAAACAATGAATGAAGTTAACATAATCTGAAATAAAGTATAATAAAGAGAAAGCTGTAAAATTTGTATTTACAATTATTAAATGACTTGATAAGAAAAATGGATGCCTCCAGATATTAAAATATATCTGAACAGTTTTATTCACCGAGTATTATGGTCGGCAAAATTCGCACATTACGTGGGACCTAAAACGAGCATAGTTGGTACAATTTGGGTGTGATACCCTTCTGCCTACACCTTAATAATATAGGCGTGAGGCTATGACTGTATGTATTGTTGTGATTACAATCTTAGTAAGGGAGTTTCACATCTGCAAGTAACTGTGGCGTTTTTTGTGACCACTGTTTGAGGTTTATAACTTCCTAATGGCTCTTGTATACGACGTGGGTAACAGATGCAAAGGCTCTTGCCGGATTGCTTGCGCGGAATATGTGCATCGTGAAAATGTCACCACCCACGCGAGAAACCCGAACATACTAACGCATATTATGATTGACTTTACATATGTGTCATTAACATTACTATCGAACTTGATTAAAAAGGGATTAAATCTCTCCTAATATTATAAAGCTGAAGAGTTTGTTTGTTTGTTTGTTTGGTTGAACGCACTCAATAATCTCAGGAGCTACTGGTTCGAATAGAAAAATTCTTTTAGTGTTGGTAGCCTATTTATCGAGGAAGGCTATAGGCTATATAACAGCACGCTACATCCCACGGGGGCGGCGTAGTAACTATAAACGTGGGTGAAACCGCGGGGGTATGGGATAATAGAAAGCAATGCTATAGGTGATGGTGATAGGATGATGTGACCCTTCGGCACTCATTCCCTATGGGCAGAACCTAACAGTATTACGTCATGCGCCTCTAAGTCACTTCGTTGTTCAAACTCATACATAACGTCATCAAATATTGGCAACGGTGCCGCGGCGAACTTTTCCATTCATCAGCACAGTTTGACATTCAGCTCATTCGTTGCCAAACTTTCCTGAAGATGCCTCGCACTGAGGCAAAAACGTATTGGCGCAAATTGTGTGTCTGAATCAAAATACTGCAAGTTGGAGTATGTCCGGATCTTCAAACTCGGATATATCTAAAAGTATAAGAGTCAGTATCATGAACATTTTCAATTGCAATAAACGGGGTGGGCAATACGAAACTGCGTGGTGGGATTCTCTTTGCAATTATTAAAAACCGTAAAATAAAGAGAACTGCTGTAACTATACTTTTCTTTTAAAACAAGTAGATAATACTTCAGATTATAAGTACGCTATAAGCTAGATAATGTCTGGACGAGAGATTTATTAGACATTTTACACTTTTGCGTTTTATAAAACTTATTTTGTGAAATATCTCGTTAGCTTTATCAAATGTTGATAAATAAGTTTTTACGTATTGATTATTTAACTTTTCTATATTATGTCTTGCAGAAGTATGGTGTTAACAAGTTAATAAAAATAAATAAATTAAAACATAAATAAAAAGCACAGATATAAATATGCATATACATAATATTTGGTCTGGGTGTTTCTATGTATAATATGTAGGTATTTACAAAAAAGAAAGTATATATGTATGTTTATCCATTGTCTAGTATCCATAGTACAAGCTCTGCTTAGTTTGGGCTAGATGGTGTTGCGTGTATGTGATAGAATATTATTATTATTATTATATTGATTACCTCGCAGAATGCACAAAAGGTTATCTACTGTTCGCGGTTATCAGAGCCTACAGTCGGTCTATTTATTTGACACAAACAAGTAAGGATCATGCAAAAGTAAAGTAATGCGCTACGACGGACGGCTCTTTGTTCGCACTGCAACCGAACTCGTGCGTAGTAATCCGTAAAATCACGCACATAATAAAAACTAGCCATCTGCATTGTTATATTTTGTCACGGAATACTTTTTTAGAAGCATAGTCAAGTCGTGAAATGATTTACAAACGAAGTTATTTATTTAACACGCTCGAGAAAATAACTTTTATCTTTAAACATTGTTCGAGATGCATTTCCACTCTAAATGCAAAATAATGTTCAATATACGATAAATTAATATTAAATGGCTCTCAATCCTTAGTTTTTCTCGACCCTTTAGCTAGAATGTTCTTTTTACGTCGATGAACGAAAATCAAATTAACTTTAATATCTTTCGTCCAACGTTTAGTGAATTTCGTTTAGATATACAATTTCACCGCCATTTTACTTCTGTTTTATATTTGAATTTAATAAAGCAGGTAGTTATATTTTATTGAATACTAAGAAAAGATATTCAGGTTTAAATGTTTATTCGTGGTTAAAATAATTGCTGAAAATAGAGTTAATAGGTCAATTTCAATTTAAATCTCAACGTTCTTGACTAGCAAATTAACAAATTATTGTTTATCAATAATTATGCGATGTTAGTCACGAGCGTTGAGATTGAAATTTAAATTACTTCTTAACTCTATTTTTATATTATTGATATAAATACAGATTATTTTAACAAAATAATTATGTTACGGTATTATTATACTTAAGGGGACACCGCGAAAATTATCGTTTAGAATAGCGCCGCCCATATCCGCCCCAATGGCAATCATTGTGTATCAATCCTTAAATAGCGGTCATAAGGTCTAAAATTGCGATGCGCCCGCAATGATCGAGAACACTTAGAAATTGTTAAAAAACTTAAAAAAATATTTAAATATGATTGGTTTTAGTTATGGAAATAATGAGCTAGCAAATCACTAATATTGATGTTAAGAATATATGTATTTAAGTAATTCCTAAGCATAATGATAGTGTAACTTCCTTGTAATTTCAAAAATACTAATTTTGCAGAGGTGTTTTCGAAAATAATTATGTTCGAGCCAAAATCACAATATCGTGTTTTTGAGCTAGGAAATTCTAGTTAAAGACATCAATTTACCTATATCAAAATTCTAGATTAATTGGTCTTCTCGTAGTCCTATACTATTCGATGAAAGTTAGTGCATTTTTTCAGTGTGTCCTCTTAATTTTTTACAGATAAGTAGTCTGCGCGATAACCTGGTGGGGAACCGCTGAACTACCAAGTAGATTTCTCAAGTTAGATAATATTAGTATGAATTTTACTTTTTAAAGATTAAAGTCATATTGCACATCACTAGCACTCAAATTACCACTTTACCAGTGGCATAACTAAGCCGTAAGCTTGTCACATCACCTCTCTGAGTAACCCGTACTAAACATTAACATCTCGACAAACTAAAATCATATTTAGTTTCGATTTACGACAATTTTACGATTTTTGACTCCGTTATAATGAAACGTTAAATTAAATACGATTTTTATGGCGCTCCGCTGACAAACTATATTTCAAGCACGTTAGTTTTTTTTATTTTCGATGTTTGTGGTTGATAAGATATATGAGGTGGGTTTTACGTGTAGAAAGAAAAACATGTGAGTGTTTGTTGGGACTCATTTTCGCTATTATAGTATTAGTTGGGATTAAAGAATGTGTTCTTTTTTAAATGAGTAGAGCATTAGAAGTAATATTCAGTGTCGCGGGACCTTAATATACATTTAAAAAACTGACATAAAGAACACCTAGGCTCAAACCAACTATTTTCACATTGCAGTTTTTCCCCATGTGAGGATCTAAACCATAACACTCGGCGCAGCTTCAGTCCACCACCTAACCCACTACCGTGCAGTCCGTATTATGGAATCAGTTAGGCTTAAAATCTGATTGGGCTCGAACTCAAGACTGCTCCGTGGCAGTCTAACGGCATCCGACTATAGAAGCTACTAAATCAAAAAAGCAATAACAATATAACACATTTCAATCGCGCATTTCTCTTAATAATTCCAGCACTAACTGTCGTTGCTACGTCATAACATACTATAACAAAAATACTACCTACTTTGGTCTATGCGTAGAGTATACTCTCAGAAATCACTCCGAGCTAACTTTGCATAGTCTATTTCGGTGATGTACTGCAAGAGCAAACAAAGAAATTCCCAAAACATTGACAAAAATGGTTTTGTTTTACTTTAATTTCATAATTTCGTGCCCACTCGCCCAGCTTTTGGATGGTTTCCAAAAAGCATTTTAGGATGACCATAATTAATTGTTTTACAGAGATAAAGTTACACAGCGTGCGGCCGAAAAATGTGGGTATATTGAAAAATGCGATAGTACGTGCCGATAATGAAGTGTATGGATGGAGCAGTGATTTAAGTGGTTGTTGGTCATGTACTGGATGTTATTGTGTTCGAAGCTTCTTTCGAAAGCCTGTGTTGTCCATAAACGGTTGTTCTTTGTGTTTATTACTTTAATGTTTGTGAAGTCACTAACCTATATATTTTGACGTTCTTATTTTTTTATACTTAATTTACATTTTTAAAACAGACATCTCCCGCGCAAGGAATAAATCCAATTCAATCCAAAACATTCAAACAACGGACAAAAAGAACATTCAGACTCGAATCAAATTGTCAAGTGATGTCCTGAAACACAGGTTTATCCTAGTTCAGGTAGGCTTAAACATAACCTTTTGAACTTCATTTATTTTGTATACACTATAAATTAACATAGTTAAGAATTAATTTTAATTTAACCTTAAATTATTTAAAGCAGGTATGCTTTAATACTGTTGATGTAATTTGTATGATGTAGTGTAAGCATGTATCTTTTTTTTTTCTGTTAATAAGTATTATTATTATTATTATATATTATTATATTTGGATCGCACAAAGTTTTGTACTCTTTGGGAATCGAACCCACAACACTCGGCGTAGTGTAGTGGCGAGGCGACCACTTAAACCACTACGCCATCCGCATGCATGTAATAATTTCTTCAATTTAATTTACATGAAATATCAGCATAGCACATATCAATTCGTTATGAAGTAAAATTATAAAAGACTAGTTACTGCCATCGGTTTGGCCTGCGTAAAATATCAATACTACCGAGATCATTTCTACGTATTAATCTAGGATATAGGCTACCTGTTTGGTAAGTTTTAGGCAAATCCGTTTAGCAGTTCCTTCCTAACTAACATCTTCACAAACTTTAATGTGTTTATAGGACTACCTGTGCACGCGGCTCCACTTGCGTGTACACCGGACTCATTGCGTACCGCACTCGCGACGCGATTTTCTTACAACTTGAAAAACTAAATTGTTACTTATGAATTCTAGGTTACTAACCAAATTTACATACCAATTCTATACTAAAGTATGGCAAAGCTAACAAGATTGCATTTATGATTGCGGATACACATGTGTACTGCCACTCTCGGCGACTGATAAGCCGCGTGATTGATATTCAAGGGATATTAAAAACTCCTAGCCTGATGTAAAATCTTCTTATTTATGGATATTCACGATAATAATAGCAGCCTCCGGCATTTTTGCAATCGTTATAACAAGATGTATGGTCGCCATAATATCTTCCTTACAATCATCGCTTATTCCTAAAGCCGACAATAAGATAAATCTTAAGTATAAATAAATTTTAAAGATCGAAGTCAATGACTGCTCACGCAACTTTTAAATTATGACTTTATGAAATTAAATAATCGCTACCATTAAATTTCGCAACCGATAAAAGCTACAGTATTTAATTACTCGCTTCGGAACCATAAATCATCTATTTTATTTCTTAATTTCACACAGAATACGCAAATATAGCTGTGTTTGCTTCTGGGTATTTGGTAAATAGGTGATAATGTAAATAGGTGTTTCTGCGTTGCGGTGTCGCGTTGCTATGGCAATATTCCCCTTAATTGTTTGTTATATGTATATAGCATTATAAATGGACCTACATACGTGTTTTACTCAACAAAATCCGACAGATTTAAATGTAGAAGCATTTTATTCAGGGATATTTCGAAAACGTCGTTGTTCCACAATTTTTTTAGAATTAATTATTAGATATTGAATTTGGTTGCTTTAATCACATTATAACTACACGCAGTCGCAAAAGAAAGTAACGGCGTAAAACAAACAACGTGCAATATAAAGTTGTTAAATTATGTATTTTTATAATAAATATGCGGAGTTCTGGATTTTTGAATCAATTGATATTTTGTCCGATGATAATTGTAACCCTTGACTATTTTTGTATTAGAATCCTTAAATTATCAGAAACGTAGATTCTATAGGTACATAATTATTCAAAGAAGTTCCCAGCAAGGGTAATCTTGGAAAGTGCGAACAAAAAAAAATTCAAAAAATAAAGCATAAACATAGAACAAATAATTCTATGAATCAGTTTATTTTACATTACTGGCTGGAAGGAACTCGCTACTCCCTGAGCATCCGTACAGCAATTAATATGAAAATAAAATTAACAAGTAAGATGTAGCTGTGAATGAAGGTTAATTAAAAGAAGGTTAATGTTTCTTTTCCAATGTTTTAAATGAGACGAAACGTCCTGTAATAAACACTTCGGAGAATATCTTTCTTATAAAGTACAAGTACACAAAAAATAGAATTTCCTTATTTCTTTTGACCAGTATATTATTAAGTTTTATATTTATATACCAAGAGATCGCCAAAGTTTACCCCTTATTCTGTAGAGCCTCTAGCTAAGCTTTAGGTTCGAAGAACACAGGTCGAAGGTATGTGCTATGCCTCTGCCTACCCTATCGGCCATAAAGTTATAATCGGACTATAGTCATGTCTGTGTAAAATAGCTATAACAAATAATTTTATTTGACAAATATATTTAAACTTATACACTTTTTATCATGTTTAATATTACTGCCTGTAGTATTACGGGTTGGGGGAGCATTATGGGTTGTCAACTATACTTTTAAAAGAGTAGTATTACGCTTTATTTTGTTTCATAATACTTGAATAAAGCCGCATCCCCGGGTTCCAAGGTCCGAATAAAAATACATACATATTATGCCTTAGGCCTAAATCCCCAAAGGGGTAGGCAGAGTTGAATTCAACCCAAATTTCACTAAGGTTGGTTCAAGGTTTAACGTAAAAAGGAGCGCGCCTTTTGCCGTCCATCGAATACATGACCAGACTCCGTATTACTACGGAGAATTTCTTGACAGAGATAGCTTAAATTTGCCTGACCCGAGAATTAAACCTGAGACACACAGCATTTGCATTCACTACCGCTACGCTACGCAACTGAGACTAGTTATGCAGCAAAAATAATTTTATAACAGGAATATGCACCTGGAAAACACGATACAGCGACACATTTCTTATCAGATAGATGCACTGATTTAAATTATCTGTAGCTACAGATATTTAAGCTTTTAACATAATATGGAGTCAGAGCGACACACCAACGGCCGATATGTCGGACATAAACGGCACTTCTCAATAAAAAAAATACTAATTTACATCGAAATACAAACGTAACCGTGTATTGAATTTTTGTATGTATTAAGTATGTAATGAAAATCTTATTTATATTGATGTCCAAATCTAATTTAATTTTAAAGCAGCTTTTGCACTAGTTATGGTACCTGTATACCTGGAGACTTTACAAACATTTAAACAACGAACGCAAATAACACCCAGACCCGGCACCATTATTTGTAGATCACACAATTTTCAGTCTTATGTGGAAATCAAACCTATAACACTATGTAGTACGCCACAAATTAAACCACCAGTCAAGAGCTGAACACACAAACAGACAGATCGATGACACAGACATAGCTATAAGGTCCTATAAACAATCTTTAGGTAGGGAACTCTAAAATATCGCTGTATATTTAAACGACCCAATAAATTGCAGTGCTGCTTCCAAAAAAAACCTTACGTAAATAACATGAAAATTGAGTAATAAAGGCGGTGGTTGCAAAAAAATTTAAAAGGGTATCAAAACAAGTAATAACGCAGGATTTATGAGTGCATGTCGTATTCACCGGGAGGTTATGCGTATCGTAGTGGATGGCTTGATGCATTTTGAGTCAGTGAGTGAGCGTATACTCAATTTGTGTGGCCGATTTTTGGTTTTTAAGTTAACTCGTCAATTATACATAAACTACTAACTTTTTCTCGCGGCTTCGCTCGCGGTAATTCAAATTTAGTTAATAAATTTGTATCTCCTTTTCTGTATTCTTGTTAACGTGTATGCGAAACATCATGATTGGCCTAGTAGTTAAGGCATAAAAGCGCAATATAGAGACAAACTCACATTCGCATTTTAATATTAGTTAGGATACCACTGCTGAGCACAGGATTCTTCTCAGTGTAACAAGTTAGACACATAGTCTACTATGTACCAGTACGCGTTGGCAGACTTAACATATCTTTGAGAAATTTATGGAGAACTCCAAAACATGCAGGTTTCCTTACGATGTTCTCCTTCACCATTAGAACCAAACGACAATCAATTATTATTTTAAGTTATGTGCTTATTAAGCACATAACTTCGTAAAGCCAGAGTTGGCCTTGGGATCGAACTCGAGACCTTTGCGCGGCAATCCGATGGTCTCCCACTATCTATATCGCTATCGTTGATTGTTAAAATGCCGGACTCTTTAATCGTCAGTTTTAGAATATTATTGTTTTTACGAAGCAAATAGGTATGTAAGGATTTGTAATAAAAATACCTATCTCACGTTTAGTAATCCAGGCACTTAGAACCTTTGCATTCTAAGTGATTTAAAAGTATTTAAAGTAAGTTAGTTAGTTAGCACCGAGTCACTGTGACATGTATTGAACTATGACGTTCATAAGTGATACTTTGCGACCTAAATGAATAAAATATAATAAATAATTACTATAAGATTTTGTAAGAGATGTTAACAACATCTCTTACAAAATCTTTTAATTAAAATATCTTACAAAATTAATTTGCTTACTTATTGTATCTAAAAGCCTATCTTTTAGATACAATTTAATACAATTAGTAAGATAATATTAAAGAAAATTCAAATATTTATTTTTAACGTCTTCAGCTCTAAAATGTTCTAGGTATAAACGAAAACTAGATTGAAAATAAATAAACGAGCTCTTCGGTATAACCAATTTGTGCCGTATATTTTCATTAAGGGAAAATTTCTTTTAATGGTGTATCCTATGGTAGGCTTAGTTACATTTGGGAAACCTAGTGACCTAAGATGGTCGCAAGATGATG
This sequence comes from Catocala fraxini, assembly GCA_930367265.1. NCBI lineage: Eukaryota > Metazoa > Arthropoda > Insecta > Lepidoptera > Erebidae > Catocala > Catocala fraxini. Next base: position 12,397,749 of record OV884049.1, on the reverse strand, counting down.
AACCTTGCAAGCATGTCCTAAACTAGCTAAACATATTAAGCATATTTTGCAGAAAAGTTCGCTCTAGAAAGGTTATCCGCTGGAGCATAGCGGGCATTAATTGGTTTCCTTAATGTCAAACCCCTCAAGCTCGGTGGATGGATTTTAAACATTTTTTGTGGTAAATATAATGGGTAATTTCGCATAGTATTGCTGGAGCTAATTACGGTCAGACTGGTCGGACTGGACAGTTTGGAGTTGGGCGGCTAATAGGTATCATTATTATCAAGATCAGATCCGTCCCTTGCTGACAGCGCACCGTGTTCTAAAGGAGCCTGGTAATTATACTCACCATAAGAACACAGTAGTATAAGTATATATATATATATATAATTATGAAATTTTAGCATAAACTCAGGTAAACGAGGCAATTTCTCCGTGCGTAACTCCTCATTCAAATAATATTCAACTGGTTTCCTAGCCTTCTAGAAGCCTGTCTCGGTGATGTAGCAGAACGAAAGAAATTATTGGGTTTTTCCGACCTTAGGGTTTTACCTTTGCCTATTGAATACCCAGAAATTATAAGTTGTTTACAAAGGTTGTTGTAATTAAAACTTGCACAATGTTTCTACAACGGTGTAATCTCAAGATTTTTTCCGAAGAACTATATTTCTGTATTTCATAATATTTTTACAGCGGTACTCAAAACTTACACTACTTTGCCCCTCCTAAGAATAAACGATTACGACAAATTAAGCTGTGTTGTATACACAGCTTAATTTGTGTAACATTATAAAAAGTGTTCGTCTTACATCAACTTTTAAGGTAAGTAATTCAAATTTATAAAAAATTGCTTTCAGAGAATTTCTGTAATACTTTTCGAAATCACCTATCAACAGCACTAAGTGTGATTGGGTAGACATTTTTGTATAGACGGTACGAATAGTGTTTTTTTATATTTTCCTCTTTTAAAGATACTTAGAATGTAAATTACTAGAAATTCTAATTAACACTTCCAGCTAAGCTTTTAAGAACGCTTGTGTAAAGTATGGTTAGTGCAACGGGTGGGTCACTCATGATCACAAGTCGAAATGATTTATGCATTGGGCTACCACCGATTTTATACATACTGGAATATCGAGATATGGAATATTTAGTAGGGTTTGAAACTAAACATTTCATGTCGAATAAGTCCAATACCTCTACCGCCGACTCGGCAATCAAATTCGAGACTTCATTCAAATTTGTAGCAAATTTGCTGAGCCAATAAGGCAGTTTAATGAAAATCAAGTTAAAGATCCTTAAGAAGAAGAGAAAGATCATCAAGCAACATGTATTTTTGGCATTCCTAGAAGTCACCTTGCATAAAACCATCCACACCGTATCCCTAATAAGAAAATGATCACTTGTTGAACTAACTATATCGTTTTACAAACCGTGCCTGTATTTTACACACCGGGCACAAAATAGCCTTCTACTCATAATCATAATCATAATCATAATAATTTATTTGTGGAACATAGGTTAGTAATACAGTTCTTAAAGCTATGTTATAAGTACGCTATGTCCTACCACATAATATGGTGTACAAATTAAAATATATGTCTTTAGTCCCGAATAATATCAATTAATATAATTACAAAAGAAAATTGCAGCTAATTGTTCATTAAAATTAAACGTTAATAATTTATGATAATTACATAAAATCCAGATTAACACATATTATTTAAGTCTTTATCGTGTAGAAAATCATCAATAGAGTAGTAAGCCTTATTAACCAATAATTTGTTCAATTTGCTTTTAAATATGTTTATAGTATTCCGTCGAATTTCTACTGGTATCTTATTATAGATGATCGGTGCCATACAAAATATGCTTGCTCGTAACAATTGAGTTTTGCATGCTACATGTTTTAAAGTACCCTCACGTCTAGTACCAGAAGAATTTGCTGTAAACAGGTGAGGATTGGTTTTAGCAAAGAGAGCAACTTCGCTTATGTATAAAGACGGGACTGTTAAAATACCTAGTTCTTTAAATTTCTCTTTACAAGATTGTTTTTTCTTGAGACCTAGAATCGACCGAATACAGCGTTTTTGAGCGATAAGTACACGCAACTTAGTAGTGGAGTTGCCCCAGAATATGATACCATACCTTAAAATAGATTCTACGTGCCCATAATACGCAGTCATAACTGTTGAAAGATTTGCCACCCGAGCCAGTTTATATAGAGCGAACGAGAACTGATATAAACTTTTGCATACATTGTCAATGTGTAGTTGCCATTTAAGTTTGTCATCTATTGTAAGTCCCAAAAAGCGTGTAGAGCTTATTTCACTAATAGTGGAATCTAAATATTTTATTATTAATGTACTATTGCTTTGTCGTTGCTTAAAATCCATTAAGTGTGTTTTAGTCATGTTAATTTTTAAATTATGAAATGTCAACCAATTTTCAATGCATGTCAAAGTGTTGATTATGTCTAATTCTAAATTATTAAAATTATCATTTATAAATAAAATAGTGCTATCATCTGCGAATAAAGTCATAGAGTGGTTAGTTATATTTGGCATGTCATTAATATATATCAAAAATAGAAGGGGCCCCAGTACACTTCCTTGAGGAACGCCATAACATATTGGTTTCTGATCTGATGCAAAAACAGTATCTGTGCGTGTTTCCGGATTTATTCTGTTGATGTGGGTAATTTGTGTTCTATTGTCTAAATATGATCTTAATAATGCGTGAGAATTGCCTCTCACGCCATAATCGGAAAGTTTTTTTAAAAGTATCAAAATCTCAAACACTTGCATGAAAGCCAATAAAGGTGCGTACTTTTTTGGCCGGCAGTGTACAGGATTCCTGTATTTACATAATAAATTGTAACTAATGCATGTATTAGCAGCGTATAAGTAAAAACTTGTGTTGTAAAAACAGAAGACGTTAAAATTAGGTTTTTCCAGGTAACCCTTTTTGCAACAATAAGCACTTATAGGGTTAAATATAATTGGTCTATTACTATAGATTTGCGTAGAGTAATATAGAATAGGATAAAACATTAAAAAAATATAATATATATGTCTGTATACATATACATATAAAAATATTATATGTATACATAAATATTCCAAATATTTGTCTGTCTGTATGATTAGGTAGGTATATATATGTTGCAGTAAGATGGTTGAAGACGTGATGCAGTTATATCCCTATGGTATATATACCTAGCTATATACCGTAATATAGCATTTTTCCTTTAAAATGACAACTCCCACCCTCCTCGGGTTGTCTTTTAGAGTTCGAAATACAACAGCTTTAAACTTTAAAACTCTTATACAACCGCTTTGTCCGTCCGTCCGTCCGTCTGTCTGTTATACAACTTTCAACTCAAGAACCGTAAGAGCTAGAGACTCACGGTTAGCGCCATTCGACACAGCATAGTCGATATACCCGCGATATGACCTTTGACCTCTGACCTCAAGGTCACGTGATACCATCTTTCAACTCAAGAACCGTAAAAGCTAGAGACTTGCGGTAACGCCATTTAACTCATCATAGTTGATTTACCCCGAAATTACTATGACTTTTTATCTCTGATCTCAAGGTCACGGGAGACCACCATTACCACCATCACCACCACCACCATCTTTCAACTCAAGAACCGTAAGAGCTAGAGACTTGCGGTCAACGCCATTCGACTCAGCATAGTCGATATACGCCGCAATGACTATGACCTTTGACCAAGGTCACAAGGTCACGTGATAAAAAAATTTCTTTTGTTATAAAACTTATTTAAAAAACACATTGTCTCATTAATTTCTATTCACGTTTTGAAAAGATAAACATAATGTTATTGTTCTCTTAGAAATATATTTTTGGAAAGAATATACGCTTTATTTAAAACATGTCTACCCCAACTAATAGCAAAGTAATTTAAACAACTCCATTTGTGATAAAATAAACCTTATCGAGCGGTATTGTCGAGTACAGCAACAATTTCTCTCTATTGCCATACTTCAACATATTTTCTAAATATACAGTTGTACTTCATAAATTCATGAAAACAATTTATTTAAGGCATGCTCGTTTCGTCTCATCTTGTAATAATGTGTTTGTGAGTTCAACGAACTTTGTATGATGAAAAAATATTGATGTTACTAAGTTTAATAACGGTTTTGTTCATGTTTTATCTAGATATTATCTACCTTTTTTTAAAAGGCCATTCGCCTTAACATTTGCTTATTTAGATTATTTTCCTAGAATGCCCGGACTACTTACATCTCTAGACTGTTCGGATGGCGTGGTGGTTAAGTGGTCGCCACTACAGCCGCGCCGAGTGTCGTGGGTTGGATTTCCATTCGGGACATACATTTGTGTAATCTACAAGTAGTTGTTTCAAGTCCTGCTGTTCTTTGTGCTCTTTGTGTGTGTGTTAAGGCCCTCGCGACACAGGAATTATTCTGAGGAATTATTTTATAAATAAGAGATCAAAAATTGTTTAACTCTAATATGCTGCGGTGGGCAACAGACAATTCTGGGGTAGCTATGGTCCACCTGGTCCTGCTTTATATACGCCAATACGATGCAGTACTAAGATAAATATTCAGTGGGATTCACAACTCTTCCTAGTGTAGTCGGCAAAGACAACACACATGTAAATGTATGCAGTAAGATTTTTGTAGTGCGCTAGATGTTTATGTGACACGCGTCGTATGCAGCGAACTCGCGAGTTCATATTTATGATCCGAAGATAGATGTCAAGGGTCTGGGTATTTATGTCTACTGGTATATATATAAAACTCTTGATATGTAATATATTTACCCTTGAGTGAGAACTTTGTTTTAAATAAGAATAAATGTAACAAATAGTGATTCCTCATAACTTAAAATGTCTCGGTGCTCGCACGGTTATAAAATTGCACTAATGCTTGGTTTCAATAACCGATTCGGGCAGAGATTTTTAGATGAAAATCAATTTATTTTTGACTATGGGTACTGAAACGCTACCAAATTGTCTGCCAGTGTAAAATTATAAACAGTTTTGATTAGTTAGCTAAATACTTATCTAATAGATTTAATATATATAATATATAAAATATATTCATTTCAATGTTTAATTTGAGCATAAACTTTAGACGACATTCAAATTATAAAATTAAACTACGCACATTTTTATATCCCTAAAATAAATAAATTCATGTTAAAAAAAATAACATGTATCAAATAAGCTTCACATGCAAGTAAGCGAAAGTATACGCTGGCTAACCGCTTACCAAAAGGCAAAACGCTCGCGGGCGGCCGCTACTCCAAGTGTCACCAACTGCAAATAAAAGCGATTCACTATGTTATTCCTTAAGAGCATTAACATAGCAGAAAGGCTGTCAACATTTAGTAGAGAAAGTATTTAAAGAATGCGCACGTAATTTAAAGTCATGCAAAATATTTATATCAAAGAGGATAATACTACAACAAATACATCTTATGCATTCAGCCAACGTCTCCCCAATTTTAATATAAAGATCACATATAAAGATACGAACATCTTATTATCTCTCGTAGGCTTTTCAGATAATAATATAAAGTTGCAGTTTGGGGTACAAATCGGACAATTTTGATAGTACCAGGCTTTTAAACAAGGTTGTAAGAGAATCTTACGCATCATAGTAGGCAGCGGCTTTGCTTCGTATGCCTAATCTTGCAGTAAGTGGTAACTCCCGCAGAGTTACCATTTACCTTACTTACATTATTGCAGAGGTCACAAATGGTTATTACAATTTTATGAAAAATTTACTGTATTTAGATATCTTAGTACGGTAGTCGTCTTGTTAACTTTTAGACGTGATAGCAATATGGTGTGATACGCAATTGTTTTATGTTTGCGCATCTAAATTTTCGCAACTCGGCAAATGAGGTGGCGCAATCATCCACTTCCTTTCCTAAAGGGTCGGTAAAGCGCAAGTGCAGATGCCTCTGGTGTTGCAGGCTACGTATCTGAATTTTCATTTCTCATTTTAACTCGATATTCCTTATTATGTGAAAATGGCTCAAGAAATGTCTGTCACTTCTACCAATTAAGTATGATATCGTTTTGCTAACATTATACTGTCATGAAATATGGAATTTAGTGGGCGTGATTTGAATGATATCTACTACAGTACCCAAGCTATGTTTCACAAAGTATAGGCTGACCTACATTGAATATACAGAGTTTCGGAGTCGGGCTTATAGTATATAGAGCAGCCAATATATCTCAAAGATTAGGGTGTAAAACATAATCGCTAAAGTAGTTGCAGTTCCAGCGACCTACCCACCATTCAAGTCAGCGAGTTGGCACCGTGATAGATTTAGTCGGTAGGACTCAGGACTTACATCTTTCCGCAGGTTGAGTTTACTTTTCTCACTTTACATTCTCCACCCCTCTTTTTTTCGTGGAGAGATAATATACGTAAATGCATACGTTCACGTCAAAAAATATTGGTCTCCAATAGGTTTGTTCTACATAAAGCGACATTCCAGGTTTAACTCTGGATCCAGGGACTTACTCGATGATAAAAAAGGATGTAAAATATCCACATTAAGTTGAGCTATGCCTTAGAACCTAAGTAAAAAAGGGGCAGATGCAGGGCTGCAACATATTTAAATACTTACATACTTAAAATACAATTTCAAGGTATAACTTTAACTACATTTACATTCTAAAGACACTCAGATAACACGCTATCGATACTTCATCAGCAATCAAAGCCCGGAGCGAATCCAAGCATGAAAACATTTTCTACATTAAGTAATACATTAAATATAAAAAAAATTGCGTAAACAACGTCGAAACATGAATAGTGAACCTAAAACAAAAAGTAAACGAGCGTTTATTGACGTTCGAGCGCTAACATAGTCCTCCATTTCGATTTGGCGGTACGGCCGCGCGCCATTTTTAATTTTCATATCGTTCCTTTTTTTTCCTTTAGTTTAAACGCAGCCGCAGTAATTGACAGATGCGGTCTTCGATTTGTGATCTTTTATGTAATTTATGCAGCATTTAATTTAAAGTGGCAACCGGAAAAGTATATTGTTATTTATGATTGCCCATTGCATATCAGCTGAAGGAATGAGGTTGCTTCTTTTATGTATTTATTGTCAAGACAGCGAGTTAAAATTAGCTTAATATGTTTTTATTGGACACTGGTGGCCTGGTCAGTTTAGTGGTACGAGTATAAGCGCAATCGGCGATCGCGAAAGTAGACCGCTGGAAGATGCTGTATCATTATTCTATGATACTTTGTGTAGATTACGGAACCAGCATGTCCCAGCGAAAATTGTGAGAAACTCTTCCAAATATCCGCCGTGGTATAAAATGCCGCTGCTAAAAGTGATCAAAGCAAAACATAAATATCACACAAAATACAAAAAATATAAAAATCTCTCAGATTATCACTCTTTTGTCACGTTGCGTCAAAGGGCGAAAGTCGGGCAAAAATTGAAACTGACATTGTAAATAACCCTCGCGCCTTTTGGAGCTACGTTAAATCAAAACGAAGACCAAATTCTTTTCCCTCTGTATTAAAGCGCAGACAACTTACATCTAATGATGGCAAAAAAATATGCAACATGTTCAGTGACAATTTTTACTTAAATTTACTAGAACGCAACGACGTTGAAGATACTTCTGTGTCAGTTTACTACATAAACCGGCCTGAATATCTGTCTAGAGATATTAATTGCTTCATTAAGAACTGTGCGGAATGTCTTCCAGTTCCACCATCTTGTTTCGGTTATCCCTTGACTCCGGTGTCATGCCCTTAGTTTGGCAGTCGGTATATATAACGCCGATACACAAATAAGGCCCAGGACATAGAGAATTATAGACTAATCTCTAAACTATGCGTGTTCGCAAAGATGTTAGAGAAAATCGTATATGTACAAGTATACTCAGCTTTAGAGCGCACATTTACAGAACAACAACACGGTTTTCTAAAAGATAGATCAACTACGACTAATCTAATTATTTGCAGCGATTTCATCTCGGACTGTATGTCACAACGGTCACAAGTCGACGTTATATATACCGATTACAGCAAATGCTTCGATCAAATTGATCTTTTCTTTTCCCTTTGCCTTTATTATTCCCAAGTCACTTGGGGTCGACTTTTCTAGTCTAACCGGATTTGACTGGATATCAGTTTTTACATGGAGCGGCTGCCACCTGACCTCCACAAACCGGAGGCTAATGATACCCTAAGGCTAGACCAGATATTAGAGGGTACTGATTTTCCCAATAACGAGATGTTCATGGTAGCCGGGACCGACGGCTTAACGTGCTCTCCGAGGCATAATTGTCAATAATATAATTGTCAATGATAAAGGCGATAATTGTCAATCAATACGCACATAATTTCGAAAAGTCATATAACTTCCGAAAATCAGAGGTGCGCGACGTGGGTTCGAACCCGAGACCCTCTGCATTGCAGTCTGTTGGTCTTCCCACTGAGCTATCGCTGCGATCGAATTGATCATGTCATTCTAATTAAGAAGCTATGTGCCATCGGTATCAGGGGTAATCTCTTTAAATGGTTTAAGTCTTACGTTGACAATAGGTGGCAGACCGTGGTGTTGAATATGTACTCTTCTAGATCCACTTTTATACCTTTCGGTGTTCCCCAGGGATCCCTGTTAGTGCCACTTTTATTTAATACTTTTATCAACGACATTAATTGCTGTTTCCGACATTCCAAAATTATATTATATGTAGATGACATGTAAATAATGAAGCAAATAAATTCTATTGACGACGCTATGCTACTGCAAGAGGACCTACAGATATTTCAGATATACTGCATAAAAAATAAGCTTGATAAGCCTGTCAAATGTAATGTTAGCACATTTATCCGTAAACCCAGCCCTATTGTACACACTTATAAGCTCTTAGACACCATGGTAGCAAGAGGTGACTTGCTCGGGGTGACTTTTGACTCTAAACTTTTGTTTGATGGGCATATAGAAAATATTATAAAAAAAGCATCCCGTTCGCTGGGTTTCGTATTCAGAGCCTCAGCAGACTTCAATAACATTAAAACTATAAAAGTTCTATACTGCTCCTTCGTTCGCAGTCACTTTGAATACGCCTCTCCAGTCTGGAATCCAAATTATAATATCTATAAAAATCGCTTAGAGGCATACAGAGGAAATTTCTAAGGTACATTCAATTGCCGATCTAATTACTTTATACCCAATTATTATAGCAGGTGTAAAAAATTCCATCTTCTTCCGCTAGAGGAAAGAAGAACGGTTGCGGATATTTCATTACTTTTAGAATCGCGAATGGGTCGATAGACGTTAGTGAACTGGTGAGCAAAATAGGGCTGCGTGTGCCATCTGCATTTCTGCGCAAATCACACATACTACATACACCAACAGCTAGTACAACCTACAGGCAAAATTCATTTTTAATTCGAGCGAGTCGAATGTTCAACACGGTATGCCAGAGTGTTGATATAGACTTATTTACTTAAGTAATAGCCATATCAAAAAAACTTCGTATTACTCGTTCTTTATGTCTAAAAACCAGATGTAATGGTGTCTATTTCTTGCTATTATCTTGTTGTTTAAATGTCTTCTTCTATTAGTTACACTTTATTCTGATGGGAAAACATTTAATTGGCCTTCTTTTTTCGTATCAAATCTGTATATGATACTAATTTAGCTGTAAGTTTGCCTAAAATTGTAAAATAGAATAAACGATGCAATCAGCAAGTACATATATATCAAATGTAACAATTGCTTTTAAAGACGAACACGGCTTCATAGTATATCTAGGTAGTCCTGCTCCACGGATTATCTTTGACCTCTGTTATAATTTACGTTATACGAAATTGATCAATGCGTATACAATAAATGTTGATATAGTTACAAATTAACCTGTCAATTGTAAGAATTCTAGACATAATTGAAAACAGGAAAAAGTACTGTTTCCGAGATATAGAAAATTTATATAACCTAGATTTACGCGAGCGTAGCCGTGGGCTAAATCTAGTCACTAATACAAACACCACGGCTATTACGATAGCTCTACGACAGGTAATTATATCACTGCAATACAAAGGCTCCATAGGAAATGATGCTAAGCAATTGTCTTAATCACGTTTGCATACATAATAAACTTGAACTAAGAACACAATGCAGCTAGTTAGTTATGTTGGCTTTGCACTAGTTTATTTTATTAACGCGTCGATAGCCCTGTGGCTGTTTGAGCTGAAAATTATGTTATACGATTATTTAAAGAGGTGTTTCTATATTTCATATCTTATATTATAATTTGTATTTTGTACGTAGTAAAGCCTCGTTGATTTCAGCATGAATGGGCCGGCTCGACTAGGGAAGGACTACCCTATCACAGAATATAAGTGATGCCTCTGGTGTTGCAAGCGTCCACAGGCTACGGTGACCACTTACCATCAGGTGGGCCGTATGCTTGCTTGCCAAATTAATTGTATAAAAAAAAAGAAATATTGAAATACACGGAAGGCGCAATAGTTTAAGTAGTGATCCTGACTACCAGTATAAATTAATTACTTCTCAGTCAAACTGGTTTAAGCCTAGATGGGCCAGCCCAATACCATTAACTGTGCTTTAACAAGATATCGACATTAAATTACATAAAGTACATATTATATACTGCGTTTCGCTTGGTGGGCGAGAGCGCTGGAGGCCCAATTAACCACTATGGTTAATAGATCCTTCCCTTCCGTCTTCAACACCCTTGACCGCTGTCTCCTTCACATAAGCTATAACAGACGTGACAATGGTTACCTAAAAAATCCTTTAACAAAAGCTCACTTTGGAATGATCGAACATTCGACTGTGACATCGAACCGTGACTGTAGTAATTCACCCTTGTAAAAAAATTCCACGTGTCACGCGATATCTATACGACAGGATAAAATGTTTGCTGTCTTTTAGGATAAATTTAAATACGTCGTTTCCGTGTACATAGTCGGCACGTGACATTTTACCGAGATTGGGTCCTACGTTTAAATACAAATGAAAATGGCATACAACTTAAGGCAGCATAACCTAAATTGCGATGAAAATACCTTTGACATTTCTACTAACCTACTTTAAATCCAATGAAAATAATTAACATTAAAAGGCCATAGAAAATTAAAGAATTTGTTTAGCAAACTACTTCGTTTCAAAATACAAGGGAATCCACTTCAATAAGCCCAATAATAGAACATGTTTGGTAGAGTAATACATAGATTAACATATAAATTAGATACTTTATATATAAACAATTGAATACATTCACAAGAACAGAGGCAGCGATAACGAAGTACCAGCTACTGTGTGTTCGTACAAATTGTGGTAATTTTATAGGTATTGTTACAGTAAACTTTGAAATAGGCTCGGTAATAGTGTTAACGGATGGCGAGATAAATGTTTTTATTTTACTAAGATAGTACAGTTTCTCTGTTCTGTGGTACACAGTAAGGCGGAGGCAATTTTGCGTTGGCCTAGTGGGAGACTGTTATACTACCACTTAAGGTTTTCGACTTCAATACAAAGGCACGATTTTCTAGCTTTTTACAGTTATCTGCGTATTTAAGAGTTTATTGTCACTCCCTTTACTGCCGAATAAAAATATCGTGAAACTTACGTACTTATGCTTCTGTACTGTCCATAAAGTGTGTACCATCTGCATGACTGCACTAAGCCAGCGCGGTGGACTATGGACCAATCCTTCTCGATACGAGGCCCGAACCCAACAGTGTGATGGTTTAACTAACAGCTGATAACATTATGCTTATAACAATAGTACTGACATTATAATCTCTTTCTGCGGTAAGTGAGACTTTTTTATCTTCCATCAAAGTATTTTTTTTTTGGGTATCCTAATTTATAATATCTTTCTGATTAACAACATTTAGACTGGATCTTCCAATTAGGCTAGGGAACCATGACCGACCAATGGATGTCGGTAACTTGTACATATGTACATACATACTTTATATATGTATAATATGCTATGTCCCAGTGAAAACTTTCTTAGTGCGATACAGATTAGATCATTTAGATTTAAGTACAGCGCCATCTCTTACCACGTGCTGTAAGTTTCTTTTTATTATGTGTCTATGTTTAGATCTCCATGATATCTAATACACTCAGTTCAAAAAATCGCTAGTAATGAGACTGCACTTAACTTCAAATGTGGATAGACGAAGGCAATTCGCGGTTCAGCCTAATGTTTAGTAAACACGCTGTCTGTTACGATTGTATTTAACGTTAAGGTTAAAGCGTAAGCGTTTGCATATATATAATTTATGGGTTGAAAAGTAACTAGGCTACTTTTAACCCGACACAGAAAGCAAATTTTAGAACGTGTTAAATGTCCATAATCGTAAAAACTACGATAGGATACACTCGCTCTATTATTATTTTCACGATATTAGTCTCCTAACTATCCTGCTGCGTTCCGCCATTTTAAGATATTATGTAATAACTTAACCATGGTATGGTTCAAGTCATCCTTAATATTAGAAATGCGAAAGTATAATTAATCACGCGTAAACCGTAGACCGGATTTCGGTTTAACTTGACACAGATAAACCAGGTTCTGTTTTCCCCAAAATTACTGTTCCAAATCGTTTTTAAATTTTATGCCGATTGTAGGTGTCATCTTAAGTTTTCTTGTAGTGCGGTCAACAAGAATAACTTCGTAGTGAATTATATGGATATATATATACTGGTACCAATTACAAATATAATACATACATACTGGACTACTTGATTGACAATTATCGCCTGCTCCGTGCCTCGGACAGCACGTTAATCCGTCGGTCCCGGCTGCCATGAACATCTATGGCAGTCGTTATTGGGAAAGTCAGTACCCTCTAATATTCTGACACTGGTCTAGCCTTAGGGTATCGTTAGCCTTCGGGTTGCGGAGGTCAGGTGGCAGCCGCTCCGTGTAAAAACTGATATCCAGTCAAATCCGGTTAGACCAGAAAAGCCGACCCCAAGTGACTTGGGAATAATAAAGGCTAAGAGAGAAGAAGATACTGGACTACGACCTAACTGAGTGGTTACGGGGGAGCGACTCCACGCGGTGCTATACCATAACTGCGCCTGACTATACAAAAGGAATGCATCAGCAGTGTCTCTACACATATAATACTAGGACACCAAAGATTTCTCGATGGAATTCCATGATCAATGCTTGCGTGACTTGGCGCTCTGCCTATCTCAGAATTCAGATATACAAATACTTGTGCTCATTACAGTTGACCAATCTCAAAGAAACTTTGATAAAAGAAAATCGCCATGTCTACCATTTTTATTCAAACGAATCTTTAAACTTTTAATTAGCGAATTTTTGACTTGGCTCGTTTCCAGGCTTAAAATAATATGCGTTGTGTTCTTTTATCAACTTTCAGTAACTTGACGGCGAATTTTTATTTATGAAATCTAAATCATTGATAGAGACTACGCGAATTGCGTAGGGGGTTAACCTATTGAGTTGCAATGGCACACCGATGGCCAGACACTATAGATTTTAATTTATGCCTGGTATTCTAAGACTTGACAGATTAAGTAAATCTCTATGTCAACGAATGCTATGACTGCCTCGTCTATGTAGTGGGCACGTAAATATGTGTGAGTGAATATTTTAGTCAATCACTGACATTACCACGCAAGAATGCTTCATTTTTACTTCTTTATGCAATACAAATTAACGTTCTTCATGTTAATAAGGCGTCGTCGTATCGTGTAATGGCGGCTGGTCGGCCGATTTACAGTTGTGTGAGTTAGTTAGTAGTCAGTGATGTATGAGCAGTCCGGCAGACTTGAGTGGTGACATTTTCTAGTTTATGAGGTTACGTCTGTGAATGCTCATGTCTAGGGTACAACTGCCATTTTTAATCGAATCACCACCGTAACTTGTAGCTCTGTCCGTTATTAATATTATGACCTCTATTCATCGTTATAATTTGCTTAGATTCAAAATTAAAGAACATTTGTTTTAACACAAATATCAACAGACTTAGAACAAAAAATGCAAGCCGGAAATTGTATAGTTAATCATACTGTTTTATGTGTGGTACTGCGCGGACTGGCCTCGGTAGAGCCCTGAGCTTAAGGCTACTAAGCGAAGTGTGTTTGGTACACGTTTCGCTTAGTAGTCTTTGCATTGTGGTTACTTGTCTGACTCTTTTCATTATGGATGTGCGATCACCACGGCACATTTTAAATTTTTTCTAATAACATGATAATGTGTGTAGTAATTAAAAACTGAATTGCTGTAAACATGTTTGTTTAATTTAATATTACTGTATCGTTACTACCATGTTAAATATTAGACAATATATACCTTTATTTTCAGTAATTTTTACTACACATAATATGGCTGCTACCGCTACGCTTAGTATTTTGGATTCGAATCCTATACGGGACAAATATTTATGTGATTCCCGAATAATTGTACTATGTCTGAGTATACTTTGTGTTCGTTGACCGTATGTTTGTTTTGTACCCCGAAACACAAAGCTTGGTTCCTAATGCCAGAGTTGCCTTTTTCATGACCAAGGCAACAATTAAATCAAGTTTTATTTTTAATTTTAATTGTAATATGATTACATTGTAAATACATATTCAAATATGTATGTACGTATGTATTGTACAATCCTAACTAATATTATAAATACATATTACAACTCGTCAAGATTATTAATACATAACAGAATTACAACTCAAAATTTAAACCAAAGGATCCTTCAGTTCAATAGTACAGCACGATATAAATAAATCCTTACAAAACACGAATTAAAGTGATTTACCGAGCGTACCTAACACAATGAACGAAGGAAATGCATCTATTTGTTTGTCACGATAAACAAATAAAGATTAACGATACCAGCGTTGTTTGAAAAGGTTATTACGTAATAGAGAATTGCGAATGAAAACAGACAAATTTATTGCTATACCGTCTTTCTGTTAATCCGCCACAGATTAGTTGGGTACAGATTGCCCGATTAATAAAGTGTGAAGCGCCTACAATTAGCAGGCGGATTTAGTCGTATTAGAGCGCAGCGTTTATGATGATCGACTTGCATAAATTTAATAGTTATTGAGTATAGCATGCCCAATCTATACCGCATTCGGTTATAAGCCAACAAGCATTTTGTGAAAACGCATTTGGATGCCAGTGTTCGCTAATAGGGTAAGTTTGGCACCCAGTCGTAATATTCTAGTTTACACTAAAGTCATCTGACTCATATTCACCAAATTCCTGAAAGGCTAATAAATGATATAATATCAACACTGTATATAAACTTTTTCACTGCTAAGCACGGACTTCTCAGCATGAAAAGGGGAGAGAGTGCAGGTTGTCAGACTTCACACACCTTCGAGAACATTATGGTGATTTCTTAGAGATGTAGTTTTCCTCACGATGTTTTCCTTCACCGACATAGCAAGCGATAATTAACTAATTAATACGCATATTACTTCGAATAGTCAGAGATACGCGCCTTGGGATCCGTGCTCTCGTTCCCGAATATTAATTTATTAATTTATAAAAAGGTAGCGCCCGCACTAGGAATCATTTCTATGTCGCGAAGGCCTTTATGTTCATTCAAACAAAGAACTCCCACACTCAAAACTACTACAGACAATTTTTTGTTCTGTATGGGATGATGGGGATCGAACCAACAGTACTCAGCGTAATGGCGCGGCGACCACTTAAATCACTACGTCACCCTTGCAACCAATACCTCAGAAATCTTAATTATATACATGTTCTATATATATAAAACCCGTACGACTACCATTACGACATTGTAACAGTAGCAGCTATTCGATCTAAATAATCCTAACTAATATTATAAATGCAAATGTGAGTTTGTTTGTTTATTTATTTATTCGTTACGCTTTCACGTCTTAAGCACTCGACCGATCATCATGAAGCTTCGCACTTCAACTGACAACGTATGTCAGTTGAACAGAAAAATACATAGGCTACCTTTCATCCGAAAAAAGTACAAACTAACCTTCATTTAACGTCTTAGCTTAACACTAATTTACTCACATCAAATGTGTCTAAAACTAAGTTCATTACTTTTTCAGCTAACTCTGCATCTCATCCAAAAATAATAAATATTAAAGCGCATAACTGCCAATCTATGTCTTCTGGCCTGTCTGTGTCCATTCATACAAAGCATCAGATGTTAGGTACCTGGGAGTACAAATAAATTGTACTCTTAGCTGGGACAAGCACATAACTATGACACCAGCTCGCATACGCAAATTGATATTTCCCCTGAAAAAACTAAGACAAGTTATTGACATACATAGATTTACGCCTGTTTCCCAGAGGGGTAGGCAGAGACTACGGATTTCCATTTGCTACGATCCTGACACACTTCTCTGGCTTCATTCACTTTCATCGCATTCCTCATACACGCCCGTCGGTTCAAGGTGCTCTTAACCTGGCCTTTGTCCAGAACGCCTCCGATCTGATCAAGAAACGTTCGCCTAGGTCGTCCTCTTGCGACTGTTCCATTCACACTAGCCTTATAAACTTTCTTAGTCAGTCTTTCCTCGTCCATTCTTTCTACATGCCCAAACCAGCTTAATATACCCTTTTCTATTCTTGTCACTATATCAACTTTCATGCCGCATCTCTCTCTAATCACACTATTCCTTATTCTATCTTTCAGAGTCACACCACATATATTTCTCAACGCTCTCATTTCTACAGAATTTATTCTGCTCTCATGCTTCTTTTGCCATACCCAACTTTCACTTCCATACATAAGTGTGGGCACTGATAGTCCTCTATGAACAGCTTAGTTATTGACATGCCTCCCCTAAATACCATTTACTTGGCGTTGGTACAGTCTCTTATAACGTACTGTATAGTAGTTTGGGGAGGCACATATAAGACCTCAATGATTCGCCTGGAGAGAGCCCAGCGGGCTGTCCTGAAGGTATTACTAAATAAACCCTTTCGCTACCCCACAACACAGGTATACAAAGACATTTCTGTTCTAACTGTCCGGCAGCTGTATGTACTTCAAGTTATTCTACGAAAGCACTGTTTACTCTCCTATGATCGTTCCCTAGTATTCTAACCGCCGGTATTTATACAAACATTTGACCTAATTTAATACTAAATTCACAAACTCAATAGATAATATTAAACATTGTTTATCTTAATTATTCTGATGATTATTTATATACAATTATTATTTAATAATACAGGATTATGTAACATTAAGGATTTATTACACCGGAAGCAGAGGCACCGGTGTGACAAAATTATGCCTAACCCAAAATCAGTAAGAATCTGATAGCTTTATCATTATATTATACATAGTAAAACAAAATGATTATAGGATTGATTATTCGACATAGTGTAAAAAAAAGTACAGAGATCAGTAACAAATACGTACTATTTATTAATCGCGCTGGAAGCTGACAAGCGGAAGGCGCCAAGCTAATAAATATAATCTTTATACTTAATAAAGAAATATGAAATAACTATTTAGATTATTGATTATAAAATTATTAATTAAATTATAAAACGATAATAGGTTTTAATGTACATATAGTGGTTAAGATGTACCCAAACTAGCAGTATATGTGAGGCCGGAAGTGTAACTTGATAACACTAGTAAACAGGCGTCGTCGTAACTTTCACGTGTGCACTGTATCTAAGATCAACACATCCTTAGCGTCACTTTAAAAGCCTTAGTTGTCGCCTGTACAGCAAAATAATTCATGATGAATTTAAAAAAGTAGAAGAACAAAAATCGTAAACTTATCAATTAACGGGAAAACTTCTTGTAAACGAAATCTAAGTTGGCAACTTCTCTGCAGGCACACACGAATACATACACATACACATACAACACACACACAAACACACACACACACACACACACACACACACACACACACACACGCAAACACACACACACACACACACACACACATACACACACCAAACACTGTAACTTTAAATTAGCTTTAAATGGTTTCTAAAATTAAAAATTATGTTATTGTACTTATTGTGATAAAACCTTAAATTTAATTGTACAATGTCTTAAATATAAAAATGCGAAGTTGGGAGGGCGTTGGTGTCTGTCACACAGTTTATACTAGTTCAGACACCATCCTACAATCTATCTTTAAATTGTTAATTAAATATGATGTACTTTTTTTATTTGTTTAAGATAGATTACTGTATCGTGTAATTAACTGTGCTAGGTTTTATGTGCAAATAAAGTTTATATTATTATTATTATTTACGCGAGCGTAGCCGCGGGCAAAATCTAGGATAATACGAAATAAATATTTACAACACCACTCATTGATCTACATCTTAAAAGTGAAACGTTTGATGAAAAAGAGCGACAGACACTTTAGTTTGAGGTTCATTGCCCTTTAGAAGACAAATATGTTAAGCTTAGATGTATATTTATTCTAAGTCTAGATATTTCTGTTCATTAGCAGTCTCCTCTCTAAACGCAGCGTTGATATTGCGAGCCGTTTCTGCCGCGTTTGTACCGCGTCGGAACTCGTATTCAAAAATGACTCGGATTTTCGAAGAGTCCAACTTTCCCGTCTGAGCTGAATAAAAAAAAAACGAAAATCTAATGTTGCTGTAGTTGAGTTGTTGACGAGTCATAGTTATGTCAAAAACACATTTTGGATAGTTTTTTTTTTTTAAATACAACAACCCCACTAGGGCTAAATTATGTATCGCGGGGTATTATTTGTGGATCACATAATTTTTGGCCCTTGTATGGATGAAACATACAAGTTCTCAAGACTCAAAACAATAATTTGTGGATTCCGAAAATAATTGTTCGTGACTGCTTCAAACCCACAACACTCAGCGCAGCAGCAGCAGCATCAGCTAGATGACGGCTTTTCCGCTACGCCACTCATGCAGTCGATATACATATGTATATGTATCACACAAGATACATACATACTAAGTTTGACCAGCATACATACCTACATACATAGTCATGTCCAACAAAAAGGTATATTGCATTCACATTTTGCCAACTAGTTGTAGAACCCACGTTATACGAGGCAAACCTACTATTGCCTACTGACCGTAGTTCTAGACTCCGTCCTGCTACTGAGAAATTTCACAACAAGAAGACCCAATAACACTTTGCCGTACTCAGCCTACTTCTTCTTTTTCTCGATTCGATGGTACAACTATTTTAAATATGTCCTGCACAATGCAATCCACACGTGTAGCCACGGCAAATGCATCAGCAGCTGCGTCCATCAAGTCCTCCATGGTACACCTACAGGGACAATTTGGGCACATATTTTTTAGCCTACTACCGTCTACAGACCACAATTCCAGATTCCTTCCTGCTACAGAGACATTTTGGGATAGCAAAACCCAATAACACTGCAGTAGGTACCTAGAAGTTTTACTCAAGGCCTTATGCTCAATACCGTTTTGCCACGCTTCTTACAAAAAGCATCAAAAAGTGCGTCACCTGTGCTACTGGTAATATTTTGTTCTCAGTTGTAAGCGTTGAAACGGTATCAGTAGCGTTGCCCGATAAGGCCACCCGCCAGGATCAGCCGCGAGTATCCCAAATTAACGGATTTTATCTCTGATTTATGTAGCCCGAGTATTCGTATTGTAGTGTATTTTATGTAATAGAGCTAGTGTGAGCTCGTTAAATACTGTCCAAATACAGTACTAGTATTAACTCGTCAGTAATAAGCGACAGCAGCCCGACGGATAAGGCAATCGAATTGCGAGCGAGGTATTTGAATCCCACTCAACGATGCGATTTCACTCCTTATATAAGTACTCTAGCTTAGTTGAAGGTATTAACAGATTACAAAAAGTATTTTATAAAAAAGACAGAAACCAAACACGTTAAAAATACCATAGCATCATAATTATTCTTAAATAATATAATAATAAACTGCCGGGGCGAGTTGGCCAATAGAATATTTCCTCGGTGGCGCAGCGGTAAATTCGACTGTTCTGCGTGAGACCTCGTGAAGGATTCCAGGTCGGGCTAAGTGGTATTGGGTTTTCTGTCATGACATACTCATAACAGCACGGCCTTTCGAAGACTTCAATTTTGAACCTAGGTTCTTGGTAAATGACAATTATCTAGCCCTCTAACGATGTACCTACCTAAATCATAGCCGACATATTGTGGGTGTAGGACATCACTGCCTACCTTTTCATGGATATAGGCGTGAGACTACAAGTATTACTACTTCTAAAGTACTGATTTATCATCATATTTCAACCCTTATATTTTTGATTGAGTATGGTAATCATCACTCTTCAAGCCGTTTGATCTTGAGACAAAATAATATTACAAACTCATACAGTATAGTAACCATATAAGGACATACACAGCTACGCAGCCGTTTTTTTTTTGTTAATCATATACAAGTAACAGAATTATTAAATGTCCTAGATTCTGAGCGTCGGAAACTGCAGCAAACCTATTACTTTAAAAATACAATTCCCGCACTAGGAATAATTCCCGTGTCGCGATGCGACCACTTAAATAATTTTAATTAGCCAATATCAGCACGCCTTGATTATTAATAAGACTAAAGACCGACTAGTATATGCAATTATAAACCTAATAATAAAACAAATACTACATATTACTTTATACATAAATCCAAGCAAATATACTCCGAACATACACGAGAAGGTAGAAATTATGTTATGAAAGTCCATTAATATGCGAGCGAATGTCGTAAACTAACACATTGTCAAATAGAATAAGGTATATCTCCGAAACCAAATAGACATATCACTAATTGTTTGCTTCTAAAGCGAAATATAACTGATTGAATTAATAATCGACCTGAATTTAGTCCTGTCGAGATATTTTAGAAGTGATATTGGTTTAATCAGAATTAGCATTCGACATTTGTTTATTATGTCTAGACGTGGTTGTTCTAGGAAACGCCACTTTGCGTAAACGTAGTTTTAGAGTATTATATTTAAAATATTATTTTTTTAAATGTTTTAATGCTTTTGGAAATAATGCTAGGATGACTGTGCTAATCATCCTATCGGCCGTGTTGGTTAAATTGAGGGCCAATTCTCGTTATAAAAACTGTTTAAAATAAAATCCGATTTACATACATACATAGTCTCACACCTCTATCCCTGAAGGGGTAGTCAGCGGTGTATTAGAGCATATTGCCGTTAATGATACTGTTCCAATCTGTAACTGAAATTTTCTGGACAAAAAGACAATAATACTTTGCCCGACCCAGGAATCGTACCCAAGACTACATGCACAGCAGTCGCATACACTACTGCTGCACGGCAGAGGCAGATGCCAGTTTATTTTACTAATAATGATCACGTTAAATGTGTACCAAACGCAATTTATGTTCACATTTGACGTTTATTTTTAGCGAATACCATTTGTGATGTTTATGCCACTGAGCTAGTATCAGGACTCTATTATTAATAGCTTTTATCACGAGAATAAGCATTTAAATTGAATTTTTAGTGTGTATGTGAATAATTGTTGATAAGCTGGCATAAAATAATGAATAAAATATGTAAATATGACAATATGAGACTATAAGTACATCGGAGGTGTTCTGAAGAAAGGCCAAGTTAAAAGTATTCGTAACTGACGAGCGTAAGTAAAGAATGTAATGAGCGTGAATGGAGCAAAAGAGATTTGCCAAGATTGTAGCAAAAGGCAATCTATCATGCCTGCTGTTGCGTTTTAGGAACAGGCGTAAGTCTTTGTATGTATAAGCAGGACAATGTAAAGATATTATATCTATATATGTATAGACATCAACAATTGCGGAGCTTCGGCATCGCTTTGGACATCTCCATCCGCATCCGCATCCGCAATAATTAACGTGGATGTTAATGCGGATCCAGATATAGCGTAGGTTACGATAAAAAAGAAATCAGTTGTCTAATAGTACGTGTTTAATTTATGAACCTTTGCAAAACAGGCTTGAAGCTGCGAAGGCGGTGATATTAGATACTTTTAAGATAAGATTAACAATTTTCATCAGCATCCGCAACTGCAATTGAAGAGCTTCCGCATCGATTTGGACATCCGTATCCGCATCCGCGGATGTCAAATAATCTGCATCCGCAACATCCCTGATAGACATACAGTGTATGAAAGGCAATAATAAGATATAGCGTGATAAGACACCGCCGCGGCGCCGTCGTGCTAAAGAAGATAATATCGCGGTTTATTTAAAAACAAAACTAAAATCAGTACGAATCACCAACGAAATATATCGGTTAAAAGTTTTACAAACGAAGCGCGCAAGCTTTGTTACATTTTTAAGTTTCTTGCAGAGATGTCGTCATCAAAGTCATATTCCTACCTGTGTCGAGACATCAGCCAAAGGAGAAAAAGTAGTTTTAAATAATCTCTAAATTACGTAATATGTGTTTTTTTTTTCAAATAAATTGCGATAACATCCTTATAAAGTAGTTTAATTTCAATGTACTAAGATGGTTGGCAAAAGACCGCCCAAGAAATTATATAAGGCAAATGTGAATAAGACAGCCGATATGGGGAAGACCTCGGCGAATTTTTATACCGCATTGGAGATAACTGTAAAACGCCCGGTGACGGGCGTACTTGAAGCAAGAGAGTAATGCTAGATTAGATGCAAGTGCAAATGCATGCAAAATCTGCCTTACTCTTAAAAAATTGGAGTTAACCTGTGTATGTATAAATAGAAAACAGTAAAGATATGTTCACTCACTAAAATACAACAACATTTACAAATACTTTGAGCCAATTTAGTATATGTATGTATATATCTTATGTGGGTGCCAGTCAGTGCAGACCGGCGACACTTTGACCCAGTGGGATCTTTTGTGTCGACACTCTCCCAATAACGACTGCCATAGATGTTCATGGCAGCTGGGACCGACAGCTTAACGTGCTCTCCGAGGCACGGAGCAGGTGATAATTGTCAATCAATACGCACATAATTTCGAAAAGTCATATAAATTCCAAAAGTCAGAGGTGCGCGACGTGGGTTCGAACCCGAGACCCTCTGCATTGCAGTCTGTTGGTCTCCCCACTGAGCTATCGCTGCTGCTTATATTTAGTATATAATATAAATTATAACACCAATAACTCAACGTTGTTAGAGCAGTATTCAAGACTTCTCGGAACTTTCTGGAATTGGAAGACAAATGGACTATTAGCAATCATCTTTATAGTTCTACTTTAACTGATCATACAATCCACGTTTACCTAAATCAAACTTCCGCAGACAATTGCAGTGTTTACACACAACAGCTGATTATAAACCAATCGCTGCTCAGCTGCAAAGTTATACATTGTAGTAGCCAAGCAGGTCATTAAGAAGTATAATATACTGGAGTAAGAAGTATAGTCCTAGTGCTGGGCCTGGGCCTCTTCTCAGAGCCCACCACGCTGGCGCAGTCATCTTCGAAAATCTAAGAAGAAGAAGTTCCCGTACCTAACTGTAAATTTTGCAACATCAATGTAAATTTGAAATGGGGCCTGGTTATCCATCACACAGGTTTTCAACCTAGTTTAGAAACCAGTCTCCCACTGCTATGTCATCAAAACAGTGTATACTTATTTTTGTCAACTGGGAGAAATAAATAAATATTATTATTAAAGTATTATTATTATCTTCGAGAAAATTATTGAGAACTCTCATTCATGCCGGTTTCATCATGATGTTTTCCTTAAATATTAAAGTAAGCGATAATTAACTAATTAATATGCACATAAATTTCAAAAGTTAGGGGTGCGTGCCTTTGGTTTGAACTCGAAACTTCTGCAAAGCAGTCCAAAAACCTTCGAATAGGCTGTTTATGCTTTATCTAAGACAAAAATGATGCTAAAATAAATTATAATATTGACCCTGCTATAACTCGAAAATTGCTTAAGCCTGCGCCGAGCGAAATGTGTCAAAACAGGCGGTCATAGTTAAGTAAATTAAATCAACAATTTTTGTTAAATATAAATATAAAATATACATTTACCATAACAATGAATGTGTTTATAATTACTCCGTGTAAAAAACTTAAAATAAATAATATTTCGCCTACAAAATTACGTAAATTTGCGAAAAATGCAAAATCGTAAGCTCGTGTTACGTGATTTTTAGATTATAGCAGTAGAAATCTATCCTATTTTACAGCTTAAACAAAACATAAATAGTTATATTACAATTTGTCCGTTCCAAATATTTAAGTTATTGGTTGACAATAAAGATAAATATTTATCAAACAAGTACTTCAAATCCTCCATACAATTTTACTATGGCGGCCGCGTGCCGATTTGAATATGCGCCGCACGAGCTCTATCATTATCTGTCTTACGCTCGGCGCAGTCTTAAAAAATTTTTAAGTATTGGGAACGCAAGCAACTACTAAGTATTTGGAAACGTAGCAAGAACCTGACATCAATATACACGCCGGGAGCGAAATCCTGACAAGAGGAAGGTATGAGAGTTCTAAAAATAAATTCAACCTTTAAAGGTTGCATTGTCGAAATTTTGTTCTAAGTGACTAAAACGACGCCTCGCAATGCCCATAAGCAAAGATGTATCAGCCCCACATTTAACTATGGCTCCTGGCCCCAAGTAATAAGGGGTGAGCCTATTATCAGCTATCGGATACAGTTCCAGAATTCCTGTCAGATGAAATGCTTTTGAGCATTTCTTGACAGATTTTTCTGCAATGCCTTACACTTTTACGTAACAAAAACTGATTCCGTTTTGTTAAAATAAACACATCCAGACACAGACAATTTTCATACTTAAAAGGAGACCTTAGCATGTTATATGATAATAACCATGTAATCAACAGTTACTAAAATAATTATTTTCATGTTATTTTCCATTGTTACATTCTAGGCCATTATCGACCACCATGCTAGTCAAATAAAGAATTCAAACTTTTTCGAGAACCAACACGCTCCTTTTCTTTAGTAAAAGCGAAACTCTACAGATCTTAAGCAAAGATACAGCTACATGAATACAAATTGTAAACATAAGTTGTAAAAATGTAAACTTAATCTCTTTAGTAGTAAAGCGTGACATCTCTATCTAAATCTAATGATCTAAAGCGGCGAAACTGGGAGTCACTGCCCTGGTTATATTATTTTATTATTTTTAAGATAAAAATATTTGTATTAATATATAAGTTCCAAGCGATTTTACGTCCCAGTTCTTAAACGAAACTAGTATCGTGAATCTATATATTTAATGTACCAAAATTTGCGTTTATCCACGATTACATTTACGTAAAACATAAAACGCACAATTGATTAACTGAACGAAACCAGATGGAAAATGGCATGCTGAAAATTGCTTGCCTTTAAAAAGTTCAAATCCAACCTACTTAACTGTGAAAACCTTACGAAAAAGCATTTAGTGGTTTTTATGTGGCACTGAAATAAACATACAGACAGACGTGCATTCAAAACCCGTTATTCTGAATCGAGATCCTTTTTAACAGTCGCTACTAATCAGTTTTTAATGCTGCATTCAAAGACCACAGAACGAAATCATGCTCACTAGAAATGCGACGCAAGGTGTCTACTGTATACTCAGTGGCAACGGCCTATGACTTGTACTTCACGAAAATGGCTTTTTTTACGACGGCTGGACCTTAAAATTGCAAATTCATATCTCTGGCTAACAATACCAGCGCTTTCGAGGGTTTAGTAGGGTCCACACTGACTGTACTCTGTCCCGTAGCGATCCAGTAGTTTTTCTTATTACTGTTTGCAAGATATTATATTTTTATGTATATACTTATAAAATTAATTCTCTCAGTTTTATTTTCTGTAAGTAAGAAGAGTAGTGTACGCGTAGATTTGTTTTTAAATACATTGTCTTCTTGTAGTTACTTATTATAGATATAACAACATTGTAAATGGACGATGTCTGTACATAGGAGATAATTATAAAACTTTTACCACAACACACAGAGCCACAACAATTATTTTAGAATTTTGGTCCGTCTATATGTTTGTATGCACTTTACGCAAAAACTACCATACAAAATTAATGCGGGTTTCACAATTGTATTGCTGTAGGTCGAACTTAAAATTTGGTGCAGGTTACTATACTTCTATAATTTAACAGCACGGATGGCGCGACAGGCAAAGACTGAGGCCACATTGAGTGTGGTGTGTGGGTTCGAAAGCCACACGGGACAAGTAATTACCTCTTATCAATACGAGAAATGTAAGCATAGTCCACCGCGCTCTATCTTTATGTCTACGTCCTCCAGACCGGATTTGGGTCATGGCGGTTAATTTGAACGAAGGTTAGCTCTCAGGCGATAATATAGTGCACAAGAGTATGCACAAGCAAATGTGCTCTCTGTTTCCTAACACTTATATTCCGATAGAATGGCAATCTGACACGACCGCAGAGATACCAGGACGAACTGCTCCAAACCGAAACACACGTAAAGCCGTTGCTTTTTCTTCGGCTTGTTTTTTTTCGGCGCACGGTGCTTGCGGTCGTCTACACCGCCGTCTTCCGTAATGCTTTGTTATAAAACCCCAATAACTTTTCGTTAACCCCATAAATCGGAGTGGAACTCGAGACTTTTTGCACAACAGTCACATTCACTCCCTTCGTCAGACTCTGCATATAATTAATATATACATATTTTATGATAAGAGAAATGTTGTAATGCTGAAGGTTCCTAGTCGCTATAACAATCAAATTATGAAAATCTGAAACATGGGAATATAGATATGTCTGGTTTTTTTTAAATATTGTACTTCATGCACCCTAAACGTACCCGCTCAGTTTTATTAAATGGCAGATAACGATAAGAAAATTGAAAAGTGAGTAAACACTACCGATAGTTTGCAATTACTATGCATTTAATAACCGTTTACGGCCATCGCTCACGCTATTACGCACTTTGATCTATACTGATAACTCCGTAATCAAAGGCTAGACCACCTACGTATATAAGTTGATTATGTATCTAGACAATCTAGGTTTATCTATGTAAATAGGAGGTCAGTAAAGTCTAATTCATTAGTTCCCAAAGTGGTCCAGGTGGACCCCTAGAGTCTACAGGAGACTCGACGGGGGTCTACGTTGGCTTGCCAAAAAAATAGGGATCCACAATTCGTAAGCGGGAGTCCACGAAAATTTATTTGCTTTTGATAATGATGAACAAAATGCGAGTTTATATATGACAATAGAGAATTTCTAAAAAAAAATAAGTCGGTCCTCCTGCAGTGGCAGGTGCGTCACGAGAAATAAACAAAAAATTTAGTTCATACTTCACTAATATAAACGAATGCCAAGAAATAGGTACAAATGTAGCTGCAGGAGGACCACCGGAACCTGCTAAATTTTGAAAGTGGTCTATGACAAAAATAGTCTGGGAACCTCTGGTCTAGTTGATCAAGTTGCGTGAGGTTTGATTACCGGATCGGATTTAGTGTCAAAAACTTGAGCATTTGTATAATGTCACAAGCATTTAGTTTAAAATGGTTAACAAGAACACTTGGATGTAATTTGTAAATTATTATTTTAAACAAACTCATATTTGGTCACAAACACAAAACATATAAAAAATATCCGCAAACGACGGCGAGCCTTAGATAAACATATTCAGATTTTCATCCCTTCGGAAACTTAAATAGAGCCGAAACAAAAAGCTGCTTACATACACAAAATATTCGTTCAAATACGTTGGAAACAAAGGAACGTGTGCTACGTTATTGCGTCATCCAATCTGGCATTATGACGGCATACAGGTGGCTGGCCATACAGTAGCAAGTTATATGAAACTCAAACAAGCCGATCGCGTTGTTAAATAGATGCACACGGGCTGCTTTTACGAGCGATTGGTTGAACGACGGTACAGCAACATTATTGTTACTTATATTTTTGATCTCTGCCCTATTAACGGCCTAGGTTTGCCACTTTTTTGTATAAGAAATAAAGCATATTAGATGGCCAGCGGGAAAAAATTAGGAACATGGATCCCAACCCTTACACCTTTTTTCAACAAAATTTTTCTCCGGCGAGCAAAACCGCGTATAATATATGTAAATATCCTAAACAGTACTACTACAAATAGTTTTTATGATTTAAAATAAATAAACAATGAACAGTTATGTGTTAAGTAATTCGACCTTATATTATATATTATACCAATGTGAGTTTGTTTGCTAGTTAGCTTGTTTGTTACGCTTGCGTGCTTTCATAAAATTTTACGTAAACAATATCAAAGTTACAGTAAAGGACAAGGGGTATTTTATATTCAGAAAAAGTACTATTTCCGAGCGATAGAAACCGCGGGTAACAGCTAGTAAATTATAATACTATTATCAGTACGGTTGGCAACTTTATGCCTGCCTACGCTGCAATCTGAAGTTAAATCCTACAGGACGAACCTCTGTCTTTTACAAGATCGTAGGAACAAACTGCATATCTGATTCTCCATAATGTTTTCGAAGATGTCAGTAGTTCTCCTACGCGCCCAGAGCCAGGGTGTTGTGCATAAGAAGAATCTTATCACTAGCAGTTAAAAGTTTTAAAAATGAAGTCTGAAAAGCACTGATATAATACTGAATCAGCTTAATTTATGGTACGGTCAACATGACACCTACTCATATCTGGAGGCATCCGACTAGAGAAGTATCTACAAAACACACATTAAAATAATCCTTTCTCCAAATATCCTTTAAGCAAGCGCTATGATATTTATAGAACAACCAGATATTAATAAGTAAAACTTTCTAAACCTGCCAATAAAATATATAATAATTATATACTGGCATATTTTAATCTTACCTTGCCTTTAGTTGCCCGTTTACACCACACAGAATGACGCAAATGTTCCCCTTATTTATGAGAAAAGCCTTGTGTGATTTATATTGTTAAGTTTTGAAGCTCAACTAAAACGTAATGAAGACCTTATTATTATAAATACAGCTATTAAATAGCACAGTATTAATTAAAGCTTGTTTAATTAAAATCTCTCACAGCATCGAATCTAATTACGCTAGATGCTAGAGGCCCGTGGCCCAGCAGTGGGATAGTTTAATACAGGGCTGGTATTATACTATTGTTGAAGTCCCTACCTCCTTTATGAGATCACTGCTAAGCAAGCTAGAGGTAAACCAATGAGGACGTTACATTAAATTTTTTTTTTGGAAATCCATTTTACGATCATTTACGATCATTCTAGCAATGGACACAACGGTTATTTGTGGATCACACAAATTTTTGTCCCGTGTAATCTCGAACCCGGCTAACACTTATACCACTACGCCATCCCATCCATGCAGTCAAATAATCTTTGTCTCTTGCGCAAGCAGTAAAGTGACTCCAGGTGGCTGGTAACGCGCGAATACCACTGCTCTGCCAGTATGGAGATGTACCGTAAGAATAAAGATTCTAAATAATATTACTGTTATGCTTTTACGCCTTAACAACTCGACCAATCACCATAAAATTTCGGATATACGAAAAGACGAGAGAAAAAGGAGTGTCACTAACCTAACCAAACCTATATTTGCGCAAGCAAAACCGCAGGCAATATCAAGTCATTCTATATTTCATAATATCACCATATCATGCTAAGTCTTCAAAGGTAATAATTTATCAACGTGTGGTGTGGGGTCGAGTTTTCACCCGATCCGGTGTCTTAGGCCGCCTTTAGAAGAGTCTTAAGTATGCCTAAGAGTATGATCTTTTCAGTATGACTGTGTTTCAATGGAAACTCCTTAAACATATAATGTCTAGTTGCAACATTTCATCTAATAATTCTTTCAAGAACTGATACGTTACACAAAATCCAAGTTTATAAACTTGGTGGCAAGCATAGATTTGCAAATGAGAATCCTTATCTCTAAGTGTGCATGTCATAGACATATTAAATAATATGTCACATCGTAAAACGTTTAGGTAACGTTGATTACATTTGTGCATATATCGTATTCTTGGCAAATGACTTTAGTTTGCATTCAAGCAGATGCATTTATTAAAAATGCAGTAGCACTCGTTGCGCGGAATCAGATTTTGAAATATAATGTGTATTTGTTTTAAAATATGGTACAGTATAGATGTTAATTTCGTCATTATGTCGAGTATAGTGGCTTTGTATTATCATTGTATGATCGATAAATGGCTGTCTCGAGACATAGTCTTTTATATGTCCTTTGTTTGAAAGATTTTTAAGTTCCCCGTAATACATAACTTATTTTCTGAGCAAGGTATGTATTTAGAAAGATCTGTTAAGCCGAGACGCCATAGAAGCTCACAATCTGAGAAGCAATCCAAAGTGTAATTTTAGATAGTTTAATTATCATTTCAACAGTAATACCTAAAATAAACCGCGATGGAAATCATATACATAACTTATTTTAATCAGAAATTACACATAAAACTATCGTTATGCCGTTTTTCGATTCAAGGACGCAGTTTGCAGGTTTTTAATATTATAAATTAGGCACTTTGCAATACAGCTAATTTCACAATTTGGATGCGACACGCACGATATTCTTCAGTCAGCGGAACCCCTTTGAACCCCTCAGATGAAACGTATGCCAGAGCGGTAGTATTAATACATTTGGAGTCAATTTCACATAAATGTGCAATACTGCATGCTGCAAGTCTTACCGAAACTAGTTAAACTAACCACTTAGTCGACGATTACTACAGGGTATTACAGAAAGTTGTGGCAAGACTAAAATGTTGAAAAAATATTTTTTATGTTCTAATAGGCTTGCGTTTGACCGCGATCTTACCTGATCTTAAGTGAAGATGCAGTCGACGATGGAGCACGCTTGCCTAGAAGTTACCTATTCACTCGCGACTTGAAGACACCCAGATTGTACTCATCGGGAAAAACAGACTTAAGTAGCGAATTCCACTCCTTAGCGGTACGCATTATAAAAGTGGAAGCAAAGTGCTTCGTGCGTAAATGTGGTATATCCTTTAGGAGTGCATCTTGGTTACTGAAGACTTTGAGGACCAGTGTTCGGTCCGGGCTGGACGTAGTTTAATCAGGTTTTTCTTTTATGAAAAGTAGTAGCAGGTAGTCTAAACAAACTAGCAGTGTAAATATAAATCCGTTGTTGTTAAGAACTTTACAAGCATTGATACAACGGAAAGAAAGAACACCAACATTTGGAATAACTATACGACTTTGTAAAAACTATGGTGGCAGTGTAAGTGTGTGTATTCAAATCGAGGGTCGGGCGTAGTATTATTGAGATTTTCCATTATGAAATTTCTTACATTGCATTTTTCTAAAGCTACTGGTAGCTGCACTGACTTCAGCATTGCAGCTGGTAAACCACAATTGGCTCGCTCTCTATTAAGAACTACTTTTTCTATTGTCATACAGGTATTTTTGATGTAGAACAAATTTGAAAGATTCTTTATATGAAAACTGCCAAAACACTAAGTGATTATAAATCACCGCTAACTAACACTTCGTTTTCAAAGTTTTCCATGACAAAGGCCTTTTACCGAAATTCATAAGGAAGAGTGCGTGACGATGTGTAATATTATGATTGATGGAGAAAAAGTGGAGCAAGTGAAAGAGTTCGTATATTTGGGTACTTTGTTTACAAGGGATGGTAAACATGAGGGAGATATTGAAAGGAGAACGATTGCGAGAAACAAAGTGAATGGAGCTCTACGCGCTTTTATGAACAGTCGAAATGTTTCCGAAAAGGCACGTTTGGCTGTTCATAGAGGACTATTAGTGCCCACACTTATGTATGGAAGTGAAAGTTGGGTATGGCAAAAGAAGCATGAGAGCAGAATAAATGCTGTAGAAATGAGAGCGCTGAGAAATATATGTGGTGTGACTCTGAAAGATAGAATAAGGAAAAGTGTGATTAGAGAGAGATGCGACATGAAAGTGGATACAGTGACAAGAATAGAAAAGGGTATGTTAAGCTGGTTTGGGCATGTAGAAATAATGGACGAGGAAAGACTGACTAAGAAAGTTTATAAGGCTAGTGTGAATGGAGCAGTCGCAAGAGGAAGACCTAGGCGAACGTTTCTTGATCAGATCGGAGGCGTTCTGGACAAAGGCCAGGTTAAGAGTACCTTGAACCGACGGGCGTGTATGAGGAATGTGATGAAAGTGAATGAAGCCAGAGAAGTGTGTCAGGATCGTAGCAAATGGAAATCCGTAGTCTCTGCCTACCCCTCTGGGAAACAGGCGTGAATCTATGTATGTATGTATGTAATAGATGATATTCTATAGATATACGGAGCATCGTCTAAGAATGTAAAAGGACAGATCACGTCTGAAACACAATATTCGTCTCCAAAATACGCACGGCTGACGTAGGCGTGCATTCCTACTAGACTAGACTGAAGTGAGACTAGCCAGACATAATATCTGCCACATACACTCCAAGAAACAGGTTCATATTTCTGAATACGAAACATTAGCTCCCTACTACAGACCGATATGTCTTAATCTTTATTATAATCCAATCGTATTAGTGACAACTAAACATGCGATAGATAGATAGATATTATTTGAGTGCTTCGGATAGCGTAGTGGTTTAAGTTGTCGCTTCGCCGCTGCCGCCGTACCGGGTGTTGTGGGTTCGATCCCCACGCGGGCAAAAAATTGTGTGATCCACGAATGGTTGTTCCGAGTCTAAGTGTTCTTTGTGTCCGTTGTCCGTAGTCCCGTAGTCCCGTAGTCCCCCGCGACACAGGAATTGTTCCTAGTGCGAGAGATGTACTTTTAAAGCAAAAAAAATAAGTTACACTTAAATTGCTTGCTTCTTTACCTCTGTCGCGCAGCGGTCGTAAATGCGACTGCTGTACACGAGGACTCGGGTTCGATAAACAGGTTGGGTGATACTGAAATTGTTGAATTGCCTCGGTAATGCAGCCGTACCAAATGTGACTGATAAGCATAAGGTCTCAGATTTGATAAACGGGTCGGACAAAGTGTTAATAAGCTTTTCTGTCGAGAAATTTTTAATAGCAGAAAGGAGTTTGGAACAGTGCCTAATAGATGGTAATAGGCACCAATTACCTGAAACATAATTTCATAGGTAGCCAAATAAGGATGTGATCTGCCTACCCCTTCGAGAAAATAGTCTAGTGGCAACAGATTGAAAACTATTAATGTAACTGAAAAATCTTTTAATTAGTCTTAACTATATTACTCACAATCACACTGTAACCTTATTAGCTGTAAGTTATGCTAAAACATTTTTATTTTTACTAGCTATTACCCGCAACTTCATTTGTGTAAATATGAGTAGCCTAAGTTACTCCTTATAGCATCAGCTGCCAGTGAAAGTCCTGTCGAAATCGGTACAGCCGTTTCAGAGTTTAGCCGGAACAAACAGAGAGACAGACAAACAATTTAATATTTATCTGTCTATATTTTGTACTAGCTTTTCGCCCGCGGCTTTGCCCGCGTGAAAATCCAAATTTTCAAGTCACTAACTTCAACGGTGTAGAACTTTCATATAAAAGTTTTTCACCCCTTTCACCCCCTTCGGGGTGGAATTGCCAAAAATCCTCTCTTAGTGCTCCCCTACAGTCTCCAAGGAACATACATGCCAAATTTCAGCTTCTTGCGTTCAGTAGTTTCGGCTGTGCGTTATCTATCAGTCACTCAGTAACGGAAGAGTTTTATATATATAGATTTAATTAGCGTATATACTTTCACATGCATTTAGTAAAAGCCTGTTATTTTGACATTACAAACAGACACATAGATACACAAACATATCGATAATAAGTTAGTTTTCTTTGTACTTTTTCCGAAAACAAGAGCGAAGGCGCGGTTTAAGCTAGTACATACAAAAATATGAATATCAAACATTCCAGCTCGTAAAACAAGCAACTCTTTTGATCAATTTTTGCTTTTTTTATCAATATTGTGGCTTGATATTTGTCTGTATAATTAAATCCATTTTTGAATACTCGCTATAATTGTGAACCATGAAAATTTGCTAATTGCATTTTCGCATTAAATGAAAGGATTAATGCTTATTGTATTTTGTTTTAAATGTAATTATTATATGCTGCTTCATCGGTCATTCGTTTACCGTTAAGCGTGAATAGTGGCTGATAAACCCCTGTTCTATTCCTGAATTAAGCAAGGTGATTACGTGTTTTCGAAGTAAATTGACTGCTTTGGTGCGATAAAGTATCTATGCGACTGCAGTGCATGAGGTCATGGGTCCGAATCCCTGGTCGTGGCAATAGCAAGAAACCAAATAGACAAACGACAATACAGTCGCCCCGTATAACGTGCGACTTACAACCGTAGATGACGAAATGTAGGTGTCATACGCCTCTGCTTTCCACAGTTCTAGATTCCGTGCTACTAGGTCAAGTAATAAGTTATCTAGAGTATTTCTAGATAAATCCTTACCTGACCCGAAAATCTAACGCCAGTCCTCATACGGCACAGCAGTCGCACTCAGTACCGCTACGCCTTAGATGTAATTTACCTCTATCTGCCCGTTGATATTATGAGCTATTGTGGTTAAGTATAAGAAAATTAAAGATCAAAACTAAAGGAAAAAGTGAACGGCATAGCAATACCCGTTGAGACGCGTGAGAAACGCGCAAATTTTCACCGCCATTTTCTAGCAATCGGAAGGAATGTAAAGTATTTTTATTGCGTGGCTAGTTCCTGAAACTGTCGCCAGATGGTACTGGCTCCGAGTTAAATGAAAAGTTCAGTGTATGAGGGATGAGTTTTATCAAATAAAGGTCTATGCACATGTCGACTTTTTCACGCCGTCGATGCGCGCGTTTATCACGCTGCAACCAATGTTTTGATGTTCGAATCGCGCAGCTGGCAGACAGTCATCTCGTGATAAGTTTTAGTTTCACAGATGGGACACAACAGTTTGTGTAATCCCCAAATGATAGTTTTGTGTGTAAGTATTCTTTGTATCAGTTAATTTCGCATACAGAAATTAAAACACTAGTACGGTAAAAACCTTTAAGGAAAGCCTATGCACACATTGTTGAATTGATTCGCGTTGGTATCTTTTTAGTAGACTATTAAACTGACAAACAAGCATATCGCTTGGCCTTAGTAAAGTGTATCCGAAGCTCACAGGCGTGATTTTTTAAAATATATTCTTTCAGTATATCGGATATCAGATTGTAACCTTTAGGGTTTACTTTAGGAGAAATGTAGATATAATTAGGAAGTACAATGAGAGAAGGTATAACAAATACAATTTTAATGTATTAAGATACAATTAAAAGAGACAATCTTTACTTATATAATTATAGTCAGGGCGTGGTTCGCTAAAGACTTGCTTCGTGGTCCTTGTATAATCAGGACACTTAGCTGGGAGTGTGAAGCCGGGCCGCAAGGAGCTGCGACTGACGCCGTCCGTCCTTATATAGTGTCGCACCACCGGTCGCGAGAGGTGGCTAGTGACGTGCGCCCGCGTTCGCCGGGCGTCTAGGCGATTATCGTCACAAGATGAGAGGCTACTAAGTTGTTTTTTTGTTTTGTTTGTTAAGCGATATAAAGAGGGGCTCTCTCGCACCCAGTCCATTCACTTTTCTCTTAATACAGACAAAGGAAACATTGGGACGATGATTTTAATGCAACGCGTAGAGGACTAATAAAGAGTTGTAGTACAGAGTAGTAAGTCTTACTGGATACATTTTGTGATGCAAGTAGCATTTCATTCGATTCACTATAATATTCTACCACATACACACAACACCATCATCTAGTCCAAACTAAGCAGAGCTTGTACTATGGGTACTAGACAATGGATAAACATACATATATACTTTTTTTTTGTAAAATCATTCTTATTATACATAGAAACACCCAGATCAAGACAAACATCCATGTTCATGCACACAAATGTTTAACTTGTGCGGGAATCGAACCCGCGACCTCAGGCGTGGCAGTCGGTTACACTAACCACTACGCCATAGAGGCCGATAACATGTAACACAATGTATGTATGCACACATACTACTTATGTACGTGCAGGTGCGTTGATTGAACAGTAACCACGCGATGTCAATTAATGAAGCTTAAATTAAGCGATTCAAAAGGATATCTAATAAAGACAAGTAAATAGTTTTTTTTTTAGTTTCGTAGTAATACGCGTTGGCGTTACTGCGCTTAGAAAGTCATCGTGTGTATGGACCTTAAAAATAGAAGCTCTGATGTATGTAGTCGCACATTCGACTATTCGTTTAGTTGTCGGAGAAGAGAAAAATTTTAGAATAGGGAGCCGAATAGACTAGTTATTACCTACGACTTCGATCGCATTTTGAAATAGCCTTACTTTGTCTTCTTTAGGCGCCTCTCCAATGGTTGAATTGGCTAGGTGATGGGCACAGTTTTGTATATGTACCTAGCAATACATTCGTCGCCTATTACGTGAGTTTAAAACATAACATGGGTAATAATGTTATGAAACACCTCTGTTAACTCCTGCAAAGTGAAACATGATTCTGTTTATAAACTGTCCTATTGCTACGTATGGATCTATTCTCAGTATAAAGGAGAAAGGTTGAGCTATAATCTACTCTGCTGGATCAGTGCGGGCTGGCAGAGCTGACGTATCGTTGAGATCAATATGTAAAACTCTTAGACATGCAGGTTTCCTCATATCACACACATTATTATTAATAACTCCACACGATAAATAAACTCCACTTGACTTATAAACTTAATACAACTTTTCACATTACGACCATTTGGATGTTCGAGAAAATTCTATTTTCCTCTCTCTTTCCTGCCCTTTATACAAAACTTCGCCAAAAGTTTAGAAGTATATTGAATTATAAAGGACAATTTTAAAATCGACCGCTATATTTAATCAAATTGACTTTATGTATTTATGAATATATTATCTTGATGCATCATTATTTAATTTCTAATATACATATAATGTATAGACTAGTGAAAGACCATCGGACTGCCATGCAGAGGTCTCAAGACCGATTCCCAAGACAAGACTTTTTAAGAATTATGTAGGTAGGTATTGCTCGCTTCAGCAGTGAAGGAGAACATCGAGATTAAACCTGAGTGCCTGACATTTGTCCATAATGTTGTCGAAGATATGTCAAGTCTGCCTACCGCACTGGACCAGCGGTTGGACTATGGCCTAACCCTTCTTACACCAAGAATAGGCCCGTGGCCAGCAGTGCGCCAGTATATAAACAGTGCTGGGATTATTAAAATGTATAAAAATCAATTGGGATTGAGTTTTTAATATAAACAACATAGAGAAAGCTTTAGGTTATAGAGGTCTCTATGTTTATTCAGTTTTAGGATCTTGCAATCGCAAGCCGCTTGAGACTATCTCACCTACATTTTCTGGTTTTATAATATTTTCTGAAATATTACCTGATTGCTCCTACTTACTGAGTACGGCGTATTTAAAAGTACACCATATTTTAATAGGAGCCCTTTCTTCTAATCAGCTTCTACGTCAAAATATAATTCTAAACAGTTTTTATAATATGACACAACACGCGCACAACAGGACTAACACGCAATCATTATTTCTCTTAATGTTAAAATATGGACAAGAAAACTTATAAAATTGTTTAGGAATCCATAACCAATATAACCAAAAGTAACTTGTAAAACTTCAAAATAAAACTAACTGCTACACAAAACAATAAAAATACAATCGCAATAATTAAAACTGGACAGGCCTTAAAGGCCTACGAAAACCAAATTTCTTCAGTAAAAGCCGAAAAGAATAATACCTTTGAGGAACAAGTCATTAAATATTTTCATCAGTCTTTCATGGGAAGATAAACACCTGGCGCGATTCATCTTTCAGTATTTCATCTACTAACAAATACGGTTCTTAAAATCAGTAAATCTTATTAAAAATCGATTCAAAGAAAACACAGAATTTTAACGGGTTTTTATTCTGTTGACGCCGGTTATTTCTTTAGATGAATTTTCGCAATGATCGACTGTTTTATCAGCAAAATATAGCAGAAGTATTTTGTGTATCGTGTTTGAAAAGAATGATGTGGTTAAGTCATGCCACACCATAATTAAGTTACGAAGAATTTATAAGTCATGCTTTATTCGATATCTTTGATATACTTTATGTAGATCCTCTGTTAGATTAAGAAGTATTACATACCGGTTTGCACAATTGGGTTCTTCTTCTTCTTCTTTTCGTGTGGTTAGTGGCCAACCTGTTGTCAAGAGTTGTTTAAGCCGCCCGTAGGCCTCTAACATGGCTTAACGATTGCTGTCAATTTGGCAACAACCGGGACCGACATTTTACGTGCCCTCTGAAGCACGGAGACGCTCAGATGAAATACCACTAAACGCTCACCTATCTATAGACTGACCGTACCCAACGTTGTTACCGTTTGTTTACCGATCAGTGAGTGCAACTGGCATTAGAATTATCCTAACTATAATATTATAAATGCGAATGTTAGTTTGTTTGTTTGTTACGCTTTCACGCCTTAACTACTTGTTCGATCATCATGAAATTTCGCATATACGTTGTCAGGAAAAGAGAAGAGGACTTTTATCCAGAAAAAATACTGATGCTAATCTAACCTAATCTATTATCTAGTAATAAATAATTCGCCCATGCAATATAAATATAGCTTTGTGCGCTATTGTATTCGAATATCATTTAAAGCAAAAATACGCTCTCTTACACCTAATCAATTATTATATCAAATATGGGTAATTCACACCTTTTTTACACAGATACATGTAGATCCATTACAATATAGAAAGCGAGCCTATTACCGTCGACTGGCCATATTTCTAGACTCTGTGGTGATACTGATAATAAACTTTCAAAAAGCCGATTTGGAAATGGAATTCATAATTGATTAAGTTACACAGCAGTCCATCAGCCACCTGGAGAAAATATATAACAACAACGCATATAAGCCAAACCACGATATAGTTTATACGTATAGACCATAACCCGCATAAAGTTATGTTCGTTTATTCTTCTTCTCTCTTAGCCTTTATTATTCCCAAGTCACTTGGAGTCGGCTTTTCTGGTCTAACCGGATTTAACTGGATATCAGTATTTACACGGAGCGGCTGCCACCTGACCTCCGCAACCCGAAGGCTAACGATACCCTAAGGCTAGACCAGTGTCAGGATATTAGAGGGTACTGACTTTCCCAATAAGGACTGCCATAGATGTTCATGGCAGCCGGGACCAACGGCTTAACGTGCTCTCCGAAGCACGGAGCAGGCGATAATTGTCAATCAATACGCACATAATTTCGAAAAAGTCATATAACTTCCGAAAGTCAAAGGTAAGCGACGTGGGTTCGAACCCGAGACCCTCTGTATTGCAGTCTGTTGGTCTCCCCACTGAGCTATCGCTGCTATCGTTATATTCGTTTATTATGAAACAAAATTGTATGGAACTTGGCACTTTTGTGGCAAGTTTAATACAAATTCGTTCCATAGTATGCGTGTAATGAAGTAATTTACATCTAAACATCTTTACATATATACATATTACATAGGCTCACGGCTAGATCCCACGTCCGTTCACAAGAGAGAGCTTATCTACTAGGCAAAGTCTCAGACTCTATACTAAGGTAATTTTTTTGAAAGAATATCTTTTAAACTGTTTACCTGGCCTGAAAATCGAACTCGAGATCTCATATACGGCAGTTATACTCAATACATAATATGCACTATCGATAAGGTACAAGGATATTACAAGGATTCATATTTCTTGACCTTTAATATAACCACACTTTTTAGTTACACCTGTATGTAACTAATAGTATACAGCAGTGCTTCATACACGCTAGTTATATTTAAGTATTAATTCATTAGTGCACAACAGAAACCGTACTTAGACGCGGAAGGGTTCCAAACAATGGCCGGATTCCTTTTTCAGTAAAGGAAAGAAAACGTGTCAAATAAAACCTTTCCTTACAAGCGTCGCTCGGAGCTACGAAGCGACGGATGCTTTGTGTTAGAACAAGACTGATCAGGTACCTAGACCTATGCAACGATAGGTTTATTTTCTAAAAAGTTGACGTCTATTGGTGTAATATGTGTCGTGGGCTTTGTAAATATACAAATAACGGACACAAAGAACACCTACATTCGGCATATCTCACAAATTGTTGTCCTGTGTGGGGACATATTGTACGTACATTTAAATCTATAAACCTAAGCAATTTTAGGAAAGTTGATATTTCTACAGTAAAACACATATATACAGGGTGTCCCAGAATATGTGAATCAAATTGTAACGAGCGATTCCTTAAGTAAGGACCTATCAAATGTGCTAAAAAAATTTAAAAATAATAACATTTGCGTAAAAAAGAATCATAGTATTTGAAAAAGTACGTCATTTTTCAGATTTTCATGTACAGGAGCTTCGTTTATGGCTAATTGTCCTTTTTTTACTATTATTATTTGTGAAGGATTGCTTCGTCAAACGACAAAGAACATTTTTTTTTTAATTGACGTTCTTTTTAAATTGCCTCATTATTTTGGTGTATATGGTACTTTTTTTTAAACTTTGATATTTTTATTTTCACACAAAGTTCATAATTTTTTATTTAGCACATTTGAAAAGTCCTTACCTAAGGAATCTTCCGTTACAATTTGATTCACAAATTCTGGGACATCCTGTATATATAGTCTTACGCCTATATATCTATAGGAGTAGGCAGAGGTGTATCACAATCCACATTTCACCTGCTATGGTTTTAAGTTCCACATCTCCTATGTCTGTCTCTCCACCAGTCTTTTCTTTACACAGATTCCGTGCTACTATTGAGAATGTCTTGTCAGCAATCCCAATAACAATCTACCCGGCCTGGGAATTGAAACCGAGATCGAACGTAACACGTACGGAGTCTGAAACTGCGTCCGATAAAGAGCAAAGGGTGCCGTTTACCAGGCACCGTTTCAGACTTTCTGCCACTAAGAATTTTTTGCAAAATTCCAGGAACACTTGGCATAACCCGGCCATCAAACCTTATACACTACCGCCGCGTTACGAGGACTTAACCTAAAATATACCTATTCTCACCCAGACACAATGATTCGATTTTTATATAGGTACATAAGCAAACAAACAAATTTAAAACCACTTATTAAATTGGTAATTAAGGATTAATAATTAATTACCCAAGTCATTCAGTCATCGCATTATAGTAATTAACTCGATTAACTTTCGTTCAATCATTCGTTCCATTTGTTCTGATATTTGTGAAGTATATTAGCGTTCATATATTTCGTAATTTATTTACAGAGCCGAACAACTCGTATTCTACATCTCATTAAATATTAAATGTAAATTAAATTTATCGCTTTTTTACTTATCAATGATTTCATTTCGGTTTTGTTAAGTATTGCGAGAAAATGTAATTTTGTATTTATTATGTGAAGGGTGATCGTCATAGGTGTAAAATAAATGTGTTATTAATATAACAGGTCATCCTGTAAGTTTAATCCATTGAATTAGAAATGTATCTAAATAGTTTTTACACGCGATAGTGTAAATTTGTATCCCTTGAGAACAGTAGATTTTTTCTGCAATAAAGGTACCCTATGTATTTATCTTAATTAAGGGTTATTTTCTGTACTCCTGACAATGCGTAACAAACAAACAAACTGAGATTCGCATGTGTAATATTAGTTAGGATTAGGATTTTACCTACGGAGCAGCAAAGTTTTGACGTACAATTATAGGGGAGCCTAACACTTTGACCGACCAGGGAATCGAACTCAAGATCTGATGCACAGTAGTCGCGTCGACTGCCGCTGCGCTACCGTGCACCACTATTACTGTTTTGTTTACACTTATACTATTAATACAGTACCTATACATGTTGTAAGAGTTAAACTAAGAAGTGGTTGAAGACAAACATCTGCCTACCCCTTCGGGGTTATAAGAAAACTATATATGTGTAAGCAAAATGTTATGTAAGACGACCTCTAGTCAAGTGGACCAATGACCTGAAAAGGTGGATTAGTTTAGATTTCATGCGGAAGGCAGAAGACTGGATTTTGTCCTAACGCAGATGGGAAAAGACCTCAGCCCAGTAGTGTGTTGCAATAAATTGACTGATTGAAACAAAATAAACCATGATCAAAACCGCAATATAACTTCAATTTCAACGACCAACATGTAAAAGAATAGTAACAAATACGAAATTATATATTTTCGCATTTTTGATTTCGGTATAACAGCGCGGAAAAACATAACTTAATGTAAAAATAGAATATCTCCTATCTCCCCGTGACCATGGCTGCTGAAAAGCAACCGAAACGTCGGGGAAAGTGTAAAAAATAAATGAAATCTATAGTTTAATAATAATTTAATTAGCTTAAAAATTTGTAAAGTTTAATAGTAGTAGTAGTGTAACAATTTTCAAAATTTTGTAATAAAGTGTCAAATAAACAACGCGATAAAATCCGTATATAGCAGTTTAATTTCAATGAATAATATTCGCGTAAATAGAAGACAATATTAAAATAGAATATATCAAATTGTAAACATGTCAGTAGTTTCTTACACATGTCAAAGAACATAAATGCCTACTCTATTTGTTCTGCACTCTAGTCCATACAGAGGGTATTAGATAAGGACCATCTTGGCGTATCGCGTGTGGGTTGAAAAGGGTGCCCGACTCGACCGAAACGCCCTGATTAGGACCTGAATCCATTCCTGAGATATATTGCCTTTATTTCTCCCTATTTTATTATGCCACCCCGTAAAAACATCTGTTTGACTTTTATTGCAATTTACTTACTGAACCTTTCTTGTATGTTTTGTGAAAGTTTTTCTGCCCTCTATTTTGCGGTGAACGAATGAATGCGGTAGTGAATGGCGCAGATTGACGGGTTAAAATATTGAATGGGCTCGCTGAAACGGTTGCGTGTTTCCGTACTTTTTTATGTGTTTATATTTTGTACTTATATTTGAATTATGTTTATAAATGTTTTGTGAATTATTTGTCATGAATAGGTAAGTTATGTGAGTAAGCACTTCTTAGAAAATTTATTATATATTCGTGGATAGCGTTTCGTTACGAGAAAAACCACAAAACATCCGTTTTATGGGGCAAACAACGAAGATAAAAAGTGTAAGGACAACTTTCGCTCCAGTAACAATGCTTGTGTCTTGGAGATCTTTACAAACATTTAAACTACGGATACAAAACACACCCAACCTCGGAACAATTACTTGTGAATCACACAATTTGACGACTCGATGGCGTAGTGGTTAGTGTAACCGACTGCCACGCCTGAGGTCGCGGGTTCGATTCCCGCACAAGTCAAACATTTGTGTGCATGAACATGGATGTTTGTCTTGGTCTGGGTGTTTCTATGTATAATATGTATGTATTTACAAAAAAATAAAGTATACATGTATGTTTATCCATTGTCTAGTACCCATAGTACAAGCTCTGCTTAGTTTGGGCTTGATGGTGTTCTGTGTATGTGATAGAATATTATATTATATTATATTATTAATTTTTGTCCCGTATGGAGAACGAACACTTAGCGCATAATCGGACATAATTGAAAACTTTTTGCGTCTGGCCAGTATGCTACTGCGACTCAATAGGTTACTGAGTTTAATTTACAAGTCCCGCACTAGAAATAAATCAAACAACGAACAATAATTCAAACAACGAACAATAATTCAAACAACGAACAATAATTCAAACAACATTCAAAACATTCAAACAACGAACACAAAGAATACCCAGGCTCGGAACAACTATTTGTGGATCACAAAATTGTTTTTTACCTTGTAGGAGTCGAGCGCACAGCACTCGGTATTGGCAAAGTGACCACTTATACTACTACGCCATCCGTGTAATCGACAGTTTAAATACAACACATTTATTTCATACACTCTTTACCTGTAACGTACCCACATTCTTCATGACTTATTTACATTTGCACGTAAATACTGTCCAACTTAGTACTGCATTGTAGACATTGCTAGAAGCATAAGCATTTGCGAAATGTACAAATTTTGCGAGTAAATACTTTACACCGAGTTCCAACACTACGCTGTGAAGGAACGATACAAATGTTACAAGATTCTGTTTACTGTACATTACCATTTCAGAATTTTCCTCATTAACTTTATTCCAATACTAGCGACCCGCCCCAGATTCGCACGGGTAGTACAAAACCTTAACAAATTATACAATTAAACTTTCCTCGTGAATCACTTTGTTTATTGGTGAAAACCGAATGCAAATACGTTCAGTAGTTTTTGAGTTTATCGCGAACAGACACAAGGAACATCCACCATATTAGCTGAAATACCACTGAAACTATTTCGCCCTAAAA
The DNA here is from genome assembly GCA_930367265.1 of Catocala fraxini. Lineage (NCBI taxonomy): Eukaryota > Metazoa > Arthropoda > Insecta > Lepidoptera > Erebidae > Catocala > Catocala fraxini. The sequence continues at coordinate 12,353,438 of OV884049.1, read as the reverse complement.
TACTTAAAGATAGCAAAAAGCAAAAAAGCAATGTAAATAACTAAACCAAAAAAATATTAAACTGGCCGACTCCTGACTTCCAAATTTCGTTGTTCATTCATTCATTCCGCTTCAGCACACACAGCCTGTCTTCTAAATAGAAAACTCGAGAAACAATAGATTACGAGGTGGGCTTTTTAAATAATGTATTTTTTTTTTTATTAAACTACTATATACGGTTTTTATCGCGTTGTTTATTTGACACTTTATTACATAATTTTTAAGCAAACCACAGCTAGACTTCATGATACTTTGAGCTCATTCTGCGTAAATAGAAACACCAATGATTAAATAATGTTCGGGTACTGTGAAATAACTACACTGGAACATTGAGACAACTACCATCTTAGTCTCCCTGTGACCAATGCTGCTGAAAAGCAACCGAAACGTCGGGGAAAGTGTAAAATTCAATTAAATCTAAATAGTTTTAATAGTTTTAATAATAATTTAATTAGCGTAAAAATTAGTAAAGTTTAAAAGTAAAAGTAGTGTAACAGTTTTCAAAATTATGTAATAATGTGTCAAATAAACAACGCGATAAAATCCGTTTATAGTAGTTTAATTTCAATGAATAATATTCGCGTAAACAGAGGACAATATTATGTAATGTATTTTTCATAAGAAACTTTGGGTTAGCAAATGCTACATAAAATTATAGTTTGATTCTTTATCTGTTGTTATTTAAAGTTGTAAACAAACTGCTTTTGTAACTTACTTATATAGTAAGTCGTGTAATTTTAGACTATATTTTTCAAGAAGAATGTCCTCCAGACCAAATTACGGTTAAGGCGGTCAATCTTAACAAAGACTGGCCATCAGCACAGGAGATAGTATAATGCTCAAACACTAGTGCACTCACGGCTTCCTAACCCTCAAGACTCAATGGGAACGTAATCCGTCACGACCGGAGAGAGAGAAGACGCATCATGAAATTTCTTAACAGAAAAACCAAATAACTTTTATGTCACGATCCGGAATTCGAGCCCGAGACCGAATAGCGGTACTGCATAAGCACTACCGCTACGCCGCGGAGGAAATCAAGAATACTAACAATCCAGATAATACTAGTATTCTTGTTAAGTTAAGCTAATAATGCTTGTGTTGGGAGTAGATTTAGAGCTTGTACACAAAACGCAACACAGAAAACTGCGACACGAATTGCTGCGATGCGATTTCGTGCAGCAAGGCGTCGCCCTTCAACGATTCGAAAAAAATTCGAATGCGCGATGCGTATCAATTCGTAAGTTCTTGCGATGCGTCGTGGGAGCTCGTAGATTTTTACGATGCGACGTCGCATCGCAGTTTTGTGTACAAGCCCTTACGTCATAGTGCAAATATCTAAATCGGACTCTCAATCGCTCATTGAATACCTTATCCATTGGGCTACAACTAGTTTTTGCTTTGCACGCATGAATCCCACAAGAACGTATTATATATTAGTATAAAAAATATAATTTATAATATTCTTGGACATGGTCTATTTGACTACCAAGTTTAGTTCAAATCGGATAAATTGTTTACGCATGATTGAGTAGCAAACATCCAAACATTGACTGCATGAATGGCGTATTAGTTTAAGTGATTGCCGCGTCATTGATTTTTTTTCATTGTTTTGACGACATTTTTTTTTGTTCATTGTCATTGTTTTGACGACTCGATGGCGTAGTGGTTAGTGTAACCGACTGCCACGCCTAAGGTCGCGGGTTCGATTCCCGCACAAGGCAAACATTTGTGTGCGTGAACATGGATGTTTGTCTTGGTCTGGGTGTTTCTATGTATAATATGTATGTATATACAAAAAAAGTATATATGTATTTTTATCCATTGTTTAGTACCCATAGTACAAGCTCTGCTTAGTTTGGGGTAGATGGTGTTGTGTGTATGTGATAGAATATTATTATTATTATTATTGTCACTGCGTCGAGCATTGTGGGTTCAATATCCACACGGGACCAAAAAATGTGCGATTCACAAATGTGCGTTCTGAGCCTGAGTGTTCATTGTGTCAATTATTTGAATGTTTGTAAAGTCTTCCACAACACAGGATTCAATCCGGAGTGCGGAAGTTATATTTTACTATAGAAAAATACGTTTAATGGTTAAGTAAATATATACAAACATATTTACAAACTTTTACATTTACTTACAATATAAGAAGCATTGTGAATGTTGTTCCAGTAAAATCGTTATTATAAGCCCGACAGCTATTGTAATATGTTAATCCATTTTATGGTTTCCAGCAGGCTCTGTTCTGTAAGTGAAAATTAAATTAATTAATTATTCAGCATTTTTCAGTTTACTACCGGACTAAGAAAATTAAGAATCCCGCCATGAATTGCGGTATTAAGTTAATAAGTTTTTGCTCGACGACCGAAGTGTTCAAGGTAATAAAAATATCGAATTCGATATGTTTTATGCCACATTGGTAACAAAGTATCCAGCTCGCCGGATAGGAGCAATGTTTTTTTATATATCCACTAGCAATGATTAGGGATCCTAGTAATTCGCATACGTTTATGATTACTTCTCCGCTCCCGTAGGTCTTAGCGTGTAGCCTATGTTTCTTCTCGATTAAACAGCTTTCTAATGATGAAATAACTTTAGAATCGGTCCAATAGTTTCTGATTTTATTTGTGACATAAAAGGATACAAATATTTCCTCTTTATAATATTAGTATAGAAATATGACAGGTAAGCAGATGGCCCGCTTGATGGTAAGCGGTTATCGTAACCTATGATCGCTTACCATACCAACGGTACCAAATAATTGTCGCCAACACTAAAGAAAAGGAATAAATGATGTAATGAAATATAAAGGTAAGGTATGTGAACGAAACGCAAATGACAAGACAATTTTCTGTGAGAGATGTGTACTTTCATATGCGAGTGGGCTCATTCACACGTTCAGCGCCACGTGTATATGTCCTAGTGCAACTCTCACAGGCCAGTGGATATCTGGTTATACACCTTGAGTAGTCAAGTTCAGAGGCCAGGGTATCAGTGAATATACACCGCGGCCAATATTTTGAGTTGTGCTTGAATTTAATATTTTTATTTGCTTGATCCGTGCACACACACAGCACACGTTTACACGCATATTGTTTTATATTGCAAGTTTGAAAACTACCTATGAATATATGTGTATCTCTGTTTCGGTGAGAAATAAACGATTTATATTATTATTATTATTAATGAATCACACTTGTTTATTTCAGAAGGATAAGCAAACATTTTATTACAATCATCTTTTAAAAAAGCTTCAAGAGCGTTTATTAAAAAAAACATAGCACAAATAACGTATGGCACGTTGCAATCGAACACGAGAACTTATTGGCACGAAAGCACAAATATGCCACGGGAACAACTAGGCAGTCTGCTTTAAAACCTTCATCCTAAAAAGGGTAAGCAGATGTGTATTACAACAACATTTCGCCAAATATGATTTCAGGTTTTAGAGACGTAAAACAGGCATAAAACAATATTAAATAACTGTTGTTTTTCAGAAACTACGGTGGTAATTCATATTTACCATCTACGCATAAATGTGCCACCATTTTCAATATTAAGCAGAAGTTTTGAGACTCGTGGCTGAATAGAAAAGAAACAGCAAACGAGTCAAGGTGAAACTGTTTTGGTTATAAAACATTTTTTTGTTACTTTCTGTTTATTTATATTTTGTTTGTTTTTCCCTTGTTTACCTGTAAAATAGGTTAATATCGTGTATTTCGATTAGGCGGTTTTTGTGTAGTGTTCTGCTACGAAAAAGTTGTAATTCCGAGTCTATTTGTCATAAGATTTGATTTAAATACACACAAACAGTCTCACGCCTTTGTTCCCGATGGGGTTGGTATCAATATAATATTAGTAAACCTTACATTCGCGAGCTACATTTAAAATCCTACATGATGGGGCGAGACATTGCTGTCAAAAGGTCAAAAGTTCAAGACTCTGTGCTACTATGAAGAATTACTTGACAAAAAATCCATAACACGGGCCGGGCATCAAACCTGCGATCTCATCCATAATACGCATTCACTACTGCTGCAACACTGAAGAAATATACTTACGTAAGAAACTTAGTAATACTTATGTATAAACAACTAAAATGTCAAAAATTACGATGTTACCGGATATCACTTTAGTACTACTTGATAATGGTATCCGCTATTATACTACTGCTATTGTACTACATACCTCCTAAAACCAAGGCTGTTACTTGACAAAGTTGCACTATGGAGTAGCAAGTGACATAAAAAAAAATCGTAACTTTCTCGACCGACTTTTACGATAACTTGCAGCTGGTACTTTCGACATACTTTGAACACCATACTATAGTAAAATAAACTAACCAAACTTCTGTACCAGGGTTATGCGAGAAACAATTGAAACACTAAAAAAAAAAAGAGTTTCAATCGTGAAAAAGTTTGCTAACTATCTGCGATGTGGAATAGTTAAGAAAATGCGAAGTTGGATTCAGAAACTAATGGAGGAACGACCTACGAATGGAGGCCTGATACCTCACCAATGCTTGAAACAACAGCAGGTGAAACCTGGCTCAAACGTCAAGAGTTTTTAAAAGGTATGCAAATAGCAAGCGTGGCCGCGTTAATTCTCGTTACCAAAGTGATTATATGCTGTTCACGTGCACAAAGATTTCGAGTTCAATTCCCGTCTCGACCAAATTGTTATTGATATACTTAATATCAATTTAGTCAAGTTCCGTTACATGGTTTATGTAATAGGTAACGAGAATCAATGCGATCATGCTTGGTATTTACATACCTTTTTGAAACTCTTGAGGTTTTGACCAGGCTGCACTGGTCGTGGTCACAAGCAGATGTGAGATCTCTAAAGAAATTCTTAGTAGCAGTACGGAGTCTGAAGTGTCCGTTAGCCATCAACAAGCTTGCCTTCTATTAAGTCGGATATAAAACCATAGTTAAGAAATTTGGTTGTAATACCTGCATCTCTGCTTATCCCTTTGAGCATATAGGCGTGAGACATGACTTTATTCTCTTTGGTTCATTTGAGCCATTCCCATTTAATTGTGACGTCAATTGGTCCAGCTACTAAATCCCGTTTCGAATCTCGTCGCTGGCTGATTGAAAATTTATGAACAGTTAATGCATTTAATTTATGTACAGTTAATTCATATATGTATAAATTTACTTATTATTAAATATCAAACTATAACCATATTTGGTTGATCTATATTATATATACGGATTGAAGTCTTTCCTGTCTTTTCTTTGTCTTTTGCTTGGCCACAGCACAGATCGACTTTTCGTCATCCCCTCGCCAAGTCCAACTTTAGTCTGATGTGGCGTGATTCGCTTGGCCACATGTATTACGTTAGTGCATCATCTTATCCTGATTTTAGACGCGGTTTATTTCCACTACCTTCATAATAGAAGCAAAGAAAGAAAAGAAAGAAAGAAAAATAATTTATTTGTTCCACGCTCATGAGGTAACAGGAAACACAACCAATATGTATAAGAACAAATAAGGTCCTGCGTCAGCAATGTTGCAGTATATCCACAACGCTGGTATTCTTGCAGAGCCTGCATGATTTCGGTGCATGTAGGCAGTAACATACATACGTAATGTAATTAAATTTAAAATTAAAACTTAAAACAAATAACTATTTAAATAAATTTAGCGCGTTTTATTAGCCAACCAATACAAGTATATATAAGTCTGCATTAGAAATAAGAAAATTTTAAAATAAATTTCGTTACATTTAGATCCAATAGCACTAATTGCACGTCCATTATCAAAATTAATATTTCAATGCGTATCCAATAAGCTACTTTCATGAGCTTGCGGTTTTAATAATATAAATAATACATTTAACATGGAAACTAAAATAGCGAAACCATTATATATTATAATAGAAATTCTACATCATCTACAATTAAGTTATAATTATGATAATGTCAGCCCTACTGAGCACGGGCCTCGTCACCGTTTGAAAAGGATTAGGCCATAATTCACCACACTGGCCTTGTGATTGGCAGACTTCACACATCTTCGAAAGCATTATGAAGAACTTTCGGACACACAGTTTTCGTCACGACATTTTCCTTCACTGTTAAAGCGAGCCCTAATTAGCCATTTTAATAACATTAATCATTTCTTTAAAAGGTTTAATAGCTTGCATAAACTAAATAAAGAAAGTCATTAACTTTCTGTTTTTTATTTATATTAGTAAGAGCAGCGATAGCTCAGTGGGGAGACCAACAGACTGCAATGCAGAGGGTCTCGGGTTTGAACCCACGTCGCGCACCTCTAACTTTCGGAAGTTATATGACTTTTCGAAATTATGTGCGTATTGATTGACAACTATCGCCTGCTCCGTGCCTCGGAGAGCACGTTAAGCCGTCGGTCCCGGCTGCTATGAACATCTATGGCAGTCGTTATTGGGAGAGTGTCGACACAAAAGATCCCATTGGGTCGAAGTGTCGGCAGTCTGCACTGACAGGCCCCCACATAAGATACATACAAACATTTAAACTACATATACAAAGAACACACAGACTCGAAACACTCATTTGTGGATCAGAGTGGAGAGATATATAAATTCTATATTTTTACCTAGAGATACGATATATCGATGCGTATTGTATGGTCGTGTATCAATACAAAATGTCGATATATCGCATTGCTTTGTATCGATACAGCATAATATCGATGCGTAACGCGCATCTTTAACAGTCGTGCAAAGTATTATTGAAGTTTTCTGTTTACAAGTTCTTTGAATGAGCACAGAGTTTCAAATTTTGCTGGTAGACGGCAACAGATCCACCCCCTATTATAAGTTAAAAACGAAATTGGTTAAATGTAGTTGTAATACGCTTACTAGCTACTCCTTCGCGGATATTCTTTTTCCAATACTTTAGAATACAACATTATTTTAAAACAATTCTGTTGCTGGGGCGTTTGTAAACATTCAAATAACGGATACAAAATACTCGCAAACTCACAACAACTACATGAAGACAATATAGGTAGGTATCTGTAGCCTATTACTTACATAGGCTATGTAATACTAAGCTTGAACAACAGTGGCAAAAGCAAAGCCACATACAACACGAAAGGATGGGAACCAAACAATTCCCACAAACAGCTACATCTATCAGAGACGAGATTCAGGGCGCATGAACAAACACCGGTATTCTGCTACTCAATAAAATTTAATGGTCTCCGTCTTCAGGACCGTCGGCACGCCTGCACTACGAATGCATTGTTCAACATCACGATACATACGGATAGGGAAGGCTTTGTACTTGTTGGAAGATGTATATATTGTTACTTATGATCTACTTGATAATTCATACATACATACATCTTTATTACCCAAGGGGAAAGCAAAGGTGTACTGCATCCTTATTTCGCCATACATACATAGTTTGACGCCTATTTCCCCGTAGAGATAAGTAGCGAAGTGTTCAGAACACATTTTGCTGGCCTTAGACTTAGATCACACATATTATGTATATATGTAAGTGTCGGCGAGCTTTGATGTCTACTGGCGACATGCTAAAGTCCGTACTGCTACTAAATAAAACTTAAAAAAAGAATCCAATAATACTCTGCCCGATCAGGCAGTTTACAACAAACGTGTAGTATAATGGTTATCGATCAAGTTTGGTACAGTCGGAATCACAAACATAGGCAGAAATTAATGCCATCGGATCAACGAGGCCTTCACATAGCACAGCGGCGTGTCTCGTATTTATAAAGAAGTTACAGCAAGCAACATGAGATGCCTCTATACTCAATTACAGACCATATAATTTGTACTGAAACCTTAATCACGATAACAAAGTTTGCATAGTGAGTTAATATATTAACAAGTTCCCAATATCAATCGATGTATTGTACGTCACATCTTGACGAGCCAACCACTGCTACAGAATCCTTTCCAAATGAAGAGTACTCCACAGTATCGCAACTGTCGTAGCAGTGTGTATAATCAAACGTAGTTTTATCTTTGTACAGAGCGGGTGCTGCAAGCTGTACAGATTACTGCTTCAAGATGTCGTCTCCTTAATAGTATTCGCTCGATTTGAGTCGTGTTACTGATATTGATTCTATAGCGCCTACTAATTATAATTACTATTATTATTAGGATATAAGCCCGTTTAACGAATTGTTCATTTAAGTGTAGGCTGTACCGAATGAAATCGAAAGCTAATGGGCGATTATTAGTTAAACATTTGAATGTTCGAATGTTTAGATGAATCGTAATATTCGAATTTTCACACATTCGAATATTACGATTCATCTAAACATTCAACTTAGATTATTTGATTTAAGCAGAGCGAATACGGACTACTTAAATATAAATATGATACAGGCATGAGATATGGTAACATGGATGAGCTAAAACTTGTTATTATTGCTCGAAGCACGATCGATCGAGCAGGGCTTATCTATTGTCGTAACTAAATCGGATCATCATTATATTGATTAGAATATCCGATTATGCGGGCGCAAATTAATTAACATTCGGATGCGTGATCAAACAATATGTTAATATATGTATAATATTTTGATATTCTTTGTTTATAGCATTACAAATCACGAATTATTTCATGAATAAGAAAACAACAGTAACTTATGTTTTAACGACATATCATATCAGCGAAATTGAAAGATGAAACTATTATCATATAATATAGTTCCATAAGTACATTATGAAGCTTATTCAGAACTTTAGGTTGCCGAAATTTTAGACTATGATCACCTACGGAACTAATTCAACATCCATGAGATAACTGTGTACCGAAGTTCAATTCCCTAGACATTGCATTGCAATTATAGACTGTCCAGAGGGGTTAGTAGAGACTTCAAAAGCAAAACTACCTAGTTCATTTACTTTCTCATTCAATTCTTCACGAACGTTAGATGGTGTGAGATAACCATATTGGTCTTTCTCCAGAATGTCTCATCGTCAATGAATTACGTTATCATGCACCCTATACTTTGTATATTTTTTGTTAACTATCATTTAGATGGGCATTTTGATATACATCTGCCGTTTTCAAAACAGTAAGTGTTTAAAAGAATGAGTTAAGTAATAATAATTTCTTTGGTAGGAAGTCATAACTGTTTAAACCCGGCTACGCATTGTTGTAGTTCAGTCTGATTAGTTTCATGTCTTAATTATAAGTATGTATGTATGTATGTATGTATCTTATGTGGGGGCTAGTCAGTGCAGACCGGCGACACTTCGACCCAGTGGGATCTTCGGGACCGACGGCTTAACGTGCTCTCCGAGGCACGGAGCAGGCGATAATTGTCAATCAATACGCACATAATTTCGAAAAGTCATATAACTTCCGAAAGTCAGCGGTGCGCGTTGTGGGTTCGAACCCGAAATCCTCTGCATTGCAGTCTGTTGGTCTCCCCACTGAGCTATCGCTGCTTAATTAATTATAAGTAAATAAAAGTCTTGCATTTCACATAGAAATATGACGGTGTGTAAAAAATTCTAATAAATCCATCGGCTACTTTTTACTTTTGCAAAGCGGTATTTTTTTATGCATATGTAACTGTGACAACGGCGCCCGTCTACTGATAAGCGAATACTGTGGTCTATGATCGTTTGCAATCGAATATTACTCGCGCGTTGCAGACTCTAGGAAAAGGAATGAACGATGGCAAGAAAGGAAGGGAATGTGAGCCCTCGAAATTCTAACGAACCAAAGGTACAGGCAAGTAACAATGTTACTGTTTTATTGATTTTAAAAAGACAACTCCTGCACTGGAAGTTATTCCTGTGTCGCGGGTGACTTTACAAACATTCAAACGACGGACACAAAGATTATCCAGACTCGGAACAACCGTTTGTGGATCACACAAAGTTCTGTCCCGTGTGGGATTCGCACGCACAACACTTTGCGTAATAGTCATGACGAGGAGGCGACCACCTGAACCACTACGCTATCCATTCAGTAACTATTTCTACATCGGTTTGCTGTTGGAGGATGCTTCTTATCCAAATTATTAGGAATAGTGGAGTCTTTCAAACTCGAAAACAAATTAAATTGTTATTATTCAAAAAGTGTAAGGTATGTATGTATCTTATGTGGGAGCCAGTCAGTGCAGACCGGCGACACTTCGACCCAGTGGGATCTTTTGTGTCGACACTCTCCCAATAACGACTGCCATAGATGTTCATGGCAGCCGGGACTGACGGCTTAACGTGCTCTCCGAGGCACGGAGCACGCGATAATTGTCAATCAATAAACACATAATTTCGAAAAGTTATATAACTTCCGAAAGTCAGAGGTGCGTGACGTGAATTCGAACCCGAGACCCTCTGCATTGCAGTCTGTTGGTCTCCCCACTGAGCTATCGCTGCTCTTAAGTGTAAGGTAAGTAAGTAGTAAATAAATATAGCTTTTTAGAGTTCGAAAAACTCTTATACAACAGCTTTGTCCGTCCGTTCGTCCGTCTGTCTGTCTATTATACAAATTTCAACTCAAGAACCGTAAGAGTTAGAGATTCGCGGTCAACGACATTCGACTCAGCGTAGTCGATATACCCCCGAAATGACTATGACCTTTGACCTCTGATCTCAAGGTAACGTGGTATTACGTGACCTTTGCATATTACTTGAACCATTTTTTCGACCTCTAAGATTTACGGCAATTCATTGCCAATTCTCACTTGTTATTGATAAACATTGAAATCAAACTATTGTATGCGGATTTAATCACGTTGTTTATTTTAAAACATTATTATTACATAATTTTGAAACTATTAAGCTTTCACTTTCTCCGACGTTTCAGTTGATTTTCAGTAGCTATGGTCACGGGGAGACTGACTGATAAACAGATTAAATGAGAATCTAACACTGAACACTCTCTTTTAATGTGTCATTAATATATCGCACCCTTAATAAAACAGAGACTTATCTCAGTATTTTGGAGTAAACAAATTTGAACTCCATTGCAAAGATTTTACACAAATATAATATTAGAATTTAACATATACAATTAGAGTTCAAATTGCCTTACTTTCAAATTTCGAGTTAAGTCGCTGTTTTATTAAGTGTGCGATATGTTGTCAGACTACAAGTTCTGCACCTATATGATAAAAAATTCATTAGCCAACAAACCGTCAGAAACAAAAATTTCTCTTTATCAGAACAAGCCTTTACTCAATAAAAGAGACCGGCGCTTCGAGCTCCGTACCAATTAAAGATTTTGTTTAAGAAATAATTGATTAAAATACTCAAAGAATCAAGCATCGGCGAGTCTTTCTTTTTTTACGTGTTCAATTGATTAAACTGCTTTGTTCGTCTTATGGAATAAGATTACGTTTGTTTCTGCGGTTGAGTGTAAAAGGTATATAAATATGAATTTTTATTTATTTTACATACATACGTTCCACACATAATATGTATGTATATTCTCAGAGAGAAGTTTTCACCTCTTACCAAACTACAACAATACAACAATTTAACGCCACGAACAACATAACATACCAACAGGAATAACTCAACATAAAAGTACTCACAGGGAAAATTACGTACTAATCCAACTCAACAAAAACATTTTCTTTCCTTCCTATAAAGCTCTTGATTTGATGAAATGGCAATATCGCATGTTGAATGTCGTTAACCACAGGGTTTACGTATAACATATTAATAAATACAGGATGAATTGAAAACAGGGAAAATAACAAAATTGCTACCCTTGCTTGCATTATTGACTTATTGGGTACTAGCTTTTGCCCTCGACTTCTTATACCTACGTGGAATTTGGAAATAGACAGATAATTTAATACGCACATAACTTCGATAAATCAGTGGTGCCTTGGAATCCATATTGAGACCTCTTTGTGGCAGTCTGACAGTCAACCAACTAGGCTATTAGTAACTATTAATTCGACCGTATTACATGTTATAAGAGCTTTAAGTTCAAACAATGATTTCTAGCCTTCTTATCTGTCAGTCATTCTGTACGTTTGTCACGTATCACGTATCACGCAAAAACTACTACACGTAATTAAATGCAGTTTTCATCGTTCTCTTGTTGGAGATCTAACTTAAAACCTAGAGCATGTTTTATCCTGAAACGCCGCATAGTAGTTACCTAATTCCAAATTCCACGCATATGAAGTCGCAAAAAAAGAAAAAAGCGTTTAACATTTTAAAAAAATATCATCTAGAATACTTGGCAAGTGCTGCCGGCAGAATTAGACAGAAATAGTGTAGAAAGTCATTGGCATAACAAAATATTATATTCTTTAGTAATTTTATTAATTTTTATGTGAAAATGTATATTTCTGTGTTTAGTAAATTAATATTTTATTATTTATTATTATTTATACTTCTGTGATCTTCACACTAGGCAAGCCTGCTCCTAATATACAATCCCTTGCTGTATACTCGTAGTCCGTAGAGAAACGCCAGAGTCTGATACTTATAATGACCAGAGAAGCACTAGCGCTGTTTCACATTCGTCCCATTAATCTGCTGTTACCCGCACAGTATTTAGTATACGACGCATTTGTGAGTAAAAGTGTTGATACTTTAGCGTCGCACCTTAACCTAACGATTGCCACATCGCTAAATACACAAGGATACATCCACCGACATCCCCTTCATTAGAGAGCATGTTTAGCTAACAAATAGTAAAACCAGATCTTCTATACTTTTGGGACACATACTAATTTTCTATACCATTCCGATTTAATCATATACTTCAGTATGGTGTAGGTACGGATTTAGATTACTAGCTGTGATTTCATCCGTGACTCGTAGCGCGACTTTATACGCCTATGTTACTTCTGAATATGCGTGAGATTAAGTATGTGTTTTTTGTTATTGAATCATATAATTTTGACAAATTGGATGACGCTTTGCTCCGCTCAGGCCTCGTTGCAATCAGCTTATTATTGACAGTAGCCAGCAGTAACTTACTGCTGCTACAAGTTGCTTCTATGTCCTTGTGTGGCAATTCAGGTGTAGCCCTGACTAGTCTGCCTTTGACACAAACAACGAGCTAGGCTCTAGAACGCGGTCCCCTACTATCTTCCAAAAAATTCAAGGGGTATGAGTATCCGTACATCGTCGCATTGGCCACATACGTATGGTGGCCTAAGTCTGAAACCAAGTGAGTAAAATACACGCGCAACTAACTACCATCGCAGAAACTAACAAGGCAGGCAGGTAACCTTTCTTTCCCAACATATCCCGAATTCAACTAACGCATGGAGTCTCGAGAGAGCAACCTACAAAACCCACTGAATGTAAATTGTACACATCTAAGACGGATTTAGATTTTATCGTTCGCTCTCATTCTCTTCCTTTTAATTTCACCCCTCTGAATTAGTAATGTCCCCGTTTGAATCGTTCGCGCGTTCTCCTGAACTGAATGTAGGACGATGTTTTGTTTGGAAAGAATCGCTTCGAGTATAATTAAAATGTTGAGCTGTAGTGTTCTAGTTTTAAGAGAATGTGCTACTGAATGTTTTAGGTTGCACTGAAGAAATGTAAATTTCATTTTTGTTTGGGTTATCAAATAGGAAGCGAATCTATTGCAGATTGTCTTCCGACTGATGATTTTTCTAAAAATAGTTCTAATCAAGCATTTGATCCGCCTGCCGGTAAGTGGTTACTCAATAGATGGCAATATAAGCTCACCATCTATTAGGTAGAAAACACCTAGATAAATGAAGTAAATATATCTATATATTTTTGTCTGTTATTTATTCTATTCAATTACTGCACTCCACCATTTTTAAAATGAATTAATTAAAAATCAAAATTTATTCATTCATTTAGATGACAATGTAACACTTATGAACGTCAAGGTTACACTTACTAAACAATAATATGAATTTACAATAACATTTACCTGTTGCCTCGTTCAGCAAAGCAAGGGCGTAGAACCAATGAGAACAACGGGCAAGAACTAACGGCCACTCTTTTTAATCGTTAATTATACAATGCTGCTTGTTTTACTAATTATATGTGTAAGAAGCTGCAGCTGTTATACCATTTGCCTACTACTGAATTAAAAATACGTAAGCTAAAAAATTAAAATTAAAAAATGAAAGCAAAGTAGTTTTTTTATCTTGGCCTCTAACATCAGACAAGGCAAAATAGGAGCACATATCTACTCACATGCACATACGGTAACAAAAACAACGAGCGATCATATTACAGTCCGGACAAAATTACTATTTGATTTGTTCGTCTTAAATCAAATAATTAAAATATAAAATTACATATATTGAAAATAGTTTCTCTCATTGCTTTAAGACTACACGCCGTGGCAAAAGAAATCAGCAGCGTAAACAAACACTGCGTGGGGAAGCGATGTGCTGGAGATAAGGCGTTTACAATCTTTAAACTTGTTAAAATATGTATTTTGTATGTAGTATTGAGTTATGTAAAATATGCTAGTACAAAAGTTATTCTCCTATAAGTCGCAGCGGCACACTGGCGGCTAGACACAACAGATTTTCATCTTTGTCTGCCATTCCAAGCATCATGAAAATCTATTGCTGTCTGTCAATACAGATAAGGTTTGATGTAAAATAAGACATCGGTAAAGGGATAACCCTATACCCATGTCTTACTAAAATACTAATAATAGTATTTTTATTAACCCTGTATGAATACACACAAAACCCTCTAAAATTTAAACTCCAAGCAAGTATTCAAAACAATGTAATTCAATGTAGGCACACTAACACATTTTAATTCATCATCTTAAAAGCACAAAAGACTTAATAATTAGCTCCAACATTAAAAAGAAAACAACACACAGTACACATACATGAAAAAACACACGCGAATATACACATACATAAACATACACACATTGTTAGCTCAAAGAAACATTGTAACGTGTTTTGAGACGAGGAAGGCTTGACAAAGCGACTAGCTACGCAAAAATGTCTAGCTGGGATCTAGAGATGCTGGAAACGAAAGTTTTGTGAATTGTATTTTAACGATTACCGTTTCTGTTTAAAAGATAAGCATATTTAGGGGCTTGTTTCATTTGCAATAAGTTTGAAAGAACTTCTATGGTATAATGAGTGGTAGAGCCTCGCTGATTTTAGCATGAATGGGCTAGCTCGACCGGGGAAGGACTACCCTCTCACAGAATATCAACGTGAAATAGCAGTATTCCTACTGTTGTGTTTCGTTCGGTAAGTGAGAGTGTCGGAGGTCCAATCACCCTCTTTTCCCTTTCCCGCTCCTTCTGCATCCCACTTCCTTTCCTAAAGGTTGGCAAAGCGCAAATGATGCCTCAGGTATTGCAGGCGTCCATAGGCTATGGTGACCACTTACCATCAGGTATGCTTGTTTGCCACCACAGTCGTATAAAAAGAGAAATAAAAAAAAAACAATCTTTCCTTTTTTACTTTTACAGCAGTGTCGGGGAGAACAAGACCAAGTTTGGATAAACATTATTTATAACAATTTCAAATTAAATAATTATCTGCACGGGTGACGTAGTGGTTTTAGTAGTTGCTTCGCCACTGACATTGCGCCGAGAATTCTATGCTCACACGGGAAATAAATTTTCTGATTCACAAATAGTTGTTCCTACTCTGTGTTTTTTGTGTCCAATGTTTGATTTTTTGTAAAGTTCTCCGTGAAATAGTAATAGATACCAGCGCAGAAGTTGCCATTTTAAAAATAAAATGCATATTTACAATATTTTTAACTTACAATCGAATCAATTCAATCGGTCGAAACAAAATCCAAATAACTATAGGCCTATATCATTACTAGGAATATTTTCTAAAATTCTTGAAAAGATTGTAAAAAAACGACTTACATCGTATTTAAATGTAAATAATGTCATATCAAATAATCAGTTTGGCTTTAGACAGGGAAAATCTTCAGAGGATGCAATAAGCCTTTTAACTAAAATTGTAACCACTAATCTAGACAACAACGACAAGTGCATTGGAATATTTCTAGATATTGCCAAGGCATTTGACACTGTTGCTACACCCATACAACTTAAAAAACTAGAGAGAATTGGTATCAGAGGTCTAGCACTCAAATGGTTCGAGTTGTATCTTACCAACCGATATCAATGCGTGAAAATAGGTGATCACATTAGCAATCAGAGAAATGTAGAATTCGGTGTTCCACAGGGCAGTGTTCTGGGCCCGTCACTTTTTATCATTTACATCAATGATATTCAGCGTGCCATTTGCCAAAACGCAGAAGTAATGTAACATAATAAAACTTGGAAAGCAGTATATGACGAAGCCCAAAACGGATTTAACAGTACAAAGAAATGGCTTGATCTAAACCTTCTTTCACTATATATATATACATACAACTAATTAAATCTGTTTCCACAAAACTCAGGCATCGGCACCAAAACATCCACATCGACTTATAAGCCACCTCTCAACTTGCACCATATCTTCGTGCAAGGAAATTAAAAAAGTTGAATATCTCAAATATCTAGGCATATTAATTGATCAACGTCTTTCATTCAAACCACATATTGAATTAGTGTCTGGGCGTATCAGGAAGCTGATACACGTAATGAAACTACTACGCAATACGGCCAACAAAAAAGTATTACATCTCGTATATGTAGCATTGTGTGAATCAGTTATAGGGTACTGTATAGCCGTACTGTATAGGCAATGAAACATCTGTACTGAATGTTCGGCAACTGTACATTCTTCAATTAGTTCTAAAACAACATAAGAAAACCATCCAATCAGCAGAATATACGCTACTTCTCACACGCAGAGTGTTTAGATGTCCACAGGTTGTAGTAAAAACCACCTTTGCACAACATATGCAAGAATTTATGTTAAGTTACATATATAATAAACTGTTAAAGACCTGTGATATTAAACATGCTACAGTAAAAGAAGTAAAAAAAAACGTACAGAAATGGCTGTTACTTCTTTAGAATCTGAAGCATTCGTAAGGATAATGAAATAATTCAATATACAACACACACACACACACGCACGCACGCACGCACGCACGCACGCACGCACGCACGCACACATTACATTGTGTTGTTATTTCAAACTTTATATTTACAGATATATACATAATTAAATATCAAAATAATAATAATAGTATACTTGTAGCAAAAATACATACAAACATTGCTGGTTTCTTTTGGCTGTTATTACCAGTTGTTGCTATAAGCAGACAGACAATTGGACGGACATACGTACCATAAGAGTTTTGGTGCAAAACCCTAAAAACCATTACATCTCGCGTGGAGCTCTTTCTTATCTTATCTTTAAAATATACAAGTATCGTTAAAGAACTTAAACGGAATATTATCTTAGAACAACGAATGAGATCTGAGATACATACATAGTTTCCCTGATGGGGTAGGCAGACGACTATTTCGTTTACATTTCGTTACCGTTATGGTCTTAGATCACAAGTAATTGAGTTCATGCCTATTGTCGTCTACAAGTACAGTTTAAGTAAAAAAATTTGACATTGACATTTTTGACAGATAAATCAGATATCCGAAGAATTGATTTATTTCTGACTGCACGAATGGCGTAGTGGATTAAATGGTCGTTTTGCCATTGCCACTGCGCCGAGTGGTGTGGGTTCGATCCTCACACGGGACAAAAATTTGTGTGATCAAATAATAGTGCCGAGTCTGGGTGTTCTTAGTGTCCGTCGTATGAATGTTTGTAATGACTCCGGACGCAGGAATTGCTTCTAGTGTGGGAGTAGACGGTTTTTTATAATCACAGGTATCGCATTCACTATCCACGCCACCCAACCACGCCATCTTTGAATAAGATTTGAAATTTTCTTGAAATTATTTAACCTGTATAGCATAGAGGAGCGCTTATTTTTATTATCTCTATTTTATTTTTATCTTAACCTTGCTGAAGCGTGTATCTTATGCACACCTGTATGTTCAGCCAATGATCAAATGTTTGAGAATTTTATGAATTATGTGGTCACTGTATAAACAAGAGGTTTAGAAAACAATTAAAATGTTGTTTATAGAAATGGTCTCTAGTTGTTGTATCTATTTTGCGCTTATGAAAGGCGACAGTGAGTAATATATTAAGGGTCATTGATAGCACTCGGCACGTTAAGGATAAAATAAAACTTCAAAACTATATATTGTCTGCGTCTAGCGTCGAATAAAAAGGCATGATTAAAGACAGAATAATGAGACTCAAATAGAGTAAACTGCAACACAAAGCATTTCTAATAATCTCTACATATATTAGAATTGTAACTAGTCGATGTCTGTGCCCAGGAGATATTAAAAAAATAATGTAAGGTTTTTATGGAAGCTACAGAAACCACAGAGTAGATTATGTTTTACGTGCATCACGCCAAAACTACTGCACGAAATTGAATGTAGTTTTCACAACTGTATTGCTGGAAGTCTAACTCAATATCTGGTGTATGTTTTGTCTTAATACGCCGCCTAGAAATTGAGTATTATGTGTGTAGGTCAGCTTCTTCTTACATGCAAATAAAGATAAATATTGATAAGATGAGAGAGGAACGAAGAGAGAGAGGAACGGAGTCTAAATTCTACACATACGGTGTCGGGCAAAATTACGCGCAACCGTTAACGTTAACCGTTGAAAGGCTTTGGATGAAATACGAATTAAAAAAGCGTTTCAAATCCAAGGCATGTCTTGAATTCTCAGCTGATTTACATCTTTGATCGCTAGTCAAACACAACTACGACAAAGACTAGACGCGGCACGTGGCGTTGTTCGCTCTTACTTACCGCCTAAGTTGACTGGGCTTACATACAGACGGAGCCTGTATTGTTCCGACGCTACTGTAAAAACGTGTTTCATTGACGGAGAAATACTACTTAGGAACAGACCCTTGACAATTTTATTAAGATATTTTATGTTTACTTGGGCTGTATCGGTTTGGCAGTGTTAGTGCCTATGTCAGCAGCCGATCGTTAGACCTCGTATTTTGTCGGCCTTGATGGCGTAGTGGTTAGTGTAACCGACTGCCACTCCTGAGCTCGCGGGTTCGATTCCCGCACAAGTCAAACATTTGTGTGCATGAACATGGATGTTTGTCTTGGTCTGGGTGTTTCTAATATGTATTTATTTACAAAAAAGAAGTATATATGTATGTTTATCCATTGTCTAGAACCCATAGTACAAGCTCTGTTTAGTTTGGGCTAGATGGTGTTGTGTGTATGTGGTAGAATATTATATATCATATTATTATATTTCATTTTCGCGTAAGGGATTTATTTATTTATTTAAGGACAACCAACAAAGCATACACTAAAGCATTGTAATGATACATACACAGAAATGTATATGTGATATAATGTATAGTGCTGCCTCAATTATAGAATGCCACGACATGCACAAACAAAAAATAAAATACTTATAATCTATGCTCGTGTGTAATAAATAAATAAATGATGAAAAAGTGATATGACTAATTACATTCAATAAACGTGCAAACAAATAATTGCGTTAAAATAACAAAACTAATGTCAAATTAAAAGAAACTGATGCACAATTGTTACAAATGAGTAATATTGAAAAGGAAATTAAATTGAAAATCATTGATTATAAATTATTAATAAAAATATTGTCTTCTGTTTACGCGAATGTTATTGTATATTGTATGTTGTTATATATAATAATAATAATAATAATATTCTATCACATACACACAACACCATCTAGCCCAAACTAAGCAGAGCTTGTACTATGGGTTCTAGACAATGGATAAACATACATATATACTTTTTTTTGTAAATACATACATATTATACATAGAAACACCCAGACCAAGACAAACATCCATGTTCATGCACACAAATGTTTGACTTGTGCGGGAATCGAACCCGCGACCTTGGGCGTGGCAGTCGGTTACACTAACCACTACGCCATCGAGGCCGATATATATATATGACAGCTTCAAAATTTTGTAATAAAGTGTAAAATAAATAACGCGATAAAATCCGTATATAGTAGTTTAATATCATATTAATAAAAAATTATAAAACAATAATTATTATAATTAAATTAAACTACATAAGTAATTAAATTAAATCAAATTAATTTGTATCAATGTGTATAGGTGTTTTTGAAGTTTTGTGCTAGGCAATTTTCAGCAGCAATTTCGCCCATACTACATGAGGCTTAGGTCCTGTCTTCAGACAGTTAATTCGGACTTCTAATGGACATCAAATTTTTGCCATATATTTCATAGAATATATATCAAAAACTACATATTCGTAGATAAAACGTCTCGTTATTAAATATAGGAAACGGGCGTTAGATTATAGGTGACAAAAAGTAAATGGACCATCTCTCTGCCTTTACTTTCGAGCATAGACACGCGTACGTCTACGTACACTTCATTTATACATAGTCTCACACATACATCCCCGGTACGGGGTAAGTAGAGGTGTAATAAATACGCAAATTTCGATAACTGTGTTTTCAGTTTACCAAATAATAATGAGTGAGCTTATTGTTGTCTACCAGGCACATCGCCAGGCGCGTGATTTTAATGACTTAGCTTCAAAAATATAATGAAATTGAACAGGAAGGGCACTAATTTAAATCTATTTAATTTGGAATATAATTCAGTTGCTTTAAATTAAGAATGCACAAGGAATTTTCTATTTAAATATAAAGAAGATCGGGAATAAAAAATAACTGGCGAAATACGGGTGTAATACCTTATATATACCTTTACCTACCTTTTCTAAGAATGGAAAAACAGAAACAGTTTTTGTTTAAATACAAATTTGATGATTTGATTTCAATGACAAAGGATTTTAGATACACACATTACGCAAGTTTTAAAAACCCTTGAATGGCAAGCGAACTACCATTGTTTAGTATCAATCTAGTACGGATTATATGTAATAATATTTTTGGTAACGAATACATATGTAATATATTGGCAGTCCAACTTCCCCTTCAACGATCACGATTCTTGCTCTCATGAACATTGATATATAATAAATTAAATTAGCTATAACTTGGCGACATTCCACATGCAATGCTCCATCGTTGCCAAGTTCTTTTGACAGTGGCGGATACAATTATTGCAATTTATTTGGTGAATTTGTAACAATATATGTGATACCTGGTCGACAGAATCAACAATCCATACTATATTAACCAATATTATGCGAATGCGAATGTGAGTTTGTTTTTTTGTTTCTTACGCTTTCACTTCTTAACGACTAAGCCGATCATGCATTTTTGCATACTCGTTGTTAGGGGCATAAAAAATAACAAATTATCTGGCTTATATAGTTTCTGGATAAAAGTACCCTCTTTCATCCAGATCCATCCATTTCATTCGGAAAAATTACTGTCCCTGATCGATAGAAATTTATCGTCAAATTTACATTAACGCCGCGTAAAGCGGCGGGCAAAATCAAGTAGTATTATAAATGTGAAAGCAACTATTTGTCACTCAATTACCCGTAAGCCGTTGAAGTATTCTGGAGGACGCTTGGCATACTGATACGCTACATTCTGTATTAGCACATAAAATATTTTATGTATTTTTGTGGGGGCGAAGCCACGGATAACAGTATTCAGAGCATGGGTGTTCTCTGTATCCGTTGTTTAAATGTTTGTAAAATCGCCTGCGACACATGATTTATTCCTAGTGCGGGAATAAATCCGAAAAGTTGTCTTTGAATAAAGAAAATTAAAAAAATAAAAGTTTTGTATCATAGCTGCAACACGAAACGTAAAACCAGGTTAAGCAGAACAAGCTTACGTCACTGTGCTACGCAATTAGTTATTTATGATTTAATAGGTATAAATACAATATTTTGTATAATTAATTTGTTAAAACGAGTTTGTCTCATAAGCCCGGATTTTAATTAATCTTACGCATTAAGAAGGATCTTTAGAGGCTAAGTAAAAATATAAACAAATCATTTATGGCGTGATTTAAATCTTTAATATGGCTTATGTTTAACTTATCACCAGATATAGTAAAATATAACAGTCAAAAATAGTAAATGATCACCAAAATTAAAACCGCATTCTAATGTGAAATTATAAAAATCAAATATATACATATATTTAAAGAATAGTCGACGGAGCCTCGCTTCGCGGGGCTCCTATTTTTGGGTGGGTTTAAGAAGGAACCTAACATAACCTAACCCTTTCGAGACGGAATGCAGTGATTTGAGGCGTATAGGTGCTCGTTATGATATATTTTAGTAAGCATATTTTGCTGCGCAATTAGTATTTTTGGTGCTCATTATATTTAATCCCCTTTAATATTACAAGGGTAACGGCTTACGAGTTTAACCTACGGATCTGAAGCAGAAACGTAAAGATGGCTGCTAATCCGTGTTTTGCCAAAAATGTAAGAGCTAATCTGAGGAATAAATTAGGCATTTTGACAAGTTTTGGTAGTGTAGTAAGTAAGCAAGTAGTGGTGGCCTCGCCACTGCCAAGTGTCGATCTCCACACGGTACAAAGATTTCTGTAATCCACAATAGTTGTTCCGAGTTTGAATATACATACATACTGTACATAATATTGTCTTCTGTTTACGCGAATATTATTCAATGAAATTAAACTACTATGCAACCGAAACGTCGGGGAAAGTGTAAAATTATATTAAATCTAAATAGTTTTAATAGTTTTAATAATAATTTAATTAGCTTAAAAATTAGTAAAGTTTAAATGTAAAAGTAGTGTAACAGTTTTCAAAATTATGTAATAAAGTGTCAAATAAACAACGCGATAAAATCCGTACATAGTTGTATTTGTAAAGTCCTCTGCGACGCAAGGAAATATTCATAGTGCGGCCTTTTAATCAACCTCTTTCCCCCTTCCCGCTATTGCTCCTTCCCAGTTCCTTTCCTAAAGGGTCGGCAACGCGCAAGTGATGCCACTGGTGTTGCATACATTGGCTACGGTGACCACTTACGATCAGGTGGGTCGTATGCTTGTTTGCCACCTTAGTTGTATAAAAAGAAGTAGGATATGTATGGCAAACCATATTTCGCTAATAACATTTATTTTTTTATTCGCATAATAGTTTAGAATTTGATTGCCTTCAACCGAGCACATTTTCAGACTCTGCTTCTACTGTTAGAATAAAAATAAATAATAAATAAATAAAATAAACCGAAAAGCCCTTCAAGCTTTAGGATCGGAGCTAGCATAAGCACGTCAGACCGTAGCAACTATATCTAAATAGAAAAAAGAATGTAACGTGTCGACATCCACAACAAATGTAGAAGCACTCAAAACCACGACTAGAAAAACACGTAAAACACCCTTGAAACGCGTCAGAGTGTTTGTTACTATGTCTCTCTATCGCTCTACGCTCTACCTGCCGCGCTATCGTCAAGTAGAGACGCGCCGTGTGGTGCAAGCAACACACGCATACACACAGCGGGATACCAATTCATTACTTTTAAAAAATTACATTTGTAAATGATTTTTTGTAAAAAACCATTGCAACAACCGCAGCAGCTCATATAAGAAAAATAAGTAAGTAAATGTAAAGATTTCTATTTCAAGAAACTTACTGTAAACATTTGGCGATTGAAGAGGCCAGAAGATTCTTGCCTGCTTCTTCTCATAAGAGGTATGTATGTATGTATCTTATGTGGGGGCCAGTCAGTGCAGACTGGCGACACTTCGACCCAGTGGGATCTTTTGTGTTGACACTCTCCCAATAACAACTGCCATATATGTTCATGGCAGCCGGGACCGACGGCTTAACGTGCTCTCCGAGGCACGGAGCAGGCGATAATTGTCAATCGATACGCACATAATTTCGAAAAGCAGCGATAGCTCAGTGGGGAGACCAACAGACTGCAATGCAGAGAGTCTCGGGTTCGAACCCACGTCGCGCACCTCTGACTTTCGGAAATTATATGACTTTTCGAAATTATGTGCGTATTGATTGACAATTATCGCCTGCTCCGTGCCTCGGAGAGCACGTTAAGCCGTTGGTCCCAGCTGCCATGAACATCTTTGGTAGTCGTTATTGGGAAAGTCAGTACCCTCTAATATCCTGACACTGGTCTAGCCTTAGGGTATCGTTAGCCTTCGGGTTGCGGAGGTCAGGTGGCAGCCGCTCCGTGTTAAAACTGATATGCAGTCAAATCCGGTTAGACCAGAAAAGCCGACCCAAGTGACTTGGGAATAATAAAGGCTAAGAGAGAAGAAAGGACTATGAGAGAATGATATTCAAACAGTATGTTTTGAAAGAGGTAGAAGATTACGACCACTCCACGTCTGCATGCAAAAAGTATTAAAAAAAAATAGAAATTTATGCCCCTTTCTTGTCATTATCCAAACATTATGACATTTTGAAAGAGATAGGCAACCATACCCACTCCTTGTCTTAATCCAAGCAGTTTACATTTTCAAAACAGGTAGAAAATTATGTCCATTCTTTTCAGTCTTTATTATGCAAACATGGACATGAATAAGACATGGAGTATGATATGTGCTCATCCAAGCAGTATACATTTTGAAAGAGATAGAAAATGTATGCTGTTTAAATGAAAACAAGGAGTCTTCATCCAAACAGCATACATTTTGTAAGAGAAAGACAAACATAGCCACTCCAATCTTCATGCAAACAGCATAATTCTTCATCCCGCTCTCTCTTAAGCCGTGCGCCATCGTTCCAACTCTCACCAGACTATGAGAGTGGTGTGCATGAACTATTTAGCATTCTTGACGCGCAGCTAATGTATTTCTTCCTGTATTTATGTATGTATTTAGATATACTTTTTACGCATCCCGGTATCGCTTTCATACGCGTTACTACGTTAGATACAAGAGACTATTTTGTTAGATAAGTTCTATTATTACATGCGAAGTTGTCACGTCATTGCCATGTATATTATTAGCTATTTACTTGCAACTTAGCTGCCGTGTTGTAAAGAAAATTGATATCCTACAAACAACAGGAAACAGGAACATAAATTTATTGCTGGGCGGTCTCGGGTTCGATTCCAAAATCGGGTAAAGTGTTATGTGGTTTTCCTAACAACAAAATTTTTGAATGGCCATTCATATTCTATGTTTATTTTTCATGTACAGTTGCTAGTATTTAGTCCACTATAGTATGCCTTAAATTAACAAAAAACATCAACCGTCGTGATATTATGGCGAATTCAAACGATTACAGGCTGACACTGCAATATAACTTTATAAATTTTTTATAACCTTTATTGATATTTATTAATAATAATACATGTATGTATGTATCTTATGTGGGTGCCAGTCAGTGCAGACCGGCGACACTTCGACCCAGTGGAATCTTTTGTGTCGACACTCTCCCAATAACGACTGCCATAGATGTTAATGGCAGCCGGGACCAACGGCTTAACGTGCTCTCCGAGGCACGGAGCAGGCGATAATTGTCAATCAATACGCACATAATTTCGAAAAATCATATAGCTTTCCGAAAGTCAGAGGTGCGCGACGTGGGTTCGAACCCGAACCCTCTGCATTGCAGTCTGTTGGTCTCCCTACTGAGCTATCGCTGCTCAATAATAATATATATTAGGTATTTAGTTTGTTCTGAAAATATAAATGTATTTTTTTAAATAACCACTGTATTTGGCTACGAGCCGTACGTACGCCGCTTCGCGGGACTCCTATTTTTGGGTGGATTTTAAGAAGGAACCTAACAAATACCTACTAGGTGGCGAACCTTGAGGGGCGAACGGGCTCGTAAACCTGTATTTTGTACATAAACCACATAATCATATGTAGGACATAAATGGCAACCTTAATTTCATGTACCTACTTAGATTCTGTGCAAACAAACAAAAAATCTATTTATCTTTAAGCACACACTCATATCAAAAATGCAGTCAAATTCCACGTTATTTTCTAATACAGAATTCAAAATAAAGCTCGCATGCGATACATTTCGTTTTTCCGAATAGTTTACATTTTGTGTTTCCACGTTTTTACCGCCAGCCAGAAAGTATGTGCGCTTTGATACTGGTGGTAATTTCCTAGACATGCTGATTCAAAGAAACAAAGTAATGACAACATTTTTGGTTAAGCAGCCGAACGGGATGCAACACTGAATTAGCATTCAGATGCGATACACAACACGAGCGTGAAGTAGATAGCAGAGCGAATTCTGTTATTCAAAACTAGTTTTAACTTTCCACTTTCTTCGCTCTAATTATGTGACAGTAGCCCAACGGAGGCATTGGACTTGCGATAGAGAGGTCACAGCTTCGAATCTTAGCGCTAACGACGTAAATCCACTGCTAACACCAGCGTTCTAACTTAGCTGGAGTTTTTGACAAAAATACGAAAGATGTTCACTGCTGGACAAAGGCCAGCAGAGATCTTTGTAAAAAATACAATCTACTCGTATCTTTATAAACTATATAACATGCCTCTGCTTACCCCTCAATAGGTCTATGATAGATTCATAGACCTATATATACATACATAGATTATTAAGGGGTAAACAGAGGCATGTTAATTCCACATTTTGTCAGATATGCTTTGTAAAGAGCTACGTAGTAAGACACTATCAAATTGCCGTCTAACGAACATATTTTCAGACATCGTACTACCGAGAATTTGCTTAGAGCAAAACTGATCGTCCAGGTATCTAATTCTGGGCCTCAAGATTGGTTTAAAAGTATTGGTAAGACTTAATTTGTCCTACGTTTACGCGAATGTATTGAAACTAAACTACTTTATACGACTACTACAAAACTATTTAGATGTATACTTTTTTATACAGACTGTCCCAGAAGTCGACGTCAAGCTGGAATCACAGGCTAAGTTACGTGTTTTAAAAATTATAGGCTTATAGAAAAAAAAAACAAAAAATCTACACTGTTACGCTCCTTTCACTCCTGTTATTAGGTATAAATATCTAAAGATACAATCATATACTCGAACAGAATTAAGATTAATAGGCCTGTAGAAAATTCAGCATTAGCAATACCAACCGTTTCCTATCATAATCGGGTTGGACACCGAATCATGTATATTTTTGCATCTAAATCCGATCTCGTGTCACTCAGCGTGACAAGGGTTGTATTAGACTCGAGTTATTGACACACTCTTATGTCGAGATATCGATGCTCGGGTTTACGATAATCGATTATGAGTTAAGAATTTAGAGTAATGTATGATAAAGATGATTTGTTATTACACTAAATATGTGTTATTCTGAATCTTTTGTTATTTGACTGGAGCAGTGGCGTAGCGGAAGTGAATGTCGCTACAATGCATGAGGTCTCAAGTTAGATTCCCGAGTTGGGCAAAGTTCTGTTGAGCTTTTCCGTCAAGAGATTTACAGTAGCAGGACGGTGTCTGGTATTGGGCCTAATAGATAGACATACGCTCTATGTCTTTTATATTTAAATTTACTATTACGTGGGAAGTTACATACACCTCTGCCTACCTCTTCACGGATTTGAGTTGTACGTATCTACTTTATATTTTAGTATAATCATTTGGTTCCGAATTTGATTTTCGAGTCAAGCAAAGTGCTATTAAGTTTTTCTATTAGGACATTCTCAATAGCATCAGAGAATCGAACTAATGAGCAAGAGCAAGCAAACCACAGCTAGACTTCATGATACTTTGAGCTCATTCTGCGTAAATAGAAACACCAATGATTAAATTATATTCGGGTACTTTGAAATAACTACACTGGAACATTGAGACAACTACCATCTTAGTCTACCCGTGAACATGGCTGCTGAAAAGCAACCGAAACGTCGGGGCAAGTGTAAAATTAAATTAAATCTAAATAGTTTTTTAATTTTTTTTTAAATTTAATTAGCTTAAAAATTAGTAGAGTTTAATAGTAATAGTAGTGTGACAATTTTCAAAATTATGTAATAAAGTGTCAAATAAACAACGCAATAAAATCCGTATATAGTAGTTTAATTTCAATTCAAATATATTAACAGGCTTATGATAAATAAATTTATAATAATTGGTTCTCATTCCGAATCTGCGTACTGTACATTTCAGAACAAACTCTAGACCATTTACCAACAGCCTGTAAAGTTTACCAAGTACATACTTGCTTGCTAGTGCGATTCCATATCCTAATAATTTAAGGTAAAACCCAATATGGTGAAACTAAAATAAAAATAAAATTAGGTTATAATAATGTAACAATAAACAAGTTGCAAAGAAAAGCTTTGTCATAATTTAAAAATATAAAGAACATATTACAATTTCTTAAAGTAATTTGAAATTGTTACCCTGTATATATAATATAATTATTTATAAAACCTTATAAACACGATTATTATGTAAAAAACTGTAACAACGTATTGGAAAAGCGTCATTAAAACTTTGAAGCATCTAAAAATGAAATTAATCTCAAAATTTACTCGGTGTAATTCGTTTTATTCGTTTTGCAAACATAAACATAATGGCAAAGAGTTAACGATGCGAATTCATATCTCTTATCAGCACTTATTATCACACGACTGGATTCCGAATTAAAAGGAGTCAGTGCGCTTATAATTTTATACTGTCACACTAATATGTATAATTTTAAATATATATTACATTTTGTAATTTATAACTTTTTGGCAGGTCTGACAGATGTTGTCCTGCTCTAACGTTTGCTTGCAACTTTATTGCAGCGCCACCTACCAGGTCCAATTCTAAATCTGAACCATCTAGGGTCCTACTCAAATGCACACAACAAATCGCATCTAATGCACACAAATTATCGGGCCAGCCGTTTAGGAAGATTTCAGACGTGTGCAGTGCACACTGACTGATACATGACTAAGGAGACAATATATTATTCGTAATGGTAAACATGCTTACCTACATTATTGTTCTGCATTACATAGGAGATATAAAATCATAAGCTAGAAGTCTTTCACTCGGTTTCTGAAAAGCTAATCAACGATGTATCAAGTCATTTGATGGGCTGTTGCTGCGTTTCAAATACTGCAAGACTGGCGAAATAGTTAAAGTGATCATCATCATGCCACACAGCACGTAGTATTTAGGTTTTATTACCACACGATATGCACAAATAATTGTGATCCACAAACAATTGTTTCTAAGGCCTGTAAAAATAATTTAATAATAGAGCAGTACGTAACCATCTAACACCACTTTACTCGTATACTAAATGTGAATCGGAAATTGGAAGCCGAAATTTTTACAAGCAAACGCATTAGTATTATCCAGTAAAAAAAGATTAAGCTAACTTAACTCGTTATCTTGACATAAAAGAAGCACTCTCTTTCCTCCAGCTGATATGCAATGGGAACGGAAAATATTAACTTTTAATCCTATCATAAATAACAACATGCCTTTCCGGTTGCCACTTTAAATTAAATTCTGCATAAAAGATATGAGCAAGGAGATCACAAATCGAAGACCGCAACTGTCAATTACTGTAGCTACGTTTAAACTTTAAAAAAGGAACGATTTGAAAAGTAAAAAATAGCGCGCGGCCGTCCCGCCAAAATAAAATGGCGGAATACGGTAGCGCTTGAACGTCAATAAACAATCGTTTTGTTTTTGTTTTATGTTCACTATTCATGTTTCGACGTTGTATACGCATATTTGTTTTGTATTTATTGTATTACTTAATGTAGAGAATGTTTTCATGCTTGGATTCGCTCCGGGCATTGATTGCTGATAAAGTATCGATAGCTTGTTATCTGTGTGTCTTTAGAATATAAAAGCAGTTAAAGTTATATCTTGAAATCGTCTTTAAGCATATTGCAGCCCGACTGGAATAGTAATTTTATCTTACTTAAGTGAACTTGTGTGAGTGACCCAGTGGTTACCTGCCTCTTTTTTAATTAGGTTCTAAAGCATAGCTTAACTAAATGTGGATGTCCTATACCCTTTTTTATCATGGAGCAAAGTCCTGAGTCCTGGGTTAAACCTGAGATGTTTCCCAATGTAGAACAACCCTACCGGGGATTTATATTTTATGACGTGAGCGCATGCATTTACGCATACCCCTCCACAGAAAAAAAATTGGTTTATTTGGAGAAAGATGCAAGTGCGAAGTCCGACTAAACCTACCGCGGTGCCAACTCGCTGACTTGAATATGGTGGGTAGATCGCTGGAACTGAAACTACTTTAGTGACGATGTTTTACACACTAATCTATTAGCTGCTCCGTATGCTTTAAACCCGACTCCGAAAATCCGTATATTCAATGTAAGTCAGCCTATACTCTGTAAAATATAGCTTGGGTACTGTGGTAGATGTCATCCGAATTACGCCCATCAAGTTCCATATTTCATGACAGTAAAATGTTAGCAAAACAATATCATATTTAATTGGTAGAAGTCTACGAATAGTGACATTTCTTGAGCCATCTTTACTTAACCTTTTGAACGCCAACGTCGTCTATACTCGACAAAACTGTTTTTTGTCGGTTCACAGAAAAATACAAAATAAACATATTAAATCATTAGTTTTCTGTGTTTAGTGATACAACTTAAAAATTTAATCCCCAATTATTACTTAATTGTATACAGCAAACAAAATTGTTATTAGTTATTGAAATATTTGATCATAAAAACAATATATAATATATCGATTTTCGGGCTTGGCGTACAGGACTTGGAGGTGCCGTTATGGCGTGGCGTTCAAAAGGTTAATAAGAAAAATTGAGTTAAACATAGTGTGGAAAATTCTGATACAAAATTATTCAAACATCAACGAGATCAATAACATTTTTCGTTATTTTTATAATTGAATGTGATCAACATCGTCCTCGGCATGTTACTCTGATAACTGACACAGGACCCAAGCTATCATTAACTAACTTTAGTTGCTGTTTCCTTCTTAAGGTAGAAATGCCCAAGGGTGAGACAAGGATAACCTAATTAAAATTCGAAAATATTTTATTTAAATAATTTGGCAACATTACATCGTTCATGTTCCGCAGAACTTTACTTTCTGTTGAAAGTGGCCGATGCACGAAAGATACTAATAATATTCTCCTGTAATACACTTATATTGTAGCAAATATTCATTAACAATGCTGCTCGGGGCGTGTAGTAGACATAGTGGCTGACAAAGTGGAGATATCGGATATTTTTAAAAGTTAAAGATAAGCTCTACATATAGATGCTGCCTGACTTACATAGACAGAAGATTTTTGCCTCATATACAGACTTGAGTTTCAGTACTTACCTACGATATGGTTTGCCGCAATCGTTCTCATCACCTTTTTCATGACTGCCTTAGTTGCGCAGCGGTAGTAAACGCGACTGGTACGCACAAAGTCACGGTTGGTCGCAGGTCTTGGGTTCTAAATTGGTAATTCTGTCAAAAGAAACGTAGCAGTACGGAATCTAGTACTGTGCCTGGCCAATGGCAATAAGCCCCCTATTACGCAACTTAAAACTATAACTGTCGAACCACGCTTATATAACTATTTACCTTCAGGAAAGCATTATAAATTGCTTGCCGCAGCTGTTTTACATATATTTTGATGAAGATCATTTGCCTAGTTGCGAAAACACAAATGCGTCAATATAAATATAATATTTCTTTTTTATGCATTAGTCCGCAGTAAACTTGAGTCCAGCGCGGTTGTGTGGAATCCATATCAAAAGCAGTATGTTGGAAAAATTCCAGAAAGCTTTTCTAAGTTTTATTTATAAGAAATTGTATGGTTTCTACTCCTATCTGTATCCTACAAAATTATTGTTTGGTTGTTTAGGTTTTAACTCATTAGAGACGAGGCGATCATACGATCACATGGATGGCACCTGCAAAATTTTAAAGAGTATGATTGAAGAAAGAATTTTAAAGAGTATTGTACGGGTAGCGTACAGACAGTTGTTTAGCTAGCGTTGCAACTCGGCGACCTAGTTATAAGTTATTGCTTTCTTTATATTAATTAACGTGCAGTTGACTAATCGATCGCCGTGGATTAGCATCTAAACCAAAAACTGTTCTACTAAAATATAACGTATTAATAAACGTGGATTATTACTAAATCTGTGGTTTTGTGTCAACTCATCCTTAACTAACTATCACAAATAAATCGACGCTTTAGACCATACAAGTATGAATGAGTTACTTGTCAAATGTCTTCTTTATGCCGATGACCAAGTAATACTTGCGTCATCAGCAGAAGAGTTACAGACGATGGTAACTATTATGCATGGTGCTTTTGTGAGTAAAGGAATGAAAATAAATGTAAGCAAGACGAAAGTAATGGTATTTGAAAAGGAAGAGTGCGTGACGATGTGTAATATTATGATTGATAGAGAAAAAGTGGAGCAAGTGAAAGAGTTTGTATATTTGGGTACTTTGTTTACAAGGGATGGTAAACATGAGGGAGATATTGAAAGGAGAACGATTGCGGGAAACAAAGTGAATGGAGCTCTACGCGCTTTTATGAACAGTCGAAATGTTTCCGAAAAGGCACGTTTGGCTGTTCATAGAGGACTATTAGTGCCCACACTTATGTATGGAAGTGATAGTTGGGTATGGCAAAAGAAGCATGACAGCAGAATAAATGCTGTAGAAGTGAGAGCGCTGAGAAATATATGTGGTGTGACTCTGAAAGATAGAATAAGGAATAGTGTGATTAGAGAGAGATGCGGCATGAAAGTTGATATAGTGACAAGAATAGAAAAGGGGTGATCCGCGCGCGGGCGCTTCGCATCGTCGGACGTGTATCGTGTTTATCGTTTACTCGCTCCAGCGGCAACCGGTTTCGCATCGCGCGCCCAGTCTCGACTGTGTTTTTATTTGTAACCCATTATGTTGTTTACAAATGGATAGCGACGAATTAGAAGATGTTAACGAGTGCAATAATGCAAATATTTTAATAAGGGCGAATAATGAGTTGTCATGCAGTTCAGAAGATTTAAATGAAATGAGAGAAGACATGGAAGAGAACAATATAAACAATAGAGAAAATACATTACATAAGACAGATATCAGTGTCGATTGCTTACATAAAATAAATAGTAAACGAAACAGGGTGTTAGACAATGATGAGATATGGACAACAGTCACAAGAAAGGGCAAAAGGTTAGCGCGAGCAAGCACTGACACCAACACTGGGGATATAATAAGAATACCCGAGGACAAATTTGAAATAAGCGTCACGTCTGCAGAAGTGTTACCTAAGCAGTTCAAGCTATCAAAAACGTTAAATTCACAACAAATAGAAGGCATTACCCAGATAAAGTATATAAACTCGCATAAAGTCTTAATCTCATTTAATAATGAAGATAATTGTGATAAAATCATTAACTCCATATATTTTAATAACCTTGGTTATAAATTTCAGAAGACTTTGGAAATTAGTCAGTCATTTGGTGTCATCAAAGATATTGATTTGGACCTAATGGAGGAAGAGATAATGACGGGGTTAATTAGCGAAACTCAAATCATTGGTGTTAAACGACTC
This sequence comes from Catocala fraxini, assembly GCA_930367265.1. Lineage (NCBI taxonomy): Eukaryota > Metazoa > Arthropoda > Insecta > Lepidoptera > Erebidae > Catocala > Catocala fraxini. The sequence continues at coordinate 12,320,017 of OV884049.1, read as the reverse complement.
AAGCGCAGAAACAATATGGATGGGAGATGGGAGCCTTCAGAAGCTGTTCGTGTATGTTTCAAGGGATCCTCGTTACCATCATACATTCACATATTTAATACTAGAGTTAAAGTTACTCCATATCAATACCCCGTAACTCAATGTTCCCGATGTTGGAGGTTTGGGCATACCGTTATATTATGCCCGTCCAATAAAGTTATTTGCCCCAAGTGCAGTAAGAGCCATCCCAACTGTGACACTTCAAATTACAGATGTAATAATTGCACCGGAAAACATATGGTGCTATCTAGAACTTGTCCGGCATTTATTAAAGAAAAAAGAATAAGGGAATTGATGTCCGAATTTAATTGCTCATATAAAAGAGCATTGACTATATATGTCCCTCCAGAAGACTCTGCCCCTTTTACGTCACTAAGCAATAATTGTAAGGATGCAATAACTGAAGAAATGGAAGGAGATAACGTGAATCATATTATACCATCTACTAACGAAGACAGTCATACTTATGCAAATGTAGTAAAAGCAGGCCGGAATCTAAAAGTAAAAACAAAGAAGAGAAAGAACAATCAAAGGGACATACACAACCAACAAAGTTCGAGTACAGAAGACATACAAGATCACACAAGTTCAGAGGGTGACTATGAAAATAGAGATCGAGATAGGATGAATAGTGTAAGGGAATCATATATAAAACGTAAAAATACCTGGGACGAGATATATAAACAACTTAAAGAAAGAATAATGGATGGTCAAATACCATGGGACATAAAAATCAAGGAAAGCGTAAGCATAATATTTGAATGGATTATATCTTTTATCATGCAATATGTGTCTGACCTGCCTGTAGTATCTTTCTTTAAAGAATGGATCAAGACAGTGCTAGGCCCTTAATCGTCAATATCATTCAATGGAATGCCCAAAGCTTGCGACCAAAGGTTACTATGTTTGAAGCCCTATTAACTCAAGAAAAAATTCACATCGCTATCATTAATGAGACATGGTTTGATCCCGAAAGCCATTTCCGTTTGAGTGGATATAACGTGTTTAGAGAGGACCGCGAAGACGGATATGGAGGCATTGCTATTTTAACTCATAGTTCTTTAAAAGCATGTCGTGGTGAGATAAATATTATAAACACAGGGATTCAGATACTCTATATCAAATTACAAAACTGTGAACATATAGAAAACATCATATCTGTTTATTGCCCCTCATCAGTTCGTACGAGTAAGAGCGACTGGGACCAAATCTTCTCTTTGAGGACAGAAAAGACTTTGATAGCAGGAGACTTTAACGGACATCATTCTAACTGGTCTACCAAGACAGACGCCAGAGGCGTTCAGTTGTTTGACTCGCTTATGGAAAATAATTATGTTACCCTTAACGACGGTAACTCAACACGTGTTAAACTTGTTGATGGTGTAATTCAAAATACCTCCCCAGATATAACTATGGCTTCCTTGGACTTGGCACTGAAGGTTAATTGGCAAATTATGAACGAGAACCTGGGAAGTGACCATCTTGTCTTAAAAATTGAAACAGAAATTAGGCGCGCCTATATAAATAAATCTAAACGAAATTACAAAAAAGGGGATTGGATAAAATATAGACAAAAAGTTGATGAATACTTGTATAACTTAGACTTTCATTCAGATAAACAAAAAGCTTATGATGATTTTATAGAGATAATTAATGGGGCTGCAAATGAGAGTATACCCACCGTCAAATTTTGCGAAAATCCTGCGCGCGCTCAAAAATTTCAGCCAAAGCCATATTGGGGACCAGAATTATCACGTTTAGTTGGGGAGCGTCGACTTGCATTGGCAACATTCAGGAAGAATCCTACGCCTCAAAACTTACAGTCTTTGAAGAGTAAGATCAGTACTGCCCAAAGAGTGATTCGCAACGCTAAATATGAGTCATGGAAAGAATTTTGCAACAGTGCCAATGGCGAGAGCTCTGTATCTGATATGTGGAGACGGATGAAGTGGTTAAAGGGATATAGATCCCCGCGAAGTGCCGTACCTCGAGAGAAGGTTGAAACTATAATGCGTGAATTGGCTCCAGATTTCGTTCCTCCACCTAAGCCTGACTTTGTGTCTGTAAACATGGAACTATCGATCCCAATATCGATTCAGGAGCTTAATAACTGCATCAAGCGTTTAGACACGGCGCCTGGCGAGGATGGTATAGCGTACTCAATGGTAAAACATCTCCCTGATTCAGGTAAAACAGCATTATCTTTGTTATATACCAGGTTTATGATATCGGGCTTTGTTCCCAGACAATGGAAGAGGGTCAAAGTTGTTCCTATTCCAAAACCTGGTCGCACCGAGAGCTCAGTGGTTGGTGTCAGGCCAATAGCTTTACTTTCTTGCCTATGTAAAATATTCCACACGATAATTGCTCGACGACTAGAATGGTTTCTAGAGAGGGACAACCGATTTTCTAACGAAACTGTGGGATTTCGTCGGACTAGGTCTTGCGCAGATAGTCTGTCTAGATTAGTGTCTCGTATCCAGATAGGATTATCAAGCGGTATAACTACATTGGGATGCTTTATGGACATCGACAGTGCATATAATAAAATAGACATATCAGCTCTTCTGAAATTATTAGACAGTTTCGGTGCGGGTTCGATCCTATGCTCATATTTATGGGAGTTTTTACACGAGAGGCAATTGATAATTCATATAAACGATAATACAATGCTGAGTAGATTTACTGGGACTGGAATTGCTCAAGGAGACCCTCTCTCTCCACTATTATTCAATGCTGCCACTTCAAAGATCTGTCACAACTTTACGAATGTTTTTGTTTCGCAATATGCGGATGACTTTGTAATATATGTAAGCAGACAAAATATTCCGGATGCGATAAATGATATACAAGCTGCTATTTTAACTTTTCTAAATCTTATAACGGAATTAGGATTACAGTTATCATTTAATAAAACAAAATTATGTTTATTTAGTAGAGGTAATAACAAAACAAATATCGCGATAGATGTAAAGAAACATAGACTTGATTTGGTTAATAATATTAAGTATTTAGGGATGTGGTTAGACAGATCTTTGAAGTGGAAGAAACACATAAATGAAATTCATGAAAAATGTTCGAAATTTTTAAATATATTTAGGGTTTTGGCAGGTTCTAAGTGGGGTATGCATCCAAAACATCTTCGACGACTTTATGTTTCAATTATTCGCAGTAGACTAGATTATAATTGTTTTTTATATGACAACTATGTAAACAGTCAATTAGCTAAATTAGACAAAATACAAAATGTATCTATGAGGGTGATTGGGGGGTTTATCAAGAGCACTCCGATACATGTAATGGAGAATGAGCTATGTCTTCAACCGCTTTTTCTCCGGCGACGTTACTTGGCTGGCAAATATTACCTCAAATCCAGATCTGTAAAGGACAACATAACTGTGTCCGTTCTAAATGTATTATCAAACTTATGCAATGGTGTATATTGGAGAAATAAAAAGCTTCCCCTACTGGTGGTAATTCACAGATCTCTTTATCAGACTCCTGTTCATTCTAGCTCGATGTTAGATATATTTACTTTTAACATATGGGTCAGCAATATTGATTTAGCTAAAACTATAATTCATGAGATTGATGGAGTGAATTTGCCAAAGAGGGATATTGCGATTGTTAATTTAAGAGAAACTTGTATTAGATATATAAATAATAATTATAATAACTTTTACCATTTGTTTACAGATGCCTCGAAAGATAGTAATTATTCAGGTGCGGCTATATATGATCCTCATACGAACGACACTATCAAATTTAAATGTAATGAGAATATGTCTATTATGTATTGCGAGTTGATAGCCATCTCGGAAGCTCTTGCCTATACCATGTCTGTTAACAGTGACCATATCGTTATCTTTTCTGACTCTAAAAGTGCTCTACTGCATCTGGCTCGACTACCCTCGAGGTTTCGAGGTTCCCCGATAGCCTTAGTTATCCTCAATACCATAATTGAGATACGCAGGACAAAGAAAACAGTAGTTATTCAGTGGGTCCCATCTCGTATTGGCATTGTGGGTAACGAAAAAGCAGACGAGGTGGCAAAATTGGCTTGCAGCGAGGGATATATTTACAGATGTCTACCACTATACACAGACCTCATACACACTATAAAAGAAAAGTGCAATGATTTATGGCAAGAATACTTTGATAAGCGATCTCTTATTAAGGGAATATGGTATAAGACTATTCAACCAGAAACCCTACGCCACCCGTGGTTTTTAGAAATGAATGCACACAGAAATCTAATTGTAACGTTGTTGAGACTACGTTCGGGACACATACCATCTAACAAGTTTACACACCTAATGGGAAAGTCGGATACATACAATTGTCCAGACTGTAACATCATTGACGACATCCAGCATGTGTTGTGTGAGTGTGTCCGGAACGAGTCTCTTCGACGACAGGTGCTGATTAAGAACTACAACGTTGGGCTGTGCAACAGTGCCTTGGCAGCTCCATTGTCGGATGAAGCCAAAATTCTATGTGCAATATATCTTGCGAGGATGGTCTCATGAGGAATCATTTATTTATTTTTAGTTGTAATAGTCTTAAGATTATAAAATTGTTAGCTGCTCTATAGGACGACATCGTCAATATTGACGAAGTTCCTTTAAATAAAGATTAAAAAAAAAAAAAAAAAAAAAAAAAAAAAGGGTATGTTAAGCTGGTTTGGGCATGTAGAAAGAATGGACGAGGAAAGACTGACTAAGAAAGTTTATAAGGCTAGTGTGAATGGAACAGTCGCAAGAGGAAGACCTAGGCGAACGTTTCTTGATCAGATCGGAGGCGTTCTGGACAAAGGCCAGGTTAAGAGCACCTTGTACCGACGGGTGTGTAGGAGGAATGTAATGAAAGTGGATGAAGCCAGAGAAGTGTGTCAGGATCGTAGCAAATGGAAATCCGTAGTCTCTGCCTACCCCTCTGGGAAACAGGCGTGAATCTATGTATGTATGTATGTATGTATGATTGAAGCACCGATTCTTCACAACAAATGTTGCAGATTGTTTGTGCCTAACAACTATTGTCGTGGTAGAAAGCACCGACTGCTGGCAGTTCCAGCCTTACTGTGACACGCTGTAACTCACTCATACCTCAGTCACTAAAGCAGGTTAACGCTCTCTTGGACTTTAACCCAGAAGTTAATATTTTTACGGATGAATGGAAAGTATTATTATTAGTATGTATGCGGTACTGTGAGCAGAATACGTGAATGCTAAATTTTTAATTTATATTATAATATTAAATAGTGTAATTGGCGCAAGTCGTTCTATTTGATGTAAATAAATAATAAATAAATAAAACAATTGCGTATCACATCAGATTGTTTCCACGCCTTAAAGTTTACAAGACGACTAACGTACTGAGATATCTAAATACAGTAATATTTTTTCATAAAATTGTAAGAACGATATAGCACAATTTTTTTTACCTCTAAATACTTTTTACGTCATGAAGGACGGTCTAGAAAGCTCACTTGATGGTAAGTGGTAACTCCCGCTCATAGACTGGTGTAAGGTTAGGCATACGAAGCAAAGTTGCTGCCTACTATTATACGTAAGAATTTCTTACAACATCGTTTAAAAGAAGTCAGGGCGCTCGGCAAATACCTATCTTTTTTGAGCCTGATACTACAAAAAATGTCCGGTTTGTAACCCGAACTGCAACTTCATATTATTATCTGATGAGCTTACGAGAGATAATAAGATGTTCGTATCTTTAGATGTGATCTTTATATTAAAATTCGTCGGTCGTCGGGGGGTCGTTGTCTGAATGCAAAACGTGTATATTATCCTGAATAATATAAATATTCTGTATGACTTAAAATTGCAAATATCTTTAGTAAGTTTTGACATTATTTTTAGTTCTGTTGATGTTCTTAAAGAATAACATAATGAATTGAATTTTTTGGAGTTGGTGTCACGATAGGCGAGCAGACTAATGGTAAGTGGTTAACTAGCCTATGGGCACCTTTACTTATTTTAAGAATTTAATAAATATGTTTAACCAATATAATTTTATTTAGCGGACATAAAAATGCGCTTAGTTTAAATGTAAAATTATAATTTTGTCTGAAGTATACCCGTATAATCTACATCGGAATTATTAACCATCTTTTTTCTACTAGAGAAATAATAATACTAAATGTAATGTAATAATGTAATGTAAATAATAGTAAATACTACTAAAGAAGATTAATTTTAATATAATGATTTAGCTATATATTTAATCAGAACTATTTATAATTATACTCTCTCTTTTTAGCGAAAACATTTTGCCGGGCTCGGGAATTAAATACATTACAGACATAAGTTTAACCTTATAACATTTTGTGACTTTAATTTTATTTATAAGGAAGCTCTTATTAAATATATTATATGTCAAGAGTTTTATACATTTACATGTGTGCTGTTTTTGCCGACTACACTAGAAAGAGTTGTGAATGTCACTGGATATTCATTAAAATGAATGCATCGTATTGGCGTATATAAGGCAGGGCTAGGTGGGCCATGGCTATCCCAGAACTGTCTGTTGCCCACCGCAGAATATTAGAGTTCAAATTTTTTTTATCTCTCATTTATAATATAATTCTTTAGAATAATTCCTGGCGACTACTTAACCACCATGCTATCCGCACAGTCTAGAGTTGTAAGTAGTTTAGATTATTTTCCTATAAATTGAATATATAAATTGAAGTTGCAAGCGCCTCTTGCACTACGTTTTCCTTACCACGGTATTTGTTTTTGCTGCTGCTTTGTTTTGCGACAGCATTTAGTCTAAATGCGATTAGAGCAACCAATTTTAACGTCTAATAATAAATTACGAAAAGTCGTAGAACTAAAGTTGTTATGTAAAGTATAAATAAACCACGGGTAAAATGTAATTAGTATACTTATTTTAATTAAATCTCTATAAAATGCAGAAAACAAATTATTCTATCGGATTTTCTTGAGCAAAACACAGGCAGGTCCATTTATAATGCTATATATAACAAACAATCACGGGGAAAATTGCCATAACAATACGACGCCGCAGAAAAACCTATTCGTTTTATCACCTTCTTCTCCCTTAGCCTTTATTATTCCCAAGTCACTTGGGGTCGGCTTTTCTGGTCTAACCGGATTTGACTGGATATTAGTTTTTACACGGAGCGGCTGCCACCTGACCTCCGCAACCGGAAGGCTAACGATACCCTAAGACTAGACCAGTGTCAGGATATTAGAGGGTACTGACTTTCCCAATAACGACTGCCATAGATGTTCATGGCAGCCGGGACCGACGGCTTAACGTGCTCTCCGAGGCACGGAGCAGGCGATAATTGTCAATCAATACGCACATTATTTCGAAAAGTCATATAACTTCCGAAACTCAGAGGTGCGCGACGTGGGTTCGAACCCGAGACCCTCTGCATTGCAGTCTGTTGGTCTCCCCACTGAGCTATCGCTGCTCTATGCTATGCTATGCTATTTGTTTTATCACTTATTTACCAAATACCCTGAAGCAAACACTGCTATACAGAATACGCATATTATGTGTGAAATTAAGAAAGAAAATAGATGATTTATGGTGCCGAAGCGATAATTAAATACTGTAGCTTTTATCACTTGCGAAATTTAATGGCGACGTTTATTTAATTTTATGTAATCATAATTTAATTTTAAAGTTGCATGTACACTGTACAGTCATCCCCTTCAACCTTTAAGAGTTTTCGTTTATTTATACTTGAGATTTAATCTTATTGTCGGCTTTAGGGGTAAGCGATGATTGTAAGGAAGATATTATGGCGATCAAAACGATATATCTTGTTATAACGATTGCAGGCTGTTGTTATTATTGTGAATATCCATAAATAAGAATATTTTATATCAGGCTAAGAGGTTTAATGTCCCTTGAATATCGGTCACACCGGCGAGAATGGCCGTATACCGTCATGTGTGTCTGAAATCATAAATGCACTCTTGTGAGCTTTTCCATACTCTAGTATAGAACTGGTACAAAAATGATCCTCTGAAACGTCCATGACTTCTACGGTGGAGTCATGGACGTTTCGCTCGTTCGTTCCGTTCCGTGACCCCTACGGGGGAGTCAAAAATCTTTAGTATCTTTTTGGCGACCAATCACAACGAGAGACCAATCACAACGAAAGTTTTCTCGACTCCCCCGCAGGGGTCACGGACGCCCAAAGGTAGAGTTTAAAAAAAATTTTTTAAAGGTTAGTAAGGTATTCGTATGTTAACTGATGGCCTCGATTGTGCAGCGTGCCTGCCATATTTGCCATGCCTGCCATGATTCCCTGGTTGAAGTGTTTCTGCGTTTTTCTGTCAAGGAATCCTTAGCAGCAGCATGGGGTCTCAAAATGTACCTGTGAAATGTTAGAAGGTAGTTTCGCCCCCTTTATGAGAATAATTATTTATTTTATTTAATATAGGCGTGACAGTATGTATATATTTATTTAGTATGTAAATACGTTATCTAGTCAGTTTGAGAGTTCGAAAAAACTCTTATACAGCAGCTTTGTCCGTCTGTTATACAACTTTCAACTCAAGAATCGTAAGAGCTAGAGACTCGCGGTCAACGCCTTTCGACTCAATATAGTCGATATACCCACGAAATTACTATGACCTTTGACCTCTGACCTCAAGGTCACGTGATACCATTTTTTCGAACCCCAAGATTAACGGCAAATCATTGCCGTTTCTCACTGGTTTAGTATTCATTTTGGTTAGTAACTCAGAATTCATAAGTATCAATATAATTTACGGATTTCTTCGCGTGGCGCGAATCGATATCATGATTTTTTACGTGGTTAACACATATGATAAAATTATCACGGTAGTATCGATTCACACGGTCCAAACCGCTGGCAGTAACTAGTCTCTTAAAATCAACTTTATAACGAATTGATATATGCCACTGATATTTCATTTTAATTAAAGTGAACTGTTTTGTTTTGTGAAAACTTATAATTGGTGTGTGTTGTGTTATTGACGTGTTTACTTCAACTGGAAAATTTCAGTATTTATTAAATGAAATACATTTTATATTTTATTTAAAAACGAGTAAAATTCTTCTCATTATATGCTAGCTTTTCCTCCCGGCTCCGCACGAAAATAGTACTTATTTTTGAACAAAAGATTTTGATTTGACCTTATTTCTTTGTATGCACAATTTTACGTTAATCGATCGAGTAGAATCGGTAAGACGTTAAAACGTAACAAACAAACAAAAAATCTCAGGTTCATGTTTATAATATTAATTAGATTATATATAGGTATAGCTAGGATTGAGTGTACTATGATGTACAACTATGAGTGCCTACGTGGCACAGCGATAGTGAATGCGCCCTGTGCATAAGGTCTCAGGTCGAATCCCGGATTTGGCCAACAAAATGTAATCGGGTTTTCTGCCAAGAAATCTCAATAGCATGCCGGAGTTAAGATGAAGGCTGAGTAAGACAATCCCGTGCCTTGGAAAGTACTTAAAGCAGTTGGTCCTGCGTCTGATTCCGCTCCGGTCGTGTCCGATGATGAGAGATAAGGAACAGACAGTGCACTTGTGTACTATAATATCTCCTGCGCAGATAGCCAGTCTATGTTAAGATTGACCGCCGTGACCGAAGTCCGATCTAGAGGACATTAATTAGTATGTAATAAAGGAGACAGCTCATCCAATGTTAATGTATGTGTTTACTCTGTTAATATGCCTTATAAATAAAGAGCACTCATTTACTATTAAATGAGTGCTTTATATGCAAAGTCAATTTTAAAGTCGAATTATTAGGTGCAAATTCAATAATCATTTATTCATTCAAGTCACAATGTATCACTTTTGAACGCCAAAAGATATAGGTTAGTAAATATACTAAGTTATTAAAACTACAATTATGTTAGTTGCCAGGTTCAGGCAAAGGTTTGAGTCTATAAGAAGATAACTTCAAGAAACTCATGGCCACTTTTTCAAATCGCCTACAAATATAATTTCAGTAACATATCCTGTGTTATAACGTAACACTTCCGGCCTCACATATACTGCTAGTTCGGTTACAACTTAACCACTATATGTATATTAAAACCTATTATCGTTTTATAATTTAATTAATAATTTTGTAATCAATAATCTAAATAGTTATTTCATATTTCTTTATACTTAATTATATTTATTAGCTTGGCGCCTTCCGCTTGTCAGCTTCCGGCGCGATTAATAAATAGTACGTATTGTTAGGTACTGATCTCTATACTTTTTTACACTATGTAGAATAATCAATCCTATAATCATTTTGTTTTACTGTGTATAATATAATGATAAAGCTATTAGATTCTTACTGATTTTGTCACACCGGCGTATCTGCTTCCGGTGTAATAAATCCTTAATGTTACATAATCCTGTATTATTAAATAATAATTGTATGTAAATAATCATCAGAATAATTAAGATAAACAATGTTTAATATTATCTACTGAGTTTGTGAATTTAGTATTAAATTAGGTCAAATGTTTGTATAAATACCGGCGGTTAGAATGTTTTGGGGGCATTCATATTCTTACCGTTGAAACGTGCATTCAAGATAATATAAGTGCTTTTCTGTACAACTTGCGTCTTCATTGTCGCCGCCACCCTGACTATTCACCTTTTTACACCTGTGTATCGTTGCAATAATCGCATGGCTTGGCTAAGTGTGTTTTAGACGCACTCTATACCTTGCTTCCTCTCCAGGACGTAAGTACATATTAATTCAATGTTATTAGATCTGATTTTTAGCTCTGAGCTAGTTTTTAAATGACTACATACGTAGGTACATAAAAATAATATTAAATAATATTATGTATATTAAAACGTGCAACAATCATCAAAATCACTTTCCTTTTCAGATCCATATTTACTTTATTTATTGCATAAAATGTTCGCAACCCTATCTAAAGGTTAATCAACTTTATAGTTTCGTTTAATATGATCTCGTATTTTCTACACGAGTTTATAACGACATTTTAATATCACCGATGATTCGTCGACCCATTTGCATTTGGCAACGAAACCAGATTAAAAACATTATTTTGGTAATAATATGATTGCGTGAAAACACCGTACAACCGCAATATACAGATTGAATCGTAATAAAGTAATATGGACGCCATCTTGAATTCAAAATGTGGCGGGGAACGCCATGTCGTTAATTTATTTTTAATTGTCTATGGCATGAAACTGTTTTAAAAAGACGCGACGGCGGCTTTCTATTCTTATTTTTTTATTGCCGTGAATTATTGCCGGTCTGCTTGTTGATTTATTGTGTTTGTACTGATTATAAGATAAAATTTATATGTAGGACAATTAGCAATTTGAATTAAATCGTAATTTGAAAGGCAATCGATCGTATAGCTTGCAGTCTCTATATAAGTTGGTCTCTTGTATATTTGTGTTTTGTATTACCATACCGGCCGTATGCAAGTTAAATATTCACATATCTACAAGAATATACACTATTAAGAGTATCTTTAAAATGACCTTACTTTATATGCTTAACGTGTCGCGATTTAAATCATTGTAGGCATTTTGATACATTTAGTCGGTGTTTTAATATAGTGGGGTAAATGATAGATGATTATCTGGCCAGTCGACAGTTTCAGGGCTATCCATTATTCACGCCACACCCTGTATAAAAATCTGACATACCTTCAAGAAACTACGGCCACGCCTTTAAATCGCTAATTTAATATAATTTCAGGATCATATCCTATGTTTCGTTGCAATAAACGCATAGCTTAGCCTAAGTGAGTTAAAAAAGCACGCACTCTAACTCATGTCTACTCTCTAGCTGTTAAGCCGGTGTTTTAATACATATATAAAAGTCTGATATTGTAATATTGTCTTCTATTTACGCGAATATTATTCATTGAAATTAAACTGCTATATACGGATTTTATCGCGTTGTTTATTTGACACTTTATTACAAAATTTTGAAAATTGTTACACTACTACTACTATTAAACTTTACAAATTTTTAAGCTAATTAAATTATTATTAAACTATAGATTTCATTTATTTTTTACACTTTCCCCGACGTTTCGGTTGCTTTTCAGCAGCCATGGTCACGGGGAGACTTGTGTTCTGAGATTCAAAATCTATTTAGTTTGTCTATCGATCTCCACACAATGTCAGATTTTTATAAATTAAAACACCGACTAAAGATATCAAAATGCCTGCAATGTTTGAATCGCGGCACGTTATGCAACCTCGCAGTCGACACGCTGAAAGCAATACTGTCTTTGCCAAGATATTATTTATTCCGCACTTTTGGAGGCGGATGGGAGGTGTGCCGTGCAAATATGGCCCAGAATATCCAAACATAAATGAACAAAGTTTCTCGTTGCAATATTTATAAGAGAATGTTTTATAAAAATATAAAGACTTTAATACTTCTTCCTGTTTTGTTTGCTGTGTTTTAAAAACGTTCAGTATTTTATGGTTTCTTCCGTTACGTCTTTTTTATCTATGCATAGATACAGACGAGACGAAATCTTTTTGTGTTATTTGTTTTATACGATGTTTTTTGTTGTTGAAACGATTTATACGCTATATCCATAAGCAAATTAACAAAAAAAAATTTAACAGGCTGTCTTACGCTTGTAGACTGCTGTAATTGTTTTACTAAATTAGCTAATAGCCAAACAAATTACTCAACATGAGTTTGATTTGATACGTCGATGTAGTGTTAAACTGAAACTACAATACACAGTTACAGTACAATCTCAACTTTCTTACTAATATTGTAAATGCGAATGTGAGTTTATTTGTTACAATTTCACGCCTACATGTTGTCATGGGAACAAAAAATGACATAGGGACTTTTTTACCCTAACTTACATTTACGCGAGCGAAGCCACGGGCAAAATCTAGTAATTAATATACTGTTTTCACTGTTTTTGTGTTGTTGTTTGGTACCTTTTAGGAACCGCGTGTAAGTCTATACTTAAATAAATTATTAAATTTGATTAATGTTTAATTAGTCATCTGCTAATAAACTTACTGGTGCACTCAGAAATATATTATGATACATACATTCTGACTTAAACCTATTTCCCAGAGGTATTAGCAGTTACTACGGATTTCTTTTTGCTATGAATTTGGCATATCACTGTTCTCTTCTCAGTGTGAATAGACACCAGGCTGGCCCAGTTGACCAGTGACAGGTTGAGAAACTTCACATATGTTAGAGAGCATAATGGAGAACTTTCAAACATCAGCATGGTTTTCTTTGCCGTTAAAGAACACTTTTGCTTCATTTAGTTTGAGACGTTGAGTACATTCTGCAAGCACGCTCGTCGGTGTAGACTGTAGAGTAACCTAGCCTTTCTCCACAATGTCTCCAATAAGGTCAGAGACATTAATTGGTTATTTAGTAAAGGTTTACGTTGGTTAACTATTACAAGTACTTCAGTAATTAATGCATGTTCCTGTTTTACAGAATATTATTGTCTTCTGCTTACGCGAATATTATTCATTGAAATTAAACTACTATATACGGATTTTATCGCGTTGTTTATTTGACACTTAATTACATAATTTTGAAAACTTCTACACTACTATTACTATTAAACTTTACTAATTTTTAAGCTAATTAAATTATTATTAAAACTATTTATATTTAAATTGTCTCCGTCGTTTCGGTTGTTTTTCAGCAGTCATGGTCACGGGGAGACTAAGATCGTAGTTGTCTCGATGTTCCAGTGTAGTTATTTCAAAGTACCCAAACATAATTGAATCATTGGTGTTTTCAAAATTATGTAATAAAGTGCCAAATAAACAACGCGATAAAATCCGTATATAGTAGTTTAATTTCAATGCATGTCCCCGTGTTAATTTCTTGAGGTGACATTCTTGATTTGATTTGATACAGTATTTAATTGCAACTCAAGACTTAGTCGTCTACAATACATATAGATAATAAAATCCATAACACTTAGGGCATATCTAATGCCGAGATAACCACTGTACAGTAAGTACAATCGCAATCAAGATAACCTAATGACCTACATTGAATAAAAACATTTTTTGTATGATGACAGGCCTGTAATCTGCGGATGTGCGTCATAGCTGACCTTTTTGTATTATACCTGGCTTCATCCAAAAATAACCTTTTTCTAAAAATAGGCTTCGGTTTGCATACTGTTATTGGTTAGCGGGGATAAAGCTGTCATCGTTACAGTAACCATGAATTTGAGTATCCTGAGACACGAAGTTAGAAATATATAATGACTACCTCGATGACACAGTGACATAACTAATAATGCACAATTAAGTACATGTATTGCATGTAAGTATAATCAATCACCTTGATAGTCAACGCGTTACGGGTGTTCGAGGTTCGTTCCCCACATTAGACAAAAAAAATACTTACATACATATACATACACCATATAAAGTTTTTGTCTAATGTGCATAGGATAGTTGCCTTGAATCTGGGTGTTCTTTTGTCTGCCGGTTCAACATAATTATTTTAAAGCCTCTAGCGACAAAGGGTATAAGTTTAAGGATACTTTTACTCACATCGGAAACAATCATTCAGCAAAACTGGATAGGTCAGTAAGAACTGCTAACCACTTGTCATTTGTAAACCTAAATGACTAGTAATCTGCCCAAAAAAGTTACCTAATCCGCTTACCAGTAAACAAGCCGTGCATTACTTTATCATCCATGTGCCGATTGTTCAAACATCAGTCAGCAGCAATAAGGCTTTTGACTTTTGGCCAATCATTTTCAGAACACCTATCATTTCTTGCTATCATTTCTTATTATCTGATTATTGTATCATTCTTCATGGTGTAATAAGAAAATAATACTTACCCTACACTACAGATAGTGGTTTTTTTTTAATTTAATTTATTATTTCATTATTAATTTATTGTTATACGAGTAAATCAACGTAATCTTTATTATAAAAGCTTAACCACCTACATTTTTGTCAAATTGAATTTTCCATTTAAGATATTAAGTATTATACTATAAGTTAATATTAATAATTATTGATAGATATTATCTTTAATATTCGTTATTAGGTTTCCTCACCAAGATGATAAAACTCTATCCCCTATAGTGCGACTTCGACTGTCTGTCCGTGTATCTATCCAAATGTTTGTCAAATATGACCCCAAGTTTACCGCAATAATAATAAAAACGATTAAAAATGTTTCAATTCTTTTTGCGTTTGGTATTTCAAAGTGGATTTACTAGATTAAGCGTGGTGTCATATGAAATAATCCAATTTATTTTATTTATTTTTGTGCGGTATGGTTAATAATAATAATAATAATATTCTACCACATACACACAACACCATCTAGCCCAAACTAAGCAGAGCTTGTACTATGGGTTCTAGACAATGGATAAACATACATAGATACTTTTTTTTTTGTAAATACATACATATTATACATAGAAATAGTTGTTAGCTTATGATGAAAGATGTCAAAATATACTGTAATCAAAGATGAAATAGGCTCCAATAAAAGTCACACACGCACACTTAATTACAAGTATATTGTACCACAATCATTAGTCGAATGAAAATATATAATGTCAAAACATTTTATAACGTTACTATACAAACTGCCTTATTTAATACCTCCATGACGTAGCATAGAGGACTTTACAAACATTAAAATAATAAACACAAAGAACAACCGTTTATGGGACAACACACGCTTTTGAAAGTTGCAAGCTTCGAACACAATAACATCCAGTACATGACAAACAACCACTTAAATCACTGCTCCATCCATACACTTCATTAACGGCACTTACTATCACATTTTTTACTATAATATCCACATTTTCCAGCCACACGCTGTGGAACTTTATCTCTGTAAAACAATTAATGATGGTCACCCTAAAACGCTTTTTGGAAAATGATCCAAAAGCCGGGCGCGTGGACACGAAATTATGAAATTAAAGGAAAACAAAGCAATTTTTTTCAATATTTTGGGATTTTCTTTGTTTGCCTACGCAGTACATCAATGAAATATAATATGCAAAGTCTACTCGGACATGATTGCTAAGAGTAAATTCTACGCTTAGACCAAAGTAGGTACAATGTTTTGTTATAGTAGGTATATTAAGACAGCAGTCATAGCCTGGAGTTGGCCTTGTTGAGAGAAATACACAATTGAAATGTTATTGCTTTTTGATTTAGTAGCAACTATAGTTGGACACCGTTAGACTGCCACGGAGCAGTCTTGAGTTCAATCCCAATTAGATTTTTAAACCCTAACTGATTCCATAATTAATTGACAATTATCGCCTGCTCCGTGCCTCGGAGAGCACGTTAAGCCGTCGGTCCATGCTGCCATGAACATCTATGGCAGTCGTTATTGGGAAAGTCAGTACACTCTAATATCCTGACACTGGTCTAGCCTTAGGGTATCGTTAGCCTTCGGGTTGCGGAGGTCAGGTGGCAGCCGCTCCGTGTAAAAACTGATATCCAGTCAAATCTGGTTAGACTAGAAAGCCGACCCCAAGTGACTTGGGAATAATAAAGGCTAAGAGAGAGGAAGAACTAATTCTATAATACGGACTGCACGGCTGGCGTAGTGGGTTAGGTGGTGGCCTGACCACTGCCGCTGCGCCGAGTGTTGTGGTTTTGATCCTCACAAGGGGAAACTGTGCAAATAGTTAGTTTGAGTCTGCGTGTTCTGTGTCCGTTTTTTAAATGTTTGTTAAGGCCCCGCGAAATAGAATTTGACTGCCAATACTCCACTTCTTAAATCTTAAATTCCAACAAATAGCACTTAACACATAAGCCAAAAGCATTTTAAATATAGCTGGAGTATTTACGTTCTAGTTTGCCAGCGAAACGCCATAAAAACCATAATTAATTTAACGTTTCATTATTACGGAGTCGAGAATCGTAAAATGGTCGTAAATCAAAACTAAATATGATTTTAGTTTGTTGACTTAATGTTAAATGGGGTTTAGTCAGTGGTGATGTGACAAGCTTAGGACTTAGTTATGCCAGTGGTTAAATGGTAATTTGAGTGCTGGTGATGTGCAATATGACTTTAATCTGTAAAAACTAAAATTTATCCTAATATTCAAAATGCGAATTTGAGTTTGTTTGTTTCGCTTTCTCACCATGACTACTTGACTGATAATCATGAAATTTTCATTTTCTTTTAAATATTTTTTATTCCTATACTTGTCGTCAGATGTACAAAAAGGACATAAGATACCTCATTTTTTTTATTCTGTTCGTCAAAATGACCACACTCCGCCAGATGGTAAGCAGTAGTCCAAGAGCAGTGGCCTCGACACTATCCTCAAAGCAGCTGAGGCGATATTGAGGTCCCTACTTTGACGGCCTGAGGTGCTTTTTCACGCCCCGCTTAAAGGATCCAGGATTGAAGGAAGAAGGAAACACGTGCCTCAGCAGAGAATTTCATACCTTAATCGTTCAGCAGAGGTATGAGGACCCAAACTTGCCGGTGCGCGCTCTAATCGACTCTACCGTGTAAGGATGGCATCTGAGCCCAGCACACGTTGTTCTGGACCTATCCAGCCACCATCCAAAAATTTTATTAAAAGGGTAGGGCGGGATGTCGTTAAATAACTTGCAGAAAACTCCCCGTGCTATATTCTGTAGAAACATGCCAATGAGGCAACGTCCCAACGGAGATGCAGAGGTTCAAATAACCTTTCATTAAGAAAACGTACTATGCCCGAGCAAGCGAAGCCGCAAGCTTCAAGTAAATAAAAGCGCGAAACTAATTGATTTAAAACTGCTACATTTTATCATCTCTAGACCTAACTAAAACTTTGTAGAAAATGAAGTTTCGGGTTCGATTGCCGGGTGGGGCAAAGTTTGTTTTATTGTCAAAAATTCTCAATAGCAGCACGGACTCTGGAAGGTTGCCATGCCTTGATGGCAAAAATGCCTTGCTCGTATAACATTAGGCCCAAAACCATAGTGGCGAAATTTATTTACCTATAATGCTTCTTTAAGCTCTTTTTTAGATTATTCGAGACATTATAACAAAAAAAAATTTAATAAATAAATATCTGTAGTAACAGGAGTGAAAAAACCGTCAAAGAGTATAGATTTCTTTGTTTTTTTTTAATTTCTCGCTATTAAAACACGTAACTTAGATTTTTTTATATTTTTCTGATAGCTATTATAACTTAGCCTGTTACCTGATTCCAGCTTGATGTCGACTTCTGGGACAACCTGTATATCTATGTTCTTTATTCTATTATCAAAATTACATATGCATTTGGCTATATAATATGCATTGCAACTTTAAAATGATTCGTTTTCGAGATTAACAAGGAACACTATTATTAACCAGCTTTAGCTATTGGACAGTTTAATATAGGCTTGTTATCATAAGCAATTTTGAATTTTGATAAAGTTTCTTATGATAGGTTTGATTGTCTTCCATAACTCTTTATCAAGAAGAAGAAGGAATCATGTATCTTCCCAGTGAGAACGCGCTTATAATATTTATAACCAGCTTATGCCCGCGGCTTTGCTCGCGTAAAAGTAGGCTAGGTTAGGTTATATTAGTAACAATACTTCTTTTTAAAATAAAATACCTATATATGTTGCTCAATGACAATTTAGTTTTCTAATCGCGAAAGTATTTTTAAAATCGTTTGAGCAGTTTTTGAGTTAAATCCTTACAAACAAACAAACAAAATTTTTTATCTTTCCTCCTTATAATATTAGTATAGATCATAAAACACGGTTTTTTTTAAATGGCGATTTCGTGTACTTCCTTGTATACAATGTAATATTGAAATAATTTTTGCCAGGCTAACAAAGTCTCAATTTAAAATTAGCACCAAAATATGAATGAGCTTTTGAAAAGTTCTATATAATTTATTTTAGTACTCTCTCTCTCTGTCTAGATAGTCGGGTATATTCTTGAGTACAATGTTTTGTAGGACTGCTTAAGTTATCCAGCGGCGAAGGCGACTGATGAGTATGGGTTCTAAGGTTAGATGGCCTTGCGATTCTTAGCAGGCGACATATGGTTGTGTAATACATTTCTGCCTATCCCTTCAGGGATATAGGCGTGTCTATGCAAATATGTCATTTGTAAAGTAAATGTGTTACTACGATGGTCTCTATAATTAATTCCTTGGCCGACGTGTATTTATTACGTAAACGGTACTTAAACATTTTCCAGATATTTAAAATAAGACTTGATTAGTTACAAAAAGTCACTAACCATAAACGGTCTTTTTATGGTCCTTTTTACGTCTGCGTAGTTTTATTTTAGATTCGAGACAATTAAGTTACAAAGTCAAAACTCTATAGTTCATTCATCTGGCTTTAGAAGTCATGATATATAATACATGTATTAAAATTTTCGGTTTTCTGATGACTAAGACATCAAAATTGCAATAAAGAGTTCGTTGGTTTTGACCACACTTATGGTACTGCTGATATGAATCTTTAACGCAAGCTTTTAGTTAAGGTCTGATAAAATTGCGAATATGATAATATAAGCCCATTGTATAAACTATCCCACTGCTGAGCACGAGCCTTTTCGGGTTGAAAAGAGTTGGGTTATCGTCCACCAGGCAGGCCTTGTGCGGGTGGACGGACTTCACGAATCTTTGAGAACATGCAGGTTATCTCACGATGTTTTCCTTGATTGTTAAAACGAGCGGTTATTACCTATTTAATACGCACTTAACGTCGAATAGTTGGAGCGTGTCTCGGGATCGGACTTGAGACATCTGCATGGTAGTGTAGCGGTCTCCTACCAGGTTATTGCTTATCTGTAAAAAGTAAAATAGTAGCGGGCAAAATAACACTAAGAATAAGCTATATTACTATACCGTTACATGATTATTATGTTAACATAGAATAGAGTTAAGAGGTCAATTTTATTTTCAATCTCAACGCTTTTAATTAACATTGCATTGCATAATTATTGATATGCAATAATTAGTTTATTAGTTAGTCAAGAACGATGAAATTGAAATTGAAATTAAACTGGTAACTCTATTTTGCAGCAATAATTTTAACCACGAATAAAGATTCAAACGAGAGCAGCGATTCTTAATAATCAAACAAAAAATTAACTACGAAATATGAAACAGAAGTATCATGGCAGCGAAATTTTATATCTCAACGAAATTTAGTAAACGTTGGACAAAAGATATAAAATTTAATTTGATGTTCACCGACGAAAAAAGAACATTCTAACCAAAGGGACGAGAAAAACTAAAGATTGAGAACCATTTGATATCTATCGTATATTGAACATTATTTTGCATTTAGAGTGAAAATGCATCTCGAACAATGTTTAAAGATAGAAGTTATTTTCTCGAGCGTGTTGAATAAATAACTTTGTTTGAAAATTGTTTCAAGACTTGCTTCTAAAAAAGTCTTCTGTTACAAAATATTCCACTACGGATGGCTGGCTTTCCACGGTGTGTGATCTTACGGATTACCAAGCATGAGGTCGCACCATCGTCGGTCGCAGTGTGAACAAAATGCCGTCGGTCATTGCGTAGATACGTCTATTACAGTGTGCCACATGACAACTTGCTTTAACGTGTGTGGTGGTTTTGGGTTATTCATCACGAAAACATTATGTTGTGTAATTAATTTAATTATACATATTACCTCGGTGCTCTATAGTGTGTATATTACTTTTCCATGATGATGATAGTTAATCTATTCTGTTTCTGTGAGGCCGTCAATATATTAACATATGTGGCAGTTTGAGTTAATCTTGCCATCTTACGGTAGGTAATTCTACGACAACACAAGCACCAGTCGTGCATAGCAATCCGTTATATCACGCACCGTGAAAATGAACGCGTATATCTGTAGGTACATATACGCTTTTGAATAAAATATAATCCAAAATAGAATTGTGTAAATTCTAATCGAATTTTAGAGAAGTGTATTTGCAATCGCGCATATCACTTAATCGAAATCAATGCTTGAATCGATGTGTTAGGTATATCTCTTGTATCGCGATATTCGCGATATACTTAACAGTATATCGGTACCTATGTTTTCTGATAATACTATCAGACCGAGTAAAAGTCACAAAATTAAATCTATTTCTTCTGAAAATAGAATCGAGCGTCCGATAGACGTCAGTGACCTTAGATATTGAGACAATTGTTTTACTTATGTTTGTAAGTTGGTTTTTAGCTATCTGTAGTACATAGCTATTAATTCGTATAATCACGGTAATGTTATCTAACAGTATTCTACCTTCATACAAACGGTCGGAACGCAAGTCATACCAACGCGCGTCGAGGTCGGTAGGCACATAAATAAATATATAAAAAAAATAAAAATGGTTTTTATTGTTTCTCAAACATTGTCATGCATCACAAAATTGAGACGTTCCCTGTAAGTTATAAAAATACTTGTGATGGGGTCGCCTCGCAACTTCCCTTACTTACTATCTAATTTTACAATGTTGAGTAGAAACCAGTATAAAAGAAATAAAATGAAAAGAATTATTATAGAAGAGAGAAAAATTCGGCGGCTCCATTAGTGTGCGTGTATGTGTATGTGTGTGCGTATGGTATGCAGCATGCGTGAGTGTTCATGAATAGGAGGTGTGTGTGTGTGTGTGTGTGTGTGTGTGTCTGTGTGTGTGTGTGTATCAGCATGAGTGGAGGGGGTTTGAGTGATTCTGAGTATTGCGTTTTAGTGCTTAACAGATTCGGGTTAAAATTAATTCTATTTCCTCATAACTTTGCGTTTTTAGCCAATCCGTTACCGATTGTTTACAGTCATATAGCAACATAGGATATATATTCAATTTAAGGTTTAGTTTATTGTATACATATGTTGATTGTGTGGTGTACTGTCGTCTAGCAAAGACAGTACGAACCCTTGGGGAGTGGGCCACAATATCTTTCCGTCTCCTATCAAGATTTGCTGGATTGAAACACAGTGACTTATGCAGGTCTAAAATTATGTTCAGAAGATACAATTTTCTAACAGTCAGCAGACCGCTAATCCTGTAAAGATTATCTGTGGAGTACCTGTAAGGTTTGAAATACATGACCTTGATAAGAGACCTCTGGGCTCTTTCTACATCTAAGAATTTGATTTTTGTGGCCCCTTCCCGAGATCGGTATACAATATGTTATCACTGACTGTGCCAGGGCAACATATATTGTATTGAGTATCTGTGCTGGCATTATGTGACGCAACGTTTTGAAAATCCAAATAAGTTTTCTAACCCTAGTCATAATAACTTCAATGTGAGAGTGCCAGGACAATCTTTGGTCAACTGTTATACCTAGATATCTAGTGGATCGTACTTGTTGGATGTTTTGACAGTTACAATTAGAGCCCTGCAGTGGGTTGGCACACTCATGAATCATGATCCCAAAGTCAGCACCTGGCTGTGTCCTTTGATTAGGTGTGAAGCAGATAAAGTTAGTTTTGTTTATGTTGAGGGTTAAAAGGTTTGCATTTAGCCAACTAGCTATTTCCGTCAGACCACGTTCAGCAGCAAGTTGCAAAGCATTCCATGATGTCCCAGTAAAAACAACCGCAGTGTCATCCGCATAGGAGAAGATCCGCCCGCCACTGCTCCGAATATTACATAACTCATTAATGTATATCAAGAACAGTGTCGGGCCAAGCACACTTCCTGCGGGACTCCGTAAGTTACGTTTTCTTCGCCACTTATCATGTTACCAATTTTGACTTGTTGTTTTCGATCACACAGATAGCTTTTAAAAAGTGACAAAGCCGCACCTCTTATGCCAATGGTTTCAAGCCTGTGCAGAAGGATGGGGACAGAAACGGTGTCAAACGCTTTTTTAAGATCTAGAAACACTGTTAGGCATTTGTATCCTTTATCCACATTAGTTATGATTTCATTAGTCAAGGCCTTAACAGCATCTTGTGTAGATCTTCCTCGCCTAAATCCGTATTGTGACTTGGATAAGATATCATATTTATTTAGGTAATTGATCAGTCTATTATTTAATAATTTTTCTAATATTTTTGAGATACATGTTAGTACGGATATAGGTCGGTAGTTATTGACATCGTTCATGTCCCCCCCCTTGTGCACAGGAGTAACCAGAGATCGTTTAAAAGCGGTAGGAAATTTTCCGGATGCAAAACATAAATTAGCTAGTTGGCTTATTAAAGGTACAATAAAGTCCCTAGAAATTTTCAAGAACTTAGTCGGTATACCGTCCCAGCCAGGTGAGCTCTCAGAATCAAGATTCATCAGTATGCCATTGAACATGGTTCCAACCTTGCCAAATGTGGGGAATTTCCCAAACTGCGGAGAATCTCAAGTTGGTTAGGGATTTATTGGGGATTGGCACTATGCGGGGAAAATGCGGGTTTTTAAAATCTTCGTGTTATTTATTAATACATAATATTATAAATTGAAATAAATATAAAAATTAATATGAAAGAATACTTTGGCAGCACCTAGTAGCTACTGTGAATATTAAAAACGGTGAATAATGTTCGCAAACATATAAATTATGACGTTCTTGTTGCTCATGCTGCCATTTTCAAATGCATTGGTCGAGCGTAAAAGGGAGCTTAAAAATTTAAATACAGAAATCCGCAATCGGCTAAATACAGATACTGAATATCTTTAATGGCAGCAAGAGACGGGAATTAAAATTTGGCGGCAGTGTCAAGTTTAACCCTTTGAGCAAAATGGTTGCAACAAATATGTATATGGGAAAAGTGTAACAGTACAAAACGTAAAAATAATAATAAAAATAGTTTTAACGTTTTTCATTGTTTAAAATGATATTGAGGGGAATTTATGGGGAATCAGTAGATTTTTGTACCTAAATTTGGGGCATTTCAATCGCATTTCAAATTTTTGGGGAATTACGTACATTGGCATTGGCAACCATGCTTGGTTCGCAAACAGTCGCGAATGTACCGCAGCGATGAAAGGACGGTGTGATGGTTTTGTAAGCAGTAAGCGTGCGACTTGTTAATATTTGATTCAAATAAGTACAAGTACTTACATAATAATTAAAAAAGAGCAGTGATAGCTCAGTGGGGAGACCAACAGACTGCAATGCAGAAGGTCTCGGGTTCGAACCCACGTCGCGCACCTCTGACTTTCGGAATTATGTGCGTATTGATTGACAATTATCGCCTGCTCCGTGCATCGGAGAGCACGTTAAGCCGTCGGTCCTGGATGCCATGAACATCTTTGTCAGTCATTATTGGAAGAATGTCGATACAAAAGATCCCACTGGGTCGAAGTGTCGCCGGTCTGCACTGACTGGCCCCCACATAAGATAAGATAAGATACATTATAATTATGGCAAAGTACAATTGTAAACAAAAGTATATTTAATTAAAGTTTTTATCCGAATGCGGATTTTTACACATACTATTAAATTTAACAATAAAGCTTTTCGTACGTCTCAGTCGAGGCGCAAATAATTTTCAGCCTTAATTATATAAGGTTGTTTTTTTATTAAATCTACTAATCAAAAAACATAACATGATTTTTATTGAATATTTTCTATTTCATTCACAACAAATTAATTTTTTTTAATAGTAATATTATATTTACAATCACAAAACTAGAAAGAAACTCAAGTAGGTAGATGGAATTAAAATAGGTGGGCAGCCCTCTCGCGTATTCACGGACCGCTCGGCTGTAGGTAATTATTTCAAGGACAGAGTTGAGTTACAGTACTGTAAAATAACATTACCGTGGTATAATCGCTTAGTTTTATCTTTTTTAAAGAAAACAATTTTGCACACGTCTTAAATCCTGATCGCAAGGAACTTTACAAACGTTCATACAAAGAACACTCAGGCTCGGAACTATTTTCGGATTGTCCCGTGTGGGATGTGAACCCACAACATTTGGCGCAGTAGCAATAGTAAGACGACATCTTAAACTACTACGCCATCCGTGCAGTCATAATATAGTCACGCATGTATTATCGAATGACTAGACAAAGCTGAATTACATCCGCATTTCGCTAAGTTTGGTTTTTGGTTTCAAATGATGAAGGGCAAGCTTATAACCTCCGGGCACATCTACAGACTTTGTGCATCTAATGAGAATTTAAAAAATACTTATTGTAATAAGTATTGGTGACGTTATGTATGAGTTTGAACAACGAAGTGCCACTTAGAGGCGCATGACGTAATACTGTTAGGTTCCGCCCATGAAGAATTAGTGCCGAAAGGTCACATCATCGTTACTTTTTCTATTTCTTGCCTTACGTGCTAACGTGTACCTAATGCATTGTTTTCTTTTATCCCATTTTTATTCTTTGTTTTAATCAAGTTCAATGGTAATGTGTATGCGTAAGTATGGTCGGGCTTCTCGCGTGGGTGGTGACATTTTCACGATGCATACAATCCGCGCTAGAGCCTTAACGTGCACCTGTTACCCATGTCGTATACAAGAGCCATTAGGAATTTATTAACCTCAAACAGTGGTTACAAAGAACGACACAGTTACTTGTATATGTATGTCCCTTATTAAAATCGTAATCACAACAATACATACAGACATAGCCTCACGTATCATTTCACCAGTTATGGTTTTAGGTCCTATTGCCGACCACAATACTCGGCGAATAACACGTTCAGATATATTTTTAATATCCATTTTCTTATCGAGTCATTCTATAATTTTATTTTTACAGCCGTTCTTTTTATTGTAGTTTATTTCACTTTATGTTAACTTAATTCTTTGTTTAAAAAAACAATTTCGCTTAGAACTCATAGAACAAAATTTCTTTTGTTTGAAATTAAACGGCTGTGTACGGCCAACAAAGGAACAAGATATCCATAAAAATGAACAATTGAACCATGAATAACAGCGAATAGTATGAAAAGCCTGTCAAATTGTTTTTATTGTAAGATCAAACTTGAGAATTAAATATGTTAAACAAATATTTAATGTTGAAATTAGTTTTTTATATGAGGAATGGCAATCATGTTTTTATTTACAAGAAGTGCGCTCAAAATCGGAGTTACATTTAAACATGCAACAGCTTAATCAAAATGTATTTTATCTTATAAAAAGCTAGCACGTAAACTTGTATTGAATTATTTTTTTATTGCTGCTTATGCCTATCTAGCCTTCTGGCAAACATTAGTTGAACTGCTGCTTAACTGATGTTAGGTGATTTTATTTATTCACACATCATGAATTGTCATTTCTAAACCTATCTAAAATTGATAATGGTTATTTTTTTTAAGATTCAAAATCTCGCTGTTGCTTATCGACTAATTTGTCTGGCTATTAGTATCGATATTAATATCGTTACCAAACCGACAGCTTAATTTAAACCATCAATAAATCCGTAAACAGGTGTTAACGGTGTGTAAACGGTGTGTAAACCATAAAATCGTAAAAACATCCCCGACACTAAATCGATAACGATGTTTGCTCTCAACATATCGTTGTTTCCGTTGGAAGTTTGTATTTATAATTAAAAAGTCTTAATTGAGAATCAACAATACAAATATAGAGCTGTATGCCCCCCAGGAATAGAATAATATTATTAGCATAACGGTTGAACATTGGCCGATGTAGGCAGAAGAGCATTGCTTTTAAACATCGGCAGCTATGTGTATATAAGTAATATACACATATAGCAACTGATCTACAAAACAAGCATAAACATCGATTCTATGTACCTACATATTATTATATCAAATACTTATTATAGCAGCGATAGCTCAGTGGGGAGACCAACAGACTGCAATGCAGAGGGTCTCGGGTTCGAACCCACGTCGCGCACCTCTGACTTTCGGAAGTTAATAAAGTTAATAAAGTTAATAGCAAATAATAATCTTACTTATTTCGTCCACATGTACTTATACTTTTTTATTGTTGTATTTAAAACTATTTAAAAAAAGCAACATCTAGCCAAACTTTACTTAGCTGCAACAGGCGCAGTATGTTAAATAAATTTGATCTCAAGATAATATTAATTCATTTTATACTGAGATAAAATGACAAATTAATGTTAACCTTTCCTTTGTGTAACATGTAACGAAAAGATCTCGACATATTTACGTGAAACGGATCGTAAACTAAAGATAGAACGAATCCTTTGAACAATCATTTAAATATGGCGGACGTCGACAACGAATAATTTGAAAAAAGGAACACTGCCGCCATTGTAAAGGAAATCGTCAGAACTGTCAACAAATAGTTTATGTTTATAGGATCAATGATATATAATTATTCATATTCTCGACATAATATGTACAGCTATTAGCGACAGTGGTTGGACACATTAATAAATTGTATAACGCTTAAATACGTCAACAAAAGTTCTATTTTGGTGTTGTATAGCTTTTGGAATTTTCTCTATAATGAATAATAATTGGGTCTGGGAAAACTAAACCCTGAGTGTCGAAAACCCATGGTTCATAATGATAAAAATATGTAATGTTATTTAATTAATTGACTGGCCGACAATAATGCATATCGCAGTGGGCAAGTGGTTGCTTAGACACTGTCGCTGTACTGAGTGCTGTGGGTTTGAATCTCACACGGTTGCGCCGTATTTATTACTTTTTTTTAATATATATGTTAGCGCTTGATGTCCATTAATTGTATGTTGGAAAATGGACTTGATCCCTATCAAGCCTTGTGATTTGGGAGACTTCGTACAGAAGTTGTAATCGGGCTCAGAGTAATACAAAAGTATAAAATCTATACATACAAATAAATTGTAACAGGGTTCCTGTATATGCGTCTGAACGCTCATCACATGTAAACTACTGCACAGATTTTAATGAAATTTTATACTGTAATAAATTCTCCGCCCAACATCCAAAATATTTCTCATCATAATCGGTTCCGCAGAACGAATAAAATAAAATCTATATCCGCACGGAATGTGTGTTAGAGTTCCTTTTTCTTACACATGATAGATGTACGTTACATTTTATATTTATTATGGGAGGGTGGCAGATTAGACAGGTGTTTTTATTTATGATGTGTTCTGATATTATCTACATTTATTAATTTGTTTGATAATCTGATGGATTGCGTTTAAGCTTTTGGGTTGATGTACATACATATGTATATTCCTACTGTTAGCCGGAGGGGTAGCAGGGATTACAGTTTTCTACTTGCATATTTCTCTTTTTTCATTCGTTTTTATTAAATTCTTCATACACACTCGTCGGTTTACTCTTAATTTAGCATTTCTCCTGAATGTCTCCAATGTGGTCTGGAACAGTTGCATTATATCAATAAATAAATTTAATCTCATTAATCAGTAAATAAATTGTAACCTGAAGGCGTAGGTACACCTCTGTCTACCCCTTCGGGGATAATGTAGCTGTTTTTATAAGGGATAAAGTTCCTATATTGATCTGCATTTCGTTATCTCTGATGTGATGTCATATAATAGTTATTAATTCCTACCGGGCACAGTTTCACTCTGCGCTGCTAACGACTATTTGTCATAAAAAAAACCCAGGAATTCTTTGACCGAACCGAAAATCGAATCTGAGACTCATGCAAAACAATCACATCGACTACTGTTGCACCACCGAATCAGAATAAAATCCAGATAACAAAAATTATGAATGAGGTTACGTAAAATAATAGCTTTATAATAGAAGTCTAAAACGGTTCAAAAGCAATCTTCTGAAGAACGTCGGAGTGAGTTAGAGCCTCACTAATTCGTCTGCCGACCGCTCTACAATGATATCGTATAATCATCTCATACATTATTAGGTATGTCTATACCAAAATGCAGGTAAAACAGAAGAATAAATGCACCGTGTTGTCACAAAATTTTGCCTCGTGTCTCGTCCGTTATCGCGGCACAGGTGCCAATCTTAAGATGACAAGACATTCGCCGTAGAAGTATATAGTTTATAAATGTATGTACATATATCATAGGTTGCAACAAACACAACATAAGACTCATTTCGGACTTAAAACTTATTTGGTGAAATATTGATCTGATAGATAACTGTGTATCCCTTTGGATTTGCAGATGTGAACTTATGAGCTTAAGAAGAATTACGCAAACGCTAGCATCAATAATAAATTTACTTAACTAACGTTTTTAACCTGCCAGCTTAACCATATCAAGGCATAATGTTGACAGCATTATTTGGATGCCGTCATCATTAACCTCTTGTATGCCGGAATACCAGACATAATAGAAAAAGCATTGTGTCTCGCGTAGATCCACGTTCCGGCATACCATAGGTTAAGCCCATGGAAGAATTAAATATCTCGAAGGGAAATTGTTTTAGAATATTTAGAGGAACACAATAACTTGAATAAGAATAATTTGAATAATTTTGAAGCATTTTCTAGTAGTCATTTTTCTCCACGATACCAAATATGATATTAAAATTAGCGATACCGTGTCGAATTAAATATGTACCTTAATGTTACAAGCTATGTATTGCTGTGAAGATATGTGGTATATTTCTACGAAGTGGTAGGCAAAGGTGTATTACACCTACACTTCACCAGCTATTGGACCCAAGCGGCGAGTCTATCGCTGTACCGGTCACAGTTCCTGACTCCGTGCTGCTACTGAGAGTTCCATTCCAGGCAATCCTAATAACAATTTGTTCCTCATACACAGTAGTTCATTCGCTATCTACTGTCTTATACATACATACATACATAGATTCACGCCTGTTTCCCAGAGGGGTAGAGAGACTACGGATTTCCATTTGCTACGATCCTGACACACTTCTCTGGCTTCATTCACTTTCATCACATTCCTCATACACGCCCGTCGGTTCAAGGTGCTCTTAACCTGGCCTTTGTCCAGAGTCTGTCTTATACGTCACGTATTTGTGGAACTTCTGCCACATGACTGCGTATTGTTAGGCCACACTTTACGAAAGAGCCATTCATCTTACTAATTGACGTTATCTCGGCTTGCAGGAACGTTTACGTTTTCTTTATTTTTTCCTCTGACTCTCACACGTGTCGCGGACAAACGTAAAATCCGGCGTATCTGCGCCCTTCTAGACTTGTATTCGGAAGTCAAATGTTTGAGTGTTAGTAAATATTGCATTGTCTGCTGCTGGCTAAAGTGCAATATATTAGAGATCGGTTAAGGTGCGTCTGGAGTATCAATATTGTTTACAAAATGTCATCTGTGCTATCAATTGTTGAAATGACAGACGGACCACTCAATAGGTTAACAATTTTATAGTTTTAACCTCTACAGGGTGCATTTTCTTTTTAATGAGATTACTAACAATTTGTTTGACAATTTACTTCTTTACAATCTTTTCTTGTTAATCTCTCTAGCTAAGCTAGTATGCTTAGAAGTGAGTACAGGCAGGTAGTGTAATGGCTTATTTATACTATTTTTATAAATTAGAAAAGTAAGTCTGTCTGAGTTTTTATAAGTTCATCGATAGATAAGCGGTCTTTTGTATCTTGCAATTGTACCTAGCCTTCCATCCTTAAACATTAATCTGTACTAGTGTTATTAAGATAATATTATTATATATAAACTCAAAAATTACTGGACCAATTAATAAAAATCTCACTGTTGAAAAACCACTTTATCCAGAAGTAACGTAGACTGTAATAATAATTATAATGAAGTTATGAGCCACGGGAGATGAAACCGCATCATCATGCAAACACAGAAATTAGAGAGATGTATCAAACACCAAAACTGTTATTTACCGGGCGAAACGCAGTAACGCTGTTGCAGTATATATTCGGGTCAGTATATTTACATTATTTGTACTGATACGGAATAATGAACAACCGCAGACTCTTCCACTCTTCGATTGTATTATTAATTGCTATTAAAAACAAATGCAAGTTAGTTAGTTAATTATGTATTACAAATACGAATCGATTCATGCAATAACTAGCTAAGAAAAATGTCTAAAGTATCTCTCAGAATAATTACTAAAGAAGCCATAGCAAAACACAAAGCTTTATGTGAATAAAAAAAAGAAAAAATATGAAATAGTGATTCGAATTTCGAATATGCAATCATTATTCGAAAAGAAACCGTTGCTGTTCGTTTGTTAAGTACTGCGAACCATTCCTAATGCGGGCGTTGTATAGAAAAACAAAAAACGGAACGGATCATTCAATTTTCAAAAGATTTCAAATTTATTTAGTTTACAATAGTGCCCATTTTCCGATTTATCCTTACTTTGTCCTACAATTATACACAATTAAGACTTCATATTATAATAATATAGGTAGACAGTTTCTAATAAAATGATTATTGGTGTTGTACGGTGACGTCACACATCACGTCTCTTATTAAATTTAGGAAACGCCGTCAGTCAATATAGATGACGTGCTCACTCCATTGAAACGTACCCTTTTATTCCGCAATAACATTAAATGATGGATACTTTATTCGGGTTCCCTGGGCTTAACACCTGTGTCGGGTAAAGTATTATTCGTCTGATATAGACATGTTGTACTTTGTTGATAGCAAAGTTAAAGCTCCAAGTAAAAATTACTTTGCTACGGACTTCTAGCTTTTATTTTCAAAATTTCTGTGCCGCGGCGATCTTTACAAACATGTAACAACGGACACAAAGTAGGTACTCATAGACTCGGAACAGCAATTTGTGGATCTCAATATTTTTTATCCCGTGTGAGGATCGAACCCGGCGACCACTTAAACCACTGCCTACGCCATCCTTGCTGTTAGCCGAGTTATGCTTTGTAACGGTTTCTTTTCGAACAATGATTGTATATTCGAATTACTTTTTCATGACATATTTATCGACACATGAAACTTTTTGTTTTGTAACGGCTGCAGTCATTATTCTGGCAGGTGTTTTAGTCATTATTAAGTGGCAGCGGCAAGGATCACTTCAACCACTATGACATTCGTGCAGTCAAACCGACTGACTGACCCAAGTGATTTTCTAGCATAGATATAATGTATCAAACACGGGCGTAGCGCCGTAAAAAGTTAGTGTCACAATATTTGGTGTTTGAGATTATAGTTAAATGCAAACTTAATGGCGGCTCGGAATTTAGCTGCGAGTCCAGGTGTGCGCAGGTAGGTGGGTGTAGGCAGTATACGGATTTAACTCATACACTAAATACAAGACGCGAAGGGTAAGTGCGGATGAAAGAAAAGGCGGGCGGGGAGGTGCCCTGCTGCCCCGTGCCGCTACGTCCCGCTGACACCTAATATTGGGTTCTGCGCAATAACTCGTACGATGTTCAGAGCCGCCATTAAGTTTGCATCGGACTATACCTTATTTGCACTTAGATTTCGTTAGTCCTATAGAGATTTTTTTTCTGTATTAAATACTTAACAGAACCATAGATTGTAGTAGGAGATCCTGTAGTATAATGTTGCTTAATCACATACATTATTCTTTTAAATTTTATTTCTTTTGTACTATAACATTTTTTTTTATTTAAGTCTTTACTTTTCGTTCGGCCTTTCAAATTTAAACTATTTGCATAAAGAAGGTTGTAAACATGCAATATGTGGCTGCTATGTTCCGACTATTGCCCGGCCACCAACTGGAAAACATTTGGTTACATCGGCCATACACACATCATTTTCACTGCACAGATGGCGTAGTAGTTGAAGAGGTCGCCTCGCCATAGCCCCTACACCGAGTGTTGTTGCTCTCGAATCCCACATGGGACAAAAATTTGTGAGATCCACAAATGCATGTTCCAAGTCTGGCTTTTCCTTGTGACCGTTATTTAAATGTCTTCCGCGACACAGGATTTAATGCTTGAGCAAGCGTAATAGTTACAAAATAACTTCAAATAATCCAAAATATTGACGTGTATACTATGGCTCGGCAACCCATTATCTCAGCGTTGTTTTAAACGCTAAACATTCACAATGTTTTAAACATTGAGTACGACAGCAATACTGATTAAAACCATTACATTTTCCCGAATTACAGCCCACTTTTCATCCTTATAAACAACCACAGCATAATTAAATCTGAGGGCAGCACGATTGTCACACTGGACACTTTATTTATTTATAAACGATGTTTTTTCTACGCTGTGTCATCTAATAAAAAAAGGGTTACCGTAACTCATATCTTTTGTCAATAACAAAGCAATATTATTCTTGTTTTACAACGGATATAAATTAAACGTTCGATCATGGTTATCGTTTTATTCCTAGCTAATTTACAATGAACCGTTACTTAACAGCGACTTGTTTATAAGAAACAGAAGAGCCGGGGATCAAATAACAATGGTTATTGTTTTGGTATTACCAGTTTACGTAGAGCTTTCTTCTTGTTTTGGTTACGTAGAATTTTGATATGAGTTTGGGTTCTTTGAAGAATGGGTATGTTTATCTAATGAGTGGTTTCCGACGAGTTAAGAGAAGATCTGAGTACGTAATTAATATCGTGTATCACGAGATTATAAGGTTTTATAGTACACTTTAAGTACATTTTCGAGACATAAGGAAGGATATTGCATGTTTTAGAATGTTTGAGCCATATGGATCGGATTTAATGTAATGTCGTAAATGTCGACAGTTATGATAAGATTATTGAACAATACTGCGAGAATGCATACGAATTGATGTTTAAAAATCACCTTACTGAATAATAAAATTGGATATCTTCTTGCAATGTAGTGAAAATTCAAAAAGAAAAGATTCAAGACAGCGAATTAAATCAATCCTAACTACTATTATAAATGCGAATGTGAGTTTGTTTATTTGTCTGGCTTTTACGCCTTAACTACTCGATCAATGATCATGAAATTTCGGTGACACGTTGTTAAGGGCGTAAATATGGACATAGGGTACCTTTTATCCAGAAAAAAGACTGTTGCCGAGCGAGCGAAGCAAGCGGGTAAAAGCTACTACATAATAATCTGTTCATTTTCTACATGAAATTCATGGCAATACACAAAATAAACTAAAGACTGATGGTGGAAAAAGGGGGGAAGGATCTTTAAATTAAATGTCAAATATGAGGCAGAGCCATTCTTTGTGGCGACTTTGAATAATTCAACACTTCAGTTTATTCGCGAATACATTCATTTAAAGAAACTCTCTCATTGAAGGTGAGTGGCTTGTGTTCTAAGAACATTTTCTTTATGGTTGTTAGTTTATCTGTCTTTGTGTTTTAAATATTTTAATAATAGTGCCAGTGCTTACAAGGATATATTTTAAGGATAGGGGATAGTAAAACCTAATCTGTACAATATGCTTAAGAAGTATGCGTTAAAACAAAAGAAGCGAGGCAATACCGACCAGCTCTTGATTATGGGTACTTACGTCACCTGATCGTTGACATACATAATTTCATTTACACTTACATAGTGTCACGCCTATATCTCCAAAGGGGTAGGTATTACACCTTGTATTTAACCCACATTTCGCTTGCAATACTCCCTCCTAGGGAGCGAGCCTACTACCGTCTACCGGACACAGCTCCAGACGCCACGCGCTACTAAGAACATATTGACAAAACACTTAAAAACACTTTACCCGTGCCGACAATCGAACCAGAAACCTTATGCACAGCAGTCACATTCACTAACACTATGCCACCGAGATAATCGATTCAAGATCAAGTAAATACAACATTGTTAATATTCAAATGTAAACGAACAAGCAAAGCCAAACATAATCCGAGTCTTCAACTTAAACACGTGGCGTGATCAGTCTAGGGTTGTCTCCTAAATCTCCTGCCTTAAGATGCGAACGCTCGCAAATTATACCCTTATGCTGTCACACAATTTTCACTTAGCTCTGACGCCACGATGAAGCTGTATTTGCTGAGATGTATTATGTTAAATGTGTCTTTCAGGCCGGGGCTTAATTTGGACACGAAAGATATCTCAACGAGACGAACGTACGTATACGGTATGTATATTTTTGTAGTGGTAGGTTTATGTATGTATGAGTGTAAATAATTACAGTAGACGATTTTTGGCACTTGAATAGAACTCGCTCGATAGAAGTTGTCAGGCCACAACAGATGTTTCGGTTTGAATTCCTAGATCGGACATCACGATGGATGACGAGGATCACACTGTAGATATTTTAATAATATTAAAATTGAATATCAGCCCTGTTTTAAACTGTCCCACTGCTGGGCATGGGTCTCATCACAGTGTGGGAAGAGTTAGGATATAGTCCACCACGCTCGCCTTTTGCAGGTTGGCAGACTTCACATATCTTCGAGAACATTATCCTATTATATTTAATTCGCACATAACTTTGAAAAGGAGAGATGCGCACCTTGGGATCGTACTCGAGATTACTTGTATGTAGTAGTACCATGTTTATACTTCTCACGCATGCACCTGTGTAGTACCTAGATAGTGAATTTATTTATTTATTACGCTGTTACACCTTTGCCAGTCGACTAACCATCATGATATGTCGCATACAGGCTTTCCTGTATGTAAGTCCTTTGACTTAGGGTACCTTTCATCCGGAAAAATATTACTGCTTCCGGGGGATGGAAATTTATTTACAAAATCTTTATTAACGCGGGCGAAGCCGCAGTCAAAACCTAGTAAATAGTTGCTGGTTGTAGTTAAATATGCTAAAATTTGATATCACAACCGCTGTGATCGAACTTTGATTAACAACCTCGAAATGTGCGTGCGTGTTACATGCGAGGTAAATGAAATAGCACGTTATATTTCATATTGCAAGACAAGATGCAGAATATAATTATAACAATGATATTTGCATGACAAAAATGTCTTCCAACAAAAATGTTTATACATTTTAACCTCTTGCTATGTTACCGTTGACAGATTTTATCATGGCTTCTTGTAGCATCTAGGGAATCAATTCACAGTAGGTTGATTATAAAATTATGTATGTTTTCTCGTATTATTGATAGAGCTTAAACGAAGTTTGTTGAATCTCAATATAATCTTGGTCTACCAGAAATCGTAGTTAAGTTATGTTCAGCCATATGACAGTTAAAAACAGATAGCGATATACATGAAAGCCACATCCAAATAGAAGAACCTTCTAAATCCAGCACAAATCAAAACAAACTCTGTAAATAGCCAGCAACTCGCCATCCCATATTCCAAAGCAAATTATCAACATGAAAAGATATTTATCAACAGGCCATAAAAGTAGAAACCCGTAAATGAGTATTGTATATCCGACCTCGTAACATATGGAACCCATCAATATCGATAAAAACCCGTAAAGGGTCGATTCGAGACGTAAAATGTAGTAATTTTGGGCACCCTTTAAAAACGACGCCTTTTCAAACGTGCTAGTTATAGCGAGTGGTTTTGCTTTCTTCTTTTTTAAGGTTATTGTAACTCTAGACCAGTATTTTTCATTGGTTGGTTGATGATGTACACGGACACCAGCGAGTCTTTACTACATACATACTTGGTCTCACGCCTATTGGCTTCCCCGAGGGGATAGGCAGAGGTGTAATATACTCACATTTTGCCAGGTAAGGAGCGAGCCTATTGCCGTTTTACGGGCACGTTGCAGAATCCTTGCTGCTAGTGAGAATTTCTTGATATCAGGAGCCTTACTACCTTACAATCTCAGCAACAAAACGTTTGTAAAGTGTAAACACGTATATTGCCATACGAGTTTACACTTTACAAAACCTTGCTCACCCACTTTGCGATCGATACCTCTGGTATTGCAAACATTTATAGGCATCCTACATACTACTGCTTACCATCCAGCGGACTCTAGACTTCCTTACCACATTAATACTACCAGAAAGCCTTTACTTTTTGCGTATAGAAAAATTTAATAAACACACAGAAACTCATACAATTTATACGTAAACAGTACCGTTTACAGAGTATGTATTGAAGCGGTTTTATGTTCTCCTTTACATGTGATTCTTTCTCTAAATGTATATTAAATTCGTTTATTGAATGCGTTTTGAATACGAGTGGGGAACGATTCAACTCTCTTGTTAATAACTTTCTGCTTCGGGTCGGGTATTAGGCGTTTAAACATTAATAACGGTTTTATTATATGTTTTGACGATGGCTTTCATCACCATTTTCATGGTTACGGTCTGGCGATAGAAGGTTTTGCAACACGAACTTTTTCTGAAAAAATATTTTCTAATGCCTTCTACTCCATACTACTACTGAAAGGTTAGCTTAATAATTTTTGGATTAAGTTCTACTAATTAGTTTCTCTGAAATTTTATAGCAATTATATACATACAATAAAGTCCTACAGAGCGGATTTTAGTCAATCTTAACGTAGACGGCCATCTGCGCATTATAATAATAATAATAATATAATAATATTCTACCACATACACACAACACCATCTAGCCCAAACTAAGCAGAGCTTGTACTATGGTACTAGACAATGGATAAACATACATATATACATTTTTTTTTGTAAATACATACATATTATACATAGAAACACCCAAACCAAGACAAACATCCATGTTCATGCACACAAATGTTTGACTTGTGCGGGAATCGAAAAAAAAAAGCGGGAAGCATTAAATACTGTAGTGGACCAATTTGTGCATAAATACAAGTGCACTCTCTCTTGTCAGATGTAAGGCGGTGTGCAACATGATAAGTATAGTAAAATATCATAAAACTTCATGTGATAAAATCAAGATTTAATACTTTTCCTTGCCTTTGCTTTTTGCTATGTCTTTATGCCCACCATTATGCCTATCCCCATGCCCGATTTTATTTCCTAGACTAATTATTTGCCTATCGCTGTACCTACCACTATGATCACCATTAAGATTACCACTATCCTTACTTTTTAACTTTACTTTACTTTACTTACACTATCCCTTCTGCTATGCCTACCGCTATGCCTTCTCTATGCATCTCACTAAGAATAGGCATAGCAGTATGCATAGAGGAGCTTTTTGTATACTAGGAATAGGCATAGCAGTGTACATAGAGAAGCTCTGTGCATACTAGGGATAGGCACAGCAGTATGCATAGAGGAGCACTATGCATACTACTATGCCTATCGTGAGAGTGTCCACTGCCTTTTATTGCAGAAATTTTCATACGATTTATTTCTGATATGTAAATCAGATCAGATGTAGAGCAGCCCTTTGCTGTGTAAGGGATTGGATCGTGTGACGTAAACAATGTGAAGGGTAAATTTTGACAACTATTTTACCGACATAAATTTCGTATTGCCAAGGGCACACATCCGTTGACCATTCAAAGTTTAAGAATGCAAATTGTAAAGTTAAGTAGTAAATAACTTCTAAATGTATATACATAGTAACCGTGAGTTTCTTGTCTGTTCTTCTCATAGTTTCTACGCCCTAGTATTGCATAGATTTAATTTTATTGCAAATGTAATTACTATCTATTCTAACATCTATTCTGTATTATTAAAGTATTTTAGCTCAACGTGGCAACAGGTAAATGTAAAATTATATTAATTTAATAAGTGTTACTTTGTGACCTGCATAAATTAATTTTGGTTTAATGATTATTTTTTTAGTCTTGCGCGTAAAGGCTAGGTTGAGATATAATACATCATGGGGCTTTAGTTAGCAAATAATCAATGGTGCACCTATAACTTTCTACTGGACACAAATCCAGATTTCGCGCTTATACCGAGAAATGGCCAGCATAAAAACTTACTTAACCCGACCTGAAAATCGAATCCCCGCCGCCGAGGTGCTCATGTACTTATTATGTATTTTTTACTGTTGCATCCAAAGGATCTAACAACTGCCAAAATGTAAACATAATTCTACAAATGAGTTTTAAATATAGTCTCGCGGTAGATAGCGTCTAAACTGTTCGACTTCCTGATACCTATTGCTAAAGTTCACAGACGGCAGCTATCACTTACCAAAATACACAGTATGAAAAGAAAATATACTTCTGCTTTATCATTCGCAAAGATAGCGTTATATTATCCTCAAGCTAGCACTCATAAACTACAAAGTGAAATAACAAGTAACACAGTTTAAACAATAGCTCTGTCCCTCTCTGTGGTTCGTTCAGACATTGCATTATACTTGCAAAAAGAGTTATTCACTGCCAACGCGACAGGGACGACTCTAATGAATTATTTACTTGTATTCACGCTATGCTCTTAAAGAAACGGCAGAATAATAAAAACTTGGATGCTCCTGGAACAATATTGATAAAACAGACTTACGCTGCCGCGAGGAGGTAGGCAGATGTGTTAGAAACTACCATATACATTCAATTTAATATCATAGTGAAGACTACATTCACGATACCAGGAGTATCCAATTTAGTAGAGTCATTGAAATACCTCAGATAAATGATAGTACTAAAATGGACCAGTTCTATTGAGACCGGGAATAAATAGCTGACCATTTATATGAAGAGATACGACAGATAGACGGACTACCTTCCGAGCACATTCGGTTACTAGTACAGGGTACTCGTCAAAGGCTCTCTCACATTACACCGAGTGATGTAATGGTTGATAGTATTTATGGTCGTATTCAAACGGTAATAATGCGCATAGTACGGAGACTCCTGTCTCTAGATTCATAACCACCAATAGGATTCTGTTCTCAATGCCAATAGTTTTCCTCTATATTTTGACTGCTCAGATGGCGTAGTGGTTTAAGTAATTGCCTCGCCACTGGTACTGCGCCGAGTATTGTAGATTCAATCTTCGCACGGGACAAACATTTGGGAGATCCACAAATAGTTGTTTCGAGTCTGGGTGTTCCTTGTGTCCGCTGTTTGAGTATATTAATAAAATTAAGATATAATGTAAGTGTTTAAATATTAAACAGTAAATATATATCAGCCCTGTTTATAAGTTGTTCGGCTGCTGGGCACGGGCCTTTTTTCAGTGTCCGAAGGGTTGGTCAATTACGCCAGTACTGTGCGGCCTGGTAGACTTTGCAAATCTTTGAGAAGAATATATTAAACATGCTGGCTTCCGTATGATTTGCTTGATTAATTTAATAACTTAAAAGAGTCATGTGCGCGTGCCGTGGATTCGGACTCGAAACCTCTGCGCTGCATTGCTCAAAGAATATCATTCATAATATTGTCTTCTGTTTACGCGAATATTATTCATTGAAATTAAACTTCTATGTACGGATTTTATCGCGTTGTTTATTTGACACTTTATTACATAATTTTGAAAACTGTTACATTACTTTTACTTTACGGGGAGACTAAGATGGTAGTTCTACTACTACTACTAACTACCATCTTAGTCTCCCCGTGACCATAGCTGCTCAAAAGCAACCGAAACGTCGGGGAAAGTGTAAAATTAAATTAAATCTAAATAGTTTTAATAATAATTTAATTAGCTTAAAAATTAGTAAAGTTTAAAAGTAAAAGTAGTGTAACAGTTTTCAAAATTATGTAATAAAGTGTCAAATAAACAACACGATAAAATCCGTATATAGTAGTTTAATTTCAATGAATATCATTCATTATAATAGCCTTAATATTTTATCATTTCATGACGCATGTAGCTAAAAGACTAGGCACAGTTTAGTTTAATCCACATAGTTTTGGCTAACACAATTATATAACTGTAACTTTTGACGCGTGGCTTCACTGACGATTCTTAGTCGGTTGCCAATATGATTGGAAAATATTACGCTAACTCGACAGTCGAACCCGAAATCCTGAAATTACACGCAAACTAAAGTGATGGGACTAATAAATCAAATAACAACGGCATTAAAACTTTAAATAATCCACCAACAATAAAAAATCAACAATACGATTTCACAACACGTCAAAACAGTACGCATTGTCCCTAATCAAACCAACTTGCTCAAATTATAAAGCCGTTTCGCTTCCGTAAAACGCGTTTTAAGTAAAAAGAGAATTGCGTTGATGTCCTGCCGGGACTCATTCAATCAACCATTCACTAATTCACTCGTACGTTCATTCACAGCAGGTATTTTAACAAGCAAAAAATATGGCCACGCGACGGACGCCGTACTGAATTGGCTTGGTCTACCATCCACTGGGAGAATTTGGTTATACTTTTAAACTGTGATATAAGTACGGTTTAGCCATAAGCTTGTATAATGCAGAAAGGTTAAGCAGAGTTGTATTACTTCTTTTCTATGTCAATAATAAAGTTAGCTAAGTTTCATATAATAAAGATAGCGTCTATCGTGCCTTACCAGACGGACGAATTACAGAAGTTCTAAGTGTTTCTGAGATTCTAGCGTCAGAAAAATTCAATGATAATTTATTTTGTTTTCGCGTTAAAATCGGCGTTTTCAAAATTGCTGAACCACTAAAATAGATAAATCTTGTGTCGCAGCGGCACACCGGTGGCCAGACACAATATTGTTTTAATTATATCGGGAATTCCAACAATGATGGGTTAAAGAGAAGATGATCTATATTACCTACATATTTAGGTTCGTTTGTTGAAAAGTTCTACCACTCATCCCTAGGTTACAGTAAGGTTTCTACACTTTGTTCTGTGCACTATTCAAAATCTATGATGTGCAGTTACGTATACACGGCTACACATCAAGTTAGACACCTTATATACGCATAACTACGCTACATACAAAATAGAGAATTGTTGGAAAGGGACAGTGCATAGTGGTGTCGCTATAATGGTAAATGGATAG
This sequence comes from Catocala fraxini, assembly GCA_930367265.1. NCBI lineage: Eukaryota > Metazoa > Arthropoda > Insecta > Lepidoptera > Erebidae > Catocala > Catocala fraxini. The sequence continues at coordinate 12,278,459 of OV884049.1, read as the reverse complement.
TGCGTAACAAAAAATAACGCACTCTCTCGCACGATTCGCAGCGTTTAACTTCTAAAAGTTCAAAGTCTAAACAGTCTAGATTGATGTGTCGCTGTGTGTAAATACGGTTACGTTTGTCTTCCGGTATGCACAAACTAATAAACAGATACAAAAAGGCTATGTTTTTAACGTTAGTATTGAATGATACAAAACAATCATATTTTTATTCATAATCTATTGTAGTTGAAGCAATAAAATATTTAAATCAATTATTCATGTTAAAAACATCAGCATTTCCATAAGTGTATTGAAAATAACAGTATTTTAACTAGAAGTATATATTAGGCTGCATATGGAATTAGATAAAAAATAATTTTAATTCGTATTCTAAAATGCATTAGCTACGATTCTTGAGAATTCTAAAACCACTGCAGTAGTAGTTCCATTAGTCTGGGCGACTGTATTGTGCTGAGTATCCTTGGATCGGCTCTTATCTGGTATTCGGAGTGCGGTCATTTTGTTGCGTCTCGACGGACCCAATGTATACAGAGCATTATAGTTATAAGTGAACACTGTCCTTTCACTCAAGAGATTTTTGTTCGAGAGAGATGTTTAATAAACAGAAGTGTAGCTTGTTATACACTTTGAAACGTAGTATAATATGTAGTGTCATGATTGTAACACTACGGTAGGCAGAGGTTGACTGTATGGATGGCGTAGTGGTTTAAGGGCCTCCTACCACAAAACGTAAAAAATACGCGATTTTCAACACGTATCTAGTACCTTAAATGATGTCCCAAAATTCTCAAACAACATTTAAACAATACTTCGATTTATAAACTTTAATTCCATACATTTATATTATTTATATTTTATTTTTTATGAGATATACAAGCAATATTAAAAAAGATTGATTTCACAAAGTTTATGTATAAACTTCCTCAACTGTAGAAGTATGAATATAAAACTCACATTTATATGTAGAGAATACATTTATTGTAAATCGTGTGCAATTTTTTTTTTTATTTACGATGATTTTTCATTGAAGAATTTGTTTTTCTCGATTTTTCGGTCGAATCATTCTACGGGTCTCTGCGCGGGCGACGGGCGGCATACGGCGCCAGCCTTTGTGACGGATGGAGGTATGCAATTTTTTTCCCAAAATGCTCTCGTATATTTACGTAATTTTATCAATCTTTGAGTGTATGTGATTAACCTAAGATAATAAATAGTTTAGAATTAGTCTAATAGTAGTATAGGACAATTTCTTTATTTTGGATTGTCTGTATTATCATAGTACAGCTACATCTCACTACGTGGCAGTAAATTATCGTAAAATGTTTAGAAGTGAGTCGCAAACGTTAAACGCTCAAGGTCATTGGCGTATAGGAGGCCCTTAAGTGTTTGCCTCGCCACTGCCACTGTTGTGGTTTCGATCTCCACACAGGACAAAGATTTGGGCTCATTTGTGGATACTACACATTCTTGTCCCATAGACTGAAGCTATATATTGACAAACGTAATCATTTAAACTGCTACACCAACTTGTTTACTTATTAACCTATCGAGTGGCAGCGGCAACCGGCGGCCAGACACAGTAGATTTTCAATTATGTCTGGTATGCCAAAAATTGACAGAATAATATCAAATTAAAATCAAAAACCTAGCTTAGTCTTAACTTATTGACTAAGTCGATTTTGATACTATTTTCAATTGGAATAACTTATGCGCCAAAGAAGAATGTAGGCTACTTTTATAAACATTTCAAGTAACAACGGCACAACGGTTTACCATTTTATAAAATGCCACAAACAAATTTCTAAAGCGACGCTGAATGTCTCCGTTGCAACCGTTGAGACTCAAATGCCTTTGCAAATTGTTTTGTGCCACTGGAATCTCTTTAGTCTTTGTTTATTAACGCAAAACTGTTACCTTTCAGTGACTGGAGGAAATAATACAAAAGTAGGTCGCCAGTGGTTTTGCCCGTGAGAAGCAACTCGGGAACGCTTAGCGGAATAAAAATAACGCTATGTGTATCCAGGCTATAGCCTATCTGAATACCAAGTTTCATCAAAATCCGTTCAAGATTAGGCGGTGAGGTGAGGCGGTGGTGCAAAGTAGCAAATATTTAAACATTAGTACCCGGTTTAACGTTAAAAGAATATAGTCTGAGAAGTGGGACTATAAAGAACACAATCATTTAACGCCATTTTCATATTTTAATATACTTCTAAGGTGGCAAATAAAGCTATGCCCTGCCAGATGGCGAACGGCACTTAAGCATCTCTTGCGCGTTGTCGAACCTTAAAGAAGAGGGTTATGCAAGTATAATAAGCAAAGATCATAATCACATTTCCAGAACACAGTCGCATCGCCTTTAAGAATCTGAAACTCTGCACACTGCAGAAACACAACGCAAAATATAGGAATAGCAACACTGTTACTGTGGTTTGCCCGGTGAGTAAATGTGTCATCGTGAGAAGGTTTAGGCACAAAGACAAATAAGAAAAAACTAGCACACTTACACGAAAGAGGAAGCATCAAGGTCACTGCTAGATATTTCTATTTAAATACCATAAGATTGTCAATCAATTACCGCTTAAAATACTGGCGATACTATTCACACGTCGTCAATCCAATGAAAAATAATTAAACATGATGATGAAACGAAAGGAATGAGTATACCAGGTATATTAAAGCCTTTAGAATTCATACATACCAGGTAGAATGCAATGATAGTGTTGTTACTCTAACACTGCTTTCTTGTAAGAAGGTGGTAGTTAACCTACAGTACAGTAAAGTGGCCCCAAGCCAAGTAGTTCGGTCCTACCATCCTGTTCTTTCAGTCAACTTTTTATGGACTACGTTTTTGCATCTTGTTTTCTGTCAGTCTCATGATGTCCGGTCTGTTTTAGTGCAATATCATTCTAAAATACATTTCGAAAGAACAAGCTCTTTAAACCTGTCAGCCCCATCGAGCCATAATAATAAAAACATATCTAGTTGCCGGCGCGCGGCGTCTGTACGACGATAGACGAATTAATTGCACTTTCCCAAGAAGTATTCTTGGAAACCGCAAATATAGTTATAAAAAAATAGTTATGTCTTCAGATATTATATTATGGGATTATAATTATATTATGGGAGCTACGTCTGCCGTCAAACTGTTATGCAGTTTGGTAGAAGTAAGATATCTGTATAGAAATTGATTTTTGTGAATAAACGCTTATTATTATTAAAAAAAAAAAAGATGTTGAATTGGCAATTCCGTGCTCCACTGGATGCCTCGCTATACATCGTTTAACTGCATTTTACAAAATGACCAACCGAATAGCTTTTGTAGTGTAAATAAATATATGTTAACTTAATAAGTTCTTAGTACCATGTATACTTGCATTTTTTCGATTCTACAATATATGTATATGTAGGAATTAAATTCGTGTTATTACTTAAATGAAAAATAATATATAAATTAAATTCGTTTATGCCTGTAAACCTTAGATTCAGGTTTTTCGTTGCCATAGGTATAGATTGCTTATTTGGCAATTCAACATGTGAATTTTTTAAATGCCAGACATATTGTGAACCTATTGTGTCGCCGGTATGTCGCTGCCACTCAACAGATAAATAATAATTTCATAGGTTCCATTCCCAAGTCACCCGTTACTGTTACTGAATTTACTATAAGGCAATTTTTCATAAAAGCACGGAATCTGAAAATATAAAGCCTATATACACCCTATACACGCTGTCCATCTCCAACATCGAAACTGGCACATCTGATCGGATGCAAACTTAAGCCCAAAGTTAACCACGAAGCATTTTTTGTATCAACCAATAACCCAATAGACTGCACTGCCAGGAATAGATCACTTGGTCTAAATGATAATCCTCAATTCGAGACCACCCCTTATTTGACGCCTAAACACATTAGTTTCCAATTTCGATCTGGTTTGAACAGCGCCTATCTTATCATAACTTTGAATTGACAAATGAGCCTTACTCTGAAGGGACCTTTCAACCCTGTAGTACGGCCTCCCCCCTCGAAAGGTGTCTTGGATGTTGGCTCCAATGGTTGACTATGATAAATGATCTCGGTTCATCGGGGCGTTGATAAAAAATGTTCTTTTAGATTTAATCGTAAAGAGTTTTATTTTTGTATATGTTTATACACTGTACAATCGTGTGAAGTAAATTGTATGTATACAGACAGACTGACTGCACGGATTACGGAGCGAGCAAGCTGTTGTCTTAGCCTGGGTATTGTAGGTTCGAAGCGCACACGACACAAGGCTTGAATTCTAGTGCGAGATTTGCCTTTTTACAATAAAAATAGACTACAAGCAAAGATGAAGGGTGTTTTTACTGCTGTGCATACGATTCTTAAGGAAGGTTATAGGTTATATAATATCAGGTAAACTACGAACTCCGGAGCGGTGCAGTAATTATAAAATTGGGTTCGCGAGAGACGATTAGTATAAAATTAATCATACTACTTAAATCATAATATAAACACAATCAAACAGACAATAAAATAACAGCAGCAGTAGTGAATGCGGCTACTGTGCATGAGGTCTCGAGTTCAATCCCGGATCGACCAAAGTTTTATTAGATTTTTCTGTGAATAAATTCTTAGTAGCGTTGTGTCTGGAACTGCGTCCGGTAGACGGCACTAGTTATTAGTAGCACGAGATTATTATGAGTGGCCTAAAACTATTGAAACTATAGTGAAAAGTGGGTGTAGTATACCTCTGCCTACCCTTTCGGGGATATAGGCATATGTAAGTAAGTACTACATTTCTGCAAATGCTTATGTCACTATCAGATTCAAGCAGTGAACTAAAATACACCTCATCCTTAATTCGAATGTACTACAGTCATTACACTCTCTGAGTCATGGATGGCAAGGGCGTTTCACAAGATAAGCCTTCCTTCTTTATTATAAAATCACCTACTACAAAGGGCGTGGCTTAAAATAAATAAAATTAAACACATGTACAAATAAAACAACTTACTTATAAGTCGGACTTGTTGGTCACATGGCACTGGTTTCGCTTACAATCGCGAAGGCGGGTTTGATTTACGGGCCAGGTAAACTGTAACCATATAGACAATATTACGTAATTGCCGATTTACTGTCAGGAGATTATCAGTAACATCATCTGGTAGATGGCACTAAGCTCGCTTCCTGGTACGTAGAACTTACACTAAGCCGGCGCTATATAGTGTTAATACCTGTGTCCCGCGATGTCACCTGCTTTAAATGGTATATAGGTGTGGTTTGATTTAAATTTATATTGCTCTCATAAATAAGTGTAACTCTGTTGTTCATAAATATAAACATATTTTATATTTACAGTTTTGCCCCGCTGGGCCGTACCATACCTAATGTTATATGGCCTATAAATTCGTTATACAAGCAGGCTATATAATGCAATATTAGTAGTTCCCGAGATTATCACGTTTAAACAAATAAAGGAACTCTGCATCTTTATAATATTAGTCTAGAATTTTACACATGTATATCATGGCCTACTTCTACTGAAGGGTGTCTAAAAATAATAATATTAACAAAATAATATCAGACCTGTATATCAACTACCACACTGCTGAGCATGGGCCTTTTCTCATAGTGAGAAAAATGAGGTAATAGTCCAGCACGCTGGCCCAGTCCGGATTGGCAGACTTCACATATCTTCGAGAACATTATAGAGAACTCTGAGACACACCGGTCTCTTCACGATTTTTTTCTTCAACTTTAACGCGATCAATAAATGTATAATTAATATGGATGTACATAACTTTGAAACGTCAGAAGTGCGTGCCTTGGGGTCGGACTCGAGACCAGTCCAACGGTCTCACACATAGCGTAGAGCGAGACCGTTGGACTGGTCTCGAGTCCGACCTATAAATGTAAACCCATAAATATGGCAGCTTGTAATAAAAGGTCACCACTTTTTTGTACTGCACTGTGCCAACATTATTAAAGACTACGCATACTGATAGCTAGGCCTCGATTACAACATATTGCTATAAAATAATGTACTTTATTATATACAAAATGTGGTTAATTTTCATTTGTAGCTTTCTTTGCATATAAGTACCCTTTCTATGTAAGTTGTGTGTAATATTCTCCAATTCTTAAAAGAATAAAATAGAAAAATTATTATATTTTTATGATTGTCGCGCGAATTTTAAAGAGAATACTACATTTTTAGTAATCACATACTAATTATTGATTAGTAATCAATAAAATTATTAATTGCTCTAAAACGGTAGATAGAAGTATATAATACTACACCGACACACACATATGACCAGCTATGGATTCAGGCCCTACGTTATAGGGGGCGAAACTGTTGCTTTATACCTGGCACATTTCTAGACTACATGCTGCTACTGAAACTTTGGTCCAGGCATCAAACCCGAGACAACATTCATTTACACCATCGTAGAGTAAACTCTTGTTGACCGTTCCAATTTATTTTCCGGGAACCCAATTAGTAGTTATACTGAAAATCCAAATATAGCTCACTTATTCCACTGATAACGGGCAGACATACAACTCGTCGACGTCCCATGAAGTTAATCATTAATCTTCATACGGCAGCCGGAACCGAGGATCCTCCATGACTCAAAGAGTAATATTTGAGTCATGGAGGATATTCATTACTTAATTAGCGACCACCCATACAGTTACTAATGGCGGTACTGACGAAATTCACCATTGAATTAAGTTCTGATTTTGTATTTTTTTAAAGATAATTTGTTATTAGATACGTCCATACCTCTACCGTCAATATGAGGATATATAACTTTGTCTGTAACACAGGAGCTTAGTTTTGCTTTTAAGACCACTCATAAGGCACACAAGGACTACATTTTGTATCGCGAGGTCCCTCATTCTTTTTTACGGCTTTAATTTCGCCGAGTTTTCTAAGTTCGAATCCCACACAGGAAAAAATTGTGTGGTCCACAAAGAATCTGGGTGTTCCCTGTGTCCGTTATTTAAATGTTTGTAAACTGCTAAAAAGAAAGTGTATTAAAAAATTTGCTAGCTAGGACGTAGTCTGAACTAACAAGACAGGCTCCTAAAACTGATAGCTATCTAACTCCGAGACGCACCTGCCTTTTTGTACTTTGCGTTCAAATTGATCCGCTAACGAAGATTGAGTACATTATTAAGAAAATGGCTCCTTGTTAAAAGTTTGTGTTTCAAGTCACCGGCTCTCGGTTTTAATGTGTTGTACAATATATTAGTCAATTCTGTTGCAGATTCGGAGATTTAATTGTTATGGTGGTTTAAAAACGTGTTTTAATTGCTAAATTAAGCATTTGTCGTCAGTTGAATGTAAATTGTGATGATAATTCCTTAATTTTAAATAACTTTATATATTTAATATAAAATTACTTAATATAGTATATTATAAATGCAAACGTGAATTTGTTTGATTGTTACACATTAACTTACTCAACTGAGTATCATAAAATTTTGCATACACGTTGTCAGAGGTACAGAAAAGGGCTGGGCACGCCACGATTGTGGCGGTAAGTCCCGTGTTTGAGGAATGGCTGGAGAGAGTAATAATACTTTCCATTCATCTGCACAAATATCAACTTCTGGGTTAAAGCCCAAGAGAGCGTTAAGCTGCTTTAGTAACCGAGCTATGTGTGAGTTACAGCGTGCCACAGTACTATACCTATATGTATTAATTTTAAACTTTAATGTGAAGTTTTAAGATGGCTGGAATTGGGACCCTCATAAAATTCTGCCCAGAGTTTGGGCAAATATAACTTAGTTATAAATTCTTTGCATCTCGATCTCTCTCCGTGTCGGATTTCCGTCCAAATATGAGAGTGAGAAATGAGAGTACATTTGTGTTTGCGCACACACTTAAGCACTATAATATCTCCTGCGCAGTCAGTCTCCGTTAGGATAGGTCACAGTGATCGAAAGTCAGCCTGGAGGCTATAAAAATACCGTCTTCATCCATTATAATTTTTTTGGTCAAATTATCATACAGAATATAAGTCTTAGCTTTTTCAGGGGGGCCATTTTTAAACAGCTTTTTGTAAAACACCTAAAAAAATCACTTTCAACGAATAACCATCTTAATATAAATTCAAATTTATTCAGATATGGAAATATAAAAACTCAGTAGTCATTAGTATTAGTAAATTATTAGTAAATTGAATAGGAAAAAGAGGGTAGCTGGCATTTTCCTTGATTTAAGCTCAGCTTTTGATACAATTGACCATAAATTACTTATTGCAAAATTGGAGCATTATGGCGTGAGAGGCAAAACTTTGCAACTATTTGCTTCATTTGTAGGAAATAGGAAAATGTACGTAGATATTAGTAATATGAGAGTAAATATTAATAACAATTGTAATAGATCTTCTATGCAAGATATAGTAGCAGGTGTACCCCAAGGATCGATCTTGGGGCCTATATTGTTTATACTTTTCACAAATGATTTAATTAATTACATGTTTTCAATTTTTCCTGACACACAGCTGACAGTTTTTGCAGATGACACCAACGCAATAGTTGAAGCTAACGATATACTAGAGCTTTCCGCTAAGGTTAATGCAGTTTTGAGAGTTTTTAAATCCTGGTTTGATAGTAACAAGCTTTTAATTAACACTGAAAAAACCAACATAATGTTATTTAGTACAACAGCTCGTAATAAAGATAACATGACGATCGCACTTAATGAAGTTAAAATTGACGTAGTTAATGAGGTAAAGTTTCTAGGGCTATACATTGATAAATATTTAAATTGGAAAAGAGAATTGCAAGCCATTGATTCGTATATTTCTTCAGCATGTTATGCCTTACGCAGTCTTAGGGACGTAATAGACTTGAAACACCTTAAAAAAGTATATTATGCTCTAATAGAATCAAGGTTGAGATATAGTGTTCAGTTTTGGGGGAATAGCTATAAGTATAACTGCCAGAGAGCCTTTGTGCTTCAAAAAAGGGCCCTACGAATCATGGTCCGGATATCACAAATAGAGAGCTGTAGGCCGCACTTTAAAAATCTAAAAATTCTAACTGTGCCCAGCCTGTATGTTATGGTATTGTTAGTGAATTTAAAAAAATATCTGCATTACTATGAAACAGTTGAGGAAAGACAGTCGAGGGAAAGTACGCGCAGGAAAGATTTAAAAAACAAAATAAATCCCCAACTTAATATTGTCCAACATAGTGCTCAATATCAAGCAGTGCGGATTTTTAACAGGTTGCCATTGGACTTAAAAACTATGATTTATAAAAGCTCATTTAAGTCAAGACTCAGAGCATTCCTATTAGAGAAATTTCTGTATTCGATAGATGATGACATATCCAATTCTTAATTTTATAGATATCACTTTTTGTATTGGATTTAGATTTATATTATTATATTGAAATTGATTTATATTATTGTATTGTAATTGATTTGTCTAATTTTTGTAGTATTCTATAATATTATTGTTGATTGTGTTCGTTTTGTAATCTTAATGAACGTGTTTTTGTAATTAATTTATTTTTAGATTAAGACTTCAAACACAATGTAAATTGTTACTGAATAAAAATAAATTGAAGTCAATGATGAAACAAAGACAATATAAAAAGCTGTTAGGCGTTCAAAGGTGTGTTAGTAAATCTTGAATGACTTCTACACCTTAAAGTAAAATACAGCCTTAATACTTTGAAAAGCAAGGGTTAATTGAATAGCTATGGGTTATTTGAATAGAAAAATGGCATTATGTTATTTTATGTGCTATAGAATTTGAATACGAGAAAATATTTTCTAAAACTAGATATGCTTTTGAATATATATATAGTCTCACGCTTATATCTCTAAAAGGGGCAGCAAAGGTGTATTACACTCACATTTCTCGAGTAAAGTTAGGTCCTACATAATAAACGGCGGGCCTAATGACCTTTATCGGCCACCGTCCCAGACTCTGTACTGTACTCTATACTGAGCATTTCCTAACAAAAATCCAATAAAACCTTGCCTGGCTCGAGAATCAACCCGAGACTTTCTGCACAGAAGTTGCATACACTCACGATGCGCCACCGCGGCAGATATATTTTCTCGTTTTATCGCTTATGATTCTAACTATGGTAGTTGAAACTAAAAGTATCTAATATGCTGTGTATTTTTGCTTAGTATCTTAACACTTTTATAATATACATACCACCTATCGTATGTATATTATAAAAGTGTTAAGTGATTATGTTGTTTATCCAACTCTCTTCAACCTATTGAAGAGAGCTGGATAAACAACATAAATACTTATGAAATCACAGCCGTAGTGTATGCGACTACTGTTCATAATGTCTCGGATTCTATCCCCTGGACGGGCAAAATACTTAAGGTCTTTGTCATGAATTTTTCATTAGCAGCACGGAGTTTTGAGTTACATACCCATGGCATTGTAATGATTATCAGTATACCAATACCTTTACCAAAACTTATGCTCTCGCCAGTAAAAAAGAAAATATACATACATGGGTACATTTATCACGCTATCTTTGAAATGGTAGACAGAGGGGTTTTATTCTCACATTTGGCCAGCTATGGTTTCAGGCGGGACGTGATACTGGGCGAGCCTTTTGTTTACTGACCCCGTTTCAAAAGCTCTTGCTATTGCAAATTTCTTAACAGGCAATCTCAGAAATACTTTGACACTCGACCCGGGAATTAAACTAGAAAACTTGATCACATACAAACTTATTAAATACTAGATTTTGCCCGCGGCGTCGCTCGCGTACAAGTAGGTTAGGTTATGGTTAGAACAGCCCCTTTTTAAAAGTATAATATTGCCTATATTACTCGGTGATAATATAGCTTAATAATGGTGAAATAATTTTTAAAATCGGTTGAATAGTTTTTATATTTAGTAATAACTTTTAAACTTTCGCGTTGCATGATATATATAATTAGAATATGTAACGGGTGTTAACGTGATCATGCATAATGTTTACCTTTATTATGCTTGACGTTTCGACCAGGTTACACCGGCCGGGGTCAAAAGCTGACTGAAAAAAAAAGGTAAACATTAATTAACCCGTTACATATTATAATTTTGTGTTAAATCTTTCAAACAAACTAACAAAAAATCAAATCTTTCCTCTTTGTATTAGTATAATAGATAGCGTTATTTATACAGTTTTCAACATGGAAAGATGCCACACAAACTGTTGTATTTTAACGATATTGATGCGCTTTTCACTAGGTATGCCTGTCGCGTCCATTTCTGTTTTGTTCGGCGCTTGTACACAGCAATCCGTGTTATATTCTACAGGGACGACATATTTTACGTTTCAGGCTGGTCTATGTTAAATATTCATATGTCTTTGTTTCCCTGTCCCAGTTTATTGGATGCCTGTATAGTGGCGCAGTGGTAGTGAATGCGACAGCTGCACGTGAAGTCTCAGGCTTAGATCCTGAGTCGAGAAGAATTCGAGCAATTTGCAATAATAGCCCGGGTTTAGGAAGCTGGTGGTGTTTACACCTACACCTAGTAGAGCGCCTAAAACCAATGGTTCTGCGCATGATCTTTCTCACGGTCGTGTCGCCTTGCCATCCCATCGGATAAGGATCGGATGTGACAGGGTAGAGAGTGTACTTGTGTTTGCGCACACACTTGTGCACTATAATATCATTCTAAACTTCACTATTGATCATAATTATGTATTACGTTTTATATTCTTCAATCATACGCAATAAGCCAATTCATAATACTTTAAACTAAATCTATAAACCAGTAAGTACGCGGCAGTAAACATAAAAAATCATAATATATCACAACTTTAAGATGGCGGGGCTAAATTGATCTCGTTTCGTATTATTAATACGATCATTACTGAGGGACAGATGCTGTGATCAACAGATATCATTAACGCTTGACTTAAAGTAAGCCGACTAGTCAAAAGAAAAAAGTTGCCGATCTTGGCATATTGAGAGCAGGATAAGATTTCATTTAATCCTCTAAGTCATAGTCAAAATTCAGCACGTATTAGACTAACAGTAAAACCAAAAATACCTATATACGCTGACTGACCATTTAATTAAATTACTTATGCATGTGGCGACTTTTTAATTGATGAACTTATGTTTTATTATTGTTCTGGGTCGGGGGGCTTTTGCGACCGGGACCACGGTCCCGAATTCCACCTATAGATACAATCATAATTTTTGAGTAGTATCATAGTAGCAGCGATAGCTCTGTGGGGAGACCAACAGACTGCAATGCATCTCGGGGTCGAACCCACGTCGCGCACCTCTGACTTTCGGAAGTTATATGACTTTTCGAAATTATGTGCGTATTTATTAACAATTATCACCTGCTCCGTGCCTCGGAGAGCACGTTAAGCCGTCGGTCCCGGCTGTCATGAACATCTATGGCAGTCGTTATTGGGAAGTCTAATATCCTGACACTGGTCTGGCCTTAGGGTATCGTTAGCCTTCGGGTTGCAGAGGTCAGGTGGCAGCTGCTCCGTGTGAAAACTGATATCCAGTCAAATCCGGTTAGACCAGAAAAGCCGACCCCAAGTGACTTGGGAATAATAAAGGCTAAGAGAGAGAGAAAAAGAATGTACTTGTAAACCATTTTGATAATTTTTGTATTGATTAGGTTTAGATGCCAAAACTATTGGCCGTGATCAGGCGATCACTTAAACAACCACGTCATCCGTGTAGTTATTATATATTGTAATATTACTTAGTGAAGAAACTTACATGTTTGAGAGTTCCCCATAATGTTCTCGAAGATACGCGAGCTCTGCCAAACCGCACTGGGAAAGCTTGATAAATAATCTACTCCTTTTTACACTGAGAAGAGGCCCGTCCTCGGACAGTTTACGTACAGGGCTGATATTTCTATAATTTATTACGTACTTATAATATTACTAGGCCAAGGATACCCACATCGCGTCACCAAAGTAAAACTTAGACCTATTTTGTCATACAAATACATTGAAAACACGTTTCTAGGAAATTTGTCACAAGTAACGTTAACGGTTCTGCTGTTGACAGGTCACGCAGTTGCCACACCCATTTTATACACAAACATAGATCGTGTGACGAGAATTCGCTTGGTAAAGCGCGCTGAATAAAAATTGTACTTCATCCTTGATTAAATTATTTGGCAATAACGTTACAAGACTGTGTAATAGATTACGTAACTTAATATTAAGCGTGTTTCTCGTTGAAGAGGTAGGCAGAAGTGAAGTTTCCCTTTCGTTATTTTAAGTGATCTTTGATTTTATGCATAATGATAGTGGCATGCATAGTAGCAATAAAGCAGTAGCAAGCTTATGTAAGGCTAAGTATTTTTAAATGTACGTAAATTAAGGCCTTTTACCAGGCACTGTTTCAGACTCCATGTTGCTACTAAGAATTCCTTGGCAGAAACCCAATAACGCCGGATCCGGGCATCGGATCCGAGATATCAGGAGTCGTTCAAGTATTACGTAAGCACCAATGGAAGGTAGGGTTCTTTGCTTATTTTTGATGACATGGAGAACGGGGAGATTAGAATGGCAATTACGTCAGCCGTATTAAATCATTTACTTTTTGTATACATTTAGTACAATAAAATTCTGTAGATTTTGAATTAAAGATATACATATATTTGGCAACCCTACTTGTCTATGATCGAAAGTTGAAAGGATGTTCGGGATTTTCCAAAAAATCTTGTGAAATTATACCAATGCTTACGTAAGGAGTTCATTGAAGGGAGAGGGGATAAGAGTTTTGCTTTCTCTTGCTAAAAATAAGGATGGAGGGGTTATAATTATAAAATTTCTGGTTTCTTATCACTCGAACGGACAGTTGCATATAGTACCACTACGTCATTGAGGCAGTTAAGTAAGAAAACTAGTCTTTTTTTATACCACATAATTTCTCACAACATCAAAAATGCTATAAATGAGAAGGAAGAGATTGAAGGAAATGATTTTACAAGGAAAAGTAATTTTTCACCACCACCCTGTCTGTTCACCTTTCCGAATACCATACGTGGGCATAAATACGCTGCTAGCGCTAAAAATAAATACATCCTTCTATCTATTGATAGCACAATGCCTCCTAACCGCCAGCAATAATCTAACACTAAAAACTGTGCTTACCTTTGAGAAATACAAAATAACCAACAAGGCCTATAACAAAACAGCAGAATATCGATAAATTTTTTGGTGAAGGAAAAATTTACGATGTGAAAAACATGTCACCGATTTAATCGCTGCGGGGTTTGTTAGAAAGATGAAAATATATAAAAGGTAACTTGTATATAAGAAATGTAAAGGTTAGCATACATTTGGGCAGTACAAATAGCTACCAAACATGTCACGTAACTTTGACCTTAAGCATTTGGACACCCACCATACCACGAGTACTACATACATGTGTAGATAGAAGTCTATAACATACATTTCGTCGACTATGGTTATAGGTCTCACGTAATAGGGAAGCTTTTGCCATCTACCAGGCCCAGTTCCAGATTCCATGCTGCTACTAAGAACTTCTCTACAGCAAAATTCAATTACACTGTACACGACCGGTCAGCAAGCCAAAGATCTTATGCTTCACATCATGTACATATGTTAGTTACTGCTGCACCACGGAGACAGTTAAGTACTAATGCTTGTAGGAAAAGAGGCAGTTAACTCGAACATGTTTATGAGGCTAGCCACTTGGATGTGCCTACACACACACACAGGATCATGACATCAGATAGGTTTACTTATCCTTGTGTTGCTGATACCTGTTGTATTCCTGGTACCTTTCAGATGGGTTTTGTTCTCGGTAGAAGGAACAGTAATATGTGTGCCTTACGAAAAAATTACGCTTCAAGTAAAAAATCCACTCAGCCATATCCACAAACATCATTACAGAAACGGCAGATACACCACCAAAATCTCTGTACATTTTCTTCAACTGTACAAAAAGCCGTAACATCTACTCTTCAATACACCAACAAAAAACATAGCTCACAGTGACAGGATACCTTAATCCTAAAGCTGATTTCACACTGCAATACGTCACAATCTCCCAATACCTCACATAAACGTACACAGGCCTTAATAAACCGTTGTTATGTCGCGTAAATGTGGGGTAAAATGATAAAAGATTGGTTCCCTATTGACTGCGACGCTTATTGGGAATATTTTACCAATTTCTCTCAGTGATTGTACACGGTAATAAGCGCTGAGGCTTTGTTTATCGGAAGGCTGTAATCCGTTTGCTGTGTTCTGTATTGTGGATAGATAATTTTATTTGTATATAGGCCTGGGTTGGTGGTGCAGCGACTATGCTTAAAATCAATAGATTTTCAGATCAGGGAAGAGTTATTGGGATTTTCTAGAATTCGCGGTAGCACTTTATTTAGAACTGTGTCTAGTATAGGGCAATAGGCTCCTCGTATAGCGTGAGGCCTTCAAACATAGGCAAATAATGGGCGTAATACGTCTTTGTCTACCCCTTTGGGTACCCATATAGGCCTAAGACTATTTATTTCGGGTTCGAATTCAAGATCGAATAAAGTATTTTTCTGTCAATTATAATTTTAAATGTCTGAATTAAACCTGTCCCACACCATACTGAACTATATTGCATTTGTTCTATATATGGTGATAAGACAATAACATAGTTCAAACAAATTATACATCTTATTCAAAATCATTGTATGCAAAGCAGTAGTAGAAGTGAACATAATATATTGCTTTCAATTCGTCGTTATGTCCGTACACGTCGTTCTTATTGAATACGATCTGTTTAACATTGGTGTCACAACGAAACTCACATTCGTATATAAAGTAGAATTTACTTCTTTATCAGTTTTCGAAAGATAGAGATATACGAGTATATAGGCAGATTTAACTGCATGGATGGCGTAGTGGTTAAAGTGGTCGCCTCGCAACTGCCACTGCGCCGTGTGTTGTGGGTTCGAATCCCACACGAGACAAAACTTTATGTGATTCACAAATGGTTGTTCCGAGTCTGGGTGTTCTTTGTGTCCGTTATCTGAATGTTTGTAAAGTCCCCCGCGACACAGGGTTTATTCTAAGAGCGAACAACGTCTTCCTAAAATGAATAAAAATATAAAAAGTAGAGATGAAACGAAAGATAATGTTACCTCTAATTAATCCCCAAAAGAGTAGACAAGAGTGTTTAACATCCACATTTATCAGCTACATGTTTAGGTCCCACGTAATAGGTGGCGAGCCTATTGCCTTCTAACGAGTACAGTTCCAAACTCCGTACTGCTACTGAGATTTTTTTGACAGAAAATTAGTATAGCACTTTGCAGGGTCCGGAAATTCAACATGAGTTCTCATTTACAGCAGTCGCATTCAGTACTGCTGCACCGTCGAGCCAGCCATTGTACCGGGTGTGGGCGATCATTTTGCAGTACTTTAACAGTTTTAAACTTCTGAAAGAGTCCCAATGTATATGTATAATGTAGCCTAACAAAGAAGTACGATACTTAACATATTATATTATGTCAGCCATATTCTGTTTTAAAGTTACCATTCCAAAATATTACATTCAAAGGCACATAACGCATGACCGGTCAAACTGGTCGCTGGCGCCTGTTCATTGACGAGAAAATGGGTGGCATAACAAGCCAAAAAAAGAACAGTAATAGTAACCACCTACCAAGGCAATTCCCACCGCTTTACTTGCAATTTAAGTTCAAATTAGCGTAGCAAATATTGCGACATATGACACAATGACGATTGAATATGGCAGCATTGCAAAATGTCAAGAATTTTTGTTCTGACAACACAAATCATTCAATTTACGCTCCTTTTTTGAGCAGCACTTTTGCAGTAAAGGTCGAATTTGGTTGAATTTTTACGTGGCACTTACATCCTTTTGACTCATTAGTGGGTGGTACTGTTTCTCGAAATTTTGAATTATACTATTGGACTTTTAGCTTCTGTATGATAATTATCTGGCTTCTGTCTCTTTTTTTAATAACTTATAATTATTATACCGTGTGAAGGAGTCGCAAGAACGTGAACAGGAATGGAATTATGCATAAAATTAAATGTCGTATTTAAATAAACCGGGTTTTTGCAACATGAAAGATATTTTTACTTATCTAAGATATTATTCTTCGTTAAAACTACAAATATATTTTGTTAAAGACAACGCACGCACTAGAGCTAATTCCTGTGTAGAGAGTTGTATAGTTATGCATGCCGTTTTTTATTTAAGAGCGAAGTTCTTGACGATGTAATTAATCGCCACATGTTTATGTATCTCTGTCTTCTGCTTTCATTTTAACCTCTTGATACGACTCAACTCCTACTTCTCTCTTCACTTGCTGGATATAGGTACGCCTTGTTCTTACTATTCTCCCTTAACAGTTTTTTATAATTATGTTATTAAAACAACAGACACAAAGAACTGCCAGACTTGGAACAAAAAGTGGACAATACTAATTTAGAACCGTGTGACAAATTTTATAACATTGACATTGAAAATATTTGGCTTACTGGCAGTCACGACCACTTCTACCACTTATAAATTGTTGAAATGCCAGACATAATTGATAACATAATATTGTGCCTGGCCGCAGTGTGCCGATGCGCCTCAAAAGGTTAACAAAACTGTTTATAATATAATTTTTCATGAAACTTGGATATCCTAGCAGGTCTACATAATTCTACTTTACGTAATAATAATTAACAGTACAAGGGAGCTCAGTCATTTAATAAGCTACCTTAAAACGTAAAAAATTCTTTATCCATTAATATTTTTAAAAGTAGATTAAAAATGTAAACGTAAAGAATTCTTAACAAACTTCAACTAGACTGTTTCTGTACTTGTTATGTTTTAATTTCTTAAAGTTCCTCTTATTTTAAATAATAATAATAATAATATTCTATCACATACACACAACACCATCTAGCCCAAACTAAGCAGAGCTTGTACTATGGGTACTAGACAATGGATAAACTTACTTATGAAATATGTAATGTAACTTTTTTCTTTTGCAATGACGAATACCTGACAGGACAATCTCATAGCACTTATTCAACCCAGGAACGAATCTGAAATGGGTCAATTCTTGAAAGATTAATGGCAACAGCTGACCATGTAAGGTAACCCTAATAAGCTTCTTTCGCGGCAACCTCAAAGTCTATATAGGTACATATATTCAGAAGTACAGATGCACATATATACACGGGCAATAACTAAAGCAATTAGTTCCTGAACAATAAAATACTCCATAAATGGTGCAATACATAAATAATCCACGAACTTAACATTCAGAAAGAGAGCTGTATTTTTATATAGCTTTTGCTCGCGATTTCGTTTGCTCAGGCACAGTTTTGTTCTGGAAATACCCTATGTCTTTTCCTTTACCCCTGACAGCGCGAATGCAAAATTTCATGATAATAGATCCAGTAGTTAGGGCGTGAAAGTATAACAAATAAACAAACTCCCATTCGCTTATACAAAGTGGCGCAAATGTTATCACAATAATTGATACCAGATATACTAGATGGTATTCTTTGACGATTTACAAATTATGAACCAAATGTATTCAGTAGTTTAGCCACAGGATTACCTTTTTGTTTTCATAATTTAGAACATCATGTGTAATGCCTCTGCATTACACATGATGTTCTAAATTATGAATGTTTGAGATCTTTGATATCTCTATAAATATCAAAGATCTCAAGCAGCGATATTAAAAAAAACAAACAAACGAAAAGAAAACACAAATAAAAACAAAAGAAATAAGGTCCATAATCTTGTGACGAAAAGAAATAAGTTAATGTGTGCTTCTTACAATGGTGTTCCAATTTGTGTCTTATTTTATTTTATTTATTTGGTTCACAAATCATTTCTTAATTTATGCGGAAATAGGTTTTTTGTTTATGTTAACCGTCTTATATCAACCAGCTAAGGCAGTATATTATTTAATGTGATAAGTTTTGCACCACTTCGTATAGTATTAGTTAGGTCTAGTCTTAGTCGGCGATTTTGTCCGCACGAACATTCAAACATCTGCGTCGTAAATAGATCACACATTAATAGTACTTAAGGATTAAATTATCTAATATAATTTTGTTTGGTTTGTACTAAATGAACTATCTTGATTTAGAGTAATATAAAATATTGTAAAAGCCTATTTAAGCAAACTAAGTTATTTTGTGAGACTAAACACACACACACACACACGCACGCACGCACGCACGCACGCACAGACGGACGCACGCAAGCACGCACACACATTAGTAGGATATCACTCTTATTTTAACCTTCGTCGAGAATCACAAAACTAAAAACGGCAGCAGAGAATTCCCAAAAAGAAAGATTTGAGTGCCAGAGTTTGTGCTCCTGTGACGAGTAAAAGTCTCAGTGAAAACTCTACTCACCGCAGAAACACAAGCTTACTCAGTCATATACAGGTACTCTCTCAAGCTAAGGTAAGTGATATTATCAATTTTAATTTCTCACAACTCTATCCTCGAACAGATAGATATAAATTTACATTTCGCAGCCAAAACTTTAAATGTATAGGTATTTAGTTACATAATCAGTACGTCAGAACTTCACATATGTATCTACGTATATTTTATATTATAATCCGAGAGTAATTAAAAACCTCATAACATAACGAGTCCCAAAAAAACAACACAACACAACGCAGAAATAAAATCGTATCGACAAATCGTCCGCAAACAGCCGGCCTGCAGCCCTCAGGGTTGTCACTAATGGCTGTTTAATAAGTTCGCCATTAAGACATTCAATTAATATAACTACCTTTAAGGTGCTTATAAATTATCGTATCGTGAGTACAGTCGTATTTTAACGTTTTATATTTTTGTTTTGCAATTTTATTATGGGGTTATTTATCGACGGTAATAAATTCGAGCGGCGGTAAGCAGGTTGTACGTTGCAATGTGTTGTGTATCGAAGGGTATCTTTCTTTATATAACAATGTAAATGGCTTGTTAAAATAAAGGCTAAGGTTAAGTCCATGATCTTAAAGATGACTTGACTCCACGGATGGTGTAGTGGAATAAGTGGTTGCCTCGCAATTGCCACTGCTCCGAGTGTTGGGAATTCAACACGGGACAAATATGTGATTCACAAATGGTTGTTCAGAGTGATCTTTGCGTCCGTTGTTTGAATGTATGTAAACTTCTCTGCAGCACACGAATTACTTCTAGTGTGGCAATTGTCTTTAAAGAACAAAAAAGAAGATAGGGTCTAACAAAATATAAGTTAAAAGTTAAGATCATTTCTTGCTTGTCTGGAGGAGTTCAGTGACATACACACGTACAGTAGAATTATATATGTAAAGATATGCACTAGAAATACATTAAATTAATGAAAAAACACGCACACAACCATGCATTTGACACACACAGTCAAATCGCGTTCGTAATATTTCGACATTGTTCGTCTGACGTCATACAATGCTTTGTATCTAAGGTTACCTATACCTTATTTATATGTAATAGAGAAAAACAGAAAACAAAGTAGCAAGCTTACGAATTTTGGTCAAATTTTGACCACAAGACGACCGCTAGTTTAATTTAATTCATATTCAAGTGATAACCATATAATTATATAAACAGCATATATTTATTTTCTGAATGTAATCCATATAATTTCTTGTGTTAATTTTGCATGCTGCTATGACAGCAGAATATGATGAGACTAATTAATAATAATAATTAATAATAATTTATTGACAAAAGAAACACTTACATTATATAAGGCTATAACAACCAAGTTTTCACACACAAGCACTTTTACTAATACTTATTTATATGTATTTAACAGCAGATCTGAACATAGTGTAAGTTCCACTAATGAGCACTAGCACCTAAACTAGGCCGAGCCTGTATTTTAGGTGCAAGTTTCTTCCATTGACATTATTTAATTTAACAAAAATTATTCCTTAATGGCAGGTAAACATGTAACATGATTACTTTTTTACAGAGTACCCTCGTGTGAATTTTAATGACAAGTAAACAGATGGTTCGACTACAATATGTATGAACTTAACACAATTTATCACATTCACAACCACAGATATGTTATAATTTATAATATAAATATATAAAAATATATATATATATAAAAATAGCAGATAAACAAATCATCAAAAGTATCTACCAAGCTGTTTGTCAGTCATTAACTGATTACTGCATCACTTCTTGGGGTGGAGCAGCAAAGTCACACGTTATTGAAATTGAAAGGGCTCAGCGAGCAATCCTTAAGGTGGGAGCTGGCTTTCCATTCAGACATCCAACGGAAGAACTGTACAAATATTGGGATATTCTAACAGTTCGAAAATCCTTCATACTGCGCACAATCCTCAAACAACATTCGGTGATACGATATGACCCAAATCTTCGGAAAGACAAACGCCGCAAAGATCAGGTATGTGAAAAGCCTAAAATTAATACATCCCTTGCAAGAAAATTCTTCTCCTTCATGGGCCCCTATCTTTATAACAAATTAAATCGTATATTAAATATTTACTCCCTCACCAATAAAAAATGCAAAGTTACTGTCACTAATTATCTACAAACCCTTAACTATGAAGAAACCGAACGCACGCTGACAATTATGCAATGAGCTCTGTTACCAGTTTTAGTATCAACACCAGTTAGTTCTATTCAACTTACCCTTTGCTTGTTCATAATGCATCTCCATTCTCGCACACACACAACACTGTACAAATACCTTTATCTATTTATTTATTTATCTATTTATTTATTTATTTCTTAATTACTTTTACACATATAACACACTCTGGCAAAAGGCACTAATTATCTTTAAGTTTTTATTTTTAGTTTTCAATGTACCAAATGTAAAAACCTACTAAAAGGAAATATGTTTATTTTTATCCTCTTAAACGATAAATAAAATGTCCAGTACCAGTACAATAACCCCTGAGTTCTAGCGACGGGAGGGCCCCAGAGAACCAGTAATTCAGATTTGTACGCAAATCAGCAGCTGGCTCTGGTCTCTCACAACGTTAGCAATTAAGTGTTACCAAATGTAAGACCTTAATTTTAATAATGTTGTTGTGAAGAGAGAATAAAGAATTATTATTATTATTATTATTAATTATATCAGTGTGTATAGTAAATTATAGTGTAATAATTATGTTATGTCTCATTTTGTCCCAAATTTTACATTATAGTGGTATACGTATTTTTAATAATTATATTGTTTTTAGTATAATGTATTAAATTACAATATTTAGAAAATAATATTATTTAGCTTAGTGTAAAATAATGCTTATTTAAATTTAATTAAGGTAACATATAATTAAAATAAGTTTTGATATATTTATTTTGAGAAGACATGCATTAATAATAAAAACATAATACAATTCAGCTATTTGATAATTCCAAAGAGCCTTTCAATTTGATTGTACGATTCTGATTTTAGCCACACCATTAATTTATTACGAACTTCAAGAAGATTTAACACTAATATCATTGTAAGAGCTTTTAGGTATACCTACTCATGTTCTGCAAAATAAAGTTTTGATTAGATTTGAATTCTTTTTGTAAAAGACAAGTAAAAGACACATTAAAATGTGAAGAGAAAACTTATTATCTTTATACAAGCGCATTGCGAGCAGGGATGTGTATAAAATTTTGCATAGCTTAAGTTTATATGAAATGGAGTGCAGAAAGCTAAAATTAAATTTAAACCGAATTTCAATCACTATGAGACTGATATTTCTTATTGTTATCTGATCCAGTGCCTCGTTTGACCCACGACACATATGTCAGTTTGCACTCATGCATAACGGTAATTCTCTATAAACTATAACAGAGAATATTTGTTAACGTAACTGTTTATCGCAACAAGCTATTTGCTCACTGCCTGTCTTGTGCAAATACTGCCAGTATATTACGAATTACCGAACAGTAGAATAATATATAGTTTGGCACGAAGCCAACAAAACAGTGATTCATATAAACACTATTACTAATATAAAATCAAATCGCGCATATAACACAATTCTAATAATATTGTCTTCTATTTACGCGAATATTATTCATTGAAATTAAACTGCTATATACGGATTTTATCGCGTTTATTTGACACTTTATTACAAAATTTTGAAAATTGTTACACTACTACTACTATTAAACTTTACTAATTTTTAAGTTAACGGGGAGACCCGTGACCATGGCTGCTGAAAAGCAACCGAAACGTCGGGGAAAGTGTAAAAATAAATTAAATCTAAATAGTTTAATAATAATTTAATTAACTTAAAAATTAGTAAAGTTTAATAGTAGCAGTAGTGTAACAATTTTCAAAATTTTGTAATAAAGTGTCAAATAAACGCGATAAAATCCGTATATAGCAGTTTAATTACAATTCTAATGTTAATAAACATCAAATTTTGCCACAAATGTACGTGCCAACATATTAATTTATTCTATTTGTTTGTATGTCCTATTTACATACAAAATTGCGAACGTTATTTCATTGTTGTTTCATGCATTGGACATTTGTAATAGATGAGCTATCGTTATTCAGCATTTTAGACCAATATTGTTTTAGTGTAGTTTGTTAAGTGCTTGTTAAATAATGCCCGTGCATATCGTTTAGATTTTCTCGTCTAAAAGCCTATCGCCTATTTGGTTCACCCTCACTTATGATTTATGCGCTGCTCCCGTGGCTTGTAGCGTGATGTTATATAGCATAAAATGTTCCTTAAGAATTGGGTTTTTAATTGCATAAGATTTTTCAAAGCCTTTCTGGTTCTGGACTTCCAGGTATTAGCGCCTACAAACAAAAAAGCAAACAAATTAATTATTTAGCTTTATTTATTACTATCTGTTCTCGTAGTCACCCATGTTTATGATTACTGCACAGCTTCCATGTCTCGTAACGTGTTATTACACATTCCTTAAGAAGGGCTATCAAATACAACAATATTATTCAAATTGGACTAGTAGTTCCAGGGATTAGCCCGTTCGAACAAAAAAACTAACGTACTCTACGAGCGTGTTTCTATCAATCAATCAGCCTGCTGCAGTCCACTGCTAGATATAGACTTCTCCCAATTTGCACCACATCATCCGATCTGCCGCCTTCCGCATCTAGTGTAACCCAGCTACCTTCTTAAGGTCATCGGTCTATCTGGCCGCGTTTAATTCAAACACCGATGCAACGCGGTCACGACCATGCAGCGACTACGCGGCGACTGCGTGAACGTGTCTTAAGGACCACCTGGCCGGGTCGCGTTTATTTGAAACCTCGTTGCAACGTCGTCACGACTGCGCAGCGACCACTGTTTTTATAAAGACATCTCCCGCAGTAGGAATAATTCCTGTGTCGCGGGGGACTCAACAAATATTCAAACACAAAGAATACCCAGACTCCGTACAACTATTTTGCACACTTGGCGCAATGGCGAGGCGACCACTTAAACATTTCCATCCTTGCACTTTATTTAACGACCTCGATGGCGTAGTAGTTAGTGTAACCGACTGCCACGCCTCAAACATTTGTGTGCATGAACATAGATGTTTGTCTTGATCTGGGTGTTTAAATATCTATAATATATAGGTACGTATTTACAAAAAAAAAAGTATATATGTATGTTTATCCATTGTCTTGTACCCATAGTACAAGCTCTGCTTAGTTTGGGCTAGATGGTGTTGTGTGTATGTGGTAGAATATTATTATTATTATTCAACTTATATATATTCGAAAAAAATCTCATAAAATACATTGTTAAACAGCTAGTAAGGATTGTAAACGTGTTGATACATCGTGTATTGCTGTCAGTTGAGTACGTGTCTGTAACAGGCTTGTAAATTGTGTATTGGATGCCGAAGGAAATATTTGCCGATAGAAAATATTTCCAACACGTGGCGTGACAAGCGGGTAAGGCTGCCTGCGAACAGGGACGGGGAACTACGAGGAATATTTTTAGGTGCCCTCGTTTGTGTAATATTTTTGAATGTGTGTGCTATAATAGTAATCTGCGATCATCGGTAAATATTCAGTGCCCTCGAAATTATTTAAAACACAAAGACTCTCGCTTATAGGGAAGGGTTTTACACCTCATGCACCAAGCAATTTTTTTTTTTAATTTTTTCGAATTATTTTCGTATGTTACTGCCTACATACACCGAAATCATGCAGGCTCTGCGAGAATACCAGCGTTGTGGATATACTGCAACATTGCTGACGCAGGACCTTATTTGTTCTTATACATATTGGTTGTGTTTCCTGTTACCTCATGAGCATTGAACAAATAAAATTAATTTTCTTTCTTTTCTTTCTTTCTTTCTTTCTAATAGAAGGCGAAAATAAGACGGCAAATGCCGTCAATCGGATACTGTAGCAAACTTCGTGCTGCCACTGAAAATTTCCATTAATCAGTCTGATTACATGGATGGCGTAGTGGTTTAAGTGGCTGCCTCGCCACTGCCGTCGCGCCGAGTGTTGTAGTTTTGATCCCCACACGCGAAAAATTTGTTCCGAGTCTGGGTGTTTTTTATGTCCGTTGTTTAAACCTAATAATAATGGCGAAATGAGGGTGCTATGTACACCCCACTCCCTCTTTAAAGATCGTCGCAGTCGTAAATGTATGAAAATATTTTATCATAATAATATTAGTAAGTATAAATAAGCGATAGTTTAGTAGGCGAACTGCCACGCAGAGATCTCAAGTTCGATCCCAAGACCTCTGACTTTTCTAAGTTATTTGCGTATTAAATTGTTAATCATTGCTTGCTTAAACGGTGAAGGAAAACATCGTGAAGAAACCTGCACTTCTGTAAGTTCTATGTTTTTGAAGATAATTGTGTAAAGTCTGCCAGCCCGCTCTGGGCCAGAGTGGTGGACTATGGCCTAGCCCTTCTCACACTGAGGTGAGGCCCGTGCCCAGCAGTAGGACAGATTACATACAGAGCTAATATTGTTATATTATAAAAGTATAAAATACGGGAAATCCATTATCACCGCTATGTTACATGGCGCGGCTAATACCTCATATCTTTTAATCCTATTTAAATATGGAGTTAATTATTAAAATCTACTAAGCTTATAGTACAGTTAAATTATAATACCCTCATCAGAATGAGCCATTGGTGCTATCCTCCAATTAGATCTAAATTCTGTCAGAAAATAGGATTCAGGCCAACTGCAATGTTCTTGTTGGACCAAGTACGGTATGTGTACACATACAGCGATGCGGTTGATGAAATATACGTGCTCTGGTAGCCTTAGTAGCAGCTGTAGTGTTTGAGACCGCTGTGTGTAAGGTCTTGGGTTCGATTCCCGGGTTTGGCTAAGGCTTAATAGTCTTTTTCCACATATTATTACCATCTTCACGAAGCTAGCCTACCCCTTCTGAAATATAGGCGTGAGACTATGCACATATGTTAAGCTGTTAAATCGGTGCCATTAGAGACGCATCAAGGATAGCGGGAAAGCGGTCGCCTTGATTCTACCGCCGCGTTGTAACCACGTAATAGTGACGAGTATATCTTCTACCTAGCAAATTACCAGTATACGTGCTGCTATTTAAATGTTCTTTTTTTAAAATTCCTAATAATTTTGCCCGACTTGGCAAAGATAAAGCGAAACTATAGCTTTATTATCGCTATCAGTAGACAACATGGCCGCCTAACGCTGGACCACAATGCGGTGTTGTTACAAATCCGGTGCTAGACTAAATGCACAACACACAATACCGGTGCGGTATCCAACGTAAATGTGCTTTGTTTTGCGCTACACTGAAACACATACATATTAACTAGCTGCTGCCCCTGGCGACGCCTGTGGTAGTGTAGATACAACGTTCTTTGACTGCGCCATCTTCCTTTATTTAAGCTTTAGTTCCAAAAGCGAGCATCATTAATTCCGTACAAACTTATACTTCTGTTCTCGCTGAATAATGGCACTAGACGAAAATACACTTTGGATATCTTAGTTATAAATGCGAATGTTAGTTTATTTGTTACGCTTTTACGCCTTAACTACTTACCCATACATCATAGAATTTGGCATACTCGTTGTTAGTTCTGTGTACCCTTGACAACAAATGATCGGCCAAGTAGTTACGGCGTAAAAGCGTAACAAACAAACAAACTCACATTCGTAATTATAATATTACTAGATTTTGCCCGCGGCTTACATCCAGAAATGAAATACTGCTACAAACTCATATTAAAGAAAAGATAGGAAAAGAAATTTTCTAGCTCATTAAGTCAAAGCAATAGTCATTTTAAAAAAATGGGAATGTAATAATGTTACCAAGTATGTACATGTCGGATAGTCAAGAAAATAATCATTGGAATGTGATTTATTTCTGTAATTGAATAAAGCGCCATCTATTGGTTCGTTTCGGTACGTCAAGCGTAAGCTTGAGTGAGGTCGCCATAGAGCCAATGTGTCAGTTGGAGTGACAGTTATAACTGTCAGTGTCATATTGATGTTATATAAGCGCCGGAGACTCGTGTGCGGACATATTCGGGTGACGAACTCGCTGCGTTACGGATCAAATCAGAGATAATCACAGTCAACCTTTATTATTTTATTTCTCTTGTGCCTATCATTAGTAAACGTAGGAAGTATAATACCACGCCTATATTTTGTTGCTTCATCATGTCAAAAGCAAGTTGCCGTCCTATTCTCCGACATACATATGTATATGGGATGGGCATTTTTGTTAAAACTAATCCAAATCTATTTTTAACGGCGAATGATAAATTTCCCAGAAACACAAGGAATTCTAACAAATTAGTTTTAGAGGCAAAGGCAAATATTTGCTACTGGATAAATGTTATTACATTGTAAATGTAATGCTTTCTATGTAATCAATTTCCCTAGACAAACTATTTAGGGTTTGTAATAGTAATCTCCCACAGCAGAACTTCCTAATACTTTATTGTATATATTTGCAGGTGACCATGCATGCGTCAAGCAGTCAACTCGTCTTTAAAGTACGGTACGGTAAACCGCTATACAATCCGTATAGACTAGTTTAATTATCTGACGAATTCTTCAAGGCCTGAACTAGTTAGTTATAATATTGTCTTCTATTTACGCGAATATTATTCATTGAAATTAAACTGCTATATACGGATTTTATCGCGTTGTTTATTTGACACTTTATTACATATATAGCAGTTTAATTTCAACTAGTTAGTTATGTTACCATTTTATAATTAATATAGATAACATATTATCTTTATTTCTCTTTTCTCAATATAAATAAGGTTACAAAATCTTTATTACTTAATTAAAAAAACATATTAGGGTAGAAAAGTGCTGCCTAAACTAGGCTGAAACCTGTATATCAGGCCACCAGATATAATATATTTCAACCTGTAAATATTTAAGCTCAATATTGGTATAGGAATACTTCGGCGAGTGATGTCGTGCGGTGTCCCACAGGGTTCGGTGCTGGGTCCGCTCCTGTGGAACATCGGTTACGACTGGGTGCTGCGAGGTGCGCTCCTCCGTGGCGTCGGCGTCATTTATTACGCCGACTTCTAAGCTTCTTACGTTCAATAGTTTCTACTGAACGCAAGAAGCTAAAATTTGGCATGTATGTTCCTTGGAGAGTGTAGGGGAGCACTAGGAGAGGATTTTTGGAAATTCTACCCCGAAGGGGCTGAAAGGGGTGAAACCCGATATTCACACGGGAACGGGACTTATGCGGGTGAAACCGCGGAAAAACTACTGGTATATTATATAATTCTAATATTGATGAAGCTAGATAAAACATTTAATATCTCCAAATTAGGATGACGTATAGTAAATGTAGTATATAGTTGTACATAACATATTCTCAGCTTTCCAGATCTTTATTTCTCTGTCTGTGCTCCGATGTCTACTGCGCCATCCTGCATGCACTACGCAACGGACAAGTGATCCCATCACCAGTTATGGAATGAGGTTCGAATCCCACATAGAACTAATATTGACGTAATCCACAAATCAAGTATTATCCAAAGTCTGTGTGTAGCTGTACGAGGTCGTCAACAATCCTCAAAAAAGGCTATCCTTGTTCCCACCACAAATAAATACATCATTCACGTTTACCCAACGTTCAGACGTCCATACTATAAATCTCTACAGAATTAATACCGTATTAAGAAAACATGTCTATTCCAATATCTAACACAAGATACGGCATCTATAAACTTCTTAATCTAGTATCCTAACTACTGCTCACACCTACAATCGTAACTACATAACATATCAACGAAAAATACACTCTATTCTAAACCAAATAAGAGCTAAAATTCAATCAACAAAATCTTTTATATTTATTAATTTCTCACGAACGATACCGAACTTTGACATCAGAACAGATATTATTAATTTATACTTGAACAACGTCTTATTGCAAGGGCATAGAGTTCAAAACTGTTTCATTTAAATTTGCGTAGGTGGCGCTTGTTGATAAAGGTATACTAATTGGTAATGTGATGAGCCGGGCCATCAAACAAGCACTTAAACTTGCTGTTATGTAATCATATGAAGGATATGATCTCTCAAAGATTTATTAGATTTTTCTGTTTCTCTTATCACGAATTTTCTAAGAGAATTATGTTATATAATATATTATATTAGGCCTTTTGAGAGGTTTACACGGAGACAGGTGTAGGACTCTTGCTATTTATGATCTCTTATAATTATATTAGAGATCAAACAGTTATCTCGATACCCCAAATTTATTTAGAACCGTAATTAATATATAATTTTAATTTAATAATAAAAATAATATAATAACTGTTTAAATAGGCCGGTATAAAGGTAACTATGGATGAAAACTGGCGTTAGCCCTGAATAAATTATACTATTCATATTAAGAGTGGATAATCCGCATACTATTGGACTGCTTCGCTTGGGATAGTACCAGATATCACTAGTACACTGGAATAAATAAGGTCCTCCAGACCGAATTACAGTAATTTGTTAATGAAGACTGACCATGTTATTGTGCACTAATGTGTGCGCAAACACAAGTGCACAATGCGATTGTGTATGCGAACCTTCACATACACTATTCCCTAACTGTCTTAGCTTACTGATACGGCAATCCGAATCTATCGGCAAGAGATCGGAGGCATCCCGTGTGATCATAGACTTTACGATTTCCTGAGCACGGAGCAGTGCAACACCGCCAACTACCTAGTTCCAGCAGTTATTAAGAATACACGACAGAGCCCAATAAGTTTATGGTGGCTAAACCCATCCCCTCGCTTTACCGAAGCAGTAGTATGTAGTATAAATTATATATCTCTCATAACCTTTGTTAGTAAGACTTTCAATCAAACAGCCTAGAGTTTGTTGCAAGTATCTTCTCATAGGCCTAGCCCTTTGCCTATACCTAGCAAGTAACCAAAACGTTACTTTATGAGACTTAGTTACTCACCACGTTGACGTTCAAAGTGTTAGTTTGTGACCTACATTAATAAATTATATTCGTTAATAGTTAAAATAATGAGTTATAAATAATGAGTAAATAATTGTTTGCTTTGACATTGAATCGTATGAACTTACTTGTTGCGTTCGTTGCGCCCGCTGTTTTCAGAACTCCAATCGCTCTCAAACAACAAATCAATCGCGTTTCAATTGTATGTATTGCTGCTGTGTTGCCGTGTATTGTTGTATACAGAGAAATCTGTTTGGATACACGATTTAATTCGTTCCACGGACAGTATATCGCTCTTTATTCAATTCACAATCGGAAGGTTTTAGCATTGAATTGTAAAAACCAATTTGTTATTTGTGTTGAGTTAATTATTTATACATAATGGCGGATTAATAATTTAATTTGGTGACGTTTCCGGCCGAGGTATGTTGTACTAGTATTGTAAATGTATATGTTAGGGAAGATATTTTGATGTTTTTAACCTAGATGCACGTAAACTGTTGAAAAAATTTAGATGATCCTTGGAATATAGATAGATCATGTACTGGATGAAGACATAATTTTTTTTTATCCATTTTTTTAGTTTACGCGGTCTAAAGGTGGGGCAGAAGTTGTAAGTTACATAGAAAACTAATTAAACACGTTAATAGTGCAACTATAAATTGAAAAAATCCCCTTACATGTTTATTAGTACCTGTTTACTTTTAGTCCAAGCGACTACAAGATTTTCAATTTATATGGAGTTGTGGCTTATATGTGGTAATTATACGTTCCAATACGGTCACAAAATTACCCAATTGTGATGTACAGTGAAAGTGCTAAAACCACGAGAGCTAACAACATGACGAATCCGTGTTCCGCGCGAAAAGTAAGAGTTGCGGAAATTCACATACATAACTCTCCCATTTCTTTCTTTCCATATTTTCCTATTCTCTAGGATCGACAATAATATTAGCCCTGTATAATTAAACTGTTCCACTGCTGGGCACTGGACTGCTCTCAGTGTGAAAAGTGTTGGGACGCAGTCCCAGTGCGGGTTGGCAGGCTTCACATGTCTTCGAGAACAATATGTAGAACTCTCAGCCATGCAATTTCTCCAACGATGTTTTTCTTCACCGTAAAAGCAAACTATAATTAACTATTTAATACGCGACTTCGAAATATCAGTGATGCGTGCCTTGGAATCAAGCTCGAGACCTCAGCGTGATAGTCCGACAATGTCCCACTAGACTATCGCTGCTGTTCTTTCATCCCATATTTGATTCTTATTCTCTAGGATCGACGATGCAAGAGTATTTAGTAAAGTTAGTGTTCTTAAACTATAATATAAATTAATTTCATAAAAATAAACTGGTCATACCGTATCAGCAACTCTCCAAGTAAATTTCTATTGGCAGCAAGCTACACTAAAACCAGGAATTAATCGGAGAATCTAACAAACTGCTACGTCAATTTTAGAACCTGTATATTGCATAAAATAACAATAACCTTAGTCGTCCACTGAATGAGGTACTGTTGTTTTATTCTTATTCGAAAACAACATTGATAGAATAATTTATGCGTCGGAATAAATGGCCAGTTATTTTTACGCCCACGATTATTTATTGTAGGTACATAAACATATTTGTTCAATAGCTATTTACGCAAATGATATGTCTTGTTATGTCTTTTTACTTATTTATGTTTTTTTACAAAAGGACATCTGCCGCATTTGAAGTAATGCCTGAGTCACGGGGATCTGTACAAACATTCAAACAACATACAGAAAAGAACAACCAGTCTCGCAAAAACTATTTGTGGATCAATTTTTAGAACCCACTACACTCGGCGCAGTAGCAATGGCGAGGTGACCTCTTAAACTGCAACGCCATAACCTCGTGTTTTAATAGTATAGATACACGAATAATTCCTATTGCAACATAACTTACGACATTGCGATATACACGGCATAGTCATATTGTCTCATATGTCTTTGTAATATTGTCTTATGTTTCAGCGAATGTTATACATTGAAATTAAACAAACTTATATGGATTTTATCACGTTATTTATTGAATATTGAATTTTGAATTTAATTTTTAAAATTTAAACTATTATTGTTAAACACTTTTACTAGTTACTGTTTACTTCAATTTAAGCTATTTAAATTATACAACTATTTAGATTTCATTTTACACTTTCCCCGACGTTTCGGTTGCTTTTTAGCAGCCATCGTCACGGGAAGACTAAGATGGTAGTAGTCTCACAGTAACTAGTAAAAGTGTTTAACAATAGTAGTTTAAAGTTATGTAATAATTGTGTTTTATAAAAAATAAACAATGCGATAAAATCCGTATATAGTTTTTTTAATTTCAATATAGGTATGTCTTTGAATAAAAAAAATCATGTAATAAATGTTTGTGTCCCATATCTGTCGCTATGCTGAGGTCTTAAGTAGAAATGCCAAGTTAAGCCAACAAAAAGTTAGTTAGCCTTACTAGCTCCGATTGACCTTCTGCTCCGTAATGGGGTAGACTGAAATAAATAACGTGTCAACCGAAAACATAGCTGGTGGAATATGGGTGCATTTCGTCAGCTGTTTGAAGCCACAAAAACATAAAAACTTAGAACGAGAAAGACGGGATATTTGCAGTAGCAATATGGAGGTGAGAAATGTTTCTGTCAGAAAAGATTACTACACTGCGTGTTGCTACTTAAAATTGCCTTACATAATAACCCAATATTATTTTGCCTGACTCCGGGTCAAAATCTTCAACCTCACAATTGCACGTAAATATGTATATTCGCAAACGTAAGCCAAGTGACCAACGAAGCGTTCTGTCAATATAATCGCGCCCTAGGAGAATGGGAACTCTCCAACCTGCCACATGAAACACATTAAATTAATGAATATTTAGCATCAGTTAGCACTGCATTCCAATTAATAAACTTATGAGTATTTTAAACTAGATATGATATTTTCCTAGTAATGGACGTCGAAAATCTAGCGACAAATTATTTTGTTATTAATAACTGCACTTGTGTTAATAAGTTGACCTAATAAGCAGCGCAATAGATATCAAGAGCTTACGTGAAAGAGATGGCTAATGTTCCAACGATTTCATTTTAAAGGATTTTGAAATAACGACACTGGAACATTGAGACAACTACCATCTTAGTCTCCCCGAGACCATGGCTGCTGAAAAGCAACCGAAACGTTGGGGAAAGTGTAAACTTAAGTATAAATAGTTTTAATAAATTAATTAGCTTAAAAATTAGTAAAGTTCAATAGTATCTAGTAGTAGTGTGACAGTTTAAAAATTTTGTAATAAAGTGCAAAATAAATAACGCGATAAAATCCGTATATAGTAGTTTAATTTCAATGAATAACATTCGCGTAAACAGAAGACAATATTATTTAAAGGATTTTTAATTTTTTTAGATTAAAATTGTCTACTACCTATATATACTTTTTTGGTATAATTATTGGTATAATAATTTGGTATAATTATAAATAACTTTATTGGTATAATTAACGACGACTCGATGGCGTAGTGGTTAGTGTAACCGACTGCCACGCCTGAGGTCGCGGGTTCGATTCCCGCACAAGTCAAACATTTGTGTGCATGAACATGGATGTTTGTCTTGGTCTGGGTGTTTCTATGTATAATATGTATACACATGTATCTTTTTTTTTTTGTATATACATATGTACAAAAAAAAAAGTATATTTGTATGTTTATCCATTGTCTAGTACCCATAGTACAAGCTCTGCTTAGTTTGGGCTAGATGGTGTTGTGTGTATATGGTAGAATATTATTATTATTATTATTATTATTATTATACTACAATTTAATTCTGTGTTGTGAGTCTGGGTATTTTTTGTATCCATTGTTTAAATGTTTGTAAAGCGGATGGCTTTACAAACATTTAAACAACGGACACAAAGAACGCCTAGACTCGGAACAACTATTTATTAATTAGGCGCTGGTATTACACCTATTACCGGCATTTTCTTAGAAAAACTAGTAGTAACATATATCGCCTCATCGCATATAAGATCCTTGAGTACAATTCTAGAACATTCTATACCTGAAAGTTTCGTTATTAATATTACTGTTATAATACATTCATACAATTTTACTCCCATACCTTTGAAACACGAACACTTCAAATCATTTGAATATTACAACCATTATGGCACGTTTAGGACTACTTTTCTTTTATAGGCTTGTAATAATCGTGAATAAATAGTTACGTGTGATGGTTAGTAATGTTTGTGATTGCACGGTTGGCGCGTGGCGTAGTGGCTTAAGACTGCGCCGAGCAAGCGTAAGACAGATAATGACAGAGCTCGTACGGCGCATATTCAAATCGGCGCGCGGCCGCCATAGTAAAATTGTATGGAGGATTTGAAGTGCTTTTTTGATAAATCTTTCTTTATTGTCAACCAATAACTTAAATATTTGGGACGGACAAATTGTAATATAACTATTTATGTTTTGTATAAGCTGTAAAATAGGATAGATTTCTGCTTTTATAATTTAAAAATCACGTAACACGAGCTTACGTGTTTGCATTTTTCGTGCAAATTTACGTAATTTTGTAGGCGAAAATATTTATTATTTAAAGTTTTTTTTTCCACGGAGTAATTGTAAACACATTCATTGTTATGGTAAATGTATATCTTATATTTGTATTAAACAAAAAGTGTTGATTTTATTCACTTAACTGTGACCGCCTGTTTTGACACATTTCGCTCAGCGCAGTCTTAACACAGAGTGTTGTAAGTTTATTCCGCACATGAGATATAAATTTTCACGTACACATAGTTGTTTGAGACTGGGTTTTCTTTGTTTCTGTTGTTTGAATGTGTGTGAAGTTCTACGTGGCACAGGGATTATATCTATGTATTTGTTGCCAAGATTGCCAAGGTGGCACAATATGTAACTGCTGTGTATGGTCTCTATTCGTTGCCAAGATTGCCAAGGTGGCACAGTGGGAGTGTATGCGACTGCTGTGTATGGTCTCGGATTTGATTTAATAATAATAATAATAATAATAATATTTATTTCAGTAAAGGTTGTACATTAAAACACACTTAAATAAAACAATGCACATGAGAAAAAATTGTAACAGTAATAAGTCAAGTGTTACAGAACTCTGGTACCCATGGTAAGATCTAACTTGTGTTATGGGTACCAGTGCTCTCTCAGCTAATGCACAGATGTTACATTATACAAATAGTCGTCATGCAAATACTTGAATTATTTGTAAGTTACAGCCAGTGAGTGAGTGAGTGAGTGAGCGAGTGAGTGACTGAGTGAGTGAGTGAGTGAGTGAGTGTGTGTGTGTGTGTGTGTGTGTGTGTGTGTGTGTGTGTGTGTGTGTGTGTGTGTGTGTGTGTGTGTGTGTGTGTGTGTGTGTGTGTGTGTGTCTGTGTGTGTGTGTGTGTGTGTGTGTGTGTGTGTTTGTGTGTGTGTGTGTTTGCATTATGTTAAAGAACGGATACTTTTAGGAGGTTTTCTGTAGATGCGTAGTTTAGGGACTTTAACCATTTGCAAACCTTCTCTTTGCATTCTTGTTTAAGGAGAGAGTAAATGTTGCATTCATAGTTTATTTTATTATACAAGTGACTACCGATAATACGATAATGACGTTGAGCAACAGCTGTTTTGGATTTTAAAACGGGACAGATTCTGTAGTATCTTCGTTTTTGACTAGGTTTTTTGTCGTATGTTAGTGACGTATGCTTTCTTAGTATAGTCTGCAGCACAAAGAGCTGCCTCACAGTGAGGACATCACAGTCGGCGTAGAGGTCCTCAGAACAATATCTAAGTGACTTAGATGTCATGACTTTTAAGACAGCTCTCTGTGCCCGTTCGACTGGTAGAAGATTCGTCTTTTGGGCCCCGCCCCATACTGTAATACAATATGTGATCAGGGACTGACACAATGCATAATATACGCATTTTAAGAGTTGCGAATCTGCCGAGTCCCTCAATTTTTAAAATACAAAGATGAGTTTACGCACCCGCGATGTAAGACTTGCAAGTTGAGGCTTCCAAGTTAATGAGTTATCAACTAAAACGCCAAGATATTTGGCTGATTGACATCTGAGAAGTTGAGGACAGCTACAAAATGATGGTGAGATATTATTACTAGAACTACAGGTATGGGCTTTAATAATAAAGGAATTCAAAACATTTAATGCAGGAGGTTGTAGATAGAAGGGTAGGTATACAGTTTTAGAGAGATTAATGGTTAAAAGGTTATTAGATAACCAACACATAACTAATCTTAAAGTCTCTTCCGCTATTGTCAAAGTTTCGTGCCAATTATTACCGTGTATCAACAGCGCCGTGTCATCTGCGTAAGTGATAATGGAACAGTTTTTAACTGGTAAGGTACAGAGAGGATTTATATAGATTAAGAATAATGTTGGGCCTAAAATTGAGCCCTGGGGCACACCAAAACTCAACGCTTCAGTGTCACTAACCAAATCGTCGATTTTAACGCACTGAGTACGATCAGTGAGATAATACTTAAAGAGTTTAAGCGCAAGGCCGCGAATTCCTGCATCTTCTAATTTTTGTAGGAGATGAGGTACAGACACAGTGTCAAATGCCTTAGAAAGGTCTAAGAAGATAGCTAAGCACTTTGATTTCTCGTCCAGTTTAGATACAACATGATCTACAAGTGCAGCAACCGCATCTTCAGTAGACTTACCTCTTCTAAAGCCATATTGGTTTGGTGCTAAGAGACTAAAAGATTCCAAATAATTAACCAAGCGATTGTTAATTATTTTTTCTAGGATTTTGGAGATCACAGGTAGAACCGATATAGGTCTATAATTATTGACACTGTGTCTGTCCCCACTCTTGAAAATTGGGTGTACAATAGCTCTTTTAAGTACAGATGGAAAGCAACCCGAAGAAATAGAAATGTTACAGATATGAGTAATAACAGGCACGAGAACTGACTCACAAGATTTTAATATTTTAGGAGAGATGCCATCCCAGCCAACAGATGCATCTGTACGTAACCCGAGAATCATTGTTTTAACCTCTTGTTCATCTGTAGGTAAAAGCACAAAAGAATTGCATAGTTTAGGGTTTCTTGAACATTCAAACATAGAATTTATGGGAGTACAGTTAGAGGCCAGATTTTTACCGACATTCGCAAAAAAGTTATTGATCTTATTAATACCTGAGATCTAATCATCATAGAAATTTAAAAGTTCATTAGAAGGTGTTATATTGCGATGAGTATTTGTAACATTTTTTATTACCCTCCAGGTGGCCTTTGGATTATTTTTGGCTCTCAGGAATTCTTCCCGTTCGTAGGCCAGCTTTATGTTTTTTAGAAGCTTATTACAGAAGTTACGGTATCTGTTGTATGTTAACTTTAGGATATAGTTGTCTGGATTTTTAGACAATTTGCGTGACATTTCATCTCTGTTGCGGATGCAACGTAGCAGGCCACTAGTAATCCAGGGTTTGATTATTCTGCGTTTCGAGGGGATATAAACCGACCTTGAGTTCTTTTTAATGATTGAGGTAATAATTAATACCAAGAGATTAGCAGCTAAATTAGCATCTTGACTATTCATTATTTCACTAAAGTTCGTAGAAAATATTTCTGAAATTACTGAAGAATAATCTACAACAGTGCGATAGAGTTTAGGCGTAACAGGTATACGTTTATAATTCAAACATATGAAAATCGGTTTATGGTCAGTTATGTACGTATCAACTACTATAGTAACTGTTTTCAAATCAGTCTTGATCATAGCGTGGTCTATACATGAGTGGCCACGAGTAGGGAACGTATGAGATGGAAGGAGTCCATGAGACGCAATCATATTTAGGTATTCGTTTGTTTGTTGAGTAAGCGTGTTAGTACCGATATCTATATTCATGTCTCCGACAAGTACTATGTTTTTTTGTACCGACATAGTCGTTAAAGTATTATTTAAGCCAATAATAAAATGTTCATAGTTTCGCACTGAGGGCGAGCGATATACGCCTATGACAGTAGTGCTCAGGTCCTTCATGTGACAGACCAAACAGCTAGCCTCAGGTATCAGTGGCTCTGAAATTGTATGTGATATATCCGATTTTACATAAATTACAACCCCGTCGTTCTGATTTTTGGGTGAGCTTGTGTGGTAAGTTGTGTAACCCAGTAATGTAGGTATAACTGAGGATGTATTTAACCAGCATTCTGTAAGAATAATTATTTCGCACGAAATTTTAATACTCTGAAGAAACACAGTAAATTTGTCAAAATTACAATTGATGCTACGGATATTAATGTGTATAAAATTTATGGCAATAGTTGGAGATTTTAAAAATTGCTTTAGTGATTCTGGAGTGCAGATGTGTGAGTTTGAGCCACCATAGGTATCGATTTCATCCATAATTACCGAGTCAATCATTGCTAAAGTGAGAAAAAAATGCAGTGTTTTTATGAGTATTTATAATGTTGGCGCCTGTTTGAGTTTTATGAGTAGTGAAGTATGAACGTGGGTGGTAACTGTAACTTATGCAAAAAGCTAGGTGTTGATTAAATAATATTAAATACAAATAAAATGATTTTCTATCACATATCAATTCAAAAGTGGGTAACTGAGCTAAACTAATAAACTTATTTGTAAACAGTACAATATTAAAAAAGTACAAGTGTAAACATAGAAAAATATTTCTCCAGTACGCGGCTGTTTGGGGTAGTCTATTCCTTTTTAAGCAACTGCTTAAGAGACTGAGTAGAATGTACAATAATAGCATCCATTCCCTCGCGTTCTCTGAGAAATATTTTGCCGTTACGAAACCAACAAAATTTATAATTATTATTCTTGCAAAAATTACGGGCTTCATAAAATAACTGTCGAACACTGCCGGGTAAATGTTCTGCAACATAGACGGGGGTGGGTTGACCACTGATACCAATATGCCCGGTGTTTAATTTTTCTGATGATGGAAGGCCCTTGTTGAAGGTACGTGTAGCATTTAGCACCTGGTTTTTCAGTGGGACGCTCAAAAATTCCGCCACAATAGGTCTGTTGGAGCCCTTTTTCCCGGGAAGTCGATATACATCGCGTACCTCAGTAGGTTTAATAGGAACTTGGACAGCATTACACGTTTGGATGACAGTAGCAGTTAGGTCATTGACAGTTTCTTTGTCATTCTGGGGCACATTTCTTATCTCGATAGTGGAGGAACGATAATTATGTTGCAAGTCATTATCATATTGATTCCTGAGTCGGGCCTACAAAACGTTATTGGGTTTTACTGACAAGAAATTTTCAGTATAGCAGTTAGAAATAATAATAATAATATTCTATCACATACACACAATACCATCTAGCCCAAACTAAGCAGAGCTTGTACTATTGGTACTAGACAATGGATAAACATACATAATATATACTTATTTTTGTACATACCTACATATTATACACAAAAATACCCAGACCAAGACAAACATCCATATTCATGCACACAAATGTTTGAATTATGCGGGAATCGAACCCACGACCTTAGGCGTATTTGCTTGCAAAGCCTTGCTTGAAAAGCAAGTGAAGCCGATCGTCCTGCGCCTGATCTCTCTCTGATCGCATCTGATTGCCCTCCCATCTAACTATGAGGTTAAAAGAATAGATAGTGCATTTTTATTTGTGCACACACTTGTGCATTATAATATCTGTTAGGCAGATCAGTAGCCCCCGCTAAGATTACATACCTATGATATTCCTATAATATGCAAACTCTAATTGAACTGTGGGTTAAAGCTTTGTGTTAGGAATATATTCGCAATATAGGTCGATATACTAAAGGGAAAACAATACCGCATTGTTATAATATTGGCTGTATGTAACAATAGCGATGGTCTAATTAGACGTTGTACGGCTAATCACTCTTGGTTTCACTCCTTTGGGACATATCGGTGGTAGTCTATACAGCTTGTAACAGAAATGTGTGGTCACATTTGTGTGTTACTTAATATAGCCACTGTACAATGGAAAACCACGACAAATAAGTTGGCCTCGATGGCGTAGTGGTTAGTGTAATCGACTGCCACGCCTGAGGTCGCGGGTTCGATTCCCGCACAAGTCAAACATTTGTGTGCATGAACATGGATGTTTGTCTGGGTCTGGGTGTTTCTATGTATAATATGTATGTATTTACAAAAATAAAGTAAGTATATAAGTATGTTTATCAATTGTCTAGTACCCATAATACAAGCTCTGGTTAGTTTGGGCTAGACGGTGTTGTGTGTATGTGGTAGAATATTATTATTATATTATATACATAATTTTCACTAAGATATAGCACTTTCTTTTTTACCGACTTATCAATATCAGCACTTAATGTATGCAATCAGATCGTATTATATCATACTCCTTACAATCCTAATTAATATTATAAATGCGAATGTGAGTTTATTTGTTGATTACGCTTTCACGCCGTAACTACTTGACTGATCATCATGCAATCTTAAACGCATCCACATTGTCAGGTGTGCAGAAAAGGACATAAAGTACCTTCTATTCAGAAAAGGTACTGTTCCGAGAGATAGAAATTTATTGACAAAATCTACATTAAGGGGAGCGAAACCGCGGGCACACTCTATTCCTAACTAATATTAGAATGGCTTATGTTTAACTTATCACCAGATATAGTAAAACATAACAGTAAGAAATAGTCAAAAATAGTAAATAATCACCAAAATTAAAACCGCATTATATTTAAAGTGATCAATATTAGTCGACGGAGCTCCGCTTGGCGGGGCTCCTATTTTTGGGTGGGTTTAAGAAGGAACCTAACATAACCTAACCCTTCCGAGACGGAATGCAGTGATTTGGGGCGTATACATAGGTGCTCGTCATATATTTTAGTAAGCATATTTTGCTGCGCAATTATTATTTATGATGGTCATTATATTTGAACCCTATTAGAATTGCCACTGTAAGTTTTTTGGTTGTTAAGCTTCGCCTTCGAACGCCTTAACTACTCGACCGATTATCATGAAATTTCGCGTACACGTTATCAGTGGTACAGAAAAGGATATAGAGCATATTCACCCAGAAAAAAGTACTGTGTCTACTAGTGAAACCGCGGGCACAATTTAGTACCTAATATGATTCATAAAAAGTATTAAGTTTAGTAAAAAGTTATTTACTATAACCATTTATTCATAAAATATAAGCTTACAGTATTTACAACTAAATCGCTTTTATATCTATACTAAACCCACAAAATAAAATTACAAAAATGAGCCGGCTCGACCGGGGAAGTATCACCCTCTCACAGAAGATCGACGTAAAATAACAGTATCTGTTATGTTTCGTTCGGTAAGTGAGAGCGCCGGAGGCCCAGTCACCCTTCATTTCCGAAACCCCATCCTGCTCCATTCCCCTTTTCCTTCCGGTAGGCAGCGACTTGGTTGTGCTTTTTTGACATTGCTTCTGTAATGCTAAGAAAACACAGCCATGTGTATGAGCCACGGTTCTCGCTTACTATCAGGAGGGCCGCTGGACCGTCTGTCACAGATGAACGCAATAAAAAAAATGAAATTGTAGTATAATTTAAAGAAGACAATGCTACTGCTTACTACCGTTATTAGTATTTTGTACTAGATATTGCCCGCGGCCTCACTCACTTAAATGTAGGTTAGGCTAGTAACAGCACTTTTTCCTTGATAAAAGGTACCCTATGTCCTTTTCTGTGCCCCTGACAAAATGTATGTAAAATTTCATAATGAACAGTTGAGTAGTTAAGGCGTAAAAGCGTAACAAACAAACAAAGAAGCTCACATTCGCATTTATAATATTAGTAAAGATTTAATTCTGTATCACATCTCCTAGTTTACATATACCTTAAGACGCTGTATCCCATAAACTTTGAATACACGGTACACTTATTAAGGTATTATATTCAACGCCAGTCTAAGCATTTCAACGCTCAGCTAGATATAAATTTTTATAGGTTGTAAATCTAGAAATAGCTCATGTATTTACAAATACATTTTCGTCTTTAAGTACTTGTAAGCATAAAAGGTATTCGTGAGATAGTTAACAATATTCTCATAGAATATTTTGTTGTAATATATGAGCTTAGAATAATACTACACGACCACGAGTTTTCCCGTTCGACATTGTTCGCCTGAATCACATTATGCGGCCCATGTAGCGCAGCAGAAATGCTATGCATAAGTTTCTAAGTAGTAGAGCTCGCTGATTTCAATATGAATGGGCCGGCTCGACCGGGGAAGGACTACCCTCTCACAGAATACCGACGTGAAATAGCATTATTCCTACTGTTGAGTTTCGTTCGGTGAGTGAGAGTGCCGGAGGCCCAATCACCCTCTTTGCCCCTTCCCGCTCCTTCTCCTTCCCACTTCCTTTCCTAAAGGGTCGGCAACGCGCAAGTGATGCCTCTGGTGTAGCATGCATCCATAGGCTACGGTGAACACTTACTATCAGGTGGGCCGCATGCATGTTTGCCAACATAGTTGCAAAAAAATTAAAAAAAGGTATCGGTTTCAATTGAGTTAGGCAAAATGTTATAGGAATTTCTGGCAAAAAATTATCGGTTGTTGCATGGCGTTTGGAACAATGCGCGATAAACTGCAATTTATTCGCCCTTCTTATTCTAACCAATAGTATAAATGGAAATGTGAATTTGTTGGTTTGTTACGTTTTCACGCTTTAACTATTCGACCGATCATCATGTAATTTCGCATACACGTTGTCAGGGGTACAGAAAAGGAAATATATAGGGAAGATTTCATCTAGAAGAAAGAGCTGTTCCCGAGAAATAGAAAATTGACATGACCTATATTTACGCGAGCAGAGTAGACAAAATCCATGTTATATAATGCCGCGAGAACGGATATCAGGATGAAGATAATTCGATGTGTTAATGCAGGGCTTGAATCCAGCGACCTACCCACCATACAAAGCAGCGACACCTCGCTGCCACCGCATACTATGGTGGTTTCAGTCGGTAGGCCCGAAGTCTCGGGCGGGCCTGACATAACTCTCTCGCTTTCTATTGTTACCAAGGGGTATGCATAAGGAGCATTCTTTAGCATATATACATCTACGAAAGCAAGCTACCATCCGAACAGATATACATTCACCAAAAACATTAATATATACGCGAATTAATTCAGTATTTCTTGAAGGCATGTCTCAAAGCAATATAACTTCTCTGTTCAATTTAGCGAGAGACATTTGTTTTCAAAACGTATTTGCGTTTAAAACCCACTCGTTATCATACATTCACAGCGAGGATTATATTAAAGGGGCGATCTGTTCACGACAAATAACAAGTCTTAAGACTCGTGAACTCGTTCCTTTTAGGAAAGAAAGGAAACTAGATTTATAGTATAACCAAAATTTGAAAGTAATTTCCATTTAAAGAATCCTTTCTCACATTTTATTTGTTATGTGAAAAAGGATTCTGAAAAGAGGAAAGCACAAAATAGAAAAGTAAGTTCCTTGAGACAAAATTTCAGTCATAACGGTCAATCTTAACGAGAACTGGCCATCTGCACAGAAGATATAATAGTGTACAAGTGTGTGCAATCATAGAGAACAGAGAGTGTACTTACACACTCTCTGTTCTCTAACTACCGCTATCTGATGGCACGGTCATCCAACATGACCGGAGAAAGATCGGACCAACGGAGTTACATCCGATATAGGTTGTTGTGCAACTGCTGCTGTACTTCCTTTTTTACATTTCTTGACGGCAAATCCAATTTCGATCTAAAATCTGAAAACTCATAAAAATTATTAATTGAATATTAAAATCAATTTTAACATACCATTAATAATTTCATCTCAAAACATGTCGTCAACATGATTAGATGTTGTATTCTATTTTACAAGCGTCTGTGCAATCCAACCGCATTTAAAAACCAAACTAAAATCTAACACCATATTACCAACATAAAAACGACAACACGTTTTTATGATAACATGTACTAAACGTTATCCTATAATAGCATTAAAGCTAAATATTTACCGAAACAGTTCCTGACCGCGTTTCACTAAGATTAACTGTGCGTATATCAATCCCTTTGTACTGAAGCTATAAATTCAGTTGTAAATCGGCCCTATGCTTTTATTTTAAACTGTAGATGAGGTATTTTTAATGCTATTG
The DNA here is from genome assembly GCA_930367265.1 of Catocala fraxini. Classification (NCBI taxonomy): domain Eukaryota; kingdom Metazoa; phylum Arthropoda; class Insecta; order Lepidoptera; family Erebidae; genus Catocala; species Catocala fraxini. The sequence goes on along the minus strand of OV884049.1, from coordinate 12,233,916 downwards.
ATGTTGAACGATTTAAATGCGCAGAGGAACATGTTTGGTAAGCTTTATATGGTAGATCCTGATAGGTGGAGTTATGTTTTGTTATGTGATTGTGTGGATTGGCTTGTTGAATCTATAGTATGACTGCCTTGGTGGTAGTATTTGCGACTCCTGTGCATGAGATCTCGAGTTCGATACCCGGATCGGAAAAAGCGTTATTGCAGTTTTCTGAACTTCAAGAAATTCTTGTGAGTTTGTGTTGTTTTGTGATGTGGTTGTGCGAATTGTCTCTTTGAATCCGTAGTATGACTGGCCTTGGCAAAGCGGAAGTATATGCGGCTGCTGTGCATAAAGGCTTGGGGTTTGATTGCCGGGTCAAGCAAAGGATTCTTTTTGTCAAGAAGCCACGCAATTGTATGTATTCGTAACATGTTCAGATGTTGTTTGTTAATCAATTATGCGTAAACCGTAAGGCATTCCGCAGACGACACGGACTTTTTTTATCAAATTACAGTATAATGCCCGTCTTGAAGGCATGTCTCAAAGCAATATAACTTCTCTGTTCAATTTAGCGAGAGACATTTGTTTTCAAAACGTATTTGCGTTTAAAACCCACTCGTTATCATACATTCACAGCGAGGATTATATTAAAGGGGCGATCTGTTCACGACAAATAACAAGTCTTAAGACTCGTGAACTCGTTCCTTTTAGGAAAGAAAGGAAACTAGATTTATAGTATAACCAAAATTTGAAAGTAATTTCCATTTAAAGAATCCTTTCTCACATTTTATTTGTTATGTGAAAAAGGATTCTGAAAAGAGGAAAGCACAAAATAGAAAAGTAAGTTCCTTGAGACAAAATTTCAGTCATAACGGTCAATCTTAACGAGAACTGGCCATCTGCACAGAAGATATAATAGTGTACAAGTGTGTGCAATCATAGAGAACAGAGAGTGTACTTACACACTCTCTGTTCTCTAACTACCGCTATCTGATGGCACGGTCATCCAACATGACCGGAGAAAGATCGGACCAACGGAGTTACATCCGATATAGGTTGTAGTGCAACTGCTGCTGTACTTCCTTTTTTACATTTCTTGACGGCAAATCCAATTTTGCTGACTTATTTTTGACATCATGAATCAGTTGACATTCGATCTCAAGACTTCAGACACATCAGTACTCTATATCGCTTTTATTACTGCTAGGAAGGTTCACATCGGTTTTTTACCGGCGAAGTGCCAAATTATTATTTTTCCATACAACCAACAAGCCTAACTCTCTCTAAACCTAACTCTTGGTTAGCATTTCCCAAAGCAAATGTTCGTTTGTAGCCCGAAAGGATTTGATGACAGTACGAAAGAAAAGAAATGGAGGAGATAGGAAAGTGATTCTCTAATACGGGCTAACTACTCCGTAGGAATGTGAGCCTCTAATACGGGCGTCTTCTGCCTCTCTGGTAAACGAGCACATTGGTACAGCCAACAACACAAGTTGATAATCAAATGCGAGAATTCAATCTTTTAAAATAACAACATAGGTTAGTTATTATATCAGAAATAGTTAAAAGACCATACCCACCAAACCAACAAAACGAATAATTCAGAATTATAAAAAATTTACGATTTTTTTTAATGTTTGGCTACTTATGTTGTTGACCATACCATTACCAAAAAATTGGCAAGCAAGCTTTTCTACTCGCGATGGATAACCATCAAATTGATGGATGTGCATTCTTCTTTCTCTACATTGTTTGTCGGCAAACATTCGCAACGTCACCCGGCGAACATACTCGTAACAAGACCACCCCTTAACATACGTAAGGCCTTACAAGTGCTTCTTAATGATCTTTAAAATAACGGCTATAATTATGCTTACAATCAACTGCTACCGATATGCCCGCTGCTAATGTAATGGGTACCTGCTGTAGCAGCTTCTGTGTACAAAACGAAAGGATTTATGATATTTCTATAGTGTTTCCGTTGCGCAGCTTAATAATATGGGTTTAAATATGAAGTTGCTGCTTTGTATGAAGAAAATCGGTAATGTAGCGGTTTTCATATTAACTATTCAATAAACATTGTTTGAATGGCCAATTCTAATTATATGGATGTTTATTTTTCATACATAGTGGCTTGTATTTAGGTCACTGTGGTTGTCTCAAATTAACAAAAACATCAACCAACATTTTATTATGGCGAATTGCAACAACGAATACGGGCAGACACTAAGCGATATAACTTTTAAATATAAATTGTATATAGGTTGTTGACATTTCGCACTCTTAATAAAACAGCGACTTAACTCGAAATTTGAAAGTAAGGCAATTTAAACTCTAATTGTATATGTTAAATTCTAATATTATATTTGTTTTAAATCTTTGCATCAGAGTTCAAATTTGTTTAATCTAAAGTACTGAGATAAGTCTCTGTTATATTAAGGATGCGATTTATTATTAATATAATTCTTGTTATAAATAATATATATAGTCTATCCTCGAAGTATAATTTTTTTAAATAAGGTATTCTTTGTTGTATAGAAACCACGAAATTATATGTAGGATGTAAAAAGCAATTTGATAGGTAGCCAGCTAATAATAATAATATTCTATCACATACACACAACACCATCTAGTCCAAACTAAGCAGACCTTGTACTATGGGTATAGTAATTTTTTGTAAATACATACATATTATACATAGAAACACCCAGACCAAGACAAACGTCCATGTTCATGCACACAAATGTTTGACTTGTGCGGGAATCGAAGGCGTGGCAGTCGGTTACACTAACTACTACGCGATCCCCATAATATTAGCTTTAAAACTGTTTTATAGGTTTTATCTTGGTTTAAATAGCGTTATAAGTTTCACAGGTTGAAAGAACTTGAGGCCTGCGACATAGCCTTGATTATGAAAATATACATATATTTGCTTTCCAATACTCTTACTTCCACTCAATAACCTTCTATATTTAAAGGAATTAGGCGTTACTTGTAAAAGCCATTATAATACACCCGGCAATTTTTTGGCCCGCGTCGTACCCACCACACACGACGCAGTGGCAGCGACGACGCGGCCTCTTAAACCACTACGACATCCTTGTATTTACTTACATAGTTTTAAGTCGTAATGCTAGTATGTACCATATGTGGGGCCCAGTCAGTGCAGACCGGCGACACTTCGACCCAGTGGGATCTTTTATGTCGACACTCTCCCAATAACGACTGCCATAGATGTTCATGGCAGCCGGGACCGACGGCTTAACGTGCTCTCCGAGGCACGGAGCAGGCGATAATTGTCAATCAATACGCACATAATTTCGAAAAGTCGTATAACTTCCGAAAGTCAGTGGTGCGCGACGTGGGTTCGAACCCGAGACCCTCTGCATTGCAGTCTGTTGGTCTCCCCACTGAGCTATCGCTGCTCGGCCAACGTAATGCTAGTAACACACATCAATTGTATTCACTAAAGCTGCAACGAGCTTCGCTGTCATCTGAAATCGTGCCCAGAAGACTACCAACCAAACAATTTGTATACTAATATAAGACACAATAATAAACGATCCCATTCAAATCTAAATAGTTCTCTCAGGACAGTTTACTAGACACAAAATAAAGAAATATATAATAAATAAAATGCTACGTTTAATAGAAAAGTACCCGACCGCATTGCTCCCTAAGGTGTGGCTATAAATTCCCCTTTAAACAACGAGTAAGCCAGTTTTATGGAGCCTATAAACATAGATGTTGTATGGAAGGGATTTCTTGTTTAGTATATTAAAAAGGTAAAAAGTTATACGGTTTAATTATATTTGATTCCGTAAGTTCACTGCCTCGATGACGCAGCGGTAGCGAGTGCTGCGTGTATATACCTACTTAAGGTCTCAATTTCAATTTCTAATTAGACAAGAAATTACCAATAACAGCACGCGACCTGAAATAATTGTGATCCGAAGACAGCAATAGAGTCGCCCCCTATAGACCTAAAATATTTGGTGAAATGTGGATGTAATATACCTATGCCTACTCATTCAGATATATAGGCATAGCATTTGTAAGTATAATATAACGCTCGAATATTATGTCCGAAGGTAAAGCAGGCGAGCATAAACTTGCCATGTTAGGGTATGAGTCTATTCGAATCTACTCTCCACATTGCCTGATTCATAGCTAAAGAACTCGATGTATTGGTATAACAGCTAACTTTAATTAACAAGAAACAGATTGACGTATTTTTATATTCCTTAAGTGATTCAAATTATAAAAAGACTATAGTAACATTGGATTAAATAAAAAACTTTTAAAAGAAAAAGTAATTAAGTCACCAAACTTTGAAAGCGATCAAAATGTAATCAAAGCATCTATAAAAGAAATATCTATTACAAGCAAAGTTTTCAATCATAATTATAATTAATGCGCCCTATTACGTCTAAATATGGTCATCTATGCATTTGGAAGTTGTCATCCAATAGACAAAGCTAACATGGTATCTGAAGTATCTACATATATATTAATACGTGAAGCAAAAACTTTGTACCCTGCAAAAATTGCGCAGAGGGAGGAGTATGAAATTTGGCACAGTTAAAATTTATATGGAGAAGGAGGGGTGAATTCTAAGATATTTATAAAATATGCGTTATAAATACATTAAATAAATGAAAAAACATTACACGCACATAATCATGCATTTGACATACGCAGTCGAATCACGTTCGTAGTATTTCGACATTGTTCGTCTGACGTCATACAATTCTTTGTAACTATAGTTACCTATACCTTATTTATATATAATAGAGAAAAACAGAAAACAAAATAGCAAGCCTAGGAATTTTTGTCGAATAACCGCTAGTAACAGTAAAGAATTGAATTGAATTACATAAATAGCATTTCCATTAGGTATGTACTTTCATATATAAAAATTGTACACTATCGTTCTCTACCTAATGTGTGACCTCACCCTTGATGTGTACACTTTTTCGTTGGATTTAAGTAGGGTAAGGGCAGTATACATGATTTAAATCTTTGAATAAATAATGTATTATGTATCTATAATTCAGGCAAACTTAGTTAGTATGAGTTTATACTTAGTAAGTTAGTATTGTTTGTATGTGTGTGTGTTTTGATGTTTATCAATACACACACACACACACTCAAAAGAGGTGAAACTTTACCTTAAATTATTCTAAGTATAATATTATGGTACAGTGTTGGTTTGTTTTTGCTTACAGCGAGCTGCGGCTGCGATAACATATGACTCTTAAGACAGGCATAGTTAGAGATGAAGCGCATCGTACTTTAATTTGGGAAACTATTAGAATAATATATACTTATAGTATATATTTTTAATATATAACTCCTCACTAGGAATCATTTCTGTGACGGATTAACATAGATTCAAATAACAAATCCAAAAACACCCAGATTCGGAACAACAATTTATGAATCACAAAATTTTTATTCATTACGGTAACCAAACCCACAACATTCGGCACAGTAGCAGTGGCGAGGCAACCAATTAAACCACTAAGCCATCTGTGCTATGTGTAGTTATGAATTCCATAGTTTTAGTAGAGTTGCAAATAAGAACGCAATTTACGAAATTTCTTTCAGTAAGCTGTGTAGCATCCATCTTACTTTTCTGAATACCAGATTTTCTTAAATAAGTCAACATTATTTTTTATTCTGTACCCAGTTCATCTACAAAGTCGTAACTACTAATATACCGATGTTGCTATGTTAGTAGTTATGACAATGCTGATGAATTGGGCTGTCGTTGGTGACGTTGCTGCCCTTTTCAATAAATATTTATGAGTTTTTCTGTAACAGGGTTAACTGCATCTTTAATATAATTTATTTTAATTAACAGCTATTGAATGATTTTTTCGTTTGTCTCGCTGATACTGCATTAGTTTCGTATTACTTATATCGCAATTTGCATTTTTTTATAATTTATCTTCAAAATGTACCGAATAACTTCGTCGGAAGCTCTCATTTTCGTAGCAAAAAATAATAAAATGTGGCAGGAAAAAGATTTACACTTTTTGTTTTTAAACGTAAGGTGTTGATGATATCGTAATCTTATTAATATATATTTTTGGTTGGACTTACAAGTTTATTCATACAAAATACGAAAAGACTTGCTCCCCGATCTATGTTTTAATTTGTATTTTATGCATTACACGAAAAATAATGCGGATAAAACACTAAATTAATTTCTGAATACTCATAAAAATTATTAATTGAATATTAAAATCAATTTTAACATACCATTAATAATTTCATCTCAAAACATGTCGTCAACATGATTAGATGTTGTATTCTATTTTACAAGCGTCTGTGCAATCCAACCGCATTTAAAAACCAAACTAAAATCTAACACCATATTACCAACATAAAAACGACAACACGTTTTTATTATAACATGTACTAAACGTTATCCTATAATAGCATTAAAGCTAAATATTTACCGAAACAGTTCCTGACCGCGTTTCACTAAGATTAACTGTGCGTATATCAATCCCTTTGTACTGAAGCTATAAATTCAGTTGTAAATCGGCCCTATGCTTTTATTTTAAACTGTAGATGAGGTATTTTTAATGCTATTGATGTTGAACGATTTAAATACGCAGAGGAACATGTTTGGTAAGCTTTATATGGTAGATCCTGATAGGTGGAGTTATGTTTTGTTATGTGATTGTGTGGATTGGCTTGTTGAATCTATAGTATGACTGCCTTGGTGGTAGTATTTGCGACTCCTGTGCATGAGATCTCGAGTTCGATACCCGGATCGGAAAAAGCGTTATTGCAGTTTTCTGAACTTCAAGAAATTCTTGTGAGTTTGTGTTGTTTTGTGATGTGGTTGTGCGAATTGTCTCTTTGAATCCGTAGTATGACTGGCCTTGGCAAAGCGGAAGTATATGCGGCTGCTGTGCATAAAGGCTTGGGGTTTGATTGCCGGGTCAAGCAAAAGATTCTTTTTGTCAAGAAGCCACGCAATTGTATGTATTCGTAACATGTTCAGATGTTGTTTGTTAATCAATTATGCGTAAACCGTAAGGCATTCCGCAGACGACACGGACTTTTTTTATCAAATTACAGTATAATGCCCGTCAAATAGTCCAGTATACTAATGTATATCGTCTATGGAGCGCCTATAACGGATTGGATTGGATTTAAACTTAGCACGAAAATGGATCAAGTACTTTTTTTTACCTGGGGGAACGCATTGATACATACTGCTGGAGGGTTTATGTCGGACTCACCCAGGGAAAGACAACGAAGTCCTGGTCATACCGACTAAGCCTACCACGGTGTTCTTCAATATAACCAGAGCCGGCGAGGCCGCGCGAATCATTTTTACATGCAATTGCGATTCCGCCGAGACGATAGATCAAGTCCTGAATTAACACATGGAATTGTTTTTTATTCTGGTAATCCTTTTACGTATTAGCAGTTTAACACCAATTTAACAGAGGTGAAATTACAGGGTACGAGTTATTTAAAATCACGTATTTTACTCCAGACCTTAGCCTAGGTTGCCTCTTAATTTGTAGTCTGGCCACTATTGCCTAATTAAGTTAGTTATAAAAACAACATTATGCGGCCATTAATGAAAAAGACATGAGCTATAAAAAGACTGAAGTCGTGCCTTCCATTATATTTTATACTCAGATACATCGGTTTAAAGATGGCGTGGTTATTAAAAATATTCTAGAGTCATACAAGTTTGATTTAAAGCCATTAAATAATATTATATATAATCGTAAAATTGTAATTAGAGTGCAGTATTTCAAATAAAAAAGCCAGTCATTGTCCAATTCCTTTTTCCACTCTTATTGATGACTAATAAGCAGCGACAGCTCCGTGGGGAGACCAACAGACTGCAATGCAAAGGGTCTCGGGTTCGAACCCACGTCGCGCACCTCTGACTTTCGGAAGTTATTACCTGCTCCGTGCCTCGGAGAGCACGTTAAGCCATCGGTCCCGGCTGCCATGAACATCTATGGCAGTCGTTATTGGGAAAGTCAGTACCCTCTTATATCCTGACATTGGTCTAGCCTTAGTCTATCGTTAGCCTTCGGGTTGCGGAGGTCAGGTGGCAGCCGCTCCGTGTAAAAACTGATATCCAGTCAAATCCGGTTACACTAGAAAAGCTGACCCCAAGATACTTGGGAATAATAAAGGCTAGGGAGGAGAGAGATTTATGACTAATAAGCTGGCTTATTCAGGGAATTTTCCTGTTAAAATAATAATAATACCTATCAGTCCTGTATTAAGCTGTCTCACTGCTGGGCATAGGCCACTTCTCAGTGTGAGCAGGGTAAGGCGATCATGCTGGCCCAGTGCAGGTTAGCAGGCTTCACACATCTTCGAGAACATTATGTAGATATGTCAGATATGCAGGTTGCCTCATGATGTTATTCTTCACCGTTAAAACAAACTATATAATAAATAACTATAAAAAGTCAGAAATGCGTGCCTTGGGATCGAACTCGAGACCCCTGGCAGTCCAAAGGTCGCCCACTAAGCTATCGCTGCTTTATACAATAAAACGACATAACAATATGAGAAACCAGTAAGTAATATGTCTGGAGGCGCACATACATACAGACAGTGGCATAAATAAAACGGTTGGTCCTTAAATAATCTAAATAAAAGGAGTGGGTAGATCTTAAAATGGCTAATAATTAAAAACCACTACGCTTGTATAAAGTGCAACGGAATAACTTAAACACGTCGATTGAACAAAAGTCGATGAACATAAAATGTATTAGCGTGTTGAGTAGGTTCAATGTCGTTCACCGATATTTATAACGTTTTGAGGTGATCATCGTATTATAGCATTCGTAGAAACTTATGATAGTTAACATGTACACGATTTGTGTCTGAACTGTTTACCTTTTATTAAACCAGTTATGTCAGACACAACTAATATTACAAATGCGAATGTTAGTTGGTTAGTTACGGTTTCACGCCTTAAATACTCGACGGATCATCATGTAATTTCGCATACATGTTATCAGGAGTACACAAAAGAACAAATCGTACCTAAGTCGTGAACAAAAACTAGAAATAATTTTTTTCTTTACCTATGTGTATAGGTAAATACATGACTTTTCGAAATTATGTGCGTATTGATTGACAATTATCGCCTGCTCCGTGCCTCGGAGAGCACGTTAAGACGTCGGTCCCGGCTGCCATGAACATCTATGGCAGTCGTTATTGGGAGAGTGTCGACACAAAAGATCCCACTGGGTCGAAGTGTCACCGGTCTGCACTGACTGGCCCCCACATAAGATACATATGTAGGTACATACATAAATGGACGCATGTAACCGAGATGGTAGAAAGTTGCTTCTCTTCATGGTATCTTTTTCTTGACCTCGCAAAATTGTATGTACCACTATCAAAATAGATGTCTCACAGTATTAAATAAAGCGAATAGCGTGTCAATGGCTGTTCCGGTTTGTTAATACTTCAGGGGTCTGTAAAAGTACACGACCTCAGCTTAAAGTCCCCGTCAGTGTCGTTTAAGACCAAAGGGTCTGTATAATAAGCGACAAGATTTACCCATAATCTCACCATAACAATTATATACATACATATATACAAGATCTTTTTTGTAGCAAGCCTCGCGTTAATGTAGATTTTGCCAATAAATTCCTTTACCTCGGGCACAGTATTCTTTTTCTAGATGAAAGTATGTACCCTATGTCCTTTTCTGTACCCCTGTCAACGGGTCTGTAAAATTTCATGATGATTAGTCAAGTAGATAAGGCGTAAAAGCGTAACAATCAAACAAACAAACTTACTTTCGCATCTTTAATATTAGTTAGGATAAATATAGGTATATGTTTTGTTCTACAATTGTGTCGTATACCTCTGTCTTAGAAATTTGTATTCTGTTACTTCTGTTCTGTTCTCCTAGCATTTTTAACAATTTCGTTGCATAATAACTTCGTAGATTTGCATTTATGTTTAGAGCCAAACGTGAAGTATTAGGTTCTAACCCTAGCCGGAGCAGTGCTATTAGTTTTTACGGCAGAACGAAAGAAAGTCATCGTTAGACGTAAATAGGTTCATACTTAAAAATAGCTGCCGAAATGTGGATAATATACTTATTTTTTCTATCTCTTCGGGGATATATAGGTGTATGTAACATTAGGGTCATTTTCTAATCTAGTTAGACCACAATAAGTTGGCCCTTTACATGAATTTCAAACACAGTACAAAATACTGTCTTTTTTTTATACAAATGTTATACATTGAAATTAAACTACTACATTCGTATAATATAGCGGTATATATTTTAAAAACACTATTATTATTGTAAATCTAAATCTTTATAGTTTAATAATAAATTATTAATAATCGCCCAAATAGTAGAAAAGTTTAACAATAGAAGTTTAATAGTTTCAAAAATAAGTAATAAATAAATAATGCGATAAAATCCATATAACGTAGTTTATTTTAACAGCAAAAGAACTACAATGCCTCTGCGCACACCATGGCGTAAAAAACGTCTATGTATAGAATACCCTCTAGAGAGAAACTTATATGAAAACAATTACGTAGATAAAGGTTCGCCCAGTACAAAGGTCACTCAAGACGCACCCCACCTTCTCAATAACAATACAAACTATATGGTCCAGACACGATTACCTATTTACCAGAATTTACTATTATGCCACGATAAGCCAACGCCGGTGACCACTGAACATTGTAGGATGACCACACTCTGCACTGCACTATTTAACGATAATAAAAGGCCCACAATTTATAATCAGACCTCGGAACAGTCTTCGGAAGCGTTATGGTCACTCTAGCTCACCGCCGTTTAGGGATGCGCTGTGTCGATGAAAGTGTTGTCGATGTTTTTGGAGTTATCGATGTGGTGATAAATCGTCGATATTTTGTTTAGAGTTTTCGAAGATGTGAAATTTGAAATTAGAACAATATTTTGAAAATATCAAATAATTGTCTTCATTAAGTAGTTTACTTTTTATTTATCATGTGCTTGAATAAAGGTAGAGTAACTTTTAAAATATCTTAAACGGGTCCTATGACACAAATCCTATGCACACGACCCAAATCCCTGTGGACAAATAACGATGTACTAAAGTTAAAATAAACTTCAAACCAGTTCAGAGTACTGACAGACCATTTGGACAGTCATTATCTTTTATGGCTGTAGAGCCGTTTTTCGTGGTCTCTGGGGTGCGGAAGGATATGACTATGGTAAATGGTCACCTTTAAATTAATAATAGTCACAACTGCAAATGATCTGCAAGATCAATCGATTTGCGGGAACGCCACTACTTTGACAGTCTTATTTTCAATTGCTAATAATTAGATCCAGTTAGGATCTAATTATGAATCTATATAGAACTGTTAGATATCAGTTTTAACTTGTACAACGATTTGGTGTATACTGTTATATTGTCCAATTTTTTATTGTTCAATTTTGTCTCAATTAGTTCAATGGTTTACGCATGTTTACAAACATCCAAATATCATCATAAACTTTCACATTTATATAACTAGTAAGATTATTATAACACACACAATATAGGCACAATGTTTTTAAACGCGATTGCATACAATTATTCTTGCCTAAAGCCATCCATTTTATTGCGCATTAATTTATCGATATAACTATTTTGTGAGCCCTTCTCGGCAAGCGGCATGCTCAATGGTGTTCATGCATCGTAAGTCAGAATCAATGGCGTAGTAATTATGGTAATACTTTTATAGAGCTCAGCATCAGGTTGGATTACATGGGCATTATCGGCGCTTTGATGTGCGGCAATATTCGATAAATGGAGCAACAAATTAAGTCACAGTCAAAATATATATCTACGGGTATGTTTCAATATATTTGGACATATAAGAATGGGTAAACCGATTCCATTAGGCGGAGAAGAACCTAGGTATTGTAAAATAAATTTAAAAACAGTACAAAATGTAGCTTTTGTAGTGCTGGCTTCCAGAGCTACTCTGGAGACGCTATCCATCCAAGTAAAAGACTAGAGGTGTACTGCCAGACTTCAGTCGCAGGCGTGGCACCTCTGGAAATAAAAGCATTTGTAAGCACGATAGCTATACAAAATGTATACAAATTGAAATAATAATCAATTGTAGCATTGCTGATTTGAGCATAAATGGGTGAACTCGACCGGGGAAATACTACCCTCTATCAGAATAGCGACGTAAAGTATGTACCGTATGGTTTCATTCAGTGTATGAGAGCGTTATATCACCCAAGGGAGAACGAAGCGACCGAGCTCCTTTTCTCCCGGGAGACCGTGAGGCAGACCGCGTACTTGTTTGCCAGCTATGATAAAAATAATATATTAAACTAAAACCAACAGCACCATCACCCCAGTAGCACAGCGATAGTAAAGACGATGGATGTGCTCGAGGTCCCAGGACGATGTTGCGTATCGAAAAAAACTTTAATTTATTTACCTGCGTTGCGCATTGTTGCGTGTAATCAGAATTATAACTGGCGAAATGTTGATGTTATACATCTCTGCCTATTCTTTTTGTGATACAGGAGTCAAATTATATATGTATTTAGTAATTAGAACACAATATTATAAGTCTGCATATTGTATATATCGTACTTATATATTGCCTGGTTAGGCACATCTGGTATTCCACACTCACCAGGTATGATTAACAAAGAGTCAAGAATATTTGTTTGTACAAAACATGAGTAATGCACAGTGCATGCAGATTGTTAATTAAATAACCAATCATCTTTGCCTGCGCGATGTTCAGATTATCATAACAACAAATTAACAGCATTCAATTTTGAGTTCAGGTATCGTATGCAAAGGTTAAAATATTTTGAATTTGTGTTTAAGGGCCTCCTATGCGCCAATGACCTTGAGCGTTTAACGTTTGTGACTCACTTCTAAACATTTTACGATAATTTACTGCCACGTAGTGAGATGTAGCTGTACTATGATAATTTACAGACAATCCAAAATAAAGAAATTGTCCTATACTACTATTAGACTAATTCTAAACTATTTATTATCTTAGGTTAATCACATACACTCAAAGATTGATAAAATTACGTAAATATACGAGAGCGTTTTGGGGAAAAAATTGCATACGTCCGTCCGTCACAAAGACTGACGCCGTATGCCGCCCGTCGCCCGCGCAGAGACCCGCTAGAATGATTCCACTGAAAAATCGAGAAAAACAAATTATTAAATGAAAAATCATCGTAAATAAAAAAATAATTGCACTCGATTTACAATAAATGTATTCTCTACATATAAATGTGAGTTTTATATTCATACTTCTACAGATGAGGAAATGTATACGGAGCAGGCGATAATTGTCATTCAATACGCACATAATTTCGAAAAGTCATATAACTTCCGAAAGTCAGATGTGCGCGACGTGGGTTCGTACCAGAGACCCTCTGCATTGCAGTCTGTTGGTCTCCCTACTGAGCTATCGCTGCTTTTAATGTAATACATTACTGGTTACCTCTTTGGACATACAGACGTAAAACATAGTACAGATGAAATACCAGTTACATAATAACTCTTACAGCAATTTATCTTATGTTTAACAATATCGGGGGATCACATACACTTCACGTTGCTGTACTTTGATACCATATTTTATCTTTAGGTAGGCAAAACCTTAGTGATATGTCTGGTATCGCGATCATAGTGTGTAATTGCTGTAGAACTCACCATTAGGCAGACCGTATGTTTGCTTACCATCTTTGTAATGCATACATATGTATGTATACTCTCACTTCTTGGCAGTCAAATTTTAATTTTAAAATAACCATTGCTTTTTTTACAGAAACCATGAAATGAGATGTAGAACATAAACAGCAATTGCATAACTAAATACACAATATTTAAATGTAGTAGCCGCGTGGAACTCGCTTCTTTACTTAGTAATAACCAGCGACCCGATTCAAGCGAGCGAAAGATAGCAGCGATAGCCTAATGGGAGACCGTCTCGAAATGAACATGATTTCTTCCTTTCTTTCTCGATTTCGATTCCAGCGCACCTCTGACTTTCCGAAATTATGTGCGTACAAAATAATTAATCATCGCTTGCTTTAAGACTGAGCCGAGCGTAAGACAGATAATGACAGAGCTCGTGCGGCGCATATACAAATCGGCGCGCGGCCGCCCTAGTAAAATTGTATGGAGGATTTGAAGTGCTTTTTGATAAATATATATCTTTATTGTCAACCAATAACTTAAATACTTGGGACGGACAAATGGTAATATAACTATTTATGTTTCGTTGAAGCTGTAAAATAGGACAGATTTCTACTGTTATAATCTAAAAATCACGTAACACGAGCTTAAGTTTTTGCATTTTTCGTATAAATTTGTGTAATTTTGTAGGCGAAAATATTAATTATTTTAAGTTTTTTACACGAAGTAATTGTAAACACATTTATTGTTATGGTAAATGTGTATTTTATATTTGTATTAAACAAAAAGTGTGGATTTTATTCACTTAACTGTGACCGCCTGTTTTGGCACATTTCGCTCGGCGCTGTCTTAACGGTGAAGGAAAAACATCGTGAGGATACGTGCATGTCCGAGAACTCTCCACAATGTTCTTGAAGATATGGGAAGTCTGCCAACCCGCCCTGAGCCAGCGTGATGGACTAATGACCTAACCCTTCTCACACTGAAGAGAGAAGAAGCCCGTGCCCAGCAGTGGGACAGTTTAATACAGAGCTGATATTATTATAACTAGCGACCCGCCCGCTTCGCACGGGTCGTACAAAACCTAAACAAATTATACACCTAAACCTCCTCATTAATCACTCTGTCTATTGATGAAAAACCACATGAAAATCCGTTTAGTAGTTTTTGAGTTTATCGCGAATAGACAGACAGACAGACGCGGCGGGGGAATTGCTTTTATAATATATAGTGATTAATATGCTTTGAGTACGCTATCCCTTAGTAATATCCTAACTAATATTATATATAAGAAAGTGAGTTTGTTTGTTTATTTGTTTATTGGTTTATTGCTTTCAAGCCTAATTTATAATTACAATGTTTGTAAGCAAAGGTTTTATAACACGGCTGGTACTAGCCTATCTAAAAAATTGTTTATAATCATTCAAATCTAGTTGCGTCTGGTATCTAGTTCAATCGCACTGAACTTTACATAATAGTGCGAAATGAATGACACGAGGCCTTGTCACTGTTGCGCTGTCACATTATGTGGGAGTCCTATGTTGCTGCTCGTACAGATATGAGGCGCTTTACTCCGTGCAACAGCAGTTTCATGCCTATATCTACGATGGGGTAGGCCAGGGGTATTATGCCCACGTTTCGCTAGGTATAGTTTTAGATACCACGTAATAGGAGCAAACCCAGGCTGAGCACATTTCCGGACTCCGTATGCTACTGAGAATATCCTCTTTAAATAACCCAATAATATTTTGCCCGACTACGAAGTAGAATCAGTATTACATTTGTAATAGTTATTATAATTATTATTGACCTTCATCTACATGCGACTTCGCCTCCCTTATTCTACGGGAACGTATTGCAGTGATAATAAATATTCTGTGTCTCCAGATCATGTTCTATCTGTGTGCCAGGTTTCATCCGAATCCGTCTAGCGGTTTGCGGCTTATTAAGTAACAAACATTCAAAATTTCAAACATCTTCACAACTATCTCGTCTTACATTTACGCCAACGTAGGATATCAATCTACACATTTCTTATCCTAATTGCGAATGTAGGTTTATTTGTTTGATGTAACTATTTCACGCTTTATTTACTTGACAGATCAAATACAGAAATTTCGCATATAAGTTGTCAGGGAAACAGTAAATGACATAGTTTCATCCAGAAAAAAGTATTGTTATTAAGACTGCGACGAGCGTAAGACAGATAATGATAGAGCTCATGCGGCGCATATTCAAATCGGCGCGCGGCCGCCATAGTAAAATTGTATGGAGAATTTGAAGTGCTTTTTTGATAAATATGTATCTTTATTGTCAACCAATAACTTAAATTTTTGGGACAAACAAATTGTAATATAACTTTTTATGTTTCGTTTAAGCTGTAAAATAGGATTGATTTCTGCTGTTATAATCTAAAAATCACGTAACACGAGTTTACGTTTTTGCATTTTTTGTGCAAATTTACGTAATTTTGTAGACGAAAATATTAGTTATTTTAAGTTTTTTACACGGATTAATTATAAACACATTCATTGCTATGGTAAATGTATATTTTGTATTTGTATTAAACAAAAAGTGTTGATTTTATTCACTTAACTGTGACCGCCTGTTTTGGCACATTTCCCTCGGCGCAGTCTTAACATAATCTACATTTACGCGAGCCGCGGCCAAAATTTAGTTTATAATATTAGTAATATATAGCCTGTCATATCATTACTAAGTAATAAAGCAAAAATTGGAATCGTCTGTACTAATCAGTTGATCTAGTCTGTACACGAACATTTTAATAGAGCGTGGTGTATTTAGCTCTATCGGAGCGTAGAGCATTGTCGGACCACCGAGGATGTGGTCTTTGGACAGTTCATGGGGACATAGTGACATGATCTATGCCTGAAATATAGTCTATAAACTGCTATATTATTAATACTTTTTACATTCAATGATATATTATGTTTATAAAAACGTATTAAAAATTATGCAGTTATTTAAAAAAGCACTGCTATTAACTTAACCATACCTACGTTTCCGCGAGCAAAGCCGCGTGCAAAATCGAGTATACACAAGCACAACACTACTGAGCTGTCATGTATTCTTCTAATTTATTATTCCGACAGCTTAAACATTATCTACTCTCCGTTCACACTGCTGGACATTGGTCTAAACGTTCCCAGTCGACGCCATATGAGCCATATCAGTAGATGATCCGGATTAAGTATGTTTGTTCAGAATAGCAGCGATAGCTCAGTGGGGAGACCAACAGACTGCAATGCAGAGGGTCTCGGGTTCGAACCCACGTCGCGCACCTCTGACTTTCGGAAGTTATATGACTTTTCGAAATTATGTGGGTATTGATTGACAATTATCGCCTGCTCCGTGCCTCGGAAAGCACGTTAAGCCGTCGGTCCCGGCTGCCATGAACATCTGTGGCAGTCGTTATTGGGAGAGTGTCGCCACAGAAGATCCCACTGGGTCGAAGTGTCGCCGGTCTGCACTGACTGGCCCCCACATAAGATACATACATACTAATTTTTAAGCTAATTAAATTATTAAAACTATTTATATTTAAGTTTACACTTTCCTCGACGTTTATAGTAGTTAATTTTAAAGAATAACATTCGCGTAAACAGAAGACAATATTATGTAAATATACTGAACTGAAAGAAGAAATAACAAGGATTTGGATTGATTTTTTGAGATTTTTTTGATTGATTGATTGCTCGACCTAACACCAAATACGTATATTAATATTCAAAAAGCAGCTATATTAAAAACATGCAGAATAAGTACGAAAATGTATGCAGAGTGATGAAACCGAACTGCAAAATACTAAATATGCTCATACTATATCTTAGATGGCGGCTACTTGGTGTCAACCCGTAACCGTCATCAAAACACCGGCTTTTAACCGAATATTAAAACAGTATCCAAATAATAATAAAATTTATTCGGCTAAAAAGAGTACAATGGTGGACTTAAATCAACTTTAAATTAAATCTTAATATCTAACAATGACTTAATGCGTTAAGAAATTAGTATACAACCAAAATAATAGTCATAGTTATGGCAAGAAAGGATACTTTAACACCTTTACATTATTATAAGCTACTTGCCTGAACTAGGTTAGACCTGTGTTTCAGGCGATCATAATAATATTATTATATAATAATACTGGCTTTGCCCGCGTGAAAATGCAAATTTTCAAGTCGCTAACTTCAACGGTGTAGAACTTTCATATAAAAGTTTTTCACCCCTTTCACCCCCTTCGGGGTGGAATTTCCAAAAATTCTCTCTGATTGCTCCCCTACACTCTCCAAGGAACATACATGCCAAATTTCAGCTTCTTGCGTTTAGTAGTTTCGGCTGTGCGTTGTCTGTCAGTCACTCAGTAACGGAAGAGTTTTATATATATATATAGATTATACATAAAAAATTCAGAAATATATTTGTAAATATTTGATTTTGTCTAGGTAGGTTTGAAATGTGACGTACATAGCCTGCCAGTCCATTAGAAAGCAGCGAATCAGGGACGACAGTCTATATACTTTTTATTAAAATTTTCTTACAGCAAAATGTAATCCTACTTTGTTCGAGCCGTGAATCGAACCTGTTCCCTTGTAGTAAATTGTTTGTAAGCATAATAGCGCATCTTAGGCCAATGAGGCAGTTTTGTTAAATTGCTATTGGACGTGACAGCGGTCCTGCATGGAAAACGGCAGCAGGACAGGCTCATAATAATCGATTATTCATATAAAACATTCGAATATCAATCGATTATTTTTCATTCGAATAATCGTACTTTACTAGTAACAAATTTTCATAACGAATCTCAGAAAACCGCATTCCGTATTTTAAAATCCTTTTCGAATTCACTAATTCCGCCGCATGCAAATCTAGCTAGTCAGCTAAAAGGTTTGGCTACCCTTAGTAAATTAGTTCGCCGAACAAATTTTGTAGTTTGGAATAAGGGGAGGATTATGGCTTGCAGTAAAAGTTCCAACCTGGGGCCTAGAATTCGGGCACTAGCGGTAATCGTGCTGACGTTGGATAGGGTGAGTTTACCTATCTATGTACGAGCTTTTGAATATACTTTTTTTATGTGGTAAAGACCTCTCGTTGGTATCGTAGCAAAAGTTTACGATCGATTGTTAAATACTGAATGTGATGCTAGTGTTACGTTACAGTTATTCTGTTTTTTTTGGTTTATTAACCTCTGAGTCTTCTTCGAAGAGGTTAATGAAAACACTTTGTGGGTCTGTGTGTTTGTCTGTTAGTAACAGTTTGTTAGTGACAGGCATAGCTCCTGAACCACTGGACCGATTGACTTGTAACTTGGCGTGCAGATACCTTGGGGGCCATCCCTCATTAGAGTTTAAATATGGGCTCTGAAGGTCAAAAGACGCCCGAGATACAGGGGACACATATTTTAAAAGGAAAAATATCGAATTGTAACTTGGTGTGCAGACACCCTAAGATGACCCTAAGTCATCCCCCGGTCGAGTTTGAATAAAGAACCTCGAGATATAGGGGTCACAAGGGTTACCTTGCATACATGTGAATGTATTTTAAATGCTGTTACATTTAAGACGAAGAGGTTGAATCCTGGGTTTTTACACTAATCTCGTTCTTAATGATGTTTAATAGTAGATATAGCACGGATAGCATAGTAGTAAATGGCAACGGTGCCTAGAATCGCTTGCAATCAATGATATTGCTATTGTCACTGCGCTGGCTGCGAACACCACACGTAACAAAAACATTGTGTCATTCACAAACAGTTGTTCCGAGTCTGGATATTCTTTGTGATTGTTGTTTTAAATTAATTAAAATAGGATTTATTCTATTCATAGGATATATCTATTTAAATGGTAGGACTACGGACCTACCGCTAAAAAAAATAATAATATTGTTAATTACCCGTTCCAGTGAGAACTTCGGTGTAAAAAGCATATAAAAACACTCTTTTATTCAACGGCAATGTTGTATTCAAGTTAATTAATTTTTGCGAACACAAACGCGGCATTTTCTAATTCTAACAAATGTTGTAAAAGCTAATATGAATTTGTTTGTTACGCTTTCACACCTTAACTACTCAATTACCATAAAATTTCGCATACACGTTATCACGGGTACAGGAAAGAATATGGGATACCTTTCATCCAAAAAAAAGTCCTACCCTATATCCTTTTCTGTATCCCTGAAGACGTGTATGCAAAATTTCATGACTGTCGGTTCAGTTGTTAAGCCGTAAAACCGTAATAAACAAACTAATAATATTCAACCACATACACACAACACCATCTAGCCCAAACTAAGCAGAGCTTGTACTATAGGTACTAGACAATGGATAAACATACATATATACTTTTTTTTTTGTAAATACATACATATTGTACATAGAAACACCCAGACCAAGACAAACTTCCAAGTACATGCACACAAATGTTTGCCTTGTGCGGGAATCGCACGCGATCTCATGCGTGGCAGTCGGTTACACCAACCACTACGCCATCGAGGCTAAACTCACTTTCGCATTTATAATATTAGTTAGGATTTAAAGCTTAGCAGCTAACTGGGTCTCATCGTGGGGGGTGAGATCTCAACGGGAGATCGGGCCTTGTGGCGCACCCTGGGGGAGGCTTATGTTCAGCAGTGGACTGCAATAGGCTGAAATGATGATGATGATGAGCTAACTGGAGCTGTCTCCTGCTCACCCCCTACATACACGTCGTTAGTCAACATAGTCAGAGTGAACTTTACGTTCATGTAATAAGCTCTTTGTTCGCTTCGATGTAATGCACACACTGAATGTATTAGAGAGACTTTGTAATGCACTATTTCTAACTTAATATGTAAATTCACTGTGAGAAAGACTGACTATGGCGTTATGGTTTAAGCCTCGCTAATGCGAGTGTTGTGGGTTCGATTACAACTAGACGAGATAAAAAATTGTATGATCCATAATTAGTGTTTGGAGTCTACGTGTTCTTTGTGTCCGTTGTTTGAATGTTTGTAAAGTCCCGAGCGGTACAGGCATTTATTCCTAGTACAGGTGGCGTCATTACTTTTTTATTTTTATCTTAGATTGAAATAAACAGTTAGTTTCAGAGATGAGCGCGTTCGAACTTCGAACAAAAAACAAACAATCTTTTGAGATTTATTCTATCAGTATAGATTTAATTGTTTATATAATTTATTTGTTTATTGTTTGTAATACTTTTAAACATCAAATTTAAGTTACTATTACGTTTACTTGTTTAACACTATATATAGAAATTTGTATTAATTATAATTATATGTAAGAGCAGCGATAGCTCAGTGGGGAGACCAACAGACTGCAATGCAAAGGGTCTCGGGTTCGAACCCACGTCGCGCACCTCTGACTTTCGGAAGTTATATGACTTTTCGAAATTATGTGCGTATTGATTGACAATTATCGCCTGCTCCGTGCCTCGGAGAGCACGTTAAGCCGTCGGTCCCGGCTGCCATGAACATCTATGGCGGTCGTTATTGGGAAAGTCAGTACCCTATAATATGCTGACACTGGTCTAGCTTTAGGGTATTGTTAGCTTTCGGGTTGCGGAGGTCAGGTGGCAGCCGCTCCGTGTAAAAACTGATATCCAGTCAAATCCGGTTAGATCAGAAAAGCCGACCCCAAGTGACTTGGGAATAATAAAGGCTAAGAGAGAAGAAGAATAATTGTAACATAATTAGAATTTATATTAATAGTTTATATAGTTATACAATATGCATACCTTATTTAATTCAATGCAATATTCGCCACTTAATACATTTTTACTTCACAAACTTATCCAATCGCCATTCAATGCACGACTGCCCCGCGCGTTAGTTTTATACTATCAAGCGTAGTGGGGCAATCGAGCAAAATCAGTGTTGCCAACAGAAAATAACGGGTACAATTAAACATATTCAAATAATGCTTATACATCGCTACACTTTATTAAACATTTCTATAAAATAATTATATTCTACCTATAATGGCTAACAATTAGGTCCCAAGATCGACGCCTGGGTCAGGCTTAGTGGCAAATCAAATTATGCTCACTTACTTACTTACTTACTTACTTACTTATCGTGTATCAGTAGCTAGGAAGGTACTATTTGAATGCACTGATGGTGCTGCGCTTGCTTCGGTGCTTTCGCTGGGTTGGGTTTTGTTGATTCGAATCCCCAGCAAGTGACTTATTTTTGTTATCCAAAAATTATTGTTATGTGTACGGTGTACTTTCTGTACTTTAGCCAGTGAATTGTTAAAAAGCCAGACATAATTGAAAACTTATTTTGTCTAGCTGCCAGTATGCCATTGGGACTCAATAGGATATTATCTTCTATGTATATTTTCTTCGAAAACATACATTTGTAAAGATGTCCGCAACCCCGGGTTTGATTCTTTATCTGAGAGTTATAAATATGATTATTAAACAAAATCTAAAGTAATTTTCTTGCTCAATCGTTTTAGACGAACAATATTAATTATATTGACATATGTATTTCATGTCAGGTCAACGCGCGACGGCTGTTTTTGAATATTATTGCCTAAGGGTATTTTAGGTGCTACCTTTAGGTAATTTTATTTCGAGTAATGACATTTTAAACTCTTCACAAATCACTGTTGACAAATGAATGACGTATTATCATAAAATATTACTGTTTTATTGAGTTTGTATTGAGTTATTGACGGATTCATTTAAATACTACATTTAAGGTTACCAACTGTGACATCCCAACTAATATTATAAATGCGAATATGAGTTTGTTCGTTTGTTACGCTTTCACACTTTAACTACTCAACCGACCATTATAGAATTCTGAATTTTGTCAGGGGTACAGAAATGGAAATAGGAGTACTCGTTACGAGCGAGCGTAGCCGTAGGCAAAACCTCATATTAAATATTACATTCATCTCACGCCTGTATTCCTGGAGAGGTAGGCATAGGTGGCTCACACCCACATTTCAGTTTCGCTATGCTCTTAGGTCCTATGGTCCAGACACCGTCCTGCTGCTGATGATTTCTCGACATAAAATCTCAATAACACTTTGCCCGACTCGAACATCAAACCCAAATGCACAGCACTTGCATTCTTAATAATAAAAATCAATAACCTAATCTGACCTAACCTTTTATAGAATTTGTTGAAAATGTATAGAATTTAAAGTTATAAAATGTCTGCCTGTATTCGCTGTTTCAATTCGCCATAACTACATGATGTTTAAGTTTATTATTATGTAATAAATTATAAAAATGTCAATGGGTGTCGATAAATTCCAATCGCGTTGTGGATACAGATCGGTATCGAGTGCTCTCGGGCGGCGCGGCGTCTAGTTACACTGACATCGTTTTATGATGTCCTCGTGAAATGTGTTGATACGACGGTTTCATTATTCGATCTACAGATAGGTGTTTCGTATATAGGTAACTAGATTTTTCCAGTGGTTCTCTACGCGATTTTTTTTGTAAATATTACTAATAGATTGCTAAGCTAAAATGCTTGTATTAGGAGTGGGTTCATGTCGGTAGTGCAATAGGTGGGATTCAAACCCGCGACCTATCGATTGCAAGTCCGATGCCTTATCCATTGGGCTACCGCCGCTTCGCCGACCACTGTTCTAGAAATATTTCGTGTATCCCGGAGCATTTAAAAAACATTCAAAGAACATCTAGACTCGGAAAAATCGTTGTGAATCACACAATGTTTGTCCTCTGTGAGATTCGAACTCACAATACTCGGCACTCAAACAAAGAGCTCAAAAAACATCTAGACGCGGTACAATCACTGTGGATCATAATAACATCAACCATTAGTGCGGACAAAATTGAATGATTTCTTAAAATATAAACGAATCTATAACATTTATACATCACAACACACTAGGTGCCCAAAGATTTGTCCTTCAGACCCTTGGCTTCGACCGACATCATGCCACTGTCAGTCGCCAAAACTTATTTATATGTATATAAGTTAATAATACAAAAATGGTTTAAAAATTAAGCTCCATTTTATACATTTTTATAAATGTTTTTAGAAATAATCATACCATTCGTATAGGTACAGATACCTAAAGGCAAGCAGAGTTGCAGCCATGTTCAAAAGACACAAATTATTGCAAGACTACCAAACAAAAACGGCGCTGTCAACTAAGACAACTTAAAACAGAAAACCTTATAACATTTTGCACAATACAGTAATTGAACCTAAAACGTACAAGCAAGTTCTTACTAAATATTATATTTACACGCGT
This sequence comes from Catocala fraxini, assembly GCA_930367265.1. Lineage (NCBI taxonomy): Eukaryota > Metazoa > Arthropoda > Insecta > Lepidoptera > Erebidae > Catocala > Catocala fraxini. The sequence goes on along the minus strand of OV884049.1, from coordinate 12,209,976 downwards.
TCAAAGATCTTAAGAAAATAATAATATTATAAAACAAAAGAAACACAAATATTGATTGACAAAAAACACGATTTCGTTTAATATACTTACTCACACATTCTAACGTTCTTATTTCAAACAAAATCAAAATTCAAAATGGCTAATGTTGCGCCTAATTTAAAATCATGCGTCCATTTTCCGACGAGCACTTTGAATAGTTAAAAAGAAAAATTCTACACCAAGAATAATATTTCTTGTATCGCGGGGGACTTTACAAACATTCGAACAACTGGCGCAAAGACACCACAGACAGACAGACAGACTCGGAACAATCATGTATTGTATGGACTTTTTAACTCATGCGGGGATCAAACACACAACACTCGGCTCAATAGCAGGTTCAAGGCAACTTTGTTAGATCCCGGTACTGGACTTAATAAGTTCAGTACCGGGATCTAATAACTGATATTACATAAACTGAACCTCACCTTGCTCAGTTTAATGATAAAAACGTCTGGAAAGTTAATCGTCACAAAAAGTTCTTGATGCTAAAAGCATATTAGCACTCGAGAGATGTCCCTCATTAGTTTTTATTAAGAGTTCGAAAACTATTCCACCAGCAAATGTACTGTATTTAACTTATATGTATAATATTCTTCTTCTCTGTCGTTTCGCTCTTGGCAGAGCGGTCGTGGTCACTTTGAGGCGCCCACGTCGGTGGTAGAGGCGGACACAGATCTTCGCACGATCTCCCTCCATCTCTCCCTGTTGACAGACTTTTCAGCGCAGTCTGATATGCGGTTTCCTACTGCGGACTTCACTTGGTCAGTTCAGCGCATAGGTGACCTGCCGCGCAATCTAGTTCCCTTCACTTTCCTTGTACAACCAGCCGCTCTATGGAGTCATTCTCCCGTGTAAAGACATGTCCAAAGTACTGCAGTATGCGCGACATTACTACGGCTCACAAACGCTGTGTGATGCCAAGTTCAAGAAGTATGGACACGTTGGTGCAGAACTCCGTCCACGATATCCTGAGCATCTTTCTCCAGCACCACATCTCCAAAGCATCTATTTTCCTCTTTTCCAACTCGCGCACTGTCTATGTCTCTGCTGCGTAAAGAAACACGGGGAATACAAGTGTTCTTACGAGCCTGATTTTGGTAGCTTTGGTGATGTTGCGATTCCTCCACACTTTCTTTAACTTCTCCATCGCAGTTCTGGTTATGGCCATACGTCGTTTTACTTCAACTACGCAATACCTTAGCTTGAGATTAAAGCTCCAAGGTATATGTAGGCCTGGACCACGTCGCAATTCGCAATCTGTGTCACTTCGGGCAAATTGTCGTTGACGCGATCCACGATCATAATTTTTGTCTTAGTTCGATTGACCTTTAACCCAAACATAAAGCTTACGCGCTCCATTCTAAGAAGTAATTTCTCCATAAGGTCAGCGATACTCTCAAATAATTTGGTGTCATCTACGTATGTAGATGACACCAAATTATTTGAGAGTATCGATACAGCAAATTCGTGATTTTGTGTCCACCAATCACAACAGCATCAGTCCAATCTTCGAGAGTCATTCGCGTTACAAGCTCGGTGTAGACGTTAAATAGTAAAGGTGATATTATGCATCCCTGTCGCACGCCCGCACTTGGATGGAAACTATCTGAGAGGAGGTCATCTGTCCGCACTGAAGCTGTTCCTCTTTCGAAGAGTTCCCTGAGCAGGTGCACGAGGTGTTGTGGCGTGCCCATCTCTTTTTTCTGATGGTAAGTGGTCACCGTAGCCTATGGACGCCTGCAACACCAGAGGCGCCGGTTTTCTACTTTAATATTAATACGTCTGTTAATACATAGTAGATTAACTAGTTAACAAGATAGTAATCTGAACTAATATCAGAAATGCGAATGTGAGTTCATATAATTATCTGGTACGCTTTCACTCCTTAACTACTTGACAGATCATCATGAAATTTTGCATACACGATTTCATGAGTATGGAGTACTTTTCCCGAGTGAAGCAGCAGGCAAAAACTAGTAAAGTAGATATTTTGATAAATTTATATGTGAACGTCACTTCAGTAAAATACACTTGAATGTTGGTATAATAAATGTAAATATATAATGTGGCTATTTTTTACGTTGGCCTCATGATTATTTTCCTCCGCTTTTTTATCAACACGCGAAAAGTACTTACTAGATTTCTACAGCGTCAAACAGTCTTACGTCACGGCTTAAAAGCTGAACTAGGTTACCAATTTACTATTTATTCAAATAATAAATACTATTTTCATTTTGTAGTTATAGAATAAAGCACATATTAATCATTTAATCAACAAAACATCGTACATATTAGGTACGTTACGAAATTGCCTTCATTAAATATTTATATCCCAAAAATAAACTATTCAAAAAATGAATCATAATGACCGAAATATTCATTGAAAATGTTAACAGCTTGCATTTATCAGGAAGCCAACAGTTGGTTACACCCTAATTAAAAATTCGAATTTGGAATATCGACAAACGTCGCTCTTTTTTTAATACGAACTTACACGATATGGCAATTGGCAACAGCGCACGTCACTCGTCAGTCGAGCCTGCTCGCTCGTGGTGCGTGGACGAGTAAGTTACGTCGCCCACGTTCTCTCTCGCAAATTACGACGATCGTAAAATTTAAACTAAACAGTTGGATTTCAGTGTTTCAAACATCGAGTGAAGTTTTGGCTTACATATAGGACATTTTATAGAATTTAGTGTGTGATTAAAATGTTTTATTGTGACGGGATTATGTGAAATAAGATAAATGATTAATGTGGTTTGTGTTTAACTAAGCTGTGGTGAAGAATTCTAGGAATCTTAGAATCTGTGCAGTATAACAGGTTAGTTTGTTAAATTTTATTTTCTAGTTAGGTAGGCTTATGATCTGACCGGTCTCGTCATAAAGGACAGTAATCATGAAATTGCCTACCTGCGTGCGATTGCCCGATAAGCCATCGGACGCTCTTACAAGGTGTGTAGATTCTGATTACATGGGCCGATTTTGCGAAGATCCTTGCTTATTTATACGTATAAAGGTGGGAAAATAATGCAATATAGTAGTAAGCGATTTTAGATATACTTACACATACAATTATAACAAACAGTAAACGAAAAATACCCGATACAAAATAGATAAAAATTATTTACGACAGGTTATACTTAGGTAGGTTGTTTTGAAATGCGAAAGAAATATGAAAATGTTAGCAAAATAATATAGGTATAGACTATGCTATCCACTCAATGATTGCAGTCACGTAATAGGTGTAAATTGTCTCGACAATTCTATATTAGGCATGTTAAAAATCCTTTACAAATAATTTAAATCGTAGCCACCAATTAATATGAACACCTACGACCGTTTCTTATTAAGCATCACATTAATATTATAACCAAATATAGACAGAAAACTAAGCAATGGAATTCACAATATACATTCCACCATTACATATCAACCTACTCATTTTAATACCAACATGGCCGAAATATAATTAGGTATATTTAATAAAAGAACGACAGATTTTAATTACGAACAGTATATGTAATATCTGGCATTTTAGTAACTATTAAAATCTTCTGTATAATGGTTGTGTACCTACTTATTTAAGTTTTTAAAAGCAGTATCTACGTTATGAAAATGACTAAATTCGAATCAATCACAATCAAATTCCGAGCATTCTCTAGGTAGACGTATTATGACAATTTATAATAATAATAACCAATATGCACCATTTTTAAGTGTTATACAGAATAATCTGTCGTCGTCGGCCTCGATGACGTAGTGGTTAGTGTAACCGACTGCCACGCCTAAGGTCGCGGGTTCGATTCCCGCACAAGTCAAACATTCGTGTGCATGAACATGGATGTTTGTCTTGGTCTGGCTGTTTCTATGTATAATATGTATGTATTTACAAACAAAAAAGTATATATGTATGTTTATCCATAGTCCAGAACCCATAGTACAAGCTCTGCTTAGTTTGGGCTGGATGGTGTTGTGTGTATGTGGTAGAATATTATTATATATATTATACATATATAGTTGATTTTGTAAATTCATTACTTTTTAAAATTAGTACTTAATTGATATAATCGAAACGTTGTATGTTGAGGCAGACCTAGGCGAACGTTTCTTGATCAGATCGGAGACGTTCTGGACAAAAGCCAGGTTAAGAGCACCTTGAACCGGCGAGCGTGTACGAGGAATGTGATGAAAGTGAAGGAAGCCAGAGAAGAGTGTCAGGACCGTAGCAAATAGAAATCCGTAGTCTCTAACAGGCGTGAAACATGTATGTATGTAAGCAAAAGATTAATAATGAATTACTTTCGATGTCACTGTGGTGAAACAGTCGATGGCCTTGGCCATCATGGCCTATCATGTACCAGGGGTGCCGGTCGTTTTTCGCGGCACGCCAACCTCAATGACATTATCCGTCGTACTCTTGTCACCGCCGGCGTACAAGCTCATCTTAAACCTAATGGTTTGGCTCGTGACGATGGGAAGAGACCGTACGGTATGTCATTGATGCCTTGGAAGATGGGTAGGCCCTTGGTGTGGGTGGGACGCAACGTGTGTCGACACCCTTGCGCCATCACATCTTCCCAGCACGGCGGGTAGTGCTGGCGCTGCTGCTGCATCCGCGGAGACTCTCAAACGGCGCAAATACAAAAACCTGACAGGGGATTATGTTTTTGAGCCGTTTGGGGTCGAAACGCTAGGGTCATGGGATCCCTGTGCTCGTGGTCTTTATAGAGACATAACAAAAAGGTTAATGAACGCTTCCCGTGACCAGAAGGCTGGCCTTTATTTCGCGGAAAGAATAAGAATTGCCATTCAACATGGCAATGCTGCCAGTCGTCTGGGCACACTACCAATCGACTGTGATGCGGAGGAATTTTATGACGCCTATTTGAGGGTTTTAGTTTTCTTTTTTATTTCTGTTTTATAATATTTTAGGTATAAGTTAGTTTTAAAGAATTGTGTTTATATATTGTTATGTACATAGTTAATAATTTAATTACTTAATATGTTGCTAATTGTATTATGGTTATGTTTTTATTGTATAGTTTCCATCTACTTTTGATTATGTTACAAAATTATGCGTAAACTGCCTTAATAGATTTTAGAAAAACTTTGCAAACATATAACCTACCGAGGCCATACTTTCATAGATACCTACTTACTTTTCATCCCAATAGTACGTGAGCGTAAGATTCACGCTAAAGAAAGGTTCCTAGTAACTTTATATTTAAGTACTTATATTATGTATAGGGTATCTAGTTTCCTAGAACATGAAACACTTAGTACAACACTTATTCGATTATTACACAATCATAAGAATTTCAATGATAAAAATTCCAACGTTCCTTTTTCAAACAAAATGCAAATGGCGGAAATATTGCGCTTAAATTGAAATATATGAATTTATGCGTCCGTTTTATGACAGGCCGTTTGAGTAGCTAATGTAACGTATGATGGATATTTTTTATCGCATCGGCCGAGAGGAGACGTCCCAGTGCCATCACTGTGAGGACAGCTTGAAAAAAAAGGAAAATCCATTGTATCATGTATGTTGCAAGTTCATTCGTTACCAATTAATGACTATTAGTAGTGTAGTTTTGATACATGGAGTTATTAATTACTTACTACGTGCTTAATTATTTCACTTCTTAAGAATTTCAATGTTACAATTAAGCGTAATACATGAAAATTCTGCAGTTCCTTTTTCGAACAAAATCAAAATGGCGGAAATGTTGCGCTTTATTTGAAATATTTGAATTTATGCGTACGTTATATGACAGGCCGTTTGAGTAGTTAACGTGTGATAGATATTTTGTAAACCGATGATGTTATAAAATACTTTACATAGTATCTTTATTTTTACTTGAACTGTGAATACTTAAATATATATTTATTTTCCTGGGACATTAATTGTTTTATACTTCGAGCTCTTCTGTTACCGATTTAAACTTTAGTTACTTAGACAACTCGATTAAAAGTTGTACGTAGGTATAATACGATTCGTTATAGACTTTTGTGAATTGTCGATATGCTGTTATACATACTATGTGTTTATATAGTACTTATTGTTCTTATTGAAAATCCTACTAATATAATAAAAGTTAAAGCTTGTGAAGATATTTGGATTTTTGTTACTCAACCACTTGAATTTGAAGAAACTTTGGCACACAGATAGACCATGTCCTGGTCTATCTGACATGACATATGTCATTTATCGCTCACGTGAATCCCACGAGAATGCATTACCAGTAATTCATATGCATAATCTACATACATAGTGTTACGCGTATATTCCCGAAGAGGTAAGCAGAGGTGTATTACACCCACATTACGTTAGCTACGCTTTTAGCGCCGACGTAATAAACTCCGTGCTAACTAGTACCTACTACTAAAAAATCTTGGCAGTAAAATCTAATAGCACTTTGTTCGACCCAGGAATCGACACGCCGCAATTCCATCGAGGCAGAAAAATAAAGAAATAAGAATCTAGGCAGATAACAATTTTTAGACGGACTGGCAAGCTATGCCAAGGAATTAATTACGAGATTGCAACGATTTTATATTTAACTTTATTCTTCGACTAGCTTCTAACCGCGGCTTCATTCGGGAAAAGTACTATGTCCTTTTCTGTACCTCAATGTGCATGCGAAATTTTATGATGATCGGTCGAGTAGTTAAGGCGTGAAAGCGTAACAAACAAACTCACATTCGTAATATTACACATTTCATAATATTAGTTAGGATTTACAAATTTATAATAGGTTAAGTTCCTATCTACCTAACTAATCCGGAACACCTGTTCCGTTCCGATGTTTCAAATGCGGTTTTAAATTAAAGATGTGTGCCAGTACATTACGAACATGATACATTTAGCATTTGTAACCCAAATTACTAACTATTTTTTTAAATAGTACCTTTTAATACACTCACTGTGTTCCGTTCCGATGTTTCAAATGCGGTTTTAAATTAAATATGTGCCAGTACATAACCAACATGATACATTTAGCATTTGCAACTCAAATTAGTAACTATTTTTTTAAATAGTACCTTTTAATACACTCACCGTGTTCCGTACCGATGTTTCAAATGCGGTTTTAAATTAGAGATATGTGCCAGTACATTACCAACATGATACATTTAGCATTTGCAACCCAAATTACTAACTATTTTTTTAAATAGTACCTTTTAATACACTCACTGTGTTCCGTTCCGATGTTTCAAATGCGGTTTTAAATTAAATATGTGCCAGTACATTACCAACATGATACATTTAGCATTTGCAACTCAAATTAGTAACTATTTTTTTAAATAGTACCTTTTAATACACTCACCGTTTACATAAGCTAGTTATGCAGGTTTTACTAATCTTATGTTGTTACATCAGTTTTTGTACAGAACTCGCTGTCTGGTTTTACCCACGTTTATGATTACTGCCCGCTCCTGTGGCTCATAGCGTGATGTTATTTGGCTTACGTTACTTCTGGATAAAATAGCTTTCTTATTGTAAAAGATTTTTTAATTCAGTTGAAGAGTTTATGAGTTTATCCATTACAGGATTTTGTCGCGTTTCGTAGGTAGGTATAACGTAGTTTAATTATTCAATGTAAGTATAACATTCGCGTAAACGTAAGACAATTTTATTCATTACAAAAAATACATATTATGTATGTACCCTCTGCGTAGTATTAGTACAGACCAGTAGATTGTTTTGTTAAATAGAACAATGTAAGTACCTTATCTATATTACCACAACCAGTTCTAGACAAAGAGAAAATATACTATTGTTAATTCGTATTCTCAATAGTATATTGGCGCCGTAAACAATATATACGAGACTTCGTAGTCTCGTATATATTTTTTTAATTCCTGGGAGTCCAAAGTGTAAGTCACAGTTAATCGCTTGCTTGATTAGTTCCAACACTTCCAACCTTGAGCAGTCGTCGCCGGAAATTAATAATATAATCAATCTAGATCAAATAGTGAGATTGAGGCTGTTCTTTTTCAAATCGTTTTCGGCCAGTAGTTTACTTATGACCTTCTTGTTTGATTAGTTGTGATGTAAGATTTCGATTATATGTTTTTTAAAGAGAAGCTGATTCCTTTGGTTTATATCTATAGCTCCAACTGACACAACTATAAGCGGAATGGTCTAAGTGGTCGACTCGTCGTCGCGCCGAGTGTTGTGGATACGAACCCCATATCCAAAAATAGTGATTTCTAATCAGTTGTCTAACCACTACGTCATCGAGGCCAACAATAAACAAACAAACTCACTTTCGCATTTATAATATTAGTAAGGTAGGATGGTACTTGAGAAGTAGCTTTCCTATGAGGAAATAATTAAAATTGTTTCTGTAGTTCCAGAGTTATCGATTACAAATAAAGAATTAAGTAACATATATTTTCTCTTTATAATATTGAGTTTAGTTGAAGTACATTTTGTCGGCCTCGATGGCGTAGTGGTTAGTGTAACCAACTGCCACGCCTGAGATCGCGGGTTCGATTCCCGCACAAGTCAAACATTTGTGTGCATGAACATGGATGTTTGTCTTGGTCTGGGTGTTTCTATGTATAATATGTAAGTATTTACAAAATAAAAAGTATATAAGTATGTTTATCCATTGTCTAGTACCCATAGTACAAGCTCTGCTTAGTTTGGGCTAGATGGTGTTGTGTGTATGTGGTAGAATATTATTATTATTATTATTTAGTTTGAAAATGCGGCTGTTTATGAAGTGTTTTGTGGGTGCCTATTTATTTGAAATTGAAAATCATGACTAAAAATAGCTGACTAAAAATGTGGGTGTACACTTTTACCTAATCCGTTGGGACTACGCATGTATAGAATTTAGTTGGCGTGCATTTAGATTTTATCTAATATAATCTCTGTCTAGAATCTACACTGTAGCCTAGGCGATTGTGTACCTAAGTATCGTTATGTAACACTAATATGTTTGAAAGAAGAAAGAAAGAAAGAAAAATATTTATTTTGACACACAAATGGGCACACGCGAAATATGACGAAATAAAAACAAAAAGAAAATAAAAAAAAAAACAGAACAATAATTAAACTAGAAAAATAAAAAATAAAAAATCCCAAGAAGAAGCAAACCACAGCTAGACTTCATGATACTTTGAGCTCATTCTGCGTAAATAGAAACACCAATGATTAAATTATGTTCGGGTACTGTAAAATAACTACACTGGAACATTGAGACAACTGCCATCTTAGTCTCCCCGTGACCATGGCTGCTGAAAAGCTACCGAAACGTCGGGGAAAGTGTAAAAATAAATTAAATCTAAATAGTTTTAATAATAATTTGATTAGCTTAAAAATTAGTAAAGTTTAATAGTAGTAGTAGTGTAACAATTTTCAAAATTTTGTAATAAAGTGTCAAATAAACAACGCGATAAAATCCGTATATAGAAGTTTAATTTCAATGAATAATATTCGCGTAAATAGAAGAAAATATTAGAAAAATAAAACAAATACTAAAACTATGATTTCATTTCCGCTCACTGGCAACACCACACCTTTCGCTTAACTAAACAGTCGCATCCTTAATAAAACAGAGACTTATCTCAGTATTTTGGATTAAACAAATTTGAACTCTATTGCAAAGATTTAACACAAATATAATATTAGAATTTAACATATACAATTAGAGTTCAAATTACCTTACTTTCAAATTTCGAGTTAAGTCGCTGTTTTATTAAGAGTGCGATGTATCAACCGACCTTGGAGACTAACGGCCCATATTGTAGTTTCTATAATGTTGTGATTTAATTTTGCGTGTATTTATTATTCTTAATGTCGTTTACTGATATCGCCAAGTTCTGTGCTGCTACTGAGAATAGCCTGTCAAAAAACAAACACGATCGACGTAAACTACGACCGGTTGAAAAACCAACGGAAACTCATGCAACAGAATACATATTATATGTATAGTGCTTATGCCACATGATTAACAATGTATTTATTCTTTACGGATCAATAAGCGTATTCAATTATATTGTGAAGATAGATCAGTGGTCGGCAATCTTGTCGTCCAAAAGAGCCAAATATAGACAATTCGCAAGTGAAATCTATTCAAAGAGCCATTTTTTTAACTTAAGGGCCTCCTACCGCTAGACGTAAAAAATACACGATTTTTAACACTTATCTAGTACCTTAAATGATGTCCCAAAATTCTCAAACAACATTTAAACAATACTTCGATTTATAAACTTTAATTCCATACATTTATATTATTTATATTTTATTTTTTATGAGATATACAAGCAATATTAAAAATGATTGATTTCACAAAGTTTATGTATAAACTTCCTCATCTGTAGTAGTATGAATATAAAACTCACATTTATATGTAGAGAATACATTTATTGTAAATCGTGTGCATATATTTTTTTTCTTTTATTTTTCATTTAAAATTTGTTTTTCTCGATTTTTTGGTCGAATCATTCTAGCGGGTCTCTGCGCGGGCGACGGGCGGCATACGGCGCCAGCCTTCGTGACGGATGGATGTATGCAATTTTTCCCCAAAACGCTCTCGTATATTTACGTAATTTTATCAATCTTTGAGTGTATGTGATTAACCTAAGATAATAAATAGTATAGAATTAGTCTAATAGTAGTATAGGACAATTTCTTTATTTTGGATTTCTGTAAATTATCATAGTACAGCTACATCTTAGTGGCAGTAAATTATAGTAAAATATTTAGAAGTGAGTCGTAAACGTTAAACGCTCAAGGTCATTGGCGCATAGGAGGGCCTCTATAATGTCAACATTACATTTTACTTTTTTAGGACATTATGGAAAACTCTAAGACATGCAGGTTTCCTGCCTTTTTTTAACGTTTAACGTACTCGATACCCCTACTATCTAAAGATCTTCCAGTGAGGTTACGCTGCTATAAAAAAAACATTATACCTGACTCAAGAATCGATTACAGTACCTCCCAAAAGGCAGTAAAATTGACGCTAACGCCACTGAACCGACAACAAGCCATTTCAAAATTGAATGTTATCGTTATAATAATGTTTAATTCTCTATCATGTCATTCCGCCATATTGTAACTTTAGTACTACGGGTAATATTTGTATTTTTACATTATTATGTAATGAGTTACGTAAATTACATGGTAAAATTGACGTAAACCCACGGAAAGGATAGCAATGGTGGGTTTTACGTGAAGTAGTAAAGGCATCTGAATAATTTATGGCTAGAATCGTCATTAAGAAATACATATGTTGTGTTATATTTACTGTTATTACTTATTTACTATTCGAATTGCGAAATGTGAAAGGTTAGCTGTTTGCTTCTTAATCACGCCCGAATTGCTAAACGAATTTGGATGAATTTTGCTACGCAATTAAACTGGAACAAGTAACGCACAGGATTTTTTGTATCCCGGGAGGTGAAATATACTTACTAGAGTCAGAATAGATATGTAAGTCTTCTTTTCTTTTAATTATTAGGTACCATCTATCAATAATTTTTTTGAAGTGAAACTTCTTTAGGCGCGTTGTGCACTTTTTGGTTGAACAAAAATCATGGAACTCGTGTCATTCATTCATTCATACGGCGGGCCGAAACTTCGGCGGGGTCGCGACTGCATGCGCAAGTGTTTCGCGCGGCCCCGTCGATAGTGGTTTTGTCGAGGAACACCGTGGTAGGTTTAGTCGGTATTCCGGGAGGTACATTATTCTTATTCCATCTTTCTTTTACCCCGGCGAGTTCGACATAACCCCTCCGCCTCCGCCCGCCCCCGCAGAGGGGTATGCGTCATGCATTCCCCACGTTAAAAAAAAAAAAAAAAACGGATGTTTCATAAAATTTTATCGAAACTAAATAGCGATGACGCGATAGTTCTGTCCAAATTCATGTCGGATGAATTGAAATAGTTGGATATGTATGTAGCATTGTGTTAAGTATACGATGGCACTGACATACGATGTGAGTAAGAATTGAAAAAAAAAGGAATTAAATAATGCAAGTAGCTTTTCGACCGACTCGGACATCAAACCCAAAACCTTAAGCACAGCACTCGTATTAACTACTGCTACGCGTGGCAGTGTTTATAAAACAACCCTTATTAATAAAATACACATATTTTAAGGTCGCTATCGTGTTGTTTGTCTCCTTATACCTTTAGGGCAGGTCCGCATAAATGTTGACCCTTGTGGTTACGCATAAGAGTAAAATTTTAAAATAGGGTACTCAAAATTCAATATTACACAGGGCAGGGTGACCAAAAGGTTCAGATTTTTGCTATGTGACCCGTTTTTGTAATGAAGGGTCCTTGGTTATGTGACTCTCGGCTTATGAGTAATTTGAATTCCTTTGGGTAATTCTTACTTCTTGAGGGATATCGGGTTGGTTAAGTTACAATTTAGTGGTATATGGTTTGGCTAAAGTTACTGGTTTGTTATATTTACTAGACTCTTGTAATGTCAGACTATCTCGTCATTTCGGTGGCTTGAACTTGCGGGATATCTTGAAGCCTATGGTTTGGTTGCGGTAGTAACTCAAAGACAAAAATATTATTCCATTAAAATGTGTAAGCACTTCTTGGACACGTTAATTAACTTGTATATTAATAAAAAATAAACAAAAGGAAATAAAAATATAGCACTTAAAAAAAGGCTTATATGAGAAGAAGCAGACAACAGAAAATCATGACCACTATTTTGAGTCGCCGAAGTGCTGAATTTGACTGCAGTCCGTCAGGTTTCTAATTCATTCCCGGGCGAGCAAAGTGTTATTGGACTTTGTTGTCAAGCATTTTTAAGCTGCTGCTCAGAGTCTGAAGCTGTCAGAATTAAATTGACTCGTAGATAATCCACATTGGTGGCCGCATATGTGTGTTGTCCCACAACCAGCACGTCTGCCTATTCCTTCAGAGATATATTCTTGAGATTATGTAAAAAGGACTGCTTCGGTGGCAGCAGTAGTGTGACTGTTGTGCACGAGCTACCGGATTCGATTCTAGAGTCGGGCAAAATGTTATTAATTCTTTTGTGAAGAAATTCTCAGTAGCAACCGAATACCTCTGCATACACCCCGACGTACTTATATGCTTGAGAGTACGGAGATAAATACATTACCGTTCTAAACTTCGCAAAATTGGGTAAAAAGATGTTATATAATAACACGTCGTTCCATTCCATTTCGATATAATAAAAAGAGAGAACAAACAAATCCTTCAAATTATATAATAAATTGTATAGGTAGATCTACCTTTTCTGGTGTACTTGAAATATTTCGCTGAAGATACGCACTTGAACTCAATAAAGCGATCCTTCAATATTACAAGACGTTGTTTCCACTCAACAGTTCATGACCTCTTCCAATAAAACCACTTCGGTAGATTAAATCGCTTTTAATTACTTGCTGGTACGTTTGCCTGTAATTTTTATTTCTAACAGTACATTTTCTGGGTGAAAGGTACCTTATGTCCTTTTCTGTTCCCCTGACAACGTGTATGCGAAACATGATATTTTCTTTTCAGTTGCGTTGTTTAGGAGTGAAATCGTAAATGATCGCCGTGCCACTGTGCGTAGAGTGTAGTTCATTAGATATCCACACGGAACAAAAAAATGTCATCCACAAATAATTGTTGCAAGTCTGTGTTTACGTTGTTTAAATGTTTATAAAGACCCTCGCAGCTACATATACCACAAAATCAAAATAATAAAAAATACAACTAAAAGATGCGATGGAAGACGTATCAGATCTATTAAAATATATTATATATATAAGACTTCATGCAATAGGAGGCGCTCTTTTAGTTCATTCGTTCCTATCGTTCATTCGTTCCTTTCGTTCATTTGTTTTTTCGTTCATTTGTTCCTTCCGTTCATTCGTTCCTTTCGTTCATTCGCTCCTTTCGTTCATTCGTTCCTTCCGTTCATTCTTTCATTCGTTCATTCGTTCCTTTCGTTTATTCGTTCATTCGTTCCTTTCGTTCACTCGTTCAATTATGCTGATTCATATTTTGTACTGGGTGATTAGCATTTTATTAAAATGGCAAGACTATTTCTGTGCCATTGTAGTTTGACTACTTTTGAGGATATCGTCGCGGTTTATTTCGTATACTGCTTTTTATCTGCATTTATTTTGACTTTTTCGGTATTTAGCAGCATTATACTTAGAACAGTAGCGATAGTCTAGTGAGAGTCCGTTGGACTGCCACGCAGAGGTCTCGAATTCGATTTCAAGTCACAAATCCCTGACTTTTCAAATTCATATGCGTATTATAAAATTAGCCATGTATATAAACTGTCCTACTTTTAGGCACGGGTCTCTTCTCAGAGTGAGAAGCATTAGGCCCTGGTCCACCGAACTGGCCTAGTACCAGTAGGTTTAGGTCCCACATTGTAGAGAGTGAGCCTATTGCCACCTACCAGGAAAAGTTACAGACTCCGTGCAGCTTCTGAAAATTTCTTGATAGAAATATCCAATAACACTCCCCTACACGTGATTCGAACCCGTGACCTACACAGCAGTCAAATTCAACGTCAAAAATCTTTATCTCCATTAAAAAGTGCAAACAATTCTTGAACACGTCAGTTAACTATAATATTAATAAAAATAAAAATAAATATGCTGCGCCATTAAGCCAATCTAAAAAAGCAATCTAAATCCTTAAACAAAACCTTTTAATAGCTGTCTTTGCTTACCCCCTTTAAAAATGGAGCGGTTACCCGGAAACATCCTCTTAATTATAATGACGTCACAAATCATTTTTTTCTTTTTTGACTTTTGCTTTTTTGCCCACAACGTATCAAATGTCGCGGGGCATGAAAAATGGCCACCTTCAGACCTCTAAGGGTTTTTGTAGGGCAAAGGGTCTTGTCGACATCTACCTATTGTTTTAGAAAGGGTTGACCTTTTTATTAAGGGTTGATTTGTAGACATGTTAACACAGGCGGTATTAAAATGAATGGAATTTTAGGTTTGTTTGTATTGGACTTAGTGAAATTAATATTTAAAAAAAATGGTTTAGTGTATGTGGTCTCGATTAGATTCCCGAGACAGGCATAGTTGAGTTTCTGTCTAGAAATTATAAGTAACAGCATGGAGTCTGGAATTGTGCCCGGTCAACGATAAAAGCTTGCCTCCTATTACGAGGGGCCTAAGACCATAGCCGGGGAAATGTATGTGTGTATATATAATACACACTAGTGTTTTATATATACACAAGTAAGGGCAGACACTAGTCTACCCTTATGGGGATATAGACGTGAGACTATATATGCGTATTTGTACTTATTAAAACTTACGATTACTTTAATACTAGATTTAGCCCGCGGCTTAGCTCGCGTAAATGTAGGTTAGGTTAGTAACAGTCCGTTTTTCTGGATGAAAGGTACCCTATGTCCTTTTCTGTACCCCTGACAACGCGCATGCCAAATTTTTTGATGATCGGTCGTGTTGTTAAAGCGTGAAAGCGTAACAAACAAACTCACATCCGCATTTGTAATATTAGTTAAGATGCTGTATCTTTTGGAACGAAATGTTTCAGTTTTATGGTCCAGGCTTTTGGGTATATAAAAATAAGTCGTAATCAACTACGCAGTGGTTAAAATGATTACTGCGCACTAGGAATAATTCTTGTGTCGACTTTACAAGCATTCAAACAACAGACACAAAGAACACCCAGACTCAGAACAACAATTTAAACAACAAGTTATTATCCCATGTCATCAAACCCACCACATACGACTCACTGTCGAGACGACCACTTAAACCACTTCGCCATCCGTGCAGCCCAAATAATCCCAAGAAACAATGCGCATTTTCCTCATTCTCACACATCTTGGCTACGCATGTGTGTTCCTGAGTGATAAAAAATCCCGGTCTCCGCTGGAGTCAAATATGATCCGCGGATTGATTTTATGGCCTCTGTTTTTGGGACATATGATAACATTACCCGTACTAAATTAAAAATATACGTGTTTTTTCTTTCGCCAAATCCGGTGCGGTAGAAAGGAGATGGATAGATTCCTTCGGTGACATGATTTATGTGAATTTTATGTGGTAATGTTGTTTTTCACGATCATTTATTTTTGTTAACGGGGCAGGCTGTGAGCCAGACATTGTGATCGAAGGTCGTGGGATCACGTTTAGTGTCTGAAAACGAAAATAATATCTGTTTTTTCAGTAATACCTACTGATGAGACCATTTCTTACGTGGAGACCGTAAGTTAGATTTACAGCACGCAATTTTTAACTTGTGTGTGTTTAACACATCTATTTTCTGCTTTTTATGTAATATATACAGAAAATAGATGTAATGTGTAACTATATCCATCATTTGTGATATAAGGTCTCCCAAAACTTTGCTGAACACATTTTCCGACTATGTACTGGTACTAAGACTTTTATTATTCAATTCTTTTACCGTACCCTTTATACCACACAGTAATCAAATCCGGATCCTAACAATTTGCTGCGAACATAACTAAGTTTTCAAAATAAGCCAAAAACATAACATAGCAATAAATATGACTATACTGTCTTAAAACCGTATTAAACGACTCCTAAGGTCGTCTCATAGAATAAGAGGGATTATATGGGATGTAAGGGACGGTGTAACGAAAACTGAAATAGTAGATTCAGACCATTATTCTGAGTTAAAAATCGTTGGAATTTTCTTTAGGAAAAATCTCAATTGTTTTCTGCAATTTTCGTTTTTGTGACTTGAATCATAACGTAATGCATAAACTATCCATTTTATTAAATAAAAATCAAAGAATACCACATTTACATTAAATTACAACAATGTAATTAAATAGTCGTTATTTTAACAGATCAACTGTTTTAATGCGCGCGGAAAGCAGAGGTCATTCCCGCTGGCGCGAGCGGTGCGTTGTATTGGTAGCGATCCATTGCGTACTGCGTAATAATGTTTATCAATATAAAATCTTAATACTGCGTTTTTTTTATTAAAAGAAGTTTGCGTCGAGATAAGTAACTATAGAAAGACGTCTTGCTGAAGTTTTCGGTACGCCGTCCCTAACACACTGTATAGTCATGCCAGCCAACTACGACACGGCTAGCTTCAAACACCTTTCATCTGGAAGTTTAAGTGAACAAGAAGTTCTCATTCGGCGTTAAAGCGATCAATAGTTAAGTATTAATACGCAACTTGAAAGGGCAAATCGCTATCGAGTTTTCCTGTTGGAAAATGTTCAGTAACAGCTGAGTGTTTAGAAACTATACGGTAGAGTGGAAACGTCTGCTGTTATAAACATACATTCATTGTTTCACGCATCTATCCCCCTTGGGGTAAAGGTAATTTTAAGCTTTATGATGGACGAGCTTACCTATTGCTTTTTGTCAGGCACAGTTACAGTCTCCGTGCTGCTGGTAAGCTCGATTCGGGTATCCAACCTAAGGCCAAATGGACAGCAGTTTCATACACTCCTGCTTCGCCACCGAGACAGTAGGTATGTAACTGGTTAATTGCAAGTGTAGGACACGATTACGCCAGTTCAGATTTTAGGTTCATCGTAATAGGACTTCCGTCTACCGAGTACAGTCCAGACTCCGTTCGTTCACGAAGAATTTCTGAAATCTCTGTTGCACTTAGCCTACCTCGCGATTCAAAAGCTCATGGACAGCAGTCACATTGACTATTTCCAAAGAAAATTTAAGAAATATATATTTATAAAACCATTTAATAAAAAAGTATCTTCGTAAATGAATATTATAGTCCCTAAAACATTAAAATTCACATCTTCATAAATGTTTCGTTCAAACAATACTCGCGACAGCCGTATTTAATAATCCCCAAATTGAATTCCAACCATACCCTTTTAGAGTTTGTCGAAATATTTTTAATAAAGTACCGGGCAGTTTGACCTAGTTCGACGCAATAACTCGAATACCCCGGAAAACCGCGTTAGGGGTCTTGTGAAATTTGTCAATTTTGATTTAAGAAATTGTAACTTTCGACTTCGCTGTTTGGTAGACTAGCCACTTATCGTAGCGTTAATGTGGACTTAGTATGTTGGAAGACTATATAGATTGTAGCTGTAACAAATGATAACGAAAAGATTTTGACGTAAAACGGGGCTTAAACAGCCAATTCCCGTAATGCCAGGCATAATTAAATCCTTTTGTGTCTGGTCGCCGTTGCGCCGCTGCGACTCAATAGGTTAATTATGAAATAGAAAAGGGGTTTATTATTATATATAGGGAAGAAAACCTATGACCTTTAAAAAAGTAGCAAACATTTTCAGGCGAGGTTCTCTCACAATGAAATAATTAAGATTCATGAACCGCACCATGCTGCTTGACAGAAAGAACTCGCGTCATCTATTCTCCATTTAGTTAGATACTTAACTAAAAGTAAACAATCTTGAGGTAACTTTTTACACAAACGCATATTAAACAAATAAACTACTGCCTAAACTATCGGTTCAATTGATTTAGTAATCGTTATTGTTGTATTTACATTGATCTTTAGAAGCATTTTATTTTTAACTGAGTTTTTAGATTAAAATACACATCAAGATTGTTTACTTTTAGTTAAGTATCTACCTAACCAAATGGAGTATAGTTAAATGTAACGTATAGTTCACTATAGAACGAAAATGATTTAACCCAAACTTAGAACATAATTGGTTTATAACACTTCGATTATATTAAGTATTGGTATTTCTTTCTATGCTAGTATATGGATAGAGATTGAACCGAAAAGTATAAACTGCTCTTTAATAACGTCAACTGTTGCTTAAGCGTTATTGTCTTACGTTTACGCGAATGTTATACATGGAAATTAAACTAATTTTTAATTACAAACATATAGGAATCTCTTCTCTTTTTAATATTAGAATAGTTATAGATTGAAGTGATGTTTCCACCTTATTAAAACAGGCAGCGTATGTTTCCTTTTGGCAGGGTGGACAACACGCTAATGTCACTTACAAATAAGTAACAATTAAAAATTTATTGCTTAGCAAGACCGTGAGAGACAATAAAATAAACACACACATACCCTGACGCATTTGTTTTATATAGTCAGTAATCGATAGCGCCGCGCGGCAGTCGTCTTCCCGCAACCACTCAATTCGTCGTAGTTTAACATGTATTTTATTAGTAACTAGTACTATTTAATATAAGTCTATATTTTACCGTGAAACATTAATTTATTATTCACAGCACACATCTAACCTTACATTAGTGTAGTAAGCGCCAAAACGAGGTTCTATACTTATTTACTTATTAGCTAAGCCTGGCCACGATCGCCGTGACAGTTTCATATTTTAATGTCCTGTTCCCTTAGGAACATCTGAATTAAAAATATAATAAAAACATTATTATATAGATAAGAAATATTATGTAAAAGTTTCCAGGCAATCTGTCGATTACGTTTCGAGTTTTGCAGACACAAACATACGTAAGCTGAAATTTTAACTAATATTTCTGGCATGAAAAGTCGCACAAACACCAATAATTATATTAAACGCTGGTTACTTTTAAAGTACGCTAACGTTGTAAAATAACGGTTGCTCAATTAAAATAATGCTCACTACCAACCGGTCAATATGATGAGCAATTATTTACTTTACAATTTTCGGTTTACCGTAAAAATAAACCTTGTTTTACGTAAAATGCCGGTTTATTTTTCGCTTTTCCGTCTGATGTATTTAAATATTCTTTAATGTTGGAGATTAGGGAGGGGTGTTTTTTGTGTGGCTTGTTAAATTGAATTTAGAAATTACAGTAGCTGGATTGTATGGTACAAGGGATTTCGTAGGCCTCGACAAACCTCGGTATATTTTGCTAAAGATTTTCTAAAAGAGTATTTAGCGGGATCGTCTTCATACTGACGTTAGAATAAATTAAGATGCTAATGATCAAATGGTATAATTTGACAAGGACATGTTTGGAACGGGCTGATTTATATCATAGTATTATGCATTTCATAGTTCGTGAAAAAGCTATTAGAACCTCTTTATAAATACTTGCACTGACTTACGCTGGCTTTGCCTCAAGGGTAGGTAGAGTTGTCTTTATTTCACCTAAATGGAGCCCGTATATGTCCCGCACGAGCTGCATCGTGGATCATTAGAAAAGCATTCCTTCGTTTCTATTTAAATTTCCAATTTGAATTAAAAAGGCGTAATTTTAAAGATATACTTCATTTTAATTTATTTTCTAACGTCCAGTTACTCAAAGCGACTCGGTCATTTCACAACAAGCGACCGACAAATGTAGACACCGTCATTTGCATAATTCACGAAATGTCATACAGATGGCACCTCCGTTACAACCATGCTAAAAATGTGACGCAAGATTTAAGCCAAACAAGTCTTTAAGACCAACTTATTTAAGGTTTAGTTTTATTTCAAAGTACGACGTCCTTTTTAGTCCTAGGTCGTTTATAACATGAAAATAAAACAATTAAACATGAAAATAAATGTTATTGATTTCTTATGGTATAAAAATAGAACTCTTACACTAGGAATAATTCTTGTATACACTCATCCAAAAAACGGACACGAAGAACGCCCAGACTCGCCACAACCATTTGGTGATGAAGGTTTTGCCCCGTTTGGGATTAGAACCTACAGTACTTGGTGTAGTGTAGTGACAGTAATACTTAAACCACTATAGTAGCCGTGCGGTCACGCAATGTCAATAGGGAATGGGGTTTCGTGTTAGATTCCTGGCTTGGGCTGTGTTGCTCGGTTTTTCAGTCAAGAAATTCTCGGTGCAGTTCAGAGTCCGAAACTGTGCCGTATATATGGCAATAGGCTCGCCTCTGTACTTAATATCATAGCTGGCGAAATGTGAGTATAATACACCTCTTCCTACCCCTTCGGGGACATAGGCGTGATACTAAGTACATATTATGTACTAACAAGGCAGGCAGGCAATATTTTGCGCAGTAAAGCCATAACGTTGTTAACTCCATAAATGTTTGTTCCCAAGATACAAGTTCGGTATCAAAACATCTGCCTTCGTTTCCTGTCGTTATCTACCTTAACCTCAACACAACCTGTCAGGCCAATGTGCTCCTTAATCCTTATGCTGTAACGACCTATATCGCTTGTCAAGATAAGATCATGTTTATGTTATGCGCGGTCGCGAGCACGATTTGATTCTGCAGACGATAACTCATTTAGCAAAGGTTTTAGTTTAATTGCTGGAACGGAAAATGACCAAGGGTACCTTTCATCCAAAAAAAAGTAATTACTAACCTTACCTAACCCAAATTTACGCAATAAAAATTTGTCTTAAATGTTTGTGTTAGGAATCGTTTATGTTCGTAGTGCAATCGAATTCGAAAACAAGACCTCTTGGTGCCAAGTCGTTTGCTTTATCAAGTGGGCTGTTGCGGTTTTAATCTCATTAAATCATCCCAGATACCTTCAAAATAGCTTTATTATTATTGAGAATAGCGAACATCCTATTAATATTATAAATGTGAAAGTTTGTGAGGATGGATGTATGGATGTTTGTTACTCTTTCACGCAAAAACTACTGAATTGATTGCAATGACACTTGGTATGTAGATAGCTGGAGACCTGGATTAACACATAGGCTACTTTTTATTCCGATTTTCTTCTTTCTTTTTCGTGTGGTTAGTGGCTAACCTGTTGTCAAGAGTTGTTCAAGCCGCCCGTAGGCGTCTGACATGGCTTAACGACGACTTATTTATCCCGATATTCTAACGGCATAGGGATTTACGCGGGTGAAACCGTGGGGTGCAGCTAGTTATATATATTTACGATTAAGTAGCAGGTAAACTTGTTATTGACTACGCCGGGTCAGTTTACCTGCACACCCTAATTGATTACCACTTGAGAGAATGCGTGCGAAATTGACGTTTGATTTTGTGTTTTTTATACTGTGTCTAGCTACAGCCCGCGGACTAGTTTTTGCGGTTGATTGAAAAGTTAAAGTAATATCGAAAAAATACGGAGCGATATCACGTATTATTATGTCTGTATACACTGCATATGCTATAAAAAGTATCCTCCATCCTTCTCACTAGTTCCATAAATATTTTGTTCCATGGTGTGAATTGTATGAATTCCAACTAGTAATATTTTTTCTCACTCGTTCCATGGAACTTGTTAATGGAATTAGTGAGATAAATCATTTTGTATATTCTCACTAGTTCCATCAGTTCCACCATCAATTAATTCCATGGAACTAGTGGAGAGTAATTTTTCTCAATAGTCCTATCGACGATATCTATGTAACTAGTGACACATTTCCTTACTAGTTTCAAGGGCCGAGTCAATGGAACAGGTGGGAACACAACTTATGTATTATTGCGTTAATTAAGAGATCCCGGTAATCACTTATGCTATATATATCTCAGGTATGGCCAGTATGCTTGTTTGGTACTTTGGTCAAGTAAAAATATCAAATCAACAACATTACAACTTTATACCCGGATACAAACCTATCGAATATATTTGGTATTTTTTAATTATTTTGTGTTGATTAAGTCGATTTCTATAGAAAATAAATTGAATGTCGGCTGATATATTAGTATATTATTCATCGAAATTACCTTCTTATTTAATATTACACAGATAAAATTATTTTAAACAGAATATTTATTTTAATACGATATTTTTTCGGAAGGACGAAATATCAGAAATCAAAAAATCACTTAACGATTGGTTTCAATTATATAATCTACCCAGAGATTTTCTTCTAGAGATTGAAATTGTATGTAAGTTTCATACAAAACATGTAAAATTAACGCTAGTATAAAAAACCACCGATAGATAGATAGCTTTTGGGAACTACCATAAGTACCTATACACACATTTAGCAGAACTACGTAACAATGTAACGGTTTCCATAAACTCTTGGTGTAAACCGTTCAGCGGTTTCGAGTTTGTTGTTCTATTTCTATCGAGTGTAGTGTTGTTGAACCCATCATCTGCGCCTTGTTCTCTTGTTACACAAACTATTGACAAGATGATTGCTATCAAATTATCGTCAAGAACATGCTTTGAAACAATTTTTTGTTATGTTTTCTTGTGTTGTGGAGAACATTAACTAGGTTCTATAAATAGAGATGGCCATATTTCTGTTACAAAATGTTACAATTGAGAATCGCGTGCTAATGAGTTCATTAGGAAACAAGTTCAGTTGTTATCGTATGAAACGAAAATAATCTACACTAGATTATGCCCGCGGTTTCGGTCGCGTTAATCTATATTTTGTCAACAGGAACAGTACTTTTGTTCTGGTTTCTCTCTCGTTTCTTTATTAGTGAAATAATTCTAGAAACCGTCTACAAACAAACAACCAATGTCTCTTCAAAATATTAATATAGATTGAAAATAATGTTATAGAACCTGCTCGCTCCGCTTATGGCTAAGTACGTAACTGAACATTAACGTCAGTTCTAGTTACACGTTCGAAGTTCAAATTGCAATTGAACATCAAACTAATTTAAGCTTAATTACTCAGATATTAAAGTTTAGATTGGCTTTGCGAGGATCTTTACTACAATTTGCTACTTTATTATTATTTATTGACATCTTACGGTATCCGTAGTTCGTGGATACGCGAAGCTTAGAGAGAACGCTGGCACATTCTCGAATCTTCGTACTGTTTACATACCGGGTATGGCGTTACTAGAAAATTCTAGAAACGCTTTAACCGCGTATAAGAAGGGAAGGCCATCGCTCGCCGGGTCAGTTTACAATCGTAAGCAGTCAAGTATACATTGGAAGCAAAAATACTACGGAGTTTGAAGCACTTACAGTGGAACAGTGTAGTATATAGTGTTTGTGTTTTAAGTTTAATTGTGTACTAGAATAAAATGTGTTTTAGGCGGTAATATTGTTTACAATCTTATCCCTCGAACCCAGCACGTAACAATATTTATCTCTTCCAGGTTATATATCTCGCATGGTCGTGGGTCAGCCTTCCTTCTCTTACTCGTCTACTTCGCTTTATCCTCGCAGTCATCTTCAGATAGCTCGCATTCCTTCGTATCTCTTTGCACTACAGCCTTCCACCTTGTTGTTGGACCATGGACGGCAAGTTGCAGTGCCAAGTTACCTACTAAGTCAGGTGGTGTTCTCTTAACATTTCCGTACCGTCTCAACCTACTCTCTTACATCTTATCGGCGATGTTGCACACGCCCAGACTATCTCATAAATAAATCTCTAAGATATTATTTACATTTAATATATATACGTAGACACGCTTTAAAAATGTAGTCAGGTTTTCTTGTCTTTGTATTAAAATAAAGGCGTCTTCGCATTTCATAATTAAATTAAACTGTAGGCGTCTTAAAAGGTCAATAAGATTTACCACATTTAAATTTTGTGTTATGACCAAAATTAATAATCAATACAATCACAATCCTTTAGTATTCAACCTGGCTATGTTGATGTTTATGTTATTAAATGGAGTTAGTATTGGAACAATAACTTTTTGTTATACTGATATAAATAATTTTAAAGATGTATTCACTTTGATACATACCCTAACTTTATATATTTTATTGTAATTTATATAAAATTATTACTTTCTTAACTGTGTAATATATAATTGTATTCTATTTTTGACATTAATTTATACAGGTGTTTTTTTTCTTAAATACCTATAATTTTTAATTCTTTTTCTGGCTTGACGTCGACTTCTGGGACACATTCTGTATAATGTTTTATTTATTTACCTAGATACTCAGTTGTGAACTATTTTTTCATTAAATGCTCGACCGTAATCGGATTGTAAATTAACGTGAATATAATCTTTATTATTATTCGTATTTGTTTTGTCAAGTAGAAATTCCATGATACGTAACTATCGCCGGTGCATTCTGTCATCTGTAACGAATATTTGACAGAGTTTGACTGACTATATGAATTACCATAGTAGTGCTATGATTAATAAATTATACAGAAAGCGACTGCCTTCTACATAATGTAATCTGCCTTCCAATGGCATGCTTCTAAATCTATGGTCTTAATCACCCCTCCTCGAAGCAAATCCTTATAACCAAGAACGGTTAAAGCGGCTTCAGTATAAATAAGTCGCTTTATTTATAAATCATTTGTTTAATGTTTATTTGTTGCGTTGTAATTACAAGTCTCCTATTAATAAGTAAGATTAGGTATGTATTCCAATGTTCGCGTCAACGGAGAATTTAATTCGTAGTATGTTATTATAAATGCGAAAGTAATATAGACTTATTTGGAAACATAATATTATATCAGCCCTGTAGTAAACTTTCCCAGTGCTGGGTCTGGCCCTTTTTGCAGTGAGAAAAGAGTTAGGCCATAGTGCAACACGCTAGCCCAGTGTAGGGTTGGCAGACTTCACATATTTTCGAGAACATTATGGAGAACTTTCTGACATGCAGGTTTCCTCACCATTTATCAAGTACATAACTTTGAAATGTCTGAGATGCGCGCCTTGGGATCGAACTCGAGACCTCTGCGTAGCAGTTTAACGGTTTTCCACTAGGCTATCACTGAAAACATGGGACAAGAAAATACTGCATTTTAAGAATGGCGAAGTTCACATGTATATCCTGCCGCTCGCTGTGGCTGTCCGCTTGAATGATGAGCGTTTTAAATATTTATGAGTGATTTATACGAGTAATTCATAGGCCTTTTAATTGATAATTTTAAATCCATTGGTGTTTTTCTATTAAAGTATTTTTTTACAATAGAATTCTAATATCTAGACCTGAATTAACTACACGACAGTTCACCTAGTGGAAAACCTGTGGAGTGCCACGCAGATGTTTCAAGTTCGATCCCAAGACGCGTATCTCTGACTTTTCGAAGTTATCTGCGTATTACATAGTTAATCGCTCGCTTTAACGGTGAAGGGAAAACATCGTGAGGAAACCTACATGTCTGAGAGTTCTCCATAATGTTCTCGAAGATTTGTTAAGTCTGCTAACCCGCACTGGGCCATCGTGCTGAAATATCGCCTAACCCTTCTCATATTGAATGAGAGGCTCGTGCCCAGCAGTGGGACAGTTTAATACATGGCTGATATTCTTATAGTTTACCAGTTCAGTCATGAGTTTTTAACTACACGACGAATTATATATTATTATATATAATTCGTCGTGTTAAAACTGAGTACATTAGTAGTGCGGCAAGAAAAAATAAGTTGTTTTTATATACTGTCCTGGGTGAAGAAACGTCATACTCCCATCCGACCCAGCTTTTAGGGAACGCTGCGCTGTCAGCACATGTAACAAAACTTGCTTTTACTACCCGGATCCGGCAATCGATCCTAGAACCTCGCGATCTGTCGCAAAAACAAACGTACACCTATGCCACGGGACTAGTAATGAGTAGTCAGAAATAATATAAACAGACAGACGAGTAAGTTTAATATGTAGTCCAATAGACACCTTATAT
Source organism: Catocala fraxini (assembly GCA_930367265.1). Taxonomy (NCBI): domain Eukaryota; kingdom Metazoa; phylum Arthropoda; class Insecta; order Lepidoptera; family Erebidae; genus Catocala; species Catocala fraxini. The sequence goes on along the minus strand of OV884049.1, from coordinate 12,183,555 downwards.
AGTACAATTTTTACAGATACATATGACGTGTGCACTTTCACGGTAACCACACAGCTTTTTGCGTTTAAGCAAACGAGTAAAAATATCTATACTAGCTAAAATGAACATGGAAAAGAGAAAGGTGTAGAAGTGGCATGGATAGTAAATTTTTTCTAACTTGTCTTATTTAGCAAACCAATACATAGGCATATGGCATACTAGTAGCTAGACATTATACATTGAAGGCTATATTTATGATTTGCCCTTTCTTGTTATTGTCATCCTCATTAATTAGGGAATGAGGACCTATAATCTGAAAGTAATAAGTGAATGACTTTTTGGTGAATTGTTTGTTTATCAAATAAAATTAAAAAAGTGGACTGTAACTGGCATGTTAGTGTCACATACCCGGTTATATGTCTGTATTTCTTTTCTTCTCTTTTTATCATTTTTAAACCCATTGAACTAAGGCGAAAATGTTCGTAACCAATAGGAGCGAGTTTTCTTTTGCACAGCCGTGTGTTCGGTCGATACGTATGAAAAGTTTATGAGTACGCAAGTGGTTCTTCATTAGTTTTCAAATTACAGCTTCCGCACCAAGTTTAATTTCTGTGTCGCGAAGGACTTCTCAAACATTTAAATATGTGACGCAAAGAATACCTAGGCTCGGAACAGTTTGTGGATAACACAAACTTGTGCAATATGGGCTTCGATCCCACAACACTTGCGGTAGCAGCGAGGCCTCCACTTAAACCACTACGCCATCCATGTAACATCTAGTGTTGTTTAAATACTCAAGAGGTTAAGGAATTAATAAAACTCACTTCTACTTTATACTCGTACAGACGGGGTTACGTAATACTTGTGTAGACAGGGTCAGTAGTTGTAAGAAAATACTCGTGAAGTTCCGGGAAAAGTAAAATTGTTTTGGATTCCAGGATAAGTTTAATCAGAAGCTTATCGAAGGTAAATTCATCTTCATTCCTTTGCAAAGCGAGAGGCAAAATCCTATAAATAAATAAATGTAAACGTTTATAAAGATGTTTGGATGTTTGTTAATCAATCACGCGCAAACTGTGTTGAACGGATTTGATTAAAACTTGGTAGAAAGTTAGATAATATCCTGGATTAACACAGGAAGCTTTTTATTTAGTTATGCTTTACGCAGGCGACGCCGCGGACAGAAGCTAATAAAGGATACCTATAAAGACCTATAGAAGCGATAAGTGTCATGCCATTAAACTTGGACACATTTTGTAAATTTCTGTTTCCAGTAATATGGGCAGTAATACCTAAACGTATGAAATTTTGTTTAATTTGACCATATCTTGCAATGTAGATATGTATGTATTCTCGATTATGTCGTGGCATTAATTTCCGTTTATGTTAACGGTCCTTAGTTCGATCCTAAGTGACACCACGTTTTTCTTTTAAGAAATTTTTGTATTGGAGTGTGGAAATGTACTGTAGCATGTAGTGTACCGTATAAGAACACCAATAATAGAATGGAAAAATGTATCAAACAAGATAGGCAAGAACTGGCAAGAATCTCACAGCCCCTCTTTTAAATCACCAAGTTAACAATATTGTTTCTTTTATAAATCTGTTCTGTAAGGAGCTGAATCTATCAAACCGCTTATCACTCATGAAACACTCAAGCAACCCTAACTAATATTATTAATGCAAACGTGAGTTTGTTTGTTTGTTACTCTTTCACGCCTTAAATACTCCACCGATCATTATGTACTTTAGCCTACACGTTGATAGGGGAATAAGACATAGGAACAGGAAATTTTATCCGGAAAGAAGTACTGTGGCCGAAGTCACGGGCAAAAACTAATTAGTAATATTTGAACTGATTTATCTGAGGTGAGTTTGTATGTTTCATGGCTTGTATATTATATATATGTATATGACGTTTAATATCGGTTTCATTACCTAACTCACAAATTACTCATCTCACTATTCAATGTATACAACGCTTAAACCACAAAAGCGTGGTAACCCAGCAGATGGGTTGGTCATAAGGTTAACTGAATTTTACGGTTATAATAATTTACGAAATAGTACCTTAAATAGAAGGTAGGTTGTTGACGGATAAAACTGAATGTTTTTGACTGTAATGATAAAATTGTTTACAAAAAATAAAGATGGAACAGTTAGGTTGTGTGTGTTATTATTAGTGAGCGGAGCGGTGAGCGGAACGTTATTTTTATACTTGCCTAAAGTAAATTGAATATAAAATAATATATTACTAGCGGAACCGTCGTCCGGTTCGAACGCAACACCACTTATGGTGTGGTACGGGGTCCAATCGTATTGAAACCATATATGGACCCACTTTAAGACACACAGAAAATATCCCTAAAATTATTATCCGGTCCTTTAGGACGAATTCTGTGAATCTTAATATGTTAATTTTGAACTCGCAATAAATCAAGTGTCCCGGAGCCCCGGGGACATAAAAACTCTCAAACAGATCCAAAGAATACCCAGACTCGGAACAACTATTTGTGTACCATATTGTTTGTACCGTGTGGGAATGAAACCCATAACACTCGGCGCGGAAGCAATAGCGAATCGACCACTTAAACCACTACGCCATCCGAGCTGTCCTTCTATAATTATTGTATGTGTGTAATCCACAGACCTCATCCTAAACGACTGCGTCGATTTAGGTAATTTTTAGTGTGTGTAGTCAGTAGGTCCCTGGATGGTTTAGATTCATAATTGAACCCGATAGGTGAAGCTACAGGCAAGCTGACATTCAAGCAGGACATCGTCTGTCGGGTCCGCTAGTAGATTATGTATCTAGTGATAAATCGAATCACTTCACGCTCCGCAAAACGCTTCCACACTATTGTGTGATAGCTGTCTAAGCCGTAAATATGCCTATAGCTTCAGTAGTAAAAACTTTCAAATGGTTATCGTGCTCTATGACCTGATTGGCAGTAAGTTGAACACTTATTTTCAGTCAAGGACACAAATACTGCTTCGTCAAACAAATTCTATCTATTTATTTTATTGATACTGCTTTTTTCTGGTATTTTGGCTATTTATGTGACTTTTTAGGACGTACATTTATAGAACTACTTTTCTTACTGCAGGTCACAAACAAGCTTACAGCTATTCTAATTGTAAGCGGCTTTATAGCATATGATCACTTACATTACCAGACGTATCACTCACGCATTACCGATTCTAGGCCAAAGGAATTAAAGAGGGGATGAACGGAAAGAAATAAGACAGTCTTTTGGAACAAAGAAAACGAAATCCGGTAACAGTGCTACTACCGATATGCCTGTTTTATATAAAGGGGTGTACTTCTCCAGACTAGTTGGCTCATTCGTACAGTCACTAAATACTTGATAACGTGGAACTCTTTCACTCTTATTGATCTCTTATTAGTACAAAGGCGAGAGCAGGTTTTGGTCTGAATTGCTGAATTAGGCTTTGTTCCCAGAAAATATCCACCCGTCAATACCATACTGGGTATGGATGGATAAGATGGATATACACAGGATATACTATCTACTGGTAGCAGTACAGACTTTAAAGCCATGTTTTGTGAAAGAGAACAGATTATAAACCCTTTCTGTTTAAGTTAGGTTAGTAACAATACTGTTTTCTGACTGAAAGGTACTCTATGACCTTTTCTATTTCGTTTTAAAGTTTTTCGCATACATATGCGATAAACTTTAAAACTTTATGATTATCCGTCGAGTAGTTAAGACGCAAAAGCGTAACAAAACAAACAAACTCACATTCGCATTTATAATATTAGTAGGCATTCTTTATTTTGTCTCTCGCTTTACAAAGGAGTGAAGTGGAATTATTTAACTCCTCATTTATATAAAAGTAATGATATTTACATAATATATACATACCGAAATATATCATATAATTTAAATAAAATATAAACAAATATATACATATAAATATATAGACACCTACATACATACCTATATACATACGCAAAATATTACTGATGAGATGGATCAGGTAAACTGTCAAGGACGAGAGCACGCACTTTTAACTTGAAAGTGCAACGGTTTGTGGACATCCTGACTTCATGATGGAGCGCATTCCAAAGTAAAATGGACTGGACGAAGAGCGAAGAATATAGGAAACCAAATGCATGGAAAGGACAAAGTAAGAGGAGGTTATTGGCAGAACGAAGATGTCTATCATGATTGGATCATAGGTACTGGAAAAGGCAGGTTAAATAAGTGTTACACTAATATATATTTTCAAACTACTCAAATTGTAACTAAACTGTTTCTAACTATGCTATGTAGTTAGTATGCAAGTCATTAATGATGCGACTAGTAATTGAATATAAGGAAAATTTATTATACTGCCCGTAATTAATTAACTAGTTAGGTAGCTAGGTTAGTTATTAACGTAATTTTGTGTATGTCTGTGCCATCAACACTGTATCAGTAATGTTCGTTCCATGCACTGGAGAGTCTTAGTTTGAAGAGTCTGCAATGCGCAATGATATCGAATGTTGCCACTTCTCTCCAGGATGCATGCGAGCTCGTCGTCATGGTTGCAGAGAAAATAAAAATGAAAACCATGTGACAGCGACCTGTACCATACCATTCCGTCCCTTTGTGTATTTTAGTAGCAGATACGTCTGAACGGAGTAACAATAAAGGCAGATTTTTCGGCAAACAGTGGTTTGGTTGCGGCAGTTCATGTATACCGTTGGCTGAGTCGCTAGATTATCTGCCACCAACAGTTTTAAGGGAAAACTACCTGTTTACCAACTATAGCTACGATAAATTAGCAGTCCGATTGGTTTCGATTGGTATCCACTCTCCAGAAGATTGCGTCTAAATAAACTTCTATTCCCGATGAAATTTGAGAGGATTTGAACAGCTGCCGTATGCTGCTTAAGTGTTTACAAATCTAACACGAAGGCTCCATGTTATCGTAAGCTTGCCAAAAAGATGTTTCCTGTGTCCGTTAGAAAAAAAAACAACAAAAAACATTATAATAATTGTCTGACAAATGACTTAATAACTAGTTTGAGTTTATTGTCTGTAATAGTAAATGTTAATTTGGATCCGTTCTCGTACAAGACAAATATTGTGTGATCCACAAGCAGTTGCTTTTATTCGGCCTATCTGTGATAAATCAACTACGGTAAAGTGATTCCGATCGCAAACGTACAACTATTGCCTGTAAGGAGATAATAATGGACGATGTTTCGACCCTTTTCAATCATAATAAGTTTTAACTTCATATACTTATATAAAGTCAATGACATACACATAAAACCAGATATTTAGATCGCTTTCTGCTATCCCTTATCTAAGAAAACCCAACCACTTTTACCTTTGATCTAAGTCACATTGTGCTATTTCTTTGATCTCATTATTTGATGTTTTAACAAAACCTGTGTACAGACAACATTTAATGGCTGGTAGGTACAGGGAATTACCCAATTATTTAATTTCCAAAATGCTACTAAATTACCTTCAATTTGGGTGTGCAAATTTAGCTTGAAAGGGAGCGGGTAGCGTTTTAAAATGCGCGCAATCTGTTGTGTCTATACAAATTTTATGAATGCGAGATATTTTCTGTCTTCATGTTAAGTACGTGTTAAGGCCCGAATACCACCGCTTATATGTAATGGATATAGTTGCACACTGAGAATAGATAAATAAGGATATAAGGATATAAGGATAATAAATTATTAAAAAAAAACTTGCTACGCGAGCAGCAACAACGGCTATTTACGTAAAATGCAATAGTAGATATTGCTAAGTATAATGTTCGTATTGTTTTGTCTAAACGCCTCTGTTATGACAAACCCATGATCAATATATTAAAGTGAAACAACTACTATTGCCTAGAGAGATCGTTAAAATCCAATATAGTTCCTATAAATCGAAGTCACGGCTCACACTTGTACTCACTGAATCTTATTTTCAAACTTACGTAACTTCAAAAGCTGATTAATAAAGAAGTCGAAGAACCTTTCGAAGTTTTTAGTACTCTGTTTTTTTTTTGGTAAATGTTCTTATGGGTACTATTTTGTTATGTTACAGTCAGTGCTGAGCAGCGATAGCTCAGTGGGGAGACCAAAAGACTGCAATGCAGAGGGTCTCTGGTTTGAACCCACGTCGCGCACCTCTGGCTTTCGGAAGTTATATGACTTTTCGAAATTATGTGCGTATTGATTGACAATTATCGCCTGCTCCGTGCCTCGGAGAGCACGTTAAGCCGTTGGTCCCGGCTGCCATGCACATCTATGGCAGTCGTTATTGGGAAAGTCAGTACCCTCTAATATTCTGACACTGGTCTAGCCTTAGGGTGTCGTTAGTCTTCGGGTTGCGAAGGTCAGGTGGCAGCCGCTCTGTGTAAAAACTGATATCCAGTCAAATCCGGTTAGACCAGAAAAGTCGACCCCAAGTGACTTGGGAATAATAAAGGCTAAGAGAGAAGAAGCTGATCGTCCTACAATATAAAAACCATTGTAAATCAACTACTTAAAAACCACCGACTATAAAAAATATCTACAACACAGAGAATCTATCAATGCCAAATATATTTAATTGAAAATCTATTTTGCCTGACCGTCGTCTGCGGACCGTTATAATATAAAAGTTGTACAAACTAAAACGCAACAAAATCAGCATAAATTGCTTTAAATTTAAATTGTATTTGTAATATATATAAGACAACACTTATTTAAAACTAGTCAAGTGTTTGTTACACTTGCAACAGTTTTTAGCTTTTCTAATGAAAACGGAAATAAATACGCTTTTAAGTGCGACATAGTGTTTGAACACGAAAGCTACATTAACATGGTCTACAGGAAAGACAAAAGCCAATTACACACGAAATCTGTATACTGACTTAACATTAGTACTAAGTAGCAACAGGTCGCCGCTACAAAACTAATTAACATTACTTCTTTTCTTTAACTCAAATACTAGCTTGTTTTCTAAGAAAGAACACAGCGAAAAGTAGTTTTACAAAGAATTTTGTATACATAGTTATTATACCAAATCTTTGTGCACAATGCAACTGGATTTTTATTAGTGTTTGTTAAAGAACAATTTTAAGGAACATAGTATATGCGATATCGTGTTGTTATTTTTTGTTTTTAATTTATTTGTGTAGAAAGAATAAGGAATCTACGTGACTTTTTCTAAAGACATAAAAAGAGAGGTAATAGGGCCTTCTTTTACCAATGAATTAGGTTTAAAATACAGGAGTGAAAGATAGTAATTTAAGCGCATTATAGCGTCAATACAATGACGTCGTAACAGATCCGGAATCGCGCTATCGAAGTTTGCTACGAATAAATATATTGCCGACATCAATCGTCCGTCGTCGCGTCTGTTTAAAGGATTTACCCTTTTTTATTGTTTTTCCACCGTTTATTTCATCACGTTTGTCTATAAAATGCATAACATAGAGAGTTTTTGCGTTTAGCCTATAACAAAATTGTATTTCGGTTTTCCTATCATTATAAGCATTATTTTTTTTTTGACCCACGAAAATCCTTTATGGGTACAGTTAAAAGTTTGGGAAAAGGTGGTTATGTGAGACTCTCCGCCCCTGAAGGGGGTCGGTATACACATTAAAAACCTGGGGTGAGCAGTCCCTCCGCCGACGGAGTGGGGCGGGATGGGGTCGCGTTAGCAATCACCATCCCGCCCCGGCGGTTGGCCCGGCTGATGGTGACCGGGCCTCAGCACCTATGGAGGGAAGGCCTTGCTCACCAAGGCCATCCCCCAGACGTGTGGGGCCGTGCAAGCCGGTAGAGAGTCCCCCGACTCTGTACCAGTGACCCCACTATACAGGAGCGAAAAGGCGGGCAAATCGCCTCCTTCTCGCTCCCGTCCGTCTGCGCCGGCGAGGGTCAGCGAGATCATTATAAGCCTATACTAGTCCTTTCCAAATGCGCTCTGAGCGAGATCCACGGCTACTCTCATCTAGCTTTAGGTAAATCGGTTGATGTGATTGTAGCTCCTCTTATTTTGAGGACGTCCTTAACGTATGCTGTTCGGCAGTCTTCACTCAAGGACACCAATTGCCTACTGACACGCACACAGACACACGAACAGAGAGAGAGGGTCCACCATGAGTTGTTATAGCATTTAACATAACTTCCGTACATCAAGTACTGCCACTTAAGCTTGTTTTTGATATAGTGGACGACTTAGATTCTCTGTTGGATTACCTCATTATGAGTTTGATTCTTTGGTATCATCAACCATTTTCTATTGCAAAGGTTACAAGTAACAACCAATCCTTAAGCAGGACTTTCTTTATCTTCCAAGTTATTCAATCTATTTAACTCTAAAAAAAGAACGTTTTACCAGCTAATGTCACTTACGTCATATGACAGCCTATTTTTACCCTACACCCCATAATTTGAATTCTCGGTTTGCATTGTAGTTATTTCATTTTTACCATGAGGCCCCACAAACCCCGTGAGCCATGGTGTCCACTTACCGTCTGGGTCTGGGTGTTCTTTATTGTTTGAATGGTTTTAAAGTCCCTGCGACATAGGAATCGTATCGTGCCAAGTGATGCAGTTGTCGTTTAAAACAAGTGTAAAGATATTCATAATTCATAATAATTTATTTGTGGAATATAGGTTAGTTATTATAGATCTTAAATATTATGTTAGAGTACCACTATATCCTACCACATTACGCGGTGTACAAATAATAATAAGGAATAATTAATTATTACAATTGATACATATACAACTCATATGTTGTGTTGTTATGTACATATGTTAATTTTCTTAAGTTCCTATGTTAGGACGAGGCTTTAATAACATTGCATGAGTTAAACATTCTCTACATTCTTCGCATTCACTTATAGTTTAAACCACACCAGTATAACGAAAAGGAAATTGATAACAAGTGAAGCCGAAACAGGCCTGTGTTTATCTAATGATGTTGACATTTGAAGGGTGACTGACGACTTAAGGATTGCCGTACTCTAGAGCGGGCCGTATTCTAAAATGAAAGGAAAATATATTTTATGATTCCCTAATAACTTTTTTACAAAATTAAGTAATAAAATCTTCTAAAATTCTAGCTAATTTATAATTATTTTATATTATCACAATAAATCTTGGAAATGTTATGATTTATTTTAAAATACAGAACATAACATAACTGCTGTATATTCCCAAAGAGTTGGAAGCGGTTTATTACAGACTAGCAGTCCCACGCGGTTTCACCCACCTCGATGATTACTGCTCCGCTTGGCTCTTAACTAGATGTTATATGTATAGTCTATGCTACTTCTGCATAAAGAAGCTTTCTACTCATGTAAGAATTTAAAAATTGGTCTATTAGTTTTTGAGTAAATGAATTACAAACTAAAATACAAATATAATACCTTTTTTTTTCTAATATAGATGTAGTTAGGCGTCACGTTATAAAAAGCTAACCTATTGTGAGATGTCGTTTCATAACTGGAAAACTCAATAACACTTGCTAAACCGAGAAATCGGATCCGTTCCGTTCTTAGTCGGCACTTGTGTATGTGTTCTCACTCCCGATGGGATAATAAGCCAACTAGCTTTCTTATTTTTACACTTTCTTCGAATATAAATTATTTTTTAATTTTAAAAGACGTCTCGAGCGCTATGCAATAATGCCGTATCGCAAGTGATTAGTAAACATTTAAACGAGACGCTAAGAACGCTCAGAATCGGCACGAATATATGTAGACCACACAAATTTTTAGACCTAGAACTAACGGCAATACGCTATCCGAGTATTCTTTAAGTTAAGTATATCATCAGAAAACTGAGTACTTTTTTAATAAAAACTTGTCTAATCAAATAGCTGGCTTATTGAGTCAAATGTTATCATCATTTTGTAAATTTTGAACACTCTATTTATTAACATTTTTTTTTTTACGTGGGCGAATGCTTTTCCTTATACCTCTCCGCGGGGCGACGGAGAGGTTATGTCGGGCTCATCGGGGAGAGATACCCCGGTAATACCGACTAAACCTACCACGGTGTTCCTCGACATAACCATAGACGGCGGGGCCGCGCGAATCGCTTTCACGTGCAATCGCGACCCCGCCGAGGTTTCGGCCCGCCGTGAGAAACGGCAAGCCACTAAATAAAAGACCCTCTACTGTCCCCTTGTACGGGGACAAAAACACGACTCAGAGGCGCGCGTGGGCACACGCACGCCGCCTCTCGGACCTGGTGCTGATCGGGTGGCGGGCAGGCCCACGCAGCCCACCACCCCCAGGTCAAAGCTCAGGGTGGCTGGAGGTCATCTCGCGCCTTCCGGTGCCCGGTTCTGCGGTTGGGGAGTGGATTTAAGCGATCCCTCTCCCGCTCCGCCGCCTCCTTGATGGACATGACGTCCTCACAGAAGGAGGCGACGGCGTTCCACGACCTCACGCTCCGGACCATAGATTGAACTATGGCCGGGAGCGAGAGGGCAACCATACCGACTGCCGCGATCAACTCACGGCGCTGCGATGCCCAAGCGGGGCAATCCGCCAAAGTGTGCAGTGCCGTATATCTATTTATTAACATTTTGTCAACAAGGAATACGACAAGTAATTAATAAACCGGCGTCAGTAGTGTTTAAAAACAATACTTCAATGGTCGCCATTTTTGTATTTATTGTATTATACTTATACTTAATATTGTCTTCTGTTCACGCGAATGTTATTCATTGAAATTAAACTACTATATACTTTGTAAACTTAAATATAAATAGTTTTAATAATTTAATTAGCTTAAAAATTAGTAAAGTTTAATAGTAGTAGTTTCTAAATTATGTAATAAAGTGTCAAATAAACAACGCGATAAAATTCGTATATAGTAGTTTAATTACAATACTTTTTATTATAATGTAACTGGGCTAAATATAAAGAAACAAAATAAAATAAATCAAGTCTGTAAAACTGCAATGCGTTGCAAACAATTTATTAGGTCACATTTTACTGGTATTCTTTTCAAATAGTAAAATGTTTTCGTAAAAGGATTCATTTAGCTCGTATTACTAGAAAAGTAACAAAGTTTCTTAATTACCTAGTAAGACACCAATAAAATAAAGTCTGGCAGTATATTTAATTAGGTTAATTTAATTAATGGATATAAAAAGTATTTACTTGGCACATTTATTTAGGCACATAGCACATAATGTTGCGCCTTAATCTGTTCAGAGCTTTATTCAACCTTTTAAAATGTCCTACTGTAACAATAGTTCAGCCTCGTGGTAGTGAATGCGCCGACTGTGCATGAGGTTTTGGGTTTGAGACCTAGAACAAATGATTGTTCTAGGTCTCAAACCCAAAACCTCATGCCTTCAAGGTACCACCCTTCAAGGTACAAAACCACAAGAAGAGTATGAACTCTTATTGTGGTTTTGTACCTTATGTCCTTTGCTGTTGCCCTGACAACGTGTATGCGAAATGTTATAATGATCGGTCGAGAACTTATTTTTTATTTTACTCTTCAAAATGAGCACACTCCGCCTGATAGTAAGCAGTCGTGTGGCCTAAGAGCAGTGGCCTCCACACCGTCTTCATAGCAGCCGAGGCGATGTTGAGGTCTCTATTTTGACAGCCTGAGAAGGTGCTTTTTCACGCCCCGCTTAAAGGAACCAGGATTGAAAGAAGAAACAAACAAGTGCCTTGATCGTTCGGCAGATGTATGAGGACCCAAACTTGTTGATACGCGCTCTAGTCGACCCTACCGTGTAAGGATGGCATCTGAGCCCAGCACGTGTTATTCTGGATAGGTAAGGGGAGGGTGGGATAAGGTGGAATAAATCTACAGAGCACTCCTAGTGGTATAAAATTAAATGAAATATGAAAGCTTATTCACGGAGGAAATAAGCCGGTTCGGAAATCCAGCGTAGCCTGCACGGACGGCGTAGAGGTATAAGTGGTTGTATCGCCACTGGCGATGACGTGTGACGAAATTTCTTGTGTTTAATCACTACACGGGTAAAAAATTGTGTAAGCCACAAATACTTGTTCCGACTCTGGGGATTCTTTGTATCTGTTGTTTCAATGTTTGTAACGTGGTATTGCTTGCAAGCGGTCAACGTATCCTATTACTTGTAATAGGATACGTTGAGCGCTTGTCATTAGACGGGCTATATGCCTACCTATGTCATACAAAACAAATGGCTTTTGTGGATGGAAATACTATTATCTTAGCATTATTATTATTATTAAAAGTAGCATCATTGAAATGTTAAAGGAACGGCAGTAGGTCCAAGAGGCATATATTAGATAAGATTTTTATTAACTTTCATATATATTATTTTTTATTACTTTATTCTAATAGGCATAATTACAACTTTATACTATTTGTAAAGCATGCACTTAATTAATTCTAGTTAACTTGCTTATGTACCATAGCCCGTTATTATAATTTCTTACTTTTTTTTTCTCTTTGGATATGTTACTAAGTTAACCTTTGCTACTATTGTTTAACTCGAGATGACAGCTATTATCTGCTTACAGTTTTAAATTTTAAGTATTACAAGTAAACTGTGGAAAATGTAGTGGGTAGTATATTTGTTAAGTTTAGTGTTAAGTATTCAATGTATCCTCCTAATATACTACTGTTTGTTTTCCCATGTTCAATAAATAAATAAATTATGACGAAGAGTATTGGAGTGGTTCCAAACTCATCAAAATTACTGAATACCAGTTGATCCATAAAGCGATTACCGTCTAACTCACATAATTCCCAAAGGCATGTTAGTTAGTTATTATTAGTTTTCCGCACTTAGTAATGGGGCCATTGTACATTTTTTTTTTTTTTTTTTTTATTTTTTAATATTCAGAACATAATACACACAATTTACAAACACAAACATACCAACAAAAGCCATCGTGGGCTTATCCGAGGTATGTAAGCCACGGCATCTCGATGCCACGCTATACATCTACACTAATATTATAAAGAGTATCATATAAAAAGATAGGTACCTACCGAGATACTTTCTCGACGGTTACACCGTCTAGAAAGTATCTCTTCAGCACCTTTGAGCAGTTCTTCTCACTTAATTTTTTACATATTTCCGACGGTAATTCGTTCAAATATGTTGGTAGACAGGCAGACATAATATATGTGACCGACGTGCGACGTGAAAAGGCGGTGGCTATTGAACTTCTATGATGGAAAGAACTTTTTCGCCTATAGACTTCGAAGAATTTCGCTGTAGGTTTAATGTTGTATTGTATGCAACCGTTGTGCATGAGGACTCAGATCCGATTCCCGGGCCTGGCAAAGTGGTATCGAGTTTATCTGTCAAGAAATTCTCAGTAGCAACACGGATTCTGAAACTAACTGGTAATCATAAGGTTTTAAGTCGAATAAAAAGGGATGAATCCGTCCATATTACGTAGGACTTAACATTGTTTGACAGTGTGATAGGTATATCTCTGTCTACCCCGTCGGGATATAGGCGTCAGAAGATGAATGCATGTATAGACTAATTTAGGAGGTTACGTTCATCCAGGCTATTGCACATGGCTAAAATGTCGCGGACGAAATCAAGTTGGAAATAATCAGCCTCGTAAGCAAGTAGGTTAATCTGGAACAACTGTTCCATCTATATGATATTTAGGTTTGCCTTCAGAAACTAGATTTCCTCTCACATACGTTTCTGCAATAATGTTACATACAAGACTGGACTACTTATGAAAGACCTCAACCCCTCACTAAGATCCGTGCAGAAAGGGTCCGATATTGACTTACAATAAAACCCCAGTTTGAACAAAAGAAGAAATCGAACGAGTTTGAATGACTGATCCAATTATACTGCGCGAATGGAATGAACAAATGAACGACCCATATCAAGATCGATTGAAGTGAACTATTGAGCGATGTATTTATTTCGCTGTTTTGTCTTAAGAGACTGTTGCTTATTCCCAGAGCGGCATGGATCTAGGTTATTTGGTAATTGTTGATCTGTATATATTTTACCCTGGAGCATTGTGTTCTTTTTTAAAGATACCTTTTTTTACTATGAACCGACAGGGTTCAGGTTTTTCCGACTGCCTTTTCCAGTTATGAATGCGACTGCTGTGCATGAGGTCTCGAGTCCCGGATCAGGCTACCAAAAAGTTATTAGGTTTTCAACTAAGACTTTCTCAATAGCAGCCCGGCCCAGTTACGAAGTTGGCGTTGTTGCACACCTCCGTGCCTCGGAAAGCACGTTAAGTCGCTGGTCCTGCATCTGGCCTATCTCTCTCTCCGGTCATGTCAAATTCGGTATTCGGAGGACATTATTGTATCACTCGGGTAGCATGCGCAAATTGGGTACTATGCGGATTGGATGCGCGAATTGGGTACTATGCGGATTGTATGCGTAAGTTGGGTACTATGCGGATTGTATGCGCCGTTAACACGTATACAACCAGCGTAGGTAATCTGAACGATCAATTCGCACATTCAGCTACTTTCAATGTGTATATTTATATAAATTTAGTTGCCAATTATATCATATACATAAACGAATTGTCAACACAACTGGGTCGTTTTTCTATTGTTCTCAAAACAAAATCGGTTCAACAAAATCCCTTCAAAATAAGTCCAAGCACACTTGTTCATATAATAACTTCTTCAATTCTTTCACGTAATTTTTTTTGGAATCTATTGCGCTACTTATTTGTCAAATTTTCAACATAATAGATACAGTTATTAGTAAGAAAAGTGTATATCATATTTTCAACATCCATTACTATGAAAGTGACATATCTAGTGTATAATGTCATTTAATATTTACTTTAACATATTCACTAAGGGCCTACATACATACATAGGTACCCAAGTAAGTATAAAAACACAGTGTTAAATAATAGATAAAATAAGAACATTCAATGGCATAAATAAAAAACAATTTTGAAATCCATTTGTCTATCTTTCGAGATCCTTCTTATGGAAGAAGATTAGAGTTATTAACTTTAAATTATCAGCAAAAGTCAAACGCAATCGATTCAAAGTTCTATAAAATTTTAACTTAAAACTTTCATCTAATTGTTTGCCTTTGCAACACTATTTACTTTACCAACCAACCCTTTTTGCCACCAGCCCCATGTTCAAAAGAGAGAAAAATTGATAGGGTCTCAATGTGTTGAATGATATTGACGTTGTTTGGGTCGTTTGACATGGGTACAGATAGAAATTTAATTTGCCAGTATAAAAGTAATTAATTTGGAGTCCGTTTTGTCTGCGAGGGCTCCATGTTTATATAATAAACCTTTTTATATACCATCAGTATTGTTTGGAGTTACGTGTGTTTTGTTTTCTGTATTTTGTTTATTTTAAAAGACTACGCCCGCACTAGAAATAATGCCTGTAATCGCGTGGTTTTTACAAACATTCAAACTACAGACACATAAACACTCTGTCTCCGAACAACCATTTGTGGACCACACAAAGTTTTGTCGCGTGTGAGATTTAAATCCACGACACTCGACGCAATGGCAGTGGTGAGGTGACCAATTTAAACCACTACGCCATGCGTGCAATCAAGTATTGTGTGAGGAGGTGTTTATTCGGCTAGGCTACGTGGATAAAACCTTTTGAATAATCTATCTGATCCTGGAAAATAATTGTAAAGGTAAATCCAAAATACGTTTCTGGCGAATTTGTGTTGAAGAGTTGATTTGTTTCAGCTACGTCGAAGACGAGCTTCATAAAGGTTGTCCTAAAAATGTGTTAGCCAAAAGCCAAAGGCAGAGAGTTGCGTAGAGGTACTCGACACATAACAAAGCCTATATATTTGTAATGCAATTTTTGGTAGTATTCCAGTTAGGAGTAATTGTGTACTTCTCGTAGGTTTTTGATTATAAGTAACTAGTTTTTGCCCGTGGCTTCGCTCGCATAAATGTAGATTAGGTTAGTTTAGGTTATATCAGTAACAGTACTTTATTTAGGATAAAAGATACTCTATGCTCTTTTCTGTTCCCCTGACAATGTTAATGCGAATCTCATGATCACCAGTCGAGTCGTTAAGGCGTGAAAGCGTATCAAAGAAACACAACCTTTAAAAAGAACATGCTTGTTTTTATTTGCACATCTTTGAGGATATCTATCCTGTGACTTCGCTTGACCTTATTTTTAAAACATCCTTTATAACGGAATAGGGATTACAAATTTGCGTTGCCTTTTTCAGTAGAGTACAGCGACCGATTTTAGCAGATATATGTATATAAAAAATACTTTAATTTCAATCAGCTAAAATCGGTTGCTAGATGAAAAGTAATTTGCATTAATGTTTAAACTGAATTTTCAATACAAAGTATTTTAAGGTCAACAAAAGAGTAGGTAATTATTAATGACACTGCTTGTGCCCGCGTCTTCTCTACGTGAATGTCATGAGAACGCCAGGATAAAAAGTATCCTATGTGTTAAACCTGGACATGATCCAAGTATTTTAAGTTTTCCCCAAAAAGGTTTAACCAATGCTTAGATGAGTACCAAATATTTAAATACCTTAAGAAGTTTTAACAGTCATAAAACTAGTCCTATCAAAATCTATACTAATATTATAAAGCTGAAGAGTTTGTTTGTTTGGTTTAACGCTCTAATCTCAAGAACTCCTGGTTCGAATTGAAAAATCCTTTTATTTTTACATAGCCCATTAATCGAGGAAAGCTATAGGCTATATAAAATTACGCTACGACCAATAGGACCGTAGCATCAATTAAAAATGTTGTAAAAACGGGGAAAATTCTCTTATGTGAAGCTGACGAAGTTGCGCGGGTCAGCTTGTATTTTATTTATTTTATTTTGTTTACCGGCATTTGTTTACACTTAATAATACACAATAAAATCAGCACGAATATTAACAATAGTGTAACAAAGACTTATAGGTAAACACCACATCTAAAAATGATTAGGGCGCAAATCAACATTAAGTATTTACAAAAGTGAATGACAAAAACTACAAAAGCAACAATTTTTAAAGGTGTCACAGGAATCAAAAGTATATAATATATAATGATACTAATCCGGCAGTTATTTGAGGAGTATTATTTTTCGTTTGGCATTAGAATCACAGTGTATGTCAACGTAATCACTGTATTGATTACCTTGCACATTCTCGCGTAAGGGGAATTAGCGCCTAATACCGTTCTTCTCTGTGGTGTGCAAAAGAGTCTATTTTGTAATTCAAGGTTTTGATTGCAAACATTGCGTCGATAAGGCATCTGCGTTTGTCTAAAGAATTAAATTTGAGACGCTCATAGCCAATTGCACTCACTGATCAGTAAACGATTAGCGAGGTTTAGCAACGTTGGGTGCGGTCTGTCTATAGATGGGTGACCGCTTAGTGGTATTTCATCTAAGCGTCTCTGTGTTTCAGAGGGCACGTAAAAAGTCGGTCCCGGTTGTTGTCAAATTGATAGCAGTCGTTAAGTCGTTAAGCCATGTCAGAGGCCTATGGGCGGCTTGAACAACTCTTGACAACAGGTTGGCCACAAACCACACGAGAAGAAGAAGACTTTAAAATTGGTAATTATTTTTTTCTCGTGGAATATAAATACGAGTTTATGAAAGAAGAGATACATTGTTAAATCAAATTTGATAATATATTATTGACTTTAGATTATTAAAATAATGTGTATAGTTATCGTATTGATTGACAATTATCGCGTGCTCCGTGCCTTGGAGAGCACGTTAAGCCGTCGGTCCCGGCTGCCATGAACATCTATGGCAGTCGTTATTGGGAGAGTGTCGACACAAAGATCCCACTGGGTCGAAGTGTCGCCGGTTTGCACTGACTGGCCCCCACATAAGATACATACATACCTTTTTTTTTGTTTGTTAAATGTGTATAACGTAGGTACAATTGAGAGCGCATCTCGCCGTTAAACATTTACTTTTGGCTAGTATTAAACTTGTAATAGATCTAAGTTACTATTGTAAAGGTAATAAATTATTAAAAAAGGATGACTAGACAGGCAGAGTCATTTTTTGACATTGTCTTTCTCTCTGTTATGCCCTTAAAACAACGAACCATTCGCTTTTAATAAAATTGAATAATAAATAAACGTTACGTCTTATCATTTTGGAGGCGACAACTAGTCCCCTGTTGCTTGGACGTTCCCATATTATTAAGACTCTATTGAACAGAAATAAATAGAGTGAATAAAGTTGATAATGTCACCAAAGGGACAAGTTTTCAGTTTCGCTGTAGAAAATGTAGGTTTCACAAGTTATAACACAATGATTGGTGATCTAACTGTATTTCAAGTAATGTGCGTTCATTGCAAAAGTCGAATGTAAATTATTGTATTAATAGGTTATGGCCGCGGCTCCGCTTGCGTTACTATAGGTCATTTCAATCAATTTCTTACCCTCGGGAATAGTACTCTACTAAAACTTCGCATAAACGTTTTCAGGGGTACAGAAAAGGACATACGATACCATTCATCCAGAAAAAAATACTATTCCTGAGAGTAACCGTGTACAAAAGCTTGTATATAAATAAAATACACAGAAACATAATGTACAGAACTTACGTAATTTGTGTGACAATTCCATTCAATACGAAGTTTTTCAGTTACACTGATAAAGGACTGCCAGAAAAACTGGCAGGTGTTCTTTTCCATTGTCTCTTATTTGCCTTTTATCGATATTCTTTATAAAGCATTCAGATATGATTTTGCGACGACGTGCGACCCCTTGGGCATTCACTATACTGACAGGTCTCCGTGAATGCATGCAACTGACATATTCCAGCGTTCTAATATCATTTAATTAACTTTTCGTCGATAATGCCGCTACTGTAGCTTATAAAAATGCCGTGAATATTGTCAGTAAACTTAATATTACTACAATCGGTGACAATCTTTGCTGAAAATCGTCTAAATCTTGATGTATGCCGTTTTACACAATAATAGTGGTGCTGCTCTTTGGAACATAGTAGACTTCTTTACAAATATACTTTGACGTTCATAAGTATTATGTACGTTGCGATTTCATATTTTTCTTTATTAAAGATATCTCGGATCTGGGAATAATTCCTGTATCGCGGAGGACTAGACAAACATTCAAACAACGGACACAAAGAACACCCAGGCTTGGAACAATCATTTGTGGAACACACCGTTTTTTGTGCCATGTGCGAATCGAACCCACAACAATGGCGCGATGGCAGTGGCGAGGCGATCACTGAAACCACTACGCCAGCCGTGCAGCCGTTAAATACACTCATGTTGAATTATACTAATATGGAGCCATTAATAACCTACTGAGCATTTAAATTTGGATATAATGTAAGCTATGTTAATTCTGCTGTCTAGAACATTGTAAACTTACTAAACAATAGACTTTCGAGGTTCATAAGTCTTACCTCTTAGCCTTTATTATTTCCAAGTCACTTAGGGTCGGCTTTTCTAGTCTAACCGGAATTGACTGGATATCAGTTTTTACACGGAGCGGCTGCCACCTGACCTCCGCAACCCGAAGGCTAACGATACCCTAAGGTTAGGCTAGTGTCAGGATATTAGAGGGTACTGACTTTCCCAACAACGACTGCCATAGATGTTCATGGCAGCCGCGACCGACGGCTTAACGTGCTCTCCGAGGCACGGAGCAGGCGATAATTGTCAATCAATACGCACATAATTTCGAAAAGTCATATACCGATACCGATCATATACCTAAAGTCATATACTTTCCGGAAGTCAGAGGTGCGCGATGTGGGTTCGAGCCCGAGACCTTCTGCATTGCAGTCTGTTGGTCTCCCCACTGAGCTATCGCTGCTTTTCATAAGTATTACATATGTAAAACTGCAGTTGTTTTATAAATACATGTTAAACAATTTATGCAATACTGATGCGTTAGAATTGGGTGTAATAGGTTGTGATACACACAGAACGCAAATTAAGGTATTAAAATGTTATGGATGTGGTAGTCATTTGCGCTGCAAATTATCCAATCAATCAAATGCAGATGATTTAAATTATGCGACATATTTGTGGAGCTTTTACTAAATAATAATTGGCCCGTAATAATAAAGGCTAATTGTCCCGATAACTCTTAGTTGACGATAAACTCTATATTCTTTTAGGGAAGTTATAAATAGATTCAATTGAGTTATTATTATTAGAAAATGATTACTTCAGCAGTCCAGCACTAAAAAGTAATTTTTGTGAGATTACAAATATCCAAACATCGATTATAAAGAACACAGCCTGGGTGTTCTTTATACGATATACGAAGCGACTATTTGAGAATCACACATTTTTTATGCTATGTGGATTGTCAGTGTTTTGGGACGCCTACCCGCAACACTCCGCGCAATGGTGAATCGACCACATATACTTAGACACTATCCGTCCGACATGCAGTCTTGTTTCTCGGAGCGTAATGCATATAAACAGCTATAGTGTAGTGGGAGATTGTTGGACTGCCATGCAGTGGTCTCGCGTTTGATCCCAAGGCTTTTCGAAGTTATATGCGTGCCTACATAATCTTTCCGAAGATATGTGAAGTCTACCAAACCGCAGTGGGCCAGCGTGGTGGATTATGCCTTAAGAAAAAGATTGTATAATATCAACGTATATCTCAATCATATAATCAAATAATTGGCTACCATATTTGGTATATTGTTCAGTAATAACTGAAAATATGTACTGCAGATACATTAACCTTTAAGAGCTCAATGTAAGGCAATTTACGTCGATTTTTATTAAGATTTACTTATCCCTAATATCGGCTGTCGTGCCAAGCCGCCATTTTGTTATTGCATGCGACTGCTTTGTTCGGTCTGATGTATTTCTATGATTTACGACGAATAAAGCTTTTAAAGTGATTTACAAATTAAGGTTTGGGTTAAAAGCTTTATTTGACTTATCAATACGTTTATTTTGTTTCAGGTAATACAGGTGGTGAGGGATCCTTGCTCGGTTTTGTTTGTGTAAGGAGACGATGGTACCGCGAACAGTATTACGATGAGTGATTGGGAAAAGCATTTTCTGTGTCGTTGGTACTGGTTGTGGTTAGCAGCTGTTAAGCAAATAATGGAATTTTGGCTTGGACTTCTGTGATGCAAGGTTAGTTTTAGTAGAAACAATATTATTTACATATACATCTGTGTTACAAGAGTTTGTTGACTACTTTCGATTTGCTACGATTGTGGTATATCACTATATATTGCTAAACAAACTTGAAACTCGAATTAAAAAAATGTTAATTGTATTGTGTTATTAATATACGCCAGCTGATTTAGGCTTGCCTTTAACCTGGCTTCTCCAGAATATTTTCGGTCTCGGTCGATTCCCGTTTAAAGATCGTTTTCCTAAATCCTCACTTCCGACTGTAGAATTCACATTTACAAAATACACTAACAATATTTGTAAAATGAAGATCAATACGTTCGGCACACCGGTGGCCAGATACAGTAGGTTTTTAATTGTGTATGGTATTCAGACAAGTACTTTCATTATCAAATTTTTAATTGTCATCCATTCTGAAGTCATCTTCTTCCGAAACTGTTCAACCAGCTTACATTAAGTAATAAACATTCATACCTGCAAACATCATTTTAATATTATTAGGATAACACTTTTCTTTGACACCACCGTCTACTTTATAGAAATTCTAAATGACTATATAATCTTTCCCTAATGCGTCATATCATAAGCTGAAGTGAAATAAATTAAAAATACAACGTTCTTTGAATAAGTGTAGCCGCGGTATTTTGTTGTATCCTATGTCCGTTTTGCGTGAGCAGTATTCATTTCAGAGGTATGTACGTACATGCTGACAGTACATAGATGTTTGGTGTTATTCAATATGGAATCCGGTAGTAAAATTATATGTGACTAGATTTTGCTCGCAGGTTCGCTTGCGTAAATGTAGGTTAAGTCAATTTTGTATCCTTCGGGAATAGTACATTTTCTGGATGAAAGGTACCCTATATCCTTGTCTGTTTCCCCTTACAACGTGTATGCAAAATTTCATAATGATCAGTCAAGGAGTTAAGGAGTTAAAGCATAACAAACTCATTCGCATTGATCATATTAGTTAGGACTCAGCGATCTACCGCCTAAAAGCTAAAGCTTAAAACTCAAATAAAATAAACAATTCGAATGTTTGTATCAACAATTTTCTGACATCCTTGAAACTGGACGGCTAAAATATAGAAGCTTTTAATTTATATGACGTTTATAATTACAATAAAGAATAAGAATAATTAAACGTCTTCAAGTTATTAGAATTTCGCTTTGAAGTTTTATTTCGTTTGTTATTTCGGAATTGGTAGGGTAGGGAAGGGCTGCACGATCTCGTTTGACGCAGCGAGCCTCCTCTCCGGATCGATGCCCTGGGACTTGGAAGCGGCGCTTCTGGCGGCGTTCTACCGTTGGCACCAGGAGGCGCTGGCTCAGGGCGAAGGACCACCTCCTCGTGCTCTATGGTCTCCTGCTCGGCGGCACGATCTGAGCTCCGCCAGAATCTCTGGTGGAAGAATGGAGAAATCGACTTGTGAACAATACTAACAAATGACTTTGGTCTTCTCCATGAACCCGAATATGATTAAGCGCAATAACGAGGCAACACCACGGATTACTAGTACACAATTGAATAAGCGAAATGTACCTATACTATAGATATACATACATATCTCCGAAGGAGTATGCGGTTTCAGAACCCAAAACATGTATTCGCATTCACAATCGCACCACCGAGCCGTATATTAATTCACTTAATTATTATTCAAATGTAAGTGCAATCAACTGGTCAGCAGTGATTCGAATGTGTGATATTCAATCCAATAGTGTATTAACACATATTCACGTATTTAAATCCCTGAAAGGATACGTAGAGTTGTATTACACTTGGCCAGCTAGTTTTTGGTCCCCGGTTCCTAATAGGTTGCGAGCCTATTGTCGTCCAATACGCATAACGGCCGACGCTGCGCTGCTGTTGAGTATTTTTACAAAGGAAGAATTTTTTGCCTATTCGGGAATGGTGCCCGAGATCTTACGATCGGTGGCAACGGATACCACCCAACTTACGAGGCAATCAGGCTTAAATGTAGGCACTGATAACACGAAAATAACTCGTTAAAATAAATCTAAAACATATTCACCAGATAATATCAACAGAACAAAGTATTAAACTACTGTATTTTTGAATACATTGGAACAACCACATTTTTTACTTAAAACGGGTTCGTAGAAAGTATTTGATATAAAAATATTAACACCCAACACTCAATAAAAGCATAGTACGTACGGTTCTACTAATTAATTTAGCAGACCGCTTGCTTTATTTTGAACCCTATCTTCCAAGAAATAAGGTGGATGATGTTTAGCATATTTAAGTTTTCACACTACTATTGTTCTGTCGTTTTGAGCTTAAGAACAACAAAGAGTGTTGTAATTTCAATTTGGATCCGTTATTGTGTCGTCTTCTAATTTTCTCGTGTATACAGTTGCAAAGAATATGAACTCAGCTTTGCTAATTGGTACTTCTTATGCCAATTGTAAAGAGCCTTTTCGTAGTTTCGTTTACTCTTTAATAGTAACTGTTATAGTATGTGCGAGTATATTAATATAATCGGAGTAGGATAAGACTTCTCAGTACATAAATATAAAAGTGGTGTAGAACAGTGATAGTTAATAATATTAATTTAATACGCGTAGCATAGACGCATAGATTAATAACATTACATCCTAACATGCATACATTAGTCTGACCTTTCAAAGATATGTGCGTATGAAGTAGTTATTTATGGCTCGCTTTAACGGTAAAGGACATGCAGGTTTCCCCGCGATGTTCGTAAGGAAACGTGCATATCTGAGACTTTTCCATAATGTTCTCGAAGATATGTGAAGTCTGCCAACCTGCACTGGGCTAGCATGGTGCGCTGCCTAACACTGCTCACACTAAGACGAGACCCGTGCACAGTAGTGAAATAATTTATAAACAGGGCTGATATTATATCTATGTATGTTAATGTAACGATAGTAGTTCTTAATTCGAATGTATTTTGTGTCTGCAGTTCAGATAGACTACGTAAAAGAGTATAAAAAGAAAATATTTGTACGATGGTCAGTTGCATCGCATACAGAGAGTTCAAGTTCAAGTTCAAGTTGTTATATTATATTTAAAATTATAATATTATTAGGTATATTTATATATAATTTATAATGTAATCATATAATTTTAAGAAATTTTAATCTTAAGGCTTTTATTTTATGTTAGGCCTGCGAGAATACCAGCGTTGCAGTTAAACTGCAACAATAGCTGACGCAGATGCCTATTTTACCACCTCTATTTAAATAATTTAATTGTTTGTGTACTGTATGTTTATGTTGGTAAATAAACTTTTTCATTTCATTTCATTTCATTTCATTTCGTTTCATTTCATTTCAATTTTCCACTTGCAGCTAAATGTGTGCAGTCGAATATAAAAATATGTAAAGTACTCACGACTCTCACTAGCCTAGCGTAGCTATGACGTAACCCCTCTCATTATGAGAGGAGATCATTTCGAACAAAGAAACCGTTTGAAAACAGAACTCATACATAGTATAGCGTTTTAAATATAAAATTGTCGCTTGGTATAAAGAAAATCGGTAACGTTGTGGTTTTCATACTAACCACTTCATCAATATTTTTGAATGGCCGATTCGAATTCTATGTTTTATTTTTATGAACAGGGAGAAGTTTGGGCAAATCATTCTGAATAAATTTAAGCCGTGTTTCCACTTAGTGCTCCGATCAAATTGAAGCAGCAGGAATTCATTCACGCAATAAATAAAAGTAATTCTACCGACAGAATATGTTTGTTCAGTTATGAACAGTTAGTTTTGGTGAACGATTGTTCATTCGGTATTATATTAGGAGGAAATATTCATCATCTACTAGCGAGCAGATCTAGAAGAGATTAGCTTTGATTTTCGATTGACCAAAAGTACCTAAACCTGAATTGGAAGTGGATGTGGTTCGCGATGAAACTTGCTTGCCTAGAATTTAGTCACTTGCGACTTAAAGACGCCCAGATGCTATTCAACATATTAAATAGACATTCAGGTATAAACTGATGTTCCAATCGCTAGTGGTACGGGGAGCTCTCCGCCCCTGAAGGGGGTCGGTATACACACTAAAAACCTAGGGTGAGCAGTCCCTCCGCCGACGGAGTGGAGCGGGAGGGATGGGGTCGCGTTACCATCCCGCCCCGGCGGTTGGCTCGGCTGATGGTAACCGGGCCTCAGCACCTGTGGAGAGAAGGCCTTGCTCACCAAGGCCATCCTTCAGACGCGTGGGGCCGTGCAAGCCGGTAGAGAGTCCCCGACTCTGTACCAGTGACCCCACTATACAGGAGCGAAAAGACGGGCAAATCGCCTCCTTCTCGCTCCCGTCCGTCTGCGCCGGAGAGGGTCAGCAAGGAGGTTGTTCTCCCTGACCCTCTCCGCGGTCTCCTTCTGCGCCATGACAGCTTCGCAGAAAGAGACCACTGCCTGCCACGACCTCTCGCCGCCGAGCATGGCGTTGATCACGCTCGACAGGGAGAGATCTCCGCCTATTATGGCCGAAAGCGTGTGCCGCTGCGGCCCCCACGCGGCACACGCCTTCAGCGTGTGGAGCGCCGTGTCTTCCGGCGCCCCACACTCGTAGCAGGTCGGGGTCGCCTACCGTCTCACGATCTGGTGCAAATACTTTCCGAAGCATCCGTGCCCGGAAAGCACCTGCACCAGTCGGAAGGTCAGCGACCCGAATCGCCGCCCTATCCACCCCCGGAGGACCGGGCGAATGGCCTCCACCGTCCACTGGCCTGGGGCCGGTGGAGCCAGGTCTTCCGTCCACCGCCTCAATAGGGCGGCCCGCGCCTGTCGCCGCATGTGTGCGACCTCCTCCCACCCCGAGGGCTCCCCGCGGGACCTCCTCGCCGCCACGAAGTGGTAAACTTCGGCGAGGATCTCCGCTTGTAGCTCCCAGGGGGGGTCACTGGCCAGCACGCACGCCGCCGTCCAGGACATCGTCCGGTAACCGTAACGCAAGAGAACACCTACATCAACCAGGTGGTCATCGCCGATAAACCTCTTGGCTCTTCTGTCGATTGACTTTTGCTGGAATACCAGCATTTAGGATGGAGTCACAAAGTATTACGGTACCATCCCATGGATAAGAATAGTACTCCATCTAAGATTATACTTGTTCTTGCTGCAAGTTGAGCAACTGCTTTACCGGCTTTTTGGCAGCTATTTGGACTTTTGTTCCACCCAATACCATGTTCTTCCAGCTTAAAAAGTTTTCGGCACGGCAGTGAAAACGTAGCATTACGTGAATTAACTGTACTGACGGAGGCTGCATTATTATAAGACTTGTTTTGCCGAACTAACTAAGGAATAAATACAATTATGTAGAAACTTTCCTTTGTTTCTGAGGAGTTTGATTCAAGACGGGGTACAACAAGGGGTATTTTGGGAATTTTAAAGTGTAAATTGGGGTTAAGGGGCATCCTGTAATGCGGAATGGAGCTTCATATAAAGAAAATTCCGTTGTTATATAACGTCCAAGTTTCTTTAGTTATTTAAGTGTGTTTACTGCTCATAGTCGCTGATGTGTCGGAGTTTTAGACTTGGCATAATACGTAATCCGGTATTTCTCCAAGGAAGTTTTCAGTGACATTTACAAGTCAGCAATAGCACGGTAGATTGTCCTTGCAAAAACAGTCACTCCGTTGTCAGCGCAATGGAGAAAGATTAATGATGATTCATACCTGATACCCTCGAACTACAGGCACACGCCATAAGGTTATGTGGCTGTGATCTGTAGGATTACACTACATTTTTTTCTGCAAAAATGTTTGGCTAAGAGACCTTTTGACGAAGATTTCAAGCTATTGGCACAAGTATAAGAAGACCTATATACTTAATATACCTTAAAGAAAATAGTCTCGTACGTCCCTTGCAATATTAAAAATTTACGCTCAGAATTCGATCCATGGATTGAATAGTGTGCGTGTGCAATAGATAAGCTGTTCCGAAATTCTCAGTAAGACGCAGTTTGACCACAGGTTTGTAGGCAGTTGAAGTCTTGCTCTTTATGATGTGGGATTTTAAAAAAGCTGGCCTAATGAGGCTGTAATATTCTTCTGCCTACCCCTTCGACACGTGCACATGACTACATATTTAAGATACACGTTGTATATATTAAAGCAGCTGTACTTTATAGAAATGCTAATTCAAATTAGTTATATAAAACAAAGTCTTCTTGTTCGCAACAAAATATATTTAATTATGTAAAGAATTTTTGGCTCTGGTAGTTTTAATGACAGGACGACGCGGTGTTCATAGTAATGAGCCGTCTCATCAGGAGGCTCTTACTATGAATACTGCATCGTGTATACGTCATGCTTGAAGCCTTGGAAGGAAAGTGTTTGATAATGGTGTTTGTGATCTACGTACTCGATTTATGGTAGCTAAGTGAGTTGATGAGTCATAAGGTCTCTCGTTAATGAATGCTTCTCTTTTATTATGTTTGCTAATTTAAGGGTAAGCGAGAGAAGCAGCGATAGTGGACTGCCACACAGTGGGCTCCAGTTCGAGAACAGACTGCACCTCTTACTTTTCGAAATGATATACGTATAAATAGTTAAAGATTAAGGAAAACATCGTCAGTAACGTCTCAACCTCTGTAACGTTTTCAAATTTGTGAGAAGTCTGCCAATCCGCACTAACCAGCATTAAAGACTATGGCCTGGAGCTGCTTTAACGGAGAACAAGTCTGGGCCCTGCAGTCAGGGCTGATATTGTTTGTGGTTGGAAGTTTTGGTCTTCGGTAGAATTGCTTTAGCTTGCATGCATTGCACGTGTGGGCTGGGATTTCTTCCGGAAGCCGCACTGAGCTAGTAGTGATAGAAAATGGAACTTTAACTGCAGAACGATCTTCTTCTCCCTAGCCTTTATTATTCCCAAGTCACTTGGAGTCGGCTTTTCTAGTCTATCCGGATTTGACTAAATATCAGTTTTTACACGGAGCGGCTGCCACCTGACCTCCGCAACCCGAAGGCTAACAATACCCTAAGGCTAGACTAGTGTCAGGATATTAGAGGGTACTGACTTTCCCAATAACAACTGCCATAGATGTTCATGGCAGCCGGGACCGACGGCTTAACGTGCTCTCCGAGGCACGGAGCAGGCAATAATTGTCAATCAATATGCACATAATTTCGAAAAGTCATAACTCCTAAAAGTCAGAGGTGCGCGACGTGGGTTCGAACCCGAGACCCTCTGCATTGCAGTCTGTTGGTCTCCCCACTGAGCTGCCACTGCTTTTCTTTTTCTTTTTTTAACTGCAGAACGATATGTCACTGAAATTCTGAATGACTATGTTGGTCCATTTTTAGTAGACATGGGCGAGAATGCCTTTTTATGCAAGACAATGCCCGCCCGCATACACCGCAGATAGTGTTTGCCTATTTTCAAGAAGTCGGTATCACACACATGGAGTGGCCAGCACGCAGCCCCGACTTAAACCCCATTGAGCATGCATGGGACGAACTGGGACGACGTGTACGTCAACGGAATCCGCCGCCAATCACGCTACGTGAAATGAAAGAAGCTCTAATAGAGGTATGGCAGAATATTCCGCAGCATCGACTTAAAAACCTAGTAGAAAGTATGTCAAATCGCATAACAGCAGTATTGCGAGCTCGCGGAGGCAACACAAAGTACTAAAATGCGTGAAAACGGCACATCTGTAACGCGCAATATTAAGCATTTTTATTTATTTTACATTTATTCAAAATAAAAACTTGAATTCTTTTTTTCCATTTATTCACATTATAATATTCTTTAATTTAGTCTTTATTTCATAAAGCTAGGTCAGGTACTTTTGAAGATAGGGAAAATTTTCTAACCGACCCTTTTTCTTTGCGGTCCAATGTATTTGAATCTTTGTAAAGTCCTTCGTGACGCAAAAGCTATACCTAGATCAGAAGTTGTGTTTATAAAAATAAAACTCCAGATTGGAGACATTCTGGCAATAAGCTAAGCTAAGAGTACCCTAAAAGTGTGCATGAAGAATTACATAAGAATAAGTTCCGTAAGAGCGAAATTTCAGGACTCTTAAGTTGGAATGTAGTCTACATGTCCGTTCTGGAAACAGGCGTAAATCCACACAAATGTTGTGTTACCTTTCAAATTTACAAAGGTACTCCTAATGACTTTTATTACCATCCATCACAACTTACACGAAGCAAAACATATCAGCAGAGGTATAATAAAAGTCCTTTCTGCAAAACTTTGTTGACAGCTCAACTTAGGCCACTTGTGCAATAGTTAACTGTGGTGTGTATTGTATGTGTATGTATGTATGTACGTGTTTTAGCAGAATGTTGGACATAATATGTATATTTTCGAGGGATACAATGTGTAAGCAACACATTGTATCTTGTATTATTCATTGTTGGGTTGTAAGATGAATATTTATTATGGAATATAATTTGTCCAGTTGGTACTGTGGGATGAGATTAGCTTGCGATTGGGGTTAATAGAGACCTGCTGGACGTTATTTCAGTGTCCAATAACAATGGTTTTAGAGATGGTGGAAAGGCCTCTAGTTAGGCAAAGAGTTATTGAGTTTGGTCTGTCAGGAATGGTAATAAACTATTGGTAGTCCGTTACAAAATTCTAAATGTGTCCGGTGGTACTTCTTGCATAAACCCTAAAAGCTGGCAAAATATCTGTACACTTTTGATTACTACTTTTGACATATCTAGAGGTAAGTCTACCACGCACATTTGCAAACTTCGTGTTGCTACTGTACTAAACTTTGCCCGACCCAATCATCAAACACGGGATCTTTCGCAAGCACTATTGCAAACTTATGCCAGGAATCCAACGAAGTTTTTATGAGCTTACGAATGTACATAATTATGCCAAGCCGCTATCTATTATTATTCACAAGAAGCCAAAGGCAAACACTTGATCTCATTTAAAATGTAGATTTTCTGTAAACTTGACATAATCGAGAGAAAACATTACGTTGAAGTCAAGTGTTTACAGTTATAGAAAATTATGCTAAAATGGGCAAAAAGCACATATGCACCAGTAGACGGTTTTCTAAATGGGCATTTTTACTGCAATTTATTGCTGCAATAGGTATACTGGCTGGCAATAACAGTCATAAATTAATATATAATTTTTTTACTTTTTATTATGTTATGTTTAGCTGAAAACCAGAGTTGGAATGTCAGAAAAATGTATAGGTAGTTCATTAACCCCTTACGCGAAATATGACGTTTCGCAATACCTGACTAAAAGCTTACAATTTTTTAAGAGTGGACATAATCGAGCATCCATTTTGTGATCTTTAAAATAACAACATTATTACACGACATCTACTTGTATTCGAAAACAGTAATTAAAAATAGGTATATAGTACACATACTTACGATCACGTGATGAAAAATAAATACCAATTACCATACTCTTTCATTTCGAAATTACGTTAAAAAGACTCATGAGCAGTATAACCACAGTTCGTGACGATACCGGTCCACTACCTGGTTTTCCTTTAATCACCATTTAAAAACCTTTTAAAATTTAATTTTAATAATGTAATTACCTTAATGTTTACTCATTTCAGTAAATAAATGTTCTGGAAGTCCCGTACCGAACTCTCCTTTTCCCGCATACACTTCACTCAGGATAAAATTATGTACATGCTATTGATTGAACTTTTTCAATTTATTTGACGCTGAGCACTTAAGTTTTAATTACTTTTACGTGTAAGAGGGTCCAAGTCTCAGGAAAGAAATGCCGACGCACACTCCATGTCATTGTATCACAATTAATCGTCCCAGCAATTAATTGAGTCCACTCGAATATAAAATTTTGCAATTGTTTGAATACCTTTTTATACTACAAGAGAAGATAGATATTTTTTGGAAAATTACTTATATTAAACACTGTTATTTTCATTAATTTGCGTAGTTTTATTTTAAATTAATGGCTTATACGGAATAGATTGAATTATTGCTGTGTTGGAATTCGGAGTGTTTTGGGTTCACGATTAAATAAGTCAGTTTGAAATTTTATCAAAGGCTTTTTAAAGTTAGTGGAATGCTACTCCGTCGTCGAGCACAAGAAAATAGAAAAGTCAAATTAAAGGAGCACTTCTAATTATAGGGTTTGGAGTTCACAAGGAAGCTTAGTTTTGTACTGGGTTACAGACAATTTTCTAATGAGTTCAGACTTTTATTAATTTGCCTAGTAAGACTATAATCCAAGTAAAGTCGAATCTAGTATATAAGTGAAAACTTTGTCTATTTGTGTTGTGTAAATATTCAGAAAATAAATAGTCGTGAATATTCAGCATTGTGTTTTTTTTTATAAGTGCTGAATAGGACGATCTAGCAGATCGTTAACACTGAGGTTCCATTCTCAGGTCGTGTTACGTGTTTTAGGTCTTTCTGTAGGACTACTATTCGTCAGGGGTGCGCGGTTGTAAATGCTGTACATGAGGTCTCGAGTTCGATTCTTAGGTCTGTCGAACTGTAATTGGAGTTTTTGTCAAATACTTCTTAGTCTAATGCCGGTAGACGGTACTCCCTGTATAACGTGTAAGTGAGGGATACAGCCGTGGGTGCTATACCTATGCCTTTGGGGATATAGGCGGAAGACTATGTATGTATGTAAATGAACGCTTTTTATAAACGGAGAGCTAGGCCGTTAATTTTTTTAAAGGATTGTTAATGCTTTTCTCTCGATGGCGTAGTGGTTAGTGTAACTGTATGCCACGCCTGAGGTCGTGGGTTCGATTCCCGCACAAGTCAAACATTTGTGTGCATGAACATGGATGTTTGTCTTGGTCTGGGTGTTTCTATGTATAATAAATATGTATGTATTTACAAAAAAAAAGTATAAAGTATATATGTATGTTTATCCATTGTCTTGTATCCATAGTACAAGCTCTGCTTAGTTTGGGCTAGATGGTGTTGTGTGTATGTGATAGAATATTATTTATTTATTATTCTGAACTTATATATTTGTTCCACGCTATAAACGCCTAGGGAGGAAACCGTTGGACTGCTACACAGAGGACTCGGGTTCGAATCCAATTCGCACATCTGACTTTTCCAAATTTTGGGCGTTGGGAAATTGCTAATCATCGCTCCCTTTAACAGTTAAGAAAAACATCGCGAGGAAACCTGCACTTCTGAGAGTTCTCCACAATGTTCTCAAAGATATGCATTGGGCTTTCTTACACTGAATAGAGGCCCGTGCCCAGGGCACAGGGCTAATATTATTATTATATATCAAAGCTTTCGCGAAATCCGATTATCTCACATACATGTTCATAAACGCTAATAACGATTCAACATCCACCGCTGAACGCTTGCACTAAATCCTAACGTTATTTAGTTGAGTAGATACTTACTAATTATGTCAGCACTGAGCTAATGGTCTATAGCTTATTTAGGAGCGTGTTTGGTATGTTAAGCTGTCAGTCTGGATGTTATGTGGATGTTTACGGCTCATGGTAAATTTTGAAATGTCACTTTAAGTACAACATTCAGTTTGTGTAGTTGGTTGATAGTGACATGCGTTCTAAGTTCGGTCAACTAATGTGATATAATTGAATCAGGACATACCTGTTTTAATATTTACTTTACTGGTGGTCAAACTAGGTCTTGTACTAAGCTTTACAACCGTTTGTGAGAAGGCAGATTGTTTAATTTACATTGCCTGTTCAGCGAAAAAAAGTCAACGTAAGAGCTGTTAAAAGGTTTCATGATGATCGGTTGACTAGTTAAAACGTTAAAGCGGAATAAACAAAGTGACATTCGCATTTATATTATTAGTTTGGATTGTTTGATTACCAAATACGCAATTACGAAAAATCTATATAAACTGCAACGCTTATCGATGACCATCAAATTGTGTATGTAAGGAAAGGGGCAACCGTAATAAACTCAACAAAACATCTTTGTCCATAACTACGTCAGGTAACTGCACTAGTATAAAAGGTTTCTAGGAAATATAACTTAGGTTTAACCAGCTCTTGCTACGTCTCTCACTTTAATCCTCCGGCTAGGGCGCTTCTTAAGTAATTAGCTTTGACTACTTAACCTTAGAACTTGCACAATTTTAAGCGGAGGTTATAAGTTTGCGTTTCAATCGTTGGCTTTGAGAGGTGGTTGCAGTTTCATAATTATTTTTAGTGATATTAGTAGTTTGTTTCGTTCAACGGTTAGTGGAACTATTATATTATCCGACATCACACTAGAAAACTCGGTCCTGGTGTACCTACCTCATAGTTATAATCTTCTTATAATATTTAATTCAAATACAACCGCGATCTTCTATTATACTGGCCTACACTCTATATCTAATACGATGATATCAAAAATGCTTCTGATTTTTTTGTATCAGCTCTAGTTTATGAGATAAATATAAAAGCACTTTTTCGAAAAAAACAAATTATTTTGGCATTATACATCAAGAAATTGTCTTGAGTGATTTTCTCGAATGAAATTGACTTTAAGAATCACGCATAATTCTCTAGCAATAATCAGTCATCATATGAATGTCCCATCTACCTTGTTATCTATTTTCTATCGTCTTTATGTTTCAGTGAAAACTATATCCTTGTTGTCCGCTAAAATCCCCCAAATTATATTGAAAGTGATCTATATGACTATGGAGGTAGTGCAGTTTTGTGCTTAAATTACAGACTAAGTTTTTGTTAAATTTTTATTATTTTTGTGCTCAGCAGCATTTCCTATACTAATTTCATACATTTGAGGTCCATCAAAAATACTTGAGCCAAGAAATTAAATTTCTGAGGCATGAACTAAAATCATCGATCCTCTTGAGATTGCTACACTGCCTGATGAAATACTGGTATTGGTACATTTTCTGAATGAGGACAAGCTCTTTGTGCTGAAGAAATATTGGGGTATTTCTATTTATTCAGAAACGATATAATCAAATAAGTCTTCCTATATTGTAATGCTAGCTTTTGGCCGTGACTTCACTTGGGAACAGTACTTTTTTCTGGACGAAATACCTTCCGTCCAGAAAAAAGTAGAAAGTAGAGTACCCCCTACGTCCTTTTCTGTGGCTACCCCTGTCTATCAGTATGCGAAATTCCAATGTGATGGGCCAAGTAGTTGAGACATGAAAGCATAACAAACCTAGATTCGCATCCTAACTAATATTAAAAATGCGAATGTGAGTTTGTTTGTTTATTACGCTTTCAGGTCTTAACACCGATCATCATAAAATTTTGCATGAACGTTGTCACGGGTATAGAAAAAGGCATAGAGCAGCTTTTATCCACAAAAAACACCGTTCCCGATGGATGGAAATTTAGTGACGAAATCTAGATATGAGCGACCGAAGCCGCGGACAAAATCTAGTTTTTAATATTAGATATGATAAAAGGACGCGGTACAGGCATTACACTGGTGTAGTAATAATTAACGCCTAAGGGAGATTCATAAAATTGCTAAAAGACCAAGTCCACACTTGCAGTGGTCCCTGATACCTTATTTGTTTGATTACAGTGATTAGGGTCCACAGCCAACAGTTACTTTCCACACATTGTTTTTTCACTTCTGTGAATCGTTGCTTGCCTTTTTTAAAGTACAGTCGGACAAATGAGGTTTTAATATTTTAATGGTATTTGGTTAAGACATAATTATGTATATTATTATTATATTACTTTCACAGTTTACTAGGTAGCCTTAGGGTGACGAGCAATCACGTGTTTTTGGTTGTATGATGAAATTGTGAATACGGTAGAATTGTAAATGGCATATGAATAACAAGACAAATATTTTTAATTTTGAAATATTTTGATTAGTATTTTTGACAGTGTATTACAAATTATTTATTTTTTGTATTTATCACTTAAGACTTGCTGCTAAGGATGTCTTAAGAGTTGAAACACATACATATGCGTTTTCTTTCCTTAAACATTCATAGCAGTTGTATAGCATTCAGAATTTCACCATATGACTAAAGAAATGTGATTGTTGGTCCCGCAATGCTACTACTACGCTGTAAATGTAAAGTACTAACAGCTTTTTGTAACCATATACAATTTAAATATTAACAAGTGAGAAACTGCAATGAATTGCTGTAAATCTCTGAATTCGAAAAAATGGTGTCACGTGACCACAGGTCAAAGGTCAGTCATTTTGGGGTATATCGACTATGCTGAGTCGAATGGCGTTGACCGTGAGTCTCTAGCTCTTACGGTTCTTGAGCTGAAAGTTGTATAACAGACAGACGGACGGACGGACAAAGCTGTTGTATAAGAGATTTTTCGAACTCTTAAAACGAATAATTATTCATATCTCACCACAATATATAATTGAAATAATATTTGTTAAAGAATTAAGATTAAAGACTTTAGATTACTGTGCTATACTATAGCAATAGTTTTTATATATATTTAAGAAAAGTCAGCATACATGTTGTGGGAGACTTAAACCAATATTAGGCTGAAGGCTTGTTTAGAACTCCCGGTCTCCAACCAATTAGCTAATTAATCTCTTGGCTAACGCTCAGGCTTTAAGACCCAGATACAAAGCTTTTTATTAAGTATAGTTTCCGATTTTTTATTTTTTTATATCTCGACCACCACAAGCATAATTTCTGTGTCGCGGAGTAATTTACAGGAGCACCCAGACTCGGAACAATCATTGATGGATCACACAAATGTTTGTCTCGTGTGGGTTTTGAACCAACAAAACTCGGCGCAATGGCAGCGGCGAGATGACCACTTAAACCACTACGCCATCCGTGCAGTCTTAACACGCATATCATTGATGACTTAACACGGTTACCATTTCGAAAGCTCAATCATTACAGTCCACTGGTCTAACCACTAGGATATTGCTCATGCTGACAGTGCATTAAATGCCTA
Organism: Catocala fraxini; assembly: GCA_930367265.1. NCBI lineage: Eukaryota > Metazoa > Arthropoda > Insecta > Lepidoptera > Erebidae > Catocala > Catocala fraxini. The sequence goes on along the minus strand of OV884049.1, from coordinate 12,147,689 downwards.
GAATTGTCTACCCATCCATCATGTACCGAGGTCATTTCCATTTCGCAGTACCGAAATACGAATCATCCATAAATAAGGCCTTTGAACTGACATGTATTCCAATATCGGGATAATTACTTATATCGAAACGCAATAACTTAGCTATGCCCTAAATAAAGTACGTTTGCCTATAGACAGAACCACGTTGGTATATTTGTGCGGAAATATTACATGTTTTCGTTGAAGTACAACCGTTTTATTGCTTATAGGTTGCTGCTTTCAAGTAGAAATTTAGGATTTGTCGCAAGATTAAAGAAAGCAGGAAATTGTAAGAACAAAACTTTGGATCACAAGCATACCATAAAATATTAGAAGTATCTAGGACAAGAATACCAACTCAAAGCAAGTCTAGTTGACTGTTGATTAAGTGCGATGTTTTAAATAATTAATAGTATAAGCTTATTATATGTTCTTCTATTAGGTATATTAAATAGAGTCTCCAGATCTCCTTTAGGCAATTCTGTGGCTGTAGTGCACCTAGTAAACATACTTTTTCTTTAAATGCATCTCTCCTAATAGGTTTTCGAGCCCTTTGTCGCGGGGCATTTTACAAAAATACGATTAACAGACACAAAGTATACCCAGATCTGACATTGCGATAGGCCAATGGCGGTTGTTGTTGCTTATCACCAGGTAGGCAGCTGGCTCGTTTGTTACTAAAGGCGACAGAAAAAGAAAATGATTTCTCGTGCTGACAACGCAGTAACTCATTGAAAGTCGCTAATATATCTACAGGTACTGCAAACGCTTACCATACAAAACATCATCCATCATTCGTGCCTTACTTTGACCTTACCGATTTAACACAACCATTAAGCCTTTGACATCCAAAGCAGAATTTCCAGACCGCAATTTCTGACATTCTAACGTCCATGTTGTGTGACGTTATTTGATACGCTCACGTATATTTACACCGCTCGTGTAGCTATCAACATCTCGTTTGTGCGTAATGGTCGTCAGTAAATCGTAATGCGGTGGAAAACCTATCGGCACTGTACTGGGCACGGTTCCAACTCAATGCTGTAAATAGCCAATTTTTTTAAGATTTTTTATTAAATGTATTTGATATTCCTTTTTTATTGCGATGAGCTGGCTCTTTCTTATTACGATGTCTTAGTATAATTTCGTGTTCATAATCTTGTTTTTATTGTGCTGACTGTACTTAGCAGTTTATACAGTTTAAAATTAGCCTGTGCGTGTCTGATTGGCTTCAATGCTTACATAGTTACTTCTTTGCCGACGGTTAGCAAATTACATCGTGAGGATGGCTAACCTCACTGTGTTTAAATAACAGAAATTCTCTTTATGGCAAGACTAACTTGTATCTGTGGTAACATTGTACATTTGCGCAAATTTTATACCTACACTGAAATCAAAACCCTTATTTAAATGTATAATATTAGCGTAAACGTAATATACTTTGTACGGTTTCAATCTATTATAATAAAGATCGCGTAAAAATAGTAAATATATAAAAAAAACCTTTTTAGAGTTCGAAAAAACTCTTATACAACAGCTTTATCCGTCCGTCTGTCTGTTTTACAACTTACAACTCAAGAACCGTAAGAGCTAGAAACTCGCTGTCAGCGCCATTTGACTCAGCATAGTTGATATAGCCCCGAAATGACTATGACCTTTGACCTCTGACCTCAAGGTCACGTGATACTATATTTCAACTCAAGAACCGTAAGAGCTAGAGACTCGAGGTTAACGCCATTCGACTCAGCATAGTCGATATAGCCCCAAAATGACTATGACCTTTGACCTCTGACCTTTAAATATACACAGTGACGACCTGCGGCTTTGATCGCTTATCCCTTATGTTCTCGCAGGATTTAATTTATTCATCATTTATGTAACACTAGCCTCCACTCGCGGCTTCGCTCGCTTAAAACCTACGAAAATGTATACCTGGATATATAATATCTAGAGTCAGTATTAAGAGCTTACACTTAATTGGGTAACAAGTGACAAACATCTAGATATTCTACAACAGACAGGTAGTTCTCTGATAACATGCAAATTAAGTGCTTAAGTATTCGCGCTGCCGACTGTACAAGCAATCTTATCATCAAAACTAACGTGTCTGAGTCAACCTGTCTACCTATCCAACATGGTTATTCGTGAACCAGCTTCAAGTATACAATTATGACTCGGTGCGTCATTGTATCTTAATGTTTGTATCAAAGACGTAACATCTATTCCTGATTTGCAACATAAATGTGACAAATTATAAAAACACGGATGTAAAAAGTATTTTTCCGATTAACGGACTATATATCGCAAAAATATGTTCGTTATACTCTAGTCCTGATCAGTCGGCTTGTAACCACGACCACACCGGTCGTGGTCGAACCAGGTCGAAACGTCAAGCATCAATAAGGTAAATATTTTTCATTATTGCTTTAATACCCGTTACGAAGTATATGTTGTATAAAGTTTTCTCCCTTACATTTTATTATTCCCAAGTCACTTGGGGTCGGCTTTTCTAGTCTAACCGGATTTGACTGGATATTAGTTTATTTACGGAGTGGCTGCCACCTGACCTTCGCAACCCAAAGGCTAACGATACCCTAAGGCTAGACCAATGTCAGGATATTAAAGGGGACTGACTTTCCCAATAACGACTGCCATAGATGTTTATGGCAGCCGAGACCGACGGCTTAACGTGCTCTCCGAGGCACGGAGCACGCGATAATTGTAAATCAATACGCACATCATTTCGAAAAGTCATATATCTTCTGACGATTCCTTTAACGATTGCGGGAAACAAAGTGAATGGAGCTCTACGCGCTTTTATGAACAGTCGAAATGTTTCCGAAAAGGCACGTTTGGCTGTTCATAGAGAACTTTTAGTGCCCACACTTATGTATGGAAGTGAAAGTTGGGTATGGCAAAAGAAGCATGAGAGCAGAATAAATGCTGTAGAAATGAGAGCGCTGAGAAATATATGTGGTGTGACTCTGAAAGACAGAATAAGGAATAGTGTGATTAGAGAGAGATGCGGCATGAAAGTGGATATAGTGACAAGAATAGAAAAGGGTATGTTAAGCTGGTTTGGGCATGTAGAAAGAATGGACGAGGAAAGACTGACTAAGAAAGTTTATAAGGCTAGTGTGAATGGAACAGTCGCAAGAGGAAGACCTAGGCGAACGTTTCTTGATCAGATCGGAGGCGTTCTGGGCAAAGGCCAGGTTAAGAGCACCTTGGACCGACGGGCGTGTATGAGGAATGTGATGAAAGTGAATGAAGCCAGAGAAATGTGTCAGGATCGTAGCAAATGGAAATCCGTAGTCTCTGCCTACCCCTCTGGGAAACAGGCGTGAATCTAAATATGTATATAACTTCTGAAAGTCAGAGGTGCGCGACGTGGGTTCGAACTCGAGAGCCTCTGCATTGCAGTCTGTTGGTCTTCCCACTGAGCTATCGCTGCTATATGTTGTATAAATAGTGTCACTTTATTAGCACTTGGATAAATAATTACAGGTCTAATATAGACATTTGTGCATCCATTCGTTTCGTCCCCAAAACATGAAAATTAATATTCATTTATTCGGAATAACAAACAGTTACATAGGTATTATGACCTTATAACTAATACATTTTAAATAAAGTTTGATTAAATGTGCAACCCACACAGTAATCCACAGCTTACATAATTATAAATTTATTACAATTTAGCAAAAATCAAACAAAATATGAATTAAGATTTTGTATTTTACTCAATGTTTCTTATATTTTTAACTCAGTTTCTTCAATGGCTCTTTTTAATGTATAGCGAAATTTACTAGCAGGCCTACTAAATACATCGAGTTTAGTGAAAAGCTCATTGTATTTTCTTCATTGACGTCGTATAGGTGCGCGGAATCTAGCATTCGTTTTACACGATGATACAGCAAAAGAGGGTCCAGATCGCAGCTCTCGTGTAACAACAGTTCTTGGTACAAGATAACATATCTGTTTATTAGATCGCTACAGTCATATCTGTTACTGCATAAATCAAAAAGAAACATAGTATCTAAAAACAGTAGTCTAGATTTCAGGCTAATTTTTTTAAATTTTATTATATAAGTAGTCATATAAAGGAGAATTGTGGAAACACCGGTAATGCGTAGATTTGAGAAATTTGCGCTGAACCATCTCCAGACTCTCAACATATTTGTTGTAATTTTTATTTATTTATTGAATCAAACTTATACTATCTTTACAGGAAAAAAACCAATGCGACAGTACAGCCAACAATAACAATATTACATAAAACTTGGTAATATTACAGTACACTTATTTAATTTAATTACAATAGCAAATAACCGCTAGTGCTACACTGTTAAAATTATTTAAAGTAAACATAAATAGGTCTGACTTGTTGTGTATGAGGTTGAGAATGCGAAGTGCGCGCGTCAGAGGCGACTCCTTGAGCAGGTTTCTTCTCGCCCTCGGCACCGCCAGCAGTGGTGGCCGAAGTCGGCGCCAAACGTATCTGTTAGGAACACATAGCCACAACCACTCCAACAAAGCTTTATTATAAAGTTTTCCTCGTAGTACTTTAATAAGGATTCCATATGACTACAGCATATCCAGTTGTGATCTGACCAAAGTTTTAAACAAATAAATGTATGTACTTGCATGCTTAAAGTCAATCGAAGATCGCAAGACAAGCTATACATACTAAATGCTTTTTTAGTTATAGCGTCAATATGTTGATCTAGATGTAGTTTGCTATCCAGCTGTACCACAAGGTCTCGGACAACAGATATTATTGACAAAATGGATTTATTAATTTTGTAATTCTCTACAATCTTGTTTTTGATTTTTGTAAACGATATAGCAAAGCGCTTGGAAATATTTAATTGTAATTTATTATTAATACAATAATTAGAGAGGTGATCTAAATCTTCCTGTAATAAACTACAGTCAGATAAATTTTAATTGATTTATATATTTTAAATCATCTGCATACAATAAAAACTTAATAGTGTCTGAAACACTCTCCAATGTCATTAATGAATAAGATAAATAAAAGTGAGCCTATAATTGAACCTTGGGGCACGCCGGACGTAGCAGTTACAGTAGCTGAGTGGAATCCCTTAATGACCTTCCTACTATGAATATATGAATTGATCTAAGCAAATGATTTCACTAATTCATACCAAAATCCAATCAATATATAATTACAGTGGCATTTTCAATCAGAATGTACGTAACAATAACACTAATTAAGTAGGAGGGCTGTCGCGCTCTCAAACTTGTATGTTTAATTGAATTTGTCAGGCTAAGGTTGACGTTCATAGCGAACGACATCGCACGTTGTCTTTGGATATTAATTGCGAGGTTTTATGATTATTACGTCTATATCAGTTTAATGCTGGGGCTACATTAGCGGGCTATGGCGAATATTCGTGTTAATGCGATGAGTGTGGCCGGCTAGATCGTTGCAACGCGTTGTATTCGGGCGAAGACGATGTATTATTGGGGCCCTATCGGTAAACTGGCGCGCATCAAAGGAATATGGCGCGCCAATATTCGCTTGGGTGGCTACACCTACGTTTGTTCACAACAGGTCGAACAACACGACCCGGCACGATGTATCGCGCGTACACGATGTTTTTAGCGCGCAAGCGCGACACGAATTTTCGTCCGCTAATGTAGCCCCAGCATTAGAGTTAGACAGCATACAATCATTTTGTAAATCGTTTTTCGCGCCACGTAATGAGAAGGCATTTGTTGCTTGTGCCGGCTATTTTGTGTTTACTCAGCTGCTGACCGGTCTAATTGTGTGTGATTAAGAAGAAAAATATACTTAACTAGATTCTGCCCCCGGCTTCGCTCGCTCGCTTTTTCCTTGATGGAAAGTACCCTATGACCTTTTCTGTTTGCTTTATAATGTGTATGCGAAATTTCATGATGATCGGTCGAGTAGTAAACGCGTGAAAGCGTAACAAACAAACAAACTCACATTCGCATTTGTAATATTACTTATATTAGTTAGGATTAGACATGGACTACTAAGAAAGGGTTATATAGGGTATACTTGTGCTATCGTAGGGTAAAGCGATCAATTACCATTAGACATGTCGCTTTTAGGACCAACATAATCGAAGGATTGACTATTGTAGTATATTGGACATAGTTCTAGAATCCGTTCTGCCTCTAAACTTCTTGACAAAAAATCTCAATAACACTTTACCCGACCCGGGAGTCCGTTTTAGATCCCGGGTCAATTTCAATTGGTCCATACAGTCGCATTCACTACCGCTGCATCACCGAGGTGAGATTTATCTTATTGCCAAAAGATAAAGAAATTAAATAGCCCATGATTTATTTGTTATTTTTAGGTTACTTGACGACACTCTGATAGTTTACCAGAGAAAACGTGTAAGAGTGAAACGAGTAAACGTGTAAACGTGTACGAGAAAATTTATCGAAATTAATGCTACGGTAATTCTGATTGCTTGTCAGTATATTGTCAGTGTCAATAAATATATTAAACTATATTGCAAAATTAATATAGTCCCATATAACGACAATATATTCAAGAACAATTTATGCAAAACCAGTAACATAATACCTTAATCCGAACTTACGCGTATCAATCCAACGTGAACACCGGAAGTGACATGTTAGAAAACCGTTTGATTAAATTCCCTGTGACGTTACAATCATAATATAACAGGTTTGAATATATTACAGGACACGTATGTTTCATGTAATGGAGTTTGGAGGTTTTGGGAGTAATTTTAACTGATTGTGTTAATCTGGTATAAAGGGTTAATCGTATGTAAAACACCAGTTATCTTGTTGTTTTATAATTATTTATTTTTATACACATAACAGTGACACGTCTCTTCCCCGAAGGGGAAGTTTTGAAAGAAAGAAATTAATGTCTTTAACCGTTATATTACGGTTAAAGACATTTATTTTATTCTTAGGTTGCACGTATAGGAGCCGATACTACTGCCATCTACCGAGCTAATTTCTAGACTTTGCTGCTACTGTGTTCTCCTCGAGTAAAATCTTTTCTGTCAAAAACTGAACAACATGCATTTATTCAGCAATCGCATTCAACTGAGGCAATTGTTTATATAAATTAAATTTGGCAAGCGAAGGTAGCATGCTATTTTAGACCATATGGTGGTGAACAATTTGGTCTTGGGATTCGTATCCTGGAATTAAAAAACTGATAGCTTATCATCTCCATTGAAAAAGAATAGATGCGCTACCGGGGCAGACAACGATCTCTTCACTGAGAAAGAAAAGAAAAGAGCTGCCTAAGCTCTGGAAATCCTACTCGCCGCTGTCAAGTTCTGCTTACTTAATATTGTTTTGTATAAGAAAGGTGGCATGCAGGCTGCTGGTTTGGAGGGCAACCGGCAGTAGCTTATGATCGCTTGACGAACCCGCGATATCATTCCTGCATTACTAACCCTCGATAAAAGGAATTAAAGATAAAAGGAAAGGAATAGGAGAGTAAATTGCAAATCATATCACATGACTTTATGCTGCAAATCAGGAATAGATGTTACGTCTTTGATACAAACATTAAGATACAATGACGCACCGAGTCATAATTGTATACTTGAAGCTGGTTCACGATTATTCGTGAACCAGCTTCAAGTATACAATTATGACTCAGTGCGTCATTGTATACATGGTTATCCATGTAGGATAGGTAGACAGGTTGACTCAGACACGTTAGTTTTGATGATAAGATTGCTGGTACAGTCGGCAGCGCGAATACTTAAGCACTTAATTTGCATGTTATCAGAGAACTACCTGTCTGTTGTAGAATATCTAGATGTTTGTCACTTGTTACTCAATTAAGTGTAAACTCTCGATAGTGACTCTAGATATTATATATCCAGGTATACATTTTCGTAGGTTTTAAGCGAGCGAAGCCGCGAGTGGAGGCTAGTGGGATATAAATGATGAATAGATTAAATCCTGCGAGACCACGCTATGAATTGCCGTAAATCGTAGGGTTCCAAAAAAATGGATGATAAGAATATGATGATTTGTTAAATCCAGCTTTGATTGAGCTGAAATGGATGTTAGCAGAAGGCAAAGAATACTATAGTGGATCATAAAAATATATTTCCACTTTTGTATCTCTGAAGTGTAAAGGGGGGTTAAGTAATTCGCCAGATATATATTAGATACCACGAATAGACAATATTGCCATCTATTGAACACGTGTTTAGCCTCCATGCTGCTACTTATAATTTGCTAATAGATAAGCCAATAAAATAAATAGTGAAAGTCAAAAATAATTTATTCGTCTAAAGTCACAAAAGTACACTTATGATCGTCTTCGGGCGGTTTAATCATTTTACTAAAGTGACATTATTGTTACTTGCTAGGTTCAGGCAAACGGTTGAGCTTTTAAGTAGCTATCTGCAAGAGCTACCTACATTCTGGGATGTAACCCTTATGCATTAAGTGTGCTCTTATGCGCTTTTTGTCGCATCGTGCGTCCATGCAAGTAAAATTGAAAAGACTTTACCTATTGGAAAGCCTCTTAATATTCCAAAAAGCTTAGTTAGACTCTGCACGCTTAGAAATAGATGTAGTGATTCTTGTCTGCCAACAACACTTCAGCGACGTGCTGTTATTTTATTATCATATAAATATTGTTCCCTTTCCACTAAAATATTCGGCGGTTCTCTAGGGAGAAACCCTGAAGAAAGATTAAAGTGTTCAAACCATCCCTTATACCGCGCCCTTACCGTCAAAACTTGGGATTCTACCCTCGCCTATATTCCGCCGTCCACTCCGCGTTATAATTCCCAGTCTGCTCGTGTTCTAACACGTTAGTCGTATAATATTCGCTGGTTCATACACATTGCCAAAACATTGTCTTGTGAACGATGTAGCTTTTATTAGATACGGATTCTGTTAACTTCTGGCGGTAAATAGGCAATATGAAGGTCTTTCGAAGGTCGGCACACGCGGGTTTTGCTTCTATAGGTTTCGGCAACTGCTTGCCATGACCTACGTAATGTAGTTAGTAAGGCTAGCAGCTACTGAACTCTATAACCATTGGATTCTTTGCCACCGAAACTGTATTAAAACCCGTGAGGCAATCTCTATATTCGAGAGTTCTCCATAATGTTCTCGAAGTTGTGTGAAGTCTGCCAATCAGCACTGAGCCAGCGTGGTAGACTATAGCCTAACCCTTCTCACATTGAGAAGAGGCCCGTGCCCAGCAGTGGGACAGTTTACATACTGGGCTGATATGACATTATTATTATTATTCATCGTATTATTCTATGCCTTAGACACTAATATTTCGCACGTCATAGTCATTGCGAACAGCTACTTTTCGAATTGAATTTTCACCTTTTAAAGCTAACTAGAATAAAAATAGACCTCGTTACCTATATTAGACGATTTTCAACGAATGCCGAGAGAATATTTTGTTGAATGAATTACGACATGCTTCAACTTTAACCTTTTGAACGCCACGCCATAACGGCACCTCCATGTCCTGTACGCCAAGCCCGAAAATCGATATATTATATATTGTTTTTTATGATCAAATATTTCAATAACTAATAACAATTTTGTTTGCTGTATACAATTAAGTAATAATTGGCGATTCAATTTTTAAGTTGTATCACTAAAACACAGAAAACTAATGATTTAATATGTTTATTTTGTATTTTTCTGTGAACCGACAAAAAACAGTTTTGTCGAGTATAGACGACGTTGGCGCACAGGGCACGCTTGCGCATGTCGAGTATAGACGACGTTGGCGTTCAAAAGGTTAAATTATGTTGTCGTTCTCTATTTTGTTGTTGAAAAATAGGCAAAGGATTTAGAATATATTTCTAAATATCAGACGGGTTGAATTTTTGAAGTGTGCTTGGAGGAACAAATTTGGAACTGTAATAAATTATATTGACTTACGTTTATGCGAATGTTAGGTACTGAAATTTAATTACTGCTGTCAGTTTTTATCGCGGCTTATTCTTAAAAAACACTTCTTATGGAGAATTTATACTTTAAACTGTTTAAACTAATATACTACTGAAATTTACAGTTTCCCCGTATCGGTTGCTTTTTAGCATCCATGGTCACGGGGATTCATCCATCTGTTAGATGTAGGCGGAACTTCTTCGTCTGTGCGGAGTCGCCACAGACTAATATGGTGGTCATCTTATTGTCTTTAAGTAAAGTTATTTCAAATAATTTATTGGTGTTCCTACTTACGCAGAATGAGCTCAAAGTATTATAAAATTTAGCTGTGTTACTTCTTAGGTTTGACTAATTTACTCACTGGATCTTAAGCTGGTGGTACATTCCATACATCTTCTCAATAAAATATATACTTTGTCTTTTACTTTTCTTATTCCTTGAGGTTTGGCTGGATGGTCACCTGGAAAATACTACTTTGCTTAAAACTTTACTTCTTAGATCCCCTTTCGTTTAGCTGTTACGTGTACGCATTTGGTTTTCGAGTCGTATAGTGAAATTCGATTTTTCAATCAGAAACGTCTTACGCGCAGATAGCACATAAACATATGCCGCTTTTCTTTAATAAATATTCAAACAACGGTAACCCAACCGGTAGAAGTATTTATTATATTGAATACCCAGAGGCGGAACAACCATTTATGAATCATACGAACCCGTGTGGAGATCGAAGCCATGATACTCGTCGCAGTGGTAGTAGTGAGACGACCACTTAAACCACAACCTATGCAGTCACATCTTTTAAAATCTTTTGTTTTATTACTTGTAAACATTTGCTTTAGCCGATGTATAAGGTGCCATTTAAACCTTAGGTTAAATGGCACCTTAATCACGCATCTTAATGCTTAAGGTGGCTAAGCGTTGGGCAAGGACAACATTAAGCTAAGAAACAATGCTTATTTCTTCCAAACCAAGTGCTGGGCACATTAGTATGCCCAGCACTTGATTTGAGGATCGTTTTGCGCAAGATAGGTGCGCTGTGAAAATCGATTTAAGCAAATTCTTCAATGCATTCCAGCTTTAGCTAACTTGAAGCTATATAACGATGAAAGAAACCCCGTCACCAGACTTAACTAGTATTAATACCTGTGACGCGGGGAACTTTACAAACAGAACAACTATTTGTGGATAACATAAATTTTTGTTCCGCGTACCGGAACTGAAGCCACGACGCCTCAATGGCAATTGTGAGACTATGCCATCATTGCAGTCTTTTAAAAACATTTTATTTTACAAGCTAAACCATCGCTTTACCGTAGAAGCTCATAGTATCTGATCGACTCTGGTTCACTAGACATAACTATGAAAATAAAGCGATTCTTATGGTGGTAATAACACAGTTCCTCGCCTCATATTATATGTATTTAAGTATTTTATTTCAAGGCACAAGAAGTAAAGTGTCTTGATTGAACATAGTTTGTATGTCAGCTATTACAAGTTTGTTATGGCGTGAACGCCGGGCCGCTGTCGTTGCGCGTAAATACTGGTCATATGTCACGTTGAAATACAGTATGCTCTTGTATATACAGCGTGTGGTTATGTATAATTATATTTGAAGGTCGTGTCGATGCTGCCTTGTTTATGTTGTGGTTTAAGTTCACGTTTATGGTGCGATGGCATGGTCCTAGTTTCAGTGCCCGGGTTGAATATAATGTTGTTAGGTTAATTTTATTTTTGATATTTTGTGTGTGCATTTCATTATAATACGTAGATGATTTAAATATATTAGGAATATATCTTTAAGCTTACTATTAATTATACATCAACGATGAATACATAACCAAAAACTTAACCATAGCTGGCATGCCAAAAATAATTAGTGTAAAATATATTTTACATAGCAATATAAGTTTTCGATACCTTTGATACATTATACTCAGTTTCATTTATACCAATATGAGTATTGGTATAAATAAAACTGAGTGTAGTGTGTTTATGAGTAAACATCCAATAACAATAATTTCGTGACAATGCCTCCATTTTCATGACGGCCTCCATGGCGTAGTGGTTAGTGTAACCGACTGCCACGCCTGAGGTAGCAGGTTTGATTCCCGCACAAGTCAAACATTTGTGTGCATGAACATAGATGTTTGTCTTGGTCTGGGTGTTTCTATGTATAATAAGGATGTATTAACAAAAAAAAAAGTATATACATATGTATGTTTTCCATTGTCTAGTACCCATAGTACAAGCTCTGCTTAGCTTGGGCTAGGTGGTGTTGTGTGTATGTGGTAGAATATTATTATATATTATTATTATTTTCTGAAAATAGATGCTAAAATTTTCACCGAAACAGAGCTTTTGAAAGCTTAATTCCAACAGTATTTGTCACATGTTTTTGTCAAACAGAGCCATCGGCTGTAATTAATGCGTTACTTAAATGTACTCTGGGTTACAAAACTGACATGATTTTACGTTTAAGCCTTTCAGTATTTGAAGACTTAGAAATAAACGTTGACCTAAGAGGAACCTTGGACGTACTTCTTCATAATAGAAAAAGATCTAAGATTTCTAATCTGTTTTTAAGTAATCATATTTTATTACCACTTCATCATATGTAATAGTTTGATCAACATCAATCTGTAGGGTAGCGATTTTTAAAATAAACAACCCTTAAAATCCGTGTAAAGTAGTTTAATTTCGATGTATGTATATGTTATATTTTATCCAAATCCTATGTCCAAAACATAATGATTCTACCCTTGAACTTTCAAGGCAGTTTTTCAAATCTGTTCTACCGTAAATAAACACCAGACATATTCTTAAGAACAAACAACCTATGGACGCAATAAAGAAAGGGTTTGTTGATGAAAAGATCGCCTGTCATTCTGTGGGTAGACAATGATATATGTAATTTATTCATTGCCTTTATATTTCACTTATTTATATGTAGCCTTGGATAGGGGGAAAATATAGAACAAACGCTGGTAATGTTATACTGTTTCGACGAGATTGTCTAGTTTTGGTGAGCTTGGTTTTGATACGGTCAAATTTAGGACAGAAAAGTGGATTAAGTAGTAATCCTCGAACAGACTATATCCAACGCAAAATTGGTATGTCCTTTTACTTTTTCTATTTTATGAAATTAAATATCTTTGATTTTTACTTTAAATATTGCGAAGGGTATTGGAAGAAATATAGTAAAGAAGGGAAAGTATTCAGGTTAAGTATATCACATATACCAAATAAATTAATTTCTAATGTAGAGGAGCAAGAGAAACAAAGAGAAAAAGATCAAGGAGCAAGTCTACAGACTAACTGAAGAAAAAGGGAATGTACATTTTTGCTTATTTGCATTCCCTTTTAGAAGAACAAGCGTGCTGTTTTAGAGTTCGAAAATACTCTTATACAACAGCTTTGTCCGTCCGTCCGTCCGTCTTTCTGTTATACAACTTTCAACTCAAGAACCGTAAGAGCTAGAGACTCGCAGTCAACGCCATTCGACTCAAGATAGTCGATATACCTCCGAAATTACTATGACCTTTGACCTCTGACCTCAAGGTCACATGATACCATCTTTCAATTCAAGAACCGTAAGAGCTAGAGACTCTCGGTCAACGCCATACGACTCAGCATAATCGATATACCCTCGAAATTACTATGACCTTTGACCTCCGACCTCAAGGTCACGTGATACCATTTTTTCGAACTCTAAGATTTACGGCAATTCATGGCCGTTTCTTACTTGTTTTTATGTCACTAACCGTTACAGGGGATTTCGCCCACATGAATAATTGTAAGATAAAAATTAAATTAGTTATTATAATTAAATAAAATAGTAAGAGGATCGCCTTATAGTAAGGATAGATCAAAACTGCCACGAAGACGTCTTGAGTTCGATTCCACGGTAGGTACATCTGACTTTTTAAAGTTATTCACATAAAAAATAGTAATTTATGGCTCGCTTTAACGGTGAAGTGAAATATTGTTAGGAAACTTGCATGTCTGAGAGCTATCTGTAATGTTACTAAAGTGTTAAGTCTGCCAACTCGGAGTGCGCCAGCATGGCGGATTATGTCCTGATCCTTATCATAATGAGGATAGACCGGTACCCAGCTGTGGAACAGTGTAATAATAGCTCTGATAGTAACAAAATGGTTTAAAATATTTATTTCTTGTATTAGATTTATCTTTTGTATTTGTGTGATCTTAATTTCTAGGATATCCAATTTACTAATTATAACGCATTCTATAATAATTTTAGACGTATCATAATTGATGGTTGAAATCAAAGTACATACACTCTATAAAATTTATTGCGTCTTATTTTAAAAACATACTGTTTTTAACTATTTATATTTACACTTTCTTCAACGTCTCAGTTACTTGGTGGTCTCAACGTATTGCAATGTAATGCCATCTACCCTTGACTCTACTGAATTACACTTCAAGACATTGAGACGACCATCGTCTTAGTCTCTCTGTGAATATTGCTGATAAACTCTAAAAAAAGGCGCTGTCTCAATGTTCAGAACTAAATTTCCATCTACCGATGTCTTGACTAAAGCACACAAGACATTGAGACAATAAATATCGATAGTATTACGTACTCGTATGTATAAAAAAATAACTCCGCCACAAAGAAATAATGTCTGTATCGCGGAGGACTCTACAAAATTTCAAAAAAGGGCACTAAGAACATTCAAACTCGAAACCACCATTTGCGGACACACAAATTTTTATTCCGTGTAGGAATCGAACCCATAACACTCACGGTAGTGGTAGTGGTGGCGAGGCGACCACTTACGAGGACACACTGAAAAAATGCACTAACTTTCATCGAATAGTATAGGACTATGAGAAGACCAATTAATCTAGAATTTTGATATAGGTAAATTGATGTCTTTAACTAGAATTTCCTAGCTCAAAAACACGATATTGTGATTTTGGCTCGATCATAATTATTTTCGAAAACACCTCTGAAAAATTACTATTTTTGAAATTACAAGGAAGTTACACTATCATTATGCTTAGGAATTACTCAAATATATTCGTAACATCAATATTAGTGATTTGCTAGCTCATTATTTCCATAACTAAAACCAATCATTTTTAAATAATATTTTAAGTTTTTCTTTTTTCTTTTTTCTAACAATTTCTAAGCGTTCTCGATCATTGCGGGCGCATCGCAATTTTAGACCTTATGACTATGCTATTTAAGGATTGATACACAAAGAGTGTCATTGGGGCGGATGTGGGCGGAGCTATTCTAAACGATAATTTTCGCGGTGTCCCCTTAAACTTTTACCCCTTACTCTTCCTAAGACTATGGCTGCTGGACCCCTCGAGACATCCGCTGTCTCAACTATTCCGGACCATACTATCTTTCAGCACGTAGATTCATAAATCCGCGAATTCTTCCTTACGACGCGTTCGGAATAATTCATAGTAGAGTACATATAAGTGTGTCTCCAAGAGCCGACTTTGCTTGTAATGCACAAAATAAATTGTCCGATCCCTGTTTGTGATACTCTTAACGTTTTGAAACTGTATTTTTCTTTGTACGTTGGTAAAAAGCCTTATGGAATAGAATCACGTAACTGTTAATGTTTGAGATTATTATTGGTTTTTTTTCTAAAATACTGCTAATTAGTTTTGATGAAATTTTTGTTAGATTTTTTCATATTACAAGTCAAACATATGTGTGTATGAACATGGATGTTTGTCTTGGTCTGGGTGTTTCTATGTATAATATGTATGTATTTACAAAAAAAAGTATATATGTATGTTTATCCATTGTCTAGCACCCATAGTATAAGCTCTGCTTAGTTTGGAATAGATGGTGTTGTGTGTATGTGATAGAATATTATTATTATTATTATATACATGTCTCGTGCCTCTATATCCCAGAATTATGTCCACACTTCGCCAGGTATTGTTGTAGATTCCACGTTAAACCTAGCGAGCATATCGCCGTCTACTGGGTTTCAGTTCCAGACTCGGTTACTATGATATTACTGAGATTTTCGTGACAGAAATACCCGATAACATTGGCCTATCTCGCCGAGAATCAAACCCGAGATCTTAAGAACAGCAGTAGCATTCATCACCAAGCCTATATATTTGAGCATACACCAGAACCTTTTAAGGGGTACAAACTCTTTACATGATACAATCAGGAACGAATATCTATCTTAAAAACTGTAAAACGCTGTGCTGCCAGTGCAAAGAACTAAGGTTACTGATCCTTGCCGCTGGCTCAGTATTACCTTAAAGAGTTTGTAAACTCTACTTACTAAAACACAACACAAGTTGTCTATTTCATCTGTGGAATTGAGGTACTACTCTCGCCGAAGTAGTTCAGTTTGACTGCTACCACTTCTTAGAAAGTCAATTGCAATGACCCAAGAATTCAGTAAGTATCTTAGCTACGTAATCCGATATGATGTAAAATCGATTGATTAACAACGCTTATTATTGGAAACGTTTATTATCAAACAGTTAAGAGGCACTTTGATGATTATTTAATATCAACTCAGCTGAACACCAACTGTTCTTGTTGAAACTATCAATAGTTCCTTTGTAACTTAGTTTCGAAGCGTCCGTCTAGTATATGTTTATGTAAACTATTCTGTACGCATGTATAATATACATGTTTTAGTACAAAATCATATCTAATCCTAACTTGCTTGTATACTATCTTACGAGTATTTACTTGGGTATGTTGCACAGTGCTACGCTACAGATCTCTCTTTCAGAGAATCTTTGCATTGATGAAGTATATAAAATATATATATATGTTCTGGACAAAGGCCAGGTTAAGAGCGCCTTGAACCGACGGGCGTGTATGAGGAATGTGATGAAAGTGAATGAAGCCAGAGAAGTGTGTCAGGATCGTAGCAAATGGAAATCCGTAGTGTTTGCCTACCCCTCTGGGAAACAGGCGTGAATCTATGTATGTATGTATGTATAAAATATATAAATAATATATACTTGTTGTTATAAGTTGCGAAGGGCCGATAGCTTTAGCCATGAAAAGATTCAAGATCAGTTTCCAGTCAGATTTTGTAATATGACGACGCCAAAATAGTGAGGAACTGTAAGGCAAAGATAATTTTTTATTATGTTATATGTTCTCAATAATTAAAGGACCACAATAGCATCTCGCCTTAGTTCTTTTTTGTCAACAGACTGCAATGCAGAGGGTCTCGGGTTCGAACCTACGTCGCGCACCTCTGACTTTCGGAAGTTATATGATCTTTTCGAAATTATGTGCGTATTGATTAACAATGATCACCTGCTCCGTGCCTCGGAGAGCACGTTAAGCCGTCGGTCCCGGCTGCCATGAACATCTATGGCAGTCGTTATTGGGAGAGTGTCGACACAAAAGATCCCACTGGGTCGAAGTGTCGCCGCTCTACACTGACGGCCCCCACATAAGATACATACATACATACTTTAGTTGCTTTCTACATGGTAATTTCATGTTCCGGTAGCCAAATATATACTTTTTTCATGATTCATAACGCAGAAGTAATGTTTCTTTGACATTCTGACGTACCATATAATGCGAATGTATGAGGCAGACATATTTAATTGAAATCTTAACAGATAAGAAGAAGATAAAACCCCGGATAAGTGCGAGTTGGACTCGCCCACCGAGGGTTCCGTACAAATTTGTAGATAGGAATATATTATACAAAAAAAAATTCCTTGCATAAAGACCCTGTTTTTTATGATATAATTACAAATATATAGATTTCAGATTTTTTCCTATACTTGTAGTATAAGACGGTATTACTTGCCAATTAATTTCATAGTTCTAGGTCAACGGAAAATACCCTATAAATTTTAATTCCCTTGAGAGTGTCGAAATATATGTTTTTGCGGTATAAACAGCCTTATCTTTTCTTTACGTTAACTTAAAAGTTTGGTTTTTTTACAGCTTTAAGAGACTGTAAACCTGAGTATATCGTTTTAATTTCAATTTGATACCTCCACGTTCCCGAGATAAAGGGTCTTGACAGATAGACAGACGGACGGACGGACAGCAAAGTGATCCTATAAGGGTTCCGTTTTTCATTTATTTCTACAGCGGCAGTTGGTTTTATTCAAAAATAAGATAAATAATTAGTATAATATTTCAAAAGATAAAGAATACATTTGTCCCACTTACGAGGGATCTAAACATATCTGACGTAAATATCATTTAACATTACTACCGACCCCTTCGGGGATTTGTAGTCATGTTGCCGTGACACCAAAAGCTACAGTTTCCCATTTATCTGCTTTAAGTTAACGAAACATTTCTGACAATAAATATGTTTTTATTACAGAATAGTGTATCTTGAAGTGTAGAGCCGTCGCTAACAATGTCAGGCCTTTTGATAAATTATATAACAGGGGCTAAACTTGAGTGCTTGTATATAGTAACAAGTTATTCACTTACTGTGTACTTAATTGATTAGCTTCATGTTGCTTGTATCTTGGCTGCTATTAGTTTTAAGATTAATTTGTGAGATAAACGTTACGAAAATGTGTTATAGTTATAATTAAGCCATCTTATATTGGTATACAATAAAACGAGATAGATAGATAGAGGTGGAACAACGGAGTTTCGGCCGATTGTACCTATATTGGATGAGCTTTTAAAAACGTCCACTAGCACAATAGAAAAATCCCAATGACAAAAGTGTCATTGAAACCGGGCTAGTCGTTGTAATCAAACCCAGGACCTCGCCTTCGTAAGCGTTATCTGTGTGCCCTAAAACCAGATACACAGATCGGTAATACAATAGCAAGTACCATCACAACGCATTCATCCAAAGTCAAAATCTCAATACGTTCAATTCGATATCGACATAGCCTAGCGATACGACATCGCAATAACAGCTTCCGTTTCCGATAGAATCCTACATGAACAGCATCACAATACTGTTCCAATGTCGCAGTCCAATTGAAAAATCTGCCGTAACACAAATAAACTGTATTACAAATGTTACGTCGATAAAACAGGTCGGAAAGTGCATTCTTTTTAACGGCATAAAGCAAGCGGTCTGCGCGGTGCTGCTCCACCGAGTGTTATGTGTTTGAGTCTAATACAGGATATTTGTTTGAGTTATCTTTAATTTTTTCTTCGCCTTTTTTTTGTCTCACTGCTAGGAAAAGCCTCTCTCTCGGACTTGCAAACCTCTTTCTGTTGCCCTAAAATATATAAAAGCTAAGTGGATTTATAAATCTACTCAAACGAAATATCTGAATATTCCAACAGCATCCTAAAATAATGCATACCTTTATTAAAAATATATCTGCCTGACCTAACAAAGTTTTTCTCAACTTTTATATTTTGTCTGTATGGACGGCATAGTGATCTAAGTGGCTGCCACACCATGCCCATGTGTCAAGTGTTGTGGTTTCGATCCACACACAGGACAAACATTTCTGCGATCGACAAATAGTTGTGTCGAGTATCCGTGTTTTTGTGACTGCTGTCGCGGTGGAGTTTACAAACATTTAGTTTGTAAACTCCACCGCGTTATAGGATTCAGTCTCAATGCAGGAGATTTCTTTAAAAAAATAATTCTATATTTATTAATTTTCTAGATCACAACTGTGTTAATAGATACTTTGTCATACCAGAGATTATACAACTAAACTGCAACATGAATATTAATATGATTTATAGATCAACAAAAATCTTCTTTTATTGATACCAAGTAATTTAAACCTTATTTTGATATAACGATAATTCAATTTAGCTTCATATCGAAAGATTTCATTTCTTTTTATAAATATGTATTCTTTTCATTTTGTGCATCATCCCATTCAAGTGTCACTTGTTTCCGTAACTGTACCCACTGAAACAGAGACACATTTATTAATTTTTGATTCCTATTACTGGTCATATAAAATACATTCTTAATTTTAATTTTGTTTGTGTGAGCTTATTTTTTATTTGGCGATGGTATTGATTCGTGTTTTAGTAAAATAAAAGGTGAGATTTTAGTTATGGGTCGTTTTGATAAACCTGCGCCTATGATTGTAGGGGAAAAACTGTCGTACATTTTGCCGTAATAAAATATGCTAACCTCATTTTATGGCCCTTAAACTATCTACGTATGGAAAAAAACCCACATAGATCCAGGTCGTTACATTGTTTCGTGAAAGAAGTACAAACAAATACAGTTTTGCTTGTAATTATTAATTAGTTAGAAAGTAAGGATTATTTTATTATGACAGGATAATTGTAAAATAATTTTGATAATTCTAAGTAGGGACTTAAAACTCATCTGGCTAAAAACGGCCGTGGAACATCTCTGCCTACCCTCGATGTATGTGTGTGATCTTATCGACACTGCTATTGCGCTATTATAACTATTGAATAATAATATACTCCATTATACAATAATATACAATTCTAAGTCTGAGTGTTCGTGTCCGTTGTATCAATGCTTATAAGGTCACCCGCGACACTAATCATAATTAGCGCGGGGAGGCTGCATTCAAAATACACAACGCGTACAAAAGTAGTCAAACAGAGCTTCATATTTATACATATTTCAAACATAAAAGAGATCCACAGATATCCAGCACCTTAGTATTCCCTCCACTCTTGACCCCTCCACAACAATAATTACTCGTGGGTATTCGCCACCCACTTTAACTTTCCTCAATACATTTTTCTTGTATGTTGTTACCTCATCAGAATTCCTACTGTATCGCTATTTCCTTATGTTATAAAGGGAAGGACATTTTTCCTCGTCTCTCCTTGACTTAGTTGCGCATATATACTAAAATGTGACAGTTTAAATACCAAACAAGTTTTGCAATACACATTGTATTCTCACGTTTAATTTTTGTGAATTGAAATTTGAAATTGATTGGTGGTTTTAAATGAAATGGATTGTAGAAATAAATGAAAAAGTAAATTATAATTTGGATATCGCTTTGGAGTTTACATTTACTTCACATTTACACTATTGTTTGATTAAACATCAAGATGCAAATGATATTGTTTAAGGGTTATAAATGAAATGAAGCAGATTTGGGATTAAATTAAATACGCTGTGGCATTAGAAGTTCCGTTTTCATTATTCCTTTTTATATTCCTTTTTATTATTATTTTTGTTATTTCTTTATATCTTTATACACATTGTGCCCAGCTGTATAGCAATAAAGATTTATTTCTTTCTTTCTTTCTAACACCGCCGACTTCCTAACTTCGGGATGTTATTGAGATTTCTTAATAGAAAAACGCAATAACTTGTGACGATAATCGCCTAGACGCCCGGCGAACGCGGGCGCACGTCACTAGCCACCTCTCGCGACCGGTGGTGCGAGACTATATAAGGAACGGACGGCGTCAGTCGCGGCTTGCGGCCCGGCTTCACACCTTCAGCTAAGTGTCCTGATTGTACAAGGACCACGAAGCAAGTCTTTAGCGAACCACGCCCTGACTATAGTTATATAAGTAAAGATTGTCTCTTTTATTTGTAATCTTAATACTTAAAAGTGTATTTGTTATACCTTCTCTCATTGTACTTTCTAATTATATCTACATTTCTCTTAAAGTAAACCCTAAAGGTTACAAACTTTTTGTTGACCCGACCCGGGATTCGAACCCGAGACCTCATGCATAGCAGTCGCATTCAATACCGCTGCGCCACTATATTTCTATTAGTGGTAAAGAAACCAAACATACAAACTCGTATCGTCATTTAATTGGCTGCAGCAAATATAATTTTATTACTAGCTGTTACCCGCGACTTCACCCGCGTGTTTTCTTTTCGCGGAATTTGATTATTTTCTATGATAAAAGTAGCCTAAGTTGCCAGTGAAAATCCCGTCAAAATCCGTCCTGCCGTTTCAGAGATTTACTGGAACAAAAAGACAAACAGACTGACAAAATAATGCTCTTATATGCATTTAATAAAATCTGTTATGTTGATATTACAAACAGACACATCAATTCTTTATTTGTATAGATGTAGCCAATTCATATTTATGTATAAGAGCCAAAGATCCAACTATTCAAGCTTATAGTAAGTAATTTGATTAGTTGTTACTAGCCAATGCAGCCAATCACAGCAGTTGACAGGCGTTTGTTCATCTTTCAGAATATAATAAGTGTTAATCTGCCTCTTAGAAACCGGTTTTATAAGTTATTTTAGTCAATTAAAGCTGGCTTTTGGGCGCATACGAAGCGCTCTTACTGGTGTGTGTGTGTCCAAATCAGACTGTTGTGAATAGTTTTCCCAATTATTTCCAATTACAATTGATAAACGAAACTTTTTCTTTTGCTTCAATCCGTGGCATCTGATCTGCAGTGTTTTATGCCGTGTCCATGGATTTTTAGCTCAATACGTGTTCAATTCGTGTGAATTCCGAATGAATAAAAATGCATACTGAAAAGCCATATGATCCCGAAGCTTTGCTACAAGCTTTCGCATTTATGAAGAACGGGTGCTTGTTCTTTTTAGAAAGTTCACAGTGAATTCTGGCTAAATAATACACGTACAGTTTTGTAATATAAAAATCTTACTAGTAATTTGAGTTACATACTCTTGTTAACCCCTGCAGCTAATTTCAAGCATTTGTTTAGAATGGGTTATCGAACCTTCATAATCAGAGCGATTATTGATTGATTGAACCAATCGAAATGTTTCCAAAAAGGCACGTTTGGCTGTTCATAGAGGACTATTAGTGCCCACACTTATGTATGGAAATGAAAGTTGGGTATGGCAAAAGAAGCATGAGAGCAGAATAAATGCTGTAGAAAAGAGAGCGCTAAGAAATATATGTGGTGTGACTCTGAAAGATAGAATAAGGAATAGTGTGATTAGAAAGAGATGCGGCATGAAAGTGGATATATTGACAAGAAAAGAAAAGGGCATTTTAAGCTGGTTTGGGTATGTAGAAAGAATGGACGAGGAAAGACTGACTAAGAAAGTTTATAAGGCTAGTGTGAATGGAACAGTCGCAAGAGGAAGACCTAGGCGAACGTTTCTTGATCAGATCGGAGGCGTTCTGGACAAAGGCCAGGTTAAGAGCACATTGAACCGACGGGCGTGTATGAGGAATGTGATGAAAGTGAATGAAGCCAGAGAAGTGTGTCAGGATCGTAGCAAATGGAAATCCGTAGTCTCTGCCCACCCCTCTGGGAAACAGGCGTGAATCTATGTATGTATGTATGAATCAATCTTTAAAAAGAATAACTAGGGGCATTAGTACAAATTCTTTTTAAAGTTTGACTTTGTGTAAGTTCCCTTTTCATTACACTTCTTGAGTGAAATCGACGGGTAACGAACATAGTCTTTGTCTTTCATATAGTTATATGTGGCGAATAAACTCTTGGATACTGATAAAAAAGGAATTGTTCGCTCAATATAAAATAGCTATAGGTAGAAAATATCTCGTTGCCGTCCATGGCGAAAATAAACTCAAGATGGAATAAAACTAAAGGAATTAGAGAAGTAAGTATGTGAGTCTCCAGAAATTTAAACCCTCAAATAGTTTAGACACTATTCACTTAACAGCTTACCATTTAGTAATTGCAATATTATCCACATTCCTGTATGTAAATGTACCATAACTAAGCGGCTTACCCCAACCCGTACTTACCCCATACCCATCTTACCCTTCATTCACACACCTTCAATTAAAATGAAACCCAGTGCATAAACTTCTTACATATTCAGTCTAGCCATTTACAGACTCAGGCGTTTTCAGCTTACTCGACCTCATTTGAAATGTCGACCTGTTTTAAATAAAATTGTGGGTAGAGGCATTCTTGGTCGTCGGAAAAACTAGAACTTGTGTGTTTGTGCCTTTATTGTCCTCTAAAGTAGAGTAACCCAGTTGTGATTCGAGAAAAACGGGATCAGGGATAAAATGGTTTTGGATTAAGGTGAGTGGGGCTGCGCACTGAAGACGAGGCTATAATGACTAGATTATATGTATTTGCGGCTTCGCTGGCGTTAATGTAGATTTTGTTAATAAATTTGTGTCCTTCGGTAACATGAAATTTTTCTAGATGAAAGGTACCCTATGTCCTTTTCTGTACCCCTGACAGCGTGTATGCAAAATTTTATAATAATTGATCAAGTAGTTCAGGAGTGAAAGCGTAACAAACAATCACTTTCAAAAATATAACTTCCACACTTAAAATTATTCAGATCCTGATGGGATTGAAGCCGCTACACTTAGCGCGGCGTAGTCAGTGATGGTGCCATCTGTGTACTTTAATTTTATGATAAGATTTAATTACCCGCATCTCAGTTTGTGTTTGGAACTATTTAGATCTCTAGAATAACAACCAATTATGTTTGTAAACATAATTATATATTTTATCAATGACTGCTCGGTGGCGCAGCACGAGTATATGCGATTGTTGAGCATGAAGTATTAGGTTCGATTTCCGGGACGAGCAAGGTATCATGTCAATTCTCAGCAACAGCTGAAACCATAGCTAGCGAAATGTGACAGATATTAGCCAACTTCGTTGTAAAAAAAATTAGGAAACAAGTTTTCCATTTAAGGAATAAATTAATTAAACGAATCTTTATATATTTATCAAATAAATAATGTTTCTGTTTCTTTGCAGGTACGTCGTAAACTCCATCTCCAAATCAAATAAATACGAATCACGAAACGTAAGTAATTAAATTATAAGGTTTTGAGATGTCATAGCCGATCTGATAATTAATATTAACTGTAGCTTTAAGTACATATGAGACAGTTAACAAAATGTACCTAATTATAATAATGATTTTATTTCCGTACTTACTTCTTCATTTAATACTGGTATCTACTGCCTAAGTTTGGCCCGCGTGAATACAACGAGACCGCATACCGGTATAAAAAAAATATCCTATATGTTCAGCCAGGTTATAGCCTATATGTGTGCTAAGTTTCATCAAAATCCGTTTGAAGGTTTACGAGTAATGGACTAAAATACATGAATTAGAAGAAAAGGTTTGGCAGAGGAGACCCTATGGAGATGTACTTGCATGTATGACCAAATATTTTTTGTGCCTTACCTCTTACCTTATCTTACCTCTATGCGTTTATCAGGCAGACATGGACTACGGATGTTCACTTGGTTTGATTCTGGCATCTCTATCTTTAGCAAAAAACTATACTAGAAGAAAATATTACTAGATCTATTTATTATTGTAATATAAGTTTTCTGTTCGAGTTTTTAATTGCTCTACTATTCAAAATTATAATCTTTCTCAATTTTAACAGCAATAATAGTTTAAAACTATATTAAATATTTGCTAGGTAATTATTAAACTTAAAGTTCATATGTCGCTGACTATAATCATAATCTACTTAAGATTGTCATCCATGTACATAGCTACGTACGTACACACATCTTAATGACACAGGCACTGCTGATGAAGTCTATTTTTGTCGAGACCACACAGCTTGTCATTAAATAAAAATATTAATATTAAAGAGTTGTGTGTCTTTGTAATAACGTAAAAATATTACTGTACACTACGCAATAACAAGAAAACAGAACGCAGGGGTACATGCTCAAGTCTAGTCTTACTAAAGTACTGACTTAAAACTCACTGTAACTAAATTACTTACCTATGACTCTCACTAAGAATAACATGTAAACGTGACTACATTTTGGGACATCCTACAAAAATAAAACATGTGTCTCCTCTATTTGTGTAGTTAGGACAGGTTAAAGGGAACGCTGTCACCTTTGCCCCAATGCCTAGGCTGTCTTTTAATCATGTCTTGTTTTCGTCCTGAATTGACGTTAGAGACGGTACCTAATAGTTTAGGGCAATAACTTTATAATTTGGTTGTTTAACAAAGCACAAACTGAAATGATGAGTTTGTGTGTAGTGGTGTCAGTAATTAGGTGATCGTGGATCCGCGGATCATAAAAAGCTTTGCAAGTAAACAATAATCATCATCATCGTCCAAAAAAAATTGTATTTCTTAATTGTTAGTTACTATTTTTTTTATTGTGTGCAGTGTTCACTTTACTGTCAGTATACGAATATCCGACATATTGTGTCGTATGTTCGTATACTATCCTTAAAAATTGCTCAGCGTTTTAGTCAGCTTAGTGAACCAGAATTTAAAAAACAGCATTTATATCATACTAGACCGTATGTGATCGTCACTGACATGATCTTAAGCCCTTCGCTTCGCATGTTATAATAAATTATATATTTGCCCAGTTTATAAGCTCCGTCTCAGTATGAAAAGGGTAAGGCCATAGTCGTTGATACACACATAGACTCAATAATTACTGTTTCCCTGAGAGACGAGCTGAGACTACGGATTGCCACATGTTACGGATGCTGACATATATCTCGTATCGCATTCACTCACATGGCAATCCTTGTACACGCATAGTTATCCTTACAATTTAAATGTGCATGTATTACACCAACATTTTACAAGATCTTACATAATAGAAGGCTGGTTTATAGTCGTCTATTTGTTATGTTTCCATGGAGATATCATGACTAATTTTATCTACTGAAAATTTCCTGATTAATATACCTAAAAAGACTGCAAACACGGGAATCAAACCCGAGACCTCATGATCAGTTGCTCTTTTATGCTAAGGAACTAGAAGCAATTACAGACACTGTATGCAAAAGGAAATATATACTCTTGTTCAGAAAAGTGTTTTTAGGTTTATTTATTTATTTATTTGGACAACCAACAAGAACATACACCTTAAAAGCTAAGTTACAAAGTCTGTGGTATACAAGTATTGGTGCTGCCTTAATTACAGGTTGCCACGGAAAGCAAAAAACAAACTATAGTTGGGAGCATAAGGCTTCCCAGACCTAAGAAATTAAAACTTAAATTAAAAATTTCTTACATATTTAGTATATACTAAAGGAACAAAACACACACATTACTTAGTTTTCTGATACTACAGTCATTTGTAGTATCTGTAAAAACGTGTTCTACGAATGTAATCTGGATGATAATATAGGACGCAATCAAGCAATATTAAATAATAATTCCATAACGTATCATCAATATTGACACATAATCTCACGCCTATGTTCCCAAAAGGGTGAGCAGAAGACAGTAACATCCCTATTTTGGAAGCTGTGGTTTAAGTGCCCACGTAATAGAAGGCAAAACTATTGCCGTCTACCAGGTACAGTTCTAGACTCCGTGCTGCTAAAATAATGGACTAGTAGAACTGGACTAGAACTTCTTCTCATAAAAAAGGTAAGGCGATTATCCCCGAGACAGGCCTAGTGCGGATTGGCGACTTCACATATCTTCTTTTTTTTTTTTTTTTTATCTTTATTTTATATTTATTTATTTCTTTTTATTTCACCAAAAATGAACCTTATAAATCAAACATAAAGAGCATGCATGTACATTATTATCCTTAAAACTAAGATATTTTCTTTAGAAATTGCATTTGGATATTATGTATCTAAATTAGGCTTTTTAACAATAAGTTCGGTACCTTCTGAACTAGTTGAAACTGTATCTCAGAAGGTAACTGTTCATCAGTGCTAATAATATACTAACTTACAAAAATGTGGAGATGGTGTATAGAAAATTAATGGATATTTACAATTTAAATAGAAGCATGCAAATGTATAAATAGCATTACTGAGGTACAATAATTTAAAAATGAGTTAAAATAGGACATGAAGTATCCAGAAAGGATTCGGTGGCATCGTAATTTAAGGTTTTAAGGTATTTAAAAATGGCTCGTTTACAGGTTATTTTATTTAGTTGAGCCAAGTTTGCAATTATCCTAGCGAGTCTGTTATAAAGGAACGGACCGAGAAATTGTGAAAATCTTTGTGCAAAAGTAGTTCTACATAAAGGAGCTGTAAACACCTTATCTTTGCGCCGCTTACTACTAATGAATGCTATGTAGTAAGCATTTTTGTGTTGGACTAATGCTGTTTGTAGAATAAAGAGTTGTCTTATTGTGAGAGTCGCTGATAATTCATATAACTGTGATGTAGGAAATAGAAAAGGCTTAAAGTATATAACCTTAAGAACGGCGCGTTGTGCTCTTTCTAGTGTTTGTAGAGTGGTCTTAGAACAGCCGCCCCAACATGTAATGCAATATGTAAGGATGGACTCACATAGTGTAAGGTAAATAGATTTTATTTGTTTTGTGTCACAAACGTACCGTAGAGTTTTAAATACATAAATTAATTTTCTTATTCGCGAGGCTAGGTTGATAATATGTGTTTTAAAATTTAAGTTATTATCTATTTGTATTCCTAGATATTTTATTGATGTAACTGAATTGATTACCGGGCAATTACATGAAATATTTGCCGTGTGAGCGTTATCATTATTGCAGTAATGTACTTTAATGTTGTACTTATTCTTTGGAGGTTGACTACCGGCCCTAATACTGAAGTTAATGTAGTTCGTTTTGGATAAGTTAAGCGAAAGAAGATTTTTATCAAGCCATCTTGTGACTATGCTCAGACCTTTATTTGCGCTTGAGTACACATCATTCCAAGTTTTCCCTCTAAAAAATAACACTGTGTCGTCTGCATATGTAGTAATATTACCATTTTCTAAGTTTAGATTACACATATCGTTTACGTAGGCAATAAAGAGAGTCGGTCCGAGGACACTGCCTTGAGGTACACCAAAAGTTATGTGTTCTATAGTAGAGCTTCGATGCTCACCCACTTGTATTACTTGCGTTCTATTAGTTAAATAATTAGAGAGTAACTGTAATGGTTGTCCACGGATTCCTAGGTGATTTAGCTTGTTAATTAGTATAGGTACAGAAACAGTATCAAAAGCTTTTGATAAGTCGAGAAATATTGCTAAACACTTATCTTTGGTATCTAGAGCATTATTAATACACGACGTTAATTTAAGAACAGCATCCTGTGTTGACATGTTACTACGAAATCCAAATTGATTTTTAGAAATAAGATTTTTATTTTCTAGGTAATTTCTTAATCTATGGTTGATTACTTTTTCAATTATTTTAGATAAAGTGGTTAACAACGAGATTGGTCTGTAGTTAGTTACGTTAGATTTGTCACCCTTTTTAAAGATTGGAATGATTTTAGCTATTTTTAGACTTTCAGGGAAACATCCACTATCAAAACAAGCATTACAGATAATTGACACAGGTAGAGCCAAGATATCAATTCCAGACTTAAAAATATTAACAGGTATTCCATCCCAGCCGGTACTTGAACTATTTTTTAAAGACATTATTATATTTTTAATCTCCTTCTCATCAGTAGGTAACCAAGCGAATGAATTTAAGGTGTTGGGCAATTTATTGACTGTGCTGACAAGATCGTGCTCATCACAATTTAGACGGTCAAGAATCACGTTAGCTAGGTTAGAGCCCACGTTAGCGAAGTATTTATTTATATGATTAAGTGATGTAATATGATTACCTTTGAGAGTTAATAATTCTGGTGTATTTTCTTTATTATTCGTGAAGTTACAAATGTCTCTTATTATATTCCACTGCTTTTTCATGTCGCTTTTACACTTTTGCATTTCATTTCTATAAAATAGGTTTTTTGACTTTCTTATAATATTATTGCAAGTATTCCTATAACGTGTATATGTAATCTTTAGTATGATATTTTCCGGATCTTTTCTTAGTTTTAAATGTAACCTGTCTCTATTTTTTATGCACCGAATTAATCCCGGAGTAATCCATGGTTTGATGTTACAGATGTTACGTTTCTTTCTAAATGTTGAAGTATGATTCTTAATTATTTCTTGCAATTTACTAATAAATTCACTAATGCAGACATTAATATTTTTATTGGCAAGTGTTTCTTGCCAATTGATCCTAGCCAGCTCGCTCATTACAGCGCTATAATCTATTTTTGTATAAAATTTACTTTTCTGTGACTGTGACTTTGGTACTTTATTAATGGATAAAATAATGCAGTTGTGGTCTGTTACAGTGGATTCTAGTATGGCAGTATTAATGTATGAAGGTATTTTAACGAAACTATGGTCCAGACAGCTATTATCCCTGGTAGGTTGGTTATGGGTAGGAATAAGGTTATGCAATGCTAAAAGATTTAGATAGGCAGACGAAGAATTATCCAGGTTTTTGTCGGTGATATCTATGTTCATATCGCCAATGAGTATTATCTGTCCAAAATCTTTGAAATCACATAAGATATCATTTAGTGATGATAGAAACGTATCAATTTTACGAAATGAGGGAGGCCTGTATACTCATATAATGACAAGTTCCCTTTTGCAAGTTACAACTACACAATTAAATTCTACAGCATTTTCAGGTTCAAAAAACTTAATATCTAAATTATTTCTAGCGTAAACAACCACTCCGTCATTTTGATTATACAATTTTGTTGATGCATAACTAATGTAATTTTGCATGACTGGGGTATTATAGCCTTTTGAAAGCCAGCATTCCGTAAATACGACGATATCCAGATCAAAGTTAAGTGTAGAAGTTAAAGCGGAAAAGTTATCAAAATTACAATTTAAGCTACGTATGTTTTGCATAAGAATACTAAAGCTCTTGCTAGTGATGTTTAAGGACCTTTTACAGTCTTCTGGGTCTGCTATGCGCAATGCTGTGTGTATGTTAGTCCTATCTATTTCTGAGATCAACCTATTTATAGTCATTGGTATGTTGTCCAATCCAATAATAGCTATTTTTTATAGAAATGTACGTAAGCATTATTAAGACATTGAGGTCAGGCTGTCATGGTCGCGTATATAAATTGCCGGGTACTTTTCATCTCTTCTTGCATATATACGTCCATCCTTGATCCAGACAAATCTATATCCAGTTTCCTTTGCTCTTCTTCTTGCAGCAGCGTGTAGGTTTTTGTTTGCTGGACTAAGGTGTTCTGATATATATACAGGCACCGCCCTGCCTCCATATCCAAGATGATGAGTGTTCAGTTTCGGGTCTTGATTTTTGTTAAAGTTTATGGTTGCTGAGAGCAAACTGTCACGTAGGGTGCGACTTTTAAGTTTAGCAATTATTGATCGCGGGCGGGTTGCTTCCTTGGACTGTTTAGCTACTCGTGTTACATGTAAAATATCATGGTCAGAGACTTCACAGCGTACAGTTTTTGCTAGTTGTGTCACCAGGTTTGGTAGATTTTCAGCTTGATCCTCTGGTACTCCGTTTATCTCTAGATTACATTCTCTCAGATATTGTTCTACTACCCCGAGTCTGCCACCCAAGTCTTTAACCGTGTTTTTCAGAATAGCATTTTCCTTCTCTAATGTCTCCATTGTTTAGATTTCGTTTCATGGAGAATTTTCATGTCCTCATATGCTGAATTGTAGAAATTGAGAGCCTCTTCAAAGGATATCATTTTTTCATTTATTGATTTTAACTGGACAGTAACCGTCTCATCATTTGTCGCCTTTAATGTTGTACATAGTTCTTCTCTTATTAGTAGACGAAGATTATCAATAGAGACTTGTGGTTCAGTGTTGGGAGTGTCATCTGAGGACTTCCGACGAGGCTTTTGTGGAAGAACATTATGAAGAAACCGCAGACATGCAGGTTTCGTCATGATGTATTCTTCACCTTTCAAGCGTGCAATACTTAACTTTATAATACGCATATAACTTCGGCAAGACAGTTGCTTGCTTTGGGACTCTGCGTAGCAGTCCATCGGACTCCCGCTAGATTACCGCTGTTTCTGAATATTAAGTCATAAAAAGAAAGGTGAAAGATGAGTAGCCAAAAGTGCATAGACATCGTGCTTTCACAAGTGGCCAAAGTATGTAGTGGTTGTCATCTCGGGGGCCCGATCGTTCATTTTAAACGTTATCTTGTTTAAACTTTTTGATTAAATAGCTTTAGGGCTCACAGCGTCTAATTGAATATTTATACCTGCGAAATTTTAATTTTTACATACTTTATGCGGCGCGTGTGGAGTTATGAGTTCTGTGGCTAAAATAAGTTCGTTACATGTTTAAACGTCACATCAGTACCTCCTGTAAAAAAGAAAAAGAAATGTTTGATTCCTAAATTTCGCTAGATATCATTACGGACGCCTCCTAATGATATCTAGCGAAATTAGATATCTTTTTTTTTATGTTATAGACGGCAAACGAGCAGACGGATCGCCTGATGGTAAGCAATTACCGCCGCCCACGGACATCCCCAACACCAGAGGAGTCACAAATGCGTTACCAACCTTGGAATAGATATTAATATCTTGACTAATGTAGTCCACACGGACTGAGGACATGCGTCGTCTTCTTGTGCTGCGACGTCGTGCGTCGTCGCAACGCAGGTGTGACTAATAGGGCATCACTGTTAGGATGTATACAAACTGTAACCAGCTACAATTTTATTATATGTATAAATAAATGTATTGAAATTGTACCAGACTTAACGTAACATTTATATGAACACGGGAAGTTAAGTTTCACTACCTATAAATAAATGTTATTATTTTCAGAAGTGTACGTACTTCTGAAAATAATTACATTTATTTATAGGTGTTTGTGGTCTCGTATTATTAGGGTACTTTATAGGGTCCCATGGGTGTCGTAAGAGTCGGCAGATAGTACGTCTATCTGCTACGATAGTATCGGCCAAATTGTGATCGTTCTAATAAAATTACCCGAAATATAAATTTGTATTGGATACTAAAGTTGTTTGAGTTTGAGTTTTGTTTAAACGTAATTTTATTGGATCTGTCACTTTTGATAAACTTACCGAACTTTTTAGTAATTGTTATTCGAATAACGATCGAATGTTCGAATCACGAAACGATCGAATAAATTGTAACTGTTTGGATGGAGTAGTAATTTAAGTGGTTGTCAATCAGACGCCACCACGTCGAGTGTTGTGAGTGAGAGTTAGTTGTAGGATCTAGGTGACCTTTATGTCCGTTGTTTGATTTGTATAAAGTTCCTCGCAGTCGCAGCATTCTGTAGTCTTTAATATTCTCGGCCTCCATTTCTTTAAGCTAATCGTCTTGATGTTATTTTGTTAATTGGTTGTCACTCGCATTTTTGTCCCCTTCTATACATAGCATAGCGATCGTGGTACGGTTACATTCGTTTACTTATTATTAATAGGTTCAAAACCAATCAACAATAATTAATACCTTCCAATACCATTAGATATACATTCTACTCAGTTGAACATTATAAAATATCGATTTGTAATCGATAGTCGCACATAACTCTAATACTCTACTACTTCTGTTTAGTATTTATATTTACAAGTTGCAATTCTACATATATACTATCTCATTACTAATTCGCGCGTTTCTTGACCCGCCTCTGCGGTTATTACTTATACTTAATTCATAATTATCAGTTGCGCTTTCTGTAAAAGCAATCAATAAACCCTTTCCAAAGCTTACCTTATTCATGGGATACACGTTCTATGGGATAAACCATACAATACTTAAATATTACGATGCCTATTCGATTTATGTGTATAAGTTTCCCTTTGTATGTGTTGTTGTATATTATGTAGACTTACACACCTGTATTAATACAAGTAATTGCTAAGGTTACAATACATTCGAATAATCGATAGTAGTAATATATTTATTGCATTCGATTGTTTATCAATTCATTATAACCAAATAATAATTGAATATTTTAAAATACGATTTAGATAGTGCCATATTATTAAGCCGTGATCAATCATGTTAGCTATATTTTTGAATGCATTAAAGTAATTATCAATGTATCGAATAAATCGAATTATTGCAATTTTATGAGCTTCTCCGTGTTTAGGGCAGGGCTGGTAAAAAGTTGGTCCCGGTTTGACAGCCCAAATTGACAGCAGTCGTTAGGCCATGACAGAGGTCTACGGGCGGGCGGCTTGAACAACTCTTGACAACAGGTCGGCCACTAAACACACGAAAAGAAAAAATACCTTTATACTTTCAATCTGGGTTCTCCCAGAATGAAAGTATAAAAGTGTTTTTTTACTTCTCCCGCTAGAAAGACAAAGTTCTGTATCGGATAGGACTTTACAAACATAAATAATGAACACAATATACATCCAGACTCTTTAATAATTTGTAGATTAAACTATTTTCATTTTTGTCATGTTCAAGTAATGAGCAGTTGCCTATGTCTCATTGTGTACATTATCTACATTAAAAGCAAATACCAATCAAAAGAAATCTTTGTGTGCAAGCAGTATCAACATTGGTTTAAAAATAAGGTAATTTATATTTTAAATTCAACCACTCTAGTGACCCGTGTGGGATTCTTACCCACTCAGCGTGTGGTCAGCTGTGAGACGACAATACACGTAACAATCAAGAAGTTAGTATCACACACAGTTTTCCCATCGATATCTTACGGTTTACCACATCGTAAATACATACAATCTGTCTTCCAAAGATTCCTCCACTAATCATTCTACGACTACCCTACTATATAACCATATTTGTATTGTACCAATCTATTTTAGGCAATCAATTAACTTCGCTCCAAAGAGCAATTCACCGATGTAGGTCAGAAAGTCGGGCAGTTAAATTGGGAATGAGCTGCCCAATGAGGTTTAAGCCCAAATGACCACAACCTCGGGTCCTGAGTGACTGACGTCAGACCACAAAACATAGGAGTGCAAGTGAAAGGTGCGCTTGTGACAACAAGAAAATTAGGTAAAAAAGTAAAGGTAAGAATAGTAGGTGTTACATGCAAGCGTGCCATGCTCTGCGCCAAGTGTTGTGAGTTCGATACCCACACGGGACAAAATCGAAGTCTTGATTCAAAATTGTTTATCTTGTCTGGGTGTTCTTTGTGTCTGTTGTTTGAATGTTTGTGAAGTCCAGCGTGACATAGGTATTATTCCTAGAGCTGACATTTAAAATATGAAAACATCTTTTAAAAACAGCCTATATAGTTTTCAGCTTCCAACATATAATATAGATATACATACATAGTATACTGCAATTGTTATGGCATGTATTTTTTACCAGCCGGCCGCCTGCCTGACGCCAACCCTCCTTGGGAATATTCTCGTTAAAGAAGGATAAAGAGAAGGGGATAGGAGATATGGGTTAAATTGACGGGACGTATGACAGGAAAGTAGGGTCTATAGGCGGGGATACTGTAGTCACCGGAGGGATATTGGCTAGTAACTACAGTAGCTCGGGGAACCGGGCGCGCGTACCCGAAGCCCTGTCTTATGATAGGACAGACCAACAGCCAGAATCACCCCCTGATTATATGGCCAAGGAAAAGATGGATGGATATGAAAGGAAAAGGGGTAAATGATCAGATGACGGGTGACAGAGAAGTATGGAAGCGAAGGACATACTGCGCCGACCCCAAATAAATTGGGACCAGGGCAAGAGAATGATGATGATACGTAGTGTACCTTAATTCTGAAGAGGTAAGTAGGGATTTTTACTTGCTACGACCCTGGCACAGTTGTATTGCTTCACGCTCTTCGATTGGGCTACATTAATATATTTCATTATAAATATTTTGCTTGTTTTACCTTAAACTGCAACAATCAGACAGACAATATGGACATTAGATAATATGTATAATATTAGTATGCATAAATAATTCTAATTTCTTTTCTAATTCTAAGCAGCGATAGCCTAGCGGAAAACTGTTGGACTGCCACGCAGAGGTCTCGAGTTCAAACCCAAGGCGCGCAACTCTGACTTTTCGAAGTTATATGCGTATTAAATAGTTAATTATCGCTTGCTTTAACGGTGAAGGAAAACATTGTGAGGAAACCTGCGTATTTGAGAGTTCTTCATAATGTTCTCGAAGATATGTGAACTATGGCCTAACCCTTCTCACAGTGAGAAGAGGCCCGTGCCCAGCAGTGGGACAGTTTAATACAGGGCTGATATTATTATATAAAAAATTCTACGGAAAATATAATACCAGCTATAGCTAGCAAATTTAGATACTTTCTCTTGGGTAAAATCCTTCTTACCGCATGAGACTTGAGAGTCTGTCTTCTCACGATCGATCACTATTACTTAAACCATGCGATAATAGTTTACTATTTAATACGCACATAAGTTGAAACACAATACTGCAATCGCGAGGCTAATTGCGGAAAATATGCGCTTAGTGATAAACGCTCATAAGTTCAAAAAGTGAACAGTTCGTACCGTGGAATCGAATTCACGATCCCTAACTAAAGTAGAATGGTCTCA
Organism: Catocala fraxini; assembly: GCA_930367265.1. Classification (NCBI taxonomy): domain Eukaryota; kingdom Metazoa; phylum Arthropoda; class Insecta; order Lepidoptera; family Erebidae; genus Catocala; species Catocala fraxini. The sequence continues at coordinate 12,111,609 of OV884049.1, read as the reverse complement.
AAAATTAGACTGGATATAAATTTGTGTAAACCTTTCCGCAATCGTCAGCTGTGTTGTCATTACAGCAGATTTATGGACTTTCTCTCTTTTATCTAATTATTATTTTTAATCCTGGACGCTGACTTTACAAAGTACTTCACCTAGAGGAGCTCGCTCTCTCACTTTCGACATAGTCAGTTTATATTAATTATGATTTAAAATTGAGATTCTTGCAGGTATTTTGACATAAGGTTCAATCCTTTTATACATTAATAGCACTCTGTTGTAAATTTTTAACAGCAGTAGTTTAATTAGTATTTTATTGTTCAACAACTAGTAATCACGTCAACTTGATTGGCAATTAATTTAACAGCAGGTATTCAAGTGGTTTTAGCAACGAACTGTTGGGGAAACGTCTTCTTTTATTCAACCGGGAAGTTATTTCGGCGCTATAAACTTGTGTAAGAAGAAGCTTGTTCTAACGTGCCGCTAAAACGATTAAACTGATTGACATTCAAGTGACAATAAACTGCCTCAGTGGTGTTAAATACTACTGCTGTACGTGAGTTCCTGGTTCAATTATTATGTTATATTGGGTGATATTGGGGTTTTACGTCATGAGATTCTTTGAAGCAACTCGTAGTCTAGAACTGTGCCCGGTAAATGACAATTCCTTTTGTGTGGTACCTAGACTATACTCGGCAAAATGTGGGTGTGATACACCTGTGCTTATTCATTCGGGATATAGGCATATAATGATGTATGTATGTAACCCAGGTACTTGTAATGCTCTTTAACGAGACAACGCCAGTATGGCACGGGATTCTAAAAAACTTGCTTCATCTGTTCATTTATCATCATTTATCATGTTCATTAGTGTAGTAGAGTCTTGCTGATTTGGCCGGCTCGACCGGGGAAGGACTACCCTCTCACAGAATATCGACGTAAAATAGCAGTATTCCTACTGTTGTGTTTCGTTCGGTGAGTGAGAGTGTCGGAGGCCCAATCACCCTCTTTCCCCCTTCCCGCACTTTCTCCTTCCCACTTTCTTTTATTCCTAAAGGGTCGGCAACGCGCAAGTGATGCATCTGATGTTGCAGGCGTCTATAGGCTACGGTGACAAAGAACTGATAAAAAGAACTAGATTTTGCCCGCGGCTTCGCTCGCGTAAAAAAAGATTAGGTTATGTTTAGTTAAAGTACTTTTTTGAAATAAAATATGCTTATGTTACTCAATGATAAATGATAATATATCATTCTAAAAGTGAAAGAAATTAAAAATTGGTTGTGATGTTTTTGAGTTAAACACGTTTAAAGAAACGAACAAAAAAATCAAATCTTTCGTCTTTATAATATTACATACAACCAGTCTTCGAAGGGCAGATATTAATAACTGAAAACGGATATTAATGCAATCTTATTAAGTATTAAAATACCTTTACGAAAGGCTTTCGGCAATGTGACTCTGGCTGTGTTAATAAGCAAACTTTTGAAGATGATGTCAAAGCCTTTATCTCGTGTGGGGTTTGAACACACTTCATTCGGCATGTTTGCCACTGCAAGCACTGAACTGACACTTAATCACTGTTCTATCAAAGTAGTAAACTTCTTCTGAACCTGTTCGGTATATACAAGCATTCTTTTGTTGATTCCACGTACATAGAATCGCGTCTGTAGCACGGAGTAAAAGACAACGGGAGCGACTGCAGATTTTCACATTCTACGGTTCCGCCATACCTGCTTGCTTCACTTACTCGCAATATAATCTTCATGTTTCTCGGCTTATGGAACACTTGATTTGGCCATTCTCCAGAAGGTGTTTGTATATATAAATGACGATTGAATGGCAACATGCATAAGCTATTCACATGGGCTACACGTACCAATTTTTCTTATCTACTTAGTACGGGTGTTTCGCGTTATTTATTTAACCGACGCTAAATACTCTTGCACGAGTCTTTACTTGCGCACAATAACAGCATCGTGTAAAAGAGCAATAAAAAGTGGCTGTTCATCAAAAACATTCCCTTCCTTCACAACGAAATTGTTCACAAAACAAAAATGTTACTTAATAAAAGCTTGTAAAAATGGATATCGCTATCAACCCTTTAAAACTTCCCCTCAAGTAGATCATAGTCCAGATTAACGTTATTTTTACACCTCGCTTGGCGTGATATTCAGTACTAAAGCGTTTCTGATATGTATCTGGTTACTCGTGGATCACGGCGCATTTGTAGTCGTTGGCTGTTGAAAACTATGGGTTTATCGTGGAACAACTGACAGACATATCCGATGACTGGCTATTGGTAGCTATCTTGTTTTTATGCGAAGGAGGTAAACGCCTCGCAACTGAAACACTGTAACAACATTGACCATGTTAGTGATATTGTCTTACGTTTACGCGAATTTTAAAGTAAAACAATGAAGTCTGATGTGTGTTACTTTAAACACGTGCAACTGGGCACCAACCACTAATTGAGACTTGGCAATGAGTCGACTAGCGTGTTAGTCTCCTCGTGACCAAGGCCGCATAAAAGCAACCAAAGCGTCCAACAAAGTATAAATATAAATAGTTTTAATACAAAGTTTTAAAATAGGTTAAAAGTAATAATCTTAAAATGTTATCGCCTTATTATTCGTATAAAGTAGTTAAATTTCTGTTAAAGATATTACTGTAGGCCTACTATTAAACGTAAACAACGTAGCACATCTATTCCGAAATTCGTCGTCAATTTCGTTACGTAGCCACTTGATTGTCCTAAACCCTTTCATGAAGTAGTTCGAACAACGGAATAATGCCATTTTGACAGAAGAAACTTTCTTGTACGTTTCTTCTTTCGGCCCGAAGTTTCAGATAGACTTTTATGGTCGTCCTAGGTTCTATATAAATGGAGTCGCTGGAATCTTTTATAGAATGGAGATATTTTCCTCTAATTGAGATGGAGTAGATATTTTCCTGTGCCCTGTAACGTTATGGTAGTCAACCCGTTTTAGAGGCGTGGTTGACCTAGGATTTTAATAGAAATTAAAGATAAACAACGCGATCAATAAGCATATATTTTCACTTACAACAGGTGTATGAGAATAAATAGAACTACAATTAAATTCGACTAGACATTTAGTGATATTTCAGGGCGTGGTTCAAGATGAAGGCTTGTTACGTGGTCCCGGGTAGAATGGACCACTTAACTTCGGTAGGCAGCGCAGCGGAAGGAGGCCGGCACCAGGACGCGTTGCCAATATATAGGGCCGCCGCTGGGGAGGTGAAGCCGATGGAGGGGCGCCGCGAGCACGGCCGCTCAGCAACGACCGGTCACACCCTAACTACTCTAAACCTTCCTCGCCGTTGGTAGGAAGGTTCTTCTGAGAGTTATAGGAGTGAGAAATTATAAGGCACTTTCCCGAATGAAAAAAGAAAATCAAATAAACCGTATTTTAAAAAAAACTTACTAATTAATCGACATATTCTTCATAAATTACATGCGAGCGAAGTACTGTTATACGCTCTAAGAATGTTCATACTGCAACTTATAAGTATAACTAACAAAAGATGAATCATGACGATGCGGTTACCCTTTGACGACACAAGCGTAATAACCACAATAACTGAGAACATAATCCCAAACTAGATTCCTTCAAAGAGACGCGTAATGCTGTCCACACAAGCTCTGCAAGTCAATTTAACTTGAAGTTTGTTTGCATAACTCATAACTTTCCACTTTTCAGTCGGTTATAATTTGTATGACAACCTCTCCGAATATACATCGTGATCGAATTAAATTAATCTATATCATTAAGTTTGTATAGTCCCAAAAGGGTTATACAGAGGTGTATTATATCTATATTCCTTTCATTTACCGCAAATCATAGGTTACTTTTGAAACTCTCAAGTTACTTATTATCAATATATCACATTTTAACTATAGCAACAAAATTTCGACCGATTTTATTTTGCACTTATCTCATCCTCAAACCCACTGTAACACCTTTGTAGCCAGGTTCATCAGTGGTGTCCTTAATCGCCGATTTATGACAGTCTCGGGTATACTACATTGATAAAATGACATTGGTTTGGTGTGTCTGGATTCTCAGTCGAAAAACGTTGTGTAAAGATAAGCGTGTGCCTGACATTACAGGAACACGTGCGATCAATCGCAGGCGTACCACGCTATAAACTTTACTGGTGTATATTGGTGATAGTATAACATTTCTCACACACATACATGTAAGTACAATACATAAACACTGGTACTCAACACTAACGAAAGTTCAAACGGTACATAATGTTTGAGTAAACAGTCATCAAACTCGTTCATGAACATCCTGTAAGTAATAACTTATAAAGTTATGATAGCGCAATTTCCAGCTTTTCAAACGGTAAGCTCGCTGCGAGCTGCGGTAGAAAACGTCATACCACGTTTTTTATGAGACATACCGACACGGATAATTTTGAACATTTAATTTTGGATTTCATTCGTATCTAACATAAGAATAACTTTATTCATATAGGTCACAAAGTAATACGTAGATATGAATGTCGAAGATACAATTACTTAACTATACTATAAATTTAAGTGTTGCTATATTCAGAACTACAAGTTAAAATGAGAGGAACGGACAGAAAACTCACGGCTATTCAACTGTATGGCTGCTGGAATTGAGTGTGCAAGTCTCTTCTTAGAATTAGAGGGGTGTATTAATAATATAATTTGTCTTCGGGGTTGAAATCAAAGGCAAAAAAAGTATTACTAGTAATGGTATAATTAATTTAATTAGCTTTATTGTCACTAAACCTATGCTTATGCGTAGCGTCAAAGCCCTCAAAAATGGTATATTATAATTCTTAAGATGTTCTTTGTGACCGTTGTTTCAATGTTTGGCAAGGTTTACCCCGATAGAGATATTATAACTGATGCAAAAATTTTCTCTTTAAACATAAAATAAATACAAACCATACCTTTATTAAAACGTTATTAGAAAATGTTGTATCCCTTAAGCATATAGCGCGCATAGCGGAGTGTGTGATTAAGCATAGCTTAGAGGCGCAGAAAGTTAAAATTGAAGAGAAATAAAATAATGAGTTACGGTCGGCTCTCGACCACTAAGCTACGACTAGCTAAAGAATAATATATTATATTATTCCTGTATATATTAGTCCTGTATTAAACTGCCCCATAGGTACTCCCTCAGTGTAAAAAGACTTAGGCCATAGTCCACCATGCTGGCCCAATACGTGTTGGCAGCACCTTTCGAGTACTTCTTCTCTCTTAGCCTTTATTATTCCCAAGTCACTTGGGGTCGGCTTTTCTGGTCTAACCCGATTTGACTGGATATCAGTTTTTACACGGAGCGGCTGCCACCTGACCTCCGCAACCCGAAGGCTAACGATACCCTAAGGCTAACGATACCCTAAGGCTAACGATACCCTAAGGCTAGACCAGTGTCAGGATATTAGAGGGTACTGACGTTCCCAATAACGACTACCATAGATGTTCATAGCAGCTGGGACCAACGGCTTAACGTGCTCTCCGAGGCACGGAGCAGGCGATAATTGTCAATCAATACGCACATAATTTCGAAAAGTCATATAACTTCCGAAAGTCAGAGGTGCGCGACGTGGGTTCGAACCCGAGACCTTCTGCATTGCAGTCTGTTGGTCTCCCCACTGAGCTATCGCTGCTTTCGAGTACATTATGAAGTACTCTCAGACATGCAGGTTTCCTCACGATGTTTTGCACACCACGCGATGCCGTAAGGGAGCGATAATGAAAATTAATACTGATAAAAATAAATTAAAATAAAATAAGTGCGGCGTACGTTAGAACAGTGTGTCACATAACAGTTTTGTCGGACTTCATATTCCGTTCATTCGCATTTGCAAGACATTGCATATAAACTAATGCATTTAGTTGATACGCTTGCGTCCACATTTTCTCTGTACTAGTCGGAAACCGTGTGATTAATTCTGCTCATACAACTTGTAATAGAAATGGGTGATCATATTTAACACAGTCAGCGCCAGTGTGTACTTAAGTATACACCAAGGGTTATCTTTGTCACAGGCCAGTGTATACTTAAGTATACACTGCACTATATCAACTTCGCGGGCCAGTGTGTACTTCTAATATAATATATACATATAATAGTATAAATAATATCGGCCCTGAACATAAACTGTCCCACTGCTGGGCACGGGCCCCTTCTCAGAGTAAGAAGGATTAGGAGAAAGATTACATATGTGAAGTCTGTTAATTCGCACTGGACTAGCATGGTGGCGGATCGACATATCTTTGAAAACATTATATAGAACTTTAAGAAATGCACAGTAAATATACAAAGCACATGAACCTATGATGCTGCGTAATAATGTAACGAGATGATGGAGACATTATAATGATTTATACATCGCCAAGACTCGCGGGACTAATAAACGATCAGTATCGGTGATTTTAGCAATCGCTCCGGTTTTCAAACAGGAAACAGGGGAATACAAATCGTCCGTTTGGCAATCTGATTGCTGTTCTCTTTCCTTCAATATATAGATTGAATAGGGATAAGCAAGACAACAACGGTTTCGATAAAGGGTATAGATTTTTAATCAAGTCTTTGTTGAATTTTAGCTCAAGACTAGCTTCCGCCTGCAGCTTAGCTCGCTTGTTTAACATGATAACATGGCTACTCAGGGATAGCGTTGCTTTTTAGTAATGAAATGTAATAATCTTTTATTTTTTAGAGGTTATCATCTAGCTATAAACAAATGTAAACGTTTTTATATGATTTTCATTGTCAGTAGTGTTTAAGTAGTCATCACTGCGGTGAGAGTTGTAGATTAAATCTTCATACTAAACGTAAGCTTACTCTATAAACAGCGACTCAAACCTTAGTTTCATTGTCGGCAAACATATTAAGTTGACTATTATTTACTCATTATTATTCATATGTATAAAATTAAAACAAATATGTCAAGTTACAGTTAAACGGTACCTACAGTTAACCTCTACTAACTGCAGGTATAACGTCACATGTTTGTTCTATCTGTTTTGTTGTTTACTGATATTATTAAAAGGAAAAATTTGTATTTTTGTTGGTTATAAAAATCTCTAAAACCACATTACCTATTTAAATAATTATTACACCAATAGAAAGCTACTTTATCCAGAAGTAATGTAGGCTATATAACATCACGCTACAATCCACGGGCATTAATTAAGCAGTAATATTATATCACTTCTCTTTAGATGTTATAAAAAGAATACATTGTCTGGATGGCGAAAACGGGAGATCGGGCCTTGGCGCACCCTGGGGGAGGCTTATGTCCAGCAGTGGACTGCAATAGGCTGAAATGATGATGATGATGATGATGATGATGATGACATTGTCCTACTTTTGTTACTGGGACCCTGGTATAAAGTTCTTGGGAAATATATTGCTCAGTTGAATCTGCAGGGATTCGTATAGATATAACATATTTTTCTCATAACCTATTATTTCTAACTTTTAAAGGACTTTAATAGTTCGTACCTAAACCAAGTAAGTATATTCAAGATCTTAACTGCGGCTTCGCTCGCGTTAATCTAGATTTTGTCAATACATTGCTATCCCACGGAAATATAAGTCTTTTCTATCTGAAGGATACTGTATGTCCTTTTTGTACCCAAGACAACGTGTACGCGAAATTTGGAATAATATATATAATATTAATATCTACTGTATTTTGATGAGTACCAGCCCATTTTGGTTACTAATTAATAGTATTCTTATTATCCTCTCTAGCTAAGCAAATATGTATATGTTAGGAGAAGGCTCACGTCGGTAAAGCAATAGGTCGGATTTGAACCCATGACGTCTCAATCGCAAGACCAATTGCCCTCCTATCCATTGGACTACTGACACTTCTTTCTATCCGATGGATACAGCTTGCTTACAATATTGAAGCTTTACCTAGTGGTAAAACTTCTTGACTTACATAGCTACAATATTTTCAAAGTAATTACACTAATCCAAACCAATGATAAGCTGTATTTGGCGCTAGTATTACCTAAAGGTGTCGAACTAATTATGTTAAATTATGTTGTTAAGTCACGTTAGATTATTATGAACTTAGCTTGCGTAATTATTCGTTGGGTTAAAGCTTATCTAGGATTAGCCTTGAGCGCCCTTGCGACACTGTTAATCCTACAAGTTAACATTCATTAAGTAAAAATACGTTACTTGAACGTAGGGTCATCACTTATAGTTTTGCGTCTGCGTGCGGGTATTAACGCATCACATATTCAGCAAGCAGATAGTCTTTAGACCTGCCACCTCTTTTTTACGGCCTTTTGGCCGACTTGCATCGATCGCAGTCACAGGTTGACAGGTCTCGCACCACTCAGCGGCGCCTGAATAATATCGTCGTTAATAGTCCAATACAGCGGAACGTACATCCTCATGCCGTGTATGTACAAAAAAAAGCAAAATTGCTATTTTGCGGCTGCAGGTAACTGATCATGTTAAGAAAAATAAAACCGAGCGATCTAATTCGATAAGGCAAAACATATTATCGACGATTAGTAGTACCTACTTGTAAAGTACCTTCATAATACTTACATGTTGTCTGTTTCCGCATAGAAATAAAGTCGTTCTTTAATTGTATGGCTCATCTTGGCACAGCCACCATCGCAAATTGGAAATCTATTTACGTAGTGAATGAGTCGTTAATTAGTCAAATTTGGTCGCAAAATAGCAGAATTGGTCGGTCAAGGGGGTATTGGTGGCTGTGTAAAAGTGAGCGCTCATCTTGGCACAGACACGTTGTATTTCTAAAACCACAGCAGCGAACGAAGATTTAACTATACCAATAATTAGTCGTTAATTAGTCGACATTGTACACAAAATATCAGCATTGTACGAGCCCCCGTTTAAAAGATATAAGGGGGAATTGGTGGCTGTGCCAAGATGAGCGCTCATCTTGGCACAGCCACCTCAATATCTCGGGAACCACAATTCCTAGCGAAAATCTGATTGCACTAATAATTAGTCTTTAATTGGTCGACATTATTCACAAACTACCAGAATAAGTCGGTGCTTCTAAAAAGAGAAATTCAGGCTTATTTTTTTACATAGATTCGGTCGAAGGACAGTCGCATACATATTGAATGAACGAATGGAAGAATGTATTGAGTCTTTTCATCTTTAAAAGCTAAATAGTTGCAGTCTTCTTCTTCTTTCTTCTGCAGTGGTGCAGATATAGCGAGGTTTTAGTGTAGACGTAAATGTTTGACCTTAGTCAAAGAACATTTATGGCACAAACCATTGCAGCAAACAGTCACACGATTAAGTTAGACAGACTACAAAACCAAGCCGTTAGAGTTATTGGTGGTTTTATTAAATTTACTCCTATTCACGTATGGAGAATGAAATGGGTATTTCCCCAATGAATACGAGGAGATTATACTTATCTTACAAGTATTGTATAAAAATAATTAATTACCTTATAATATTAATATTGAAGTTTTTAGAGAACTTAAGCAGCGATAGCTCAGTGGGGAGACCAACAGACTGCAATGCAGAGGGTCTCGGGTTCGAACCCACGTCGCAACCTTTGACTTTGGGAAGTTATATGACTTTTCGAAATGATGTGCGTATTGATTGACAATTATCGCCTGCTCCGTGCCTCGGAGAGCACGGTAAGCCGTCGGTCCCGGCTGCCATGAACATCTATGGCAGTCGTTATTGGGAGAGTGTCGACACAAAAGATCCCACTGGGTCGAAGTGTCGCCGGTCTGCAATGACTGGCCCCCACATAAGATATAAGATACAAGATTTTAGAGAACTCAATAGTTTGCTCAACAGCAGATTTTGGTTACATAAAAAGAAGTCGTTGTTGGCGATATGCTATCATACAACATGTATGCAATATTTAGAGTTGCGAATTTCAGAGGTACTTTTTCTGGATAAAAGGTTTCTAATCTAATCTAAACAGACCTACATTAACACGAGCGAAGCCGCGGGCAAAATCTAGTAGGTAAAAATTTCTTTTTAAACTGTCGCTGTTTTAATGACAGACAGACAACAGACTCAAAGACAGGATGTCTTTGAGTGGACTTCAATAAAATTATAACAACGGGCAGGAAAAAAGTCACTCAAAAGGAAATAGGAGGTTAATACAGAAGCTTTAGTCCCATGTGGTCGAATCCACAATACTGCACAGCATAGTAGCAAAATTACCACCATTGCCATATCCAAACAGTCAATTTTACAGATATTTTCTCCCAAAACTCAACAGTTTCAAACAGCTGTTCCGCTACAAAACAGCTTATTATCGATCAGTAGACACAAACAGAAAACCACTGCAGTAACACATAAACTTTTATTGTACAAGAACATACTACTATTGTTCGGCTATAGAAATATGTAGCTAGGAAATCTTCTCTCTCGTGTTCTCGATATTACTTTCTATTTCAAGCACAGAAATTTCTAAAGTTGGATTCTTTGAAATATAGATAAATATAAGTCAGCATTTACCCTGAATTCCGTTGAATGTATGGCTTAACAGTTCTAGTGGACAAAATGCCACAGAGTGTTGCCGGTTCGATCCCGACGCGGCTTAAAATGTATGTTTTTCATAAATATTACAAATAGGTATAATAACTAATAATGCTATGTGCGTCTTGCAAGTGTGTAAAATTGCCTGCAATACAGGACTTATAATTTCTTATTAAGAAAAAGATTGCAGTGAGATTCATCATTGCGTTTAGCTAGCTAAGCTTGTGTCGCCTAAACATGGCAACTAACTTTAATGTAACTCTGCTAAATTAGTAAACTCACTAAACCATAGAGTAAATTCGAACTATGGAAATATTTAGTACCACAAATAAATTAAAAAAAACTGTTTTGATAATATTAGTTTTTATAATAAATGGAAATATAATTTTATATTTTTATTTTGCAATTTTTTAATAAAATATTTTTAGAGGTGCCTTGGCCGCAAAGTAATTCCGTATTGAATTTTTTAAAAGAATAACTCAATACCTTTATTTTGGCCTGACCCGGGGTTCGAACCCGAGACCTCATGCACAGCAGTCGCATTCGCCACGGAGGCATATAGACACCTGGGGACGATATCGGGATTGGCAACTATGATTAAATTCGTAAATCCATCTACTACTACAAACGGTCAAAATCTTTAGGTTTCATTAACATTTTTTTTGACGTTCGAACATAATAAATAATGTTTGATTTTAAATCTAAAGACTTTACATTATTAATGTAATTAATTCTTTAATTTGAATGACTTAAAACGTTATATTTAACCTTAAATAATATAACATTTTAAATAATTCTCCAATTGAATGTACCTACTTGTTAATGAAATTATTAATTATGAAAATGTTTGAGCTTTTATGAGAAATATAAAGTTCACTGACCCCACTTTATGAGGTGTACATACGAAACAGGAAAGTAGACATTGCAATAGAATATAAGCAAGCTCATTAGACTTCAAGATATCAATTTTCATTATTATCCTATTAAATATATTAATTTGTGATTTCGATAATATTTAGATATGACATGATGACTACTCAGCCAGTAGTAGCTGAAGTGGTCGCCTCGCCACTGCCATTGTGCTGAGTATTGTGGGTTCGTTTCCCATACGTAACAAAAACTTGTGTTTTTTTATTGTTTACAAATAAGGTAGCAAACAAGCATACGGTCCACCTGATAGTAAGTGGTCACCGTAGCCTATGGACGCCTGCAATACCAGGGACATCACTTGCGTGGTGACTCTTTAGGAAAAAAAGGAAGTGGGGAGGAGAAGGAGCGGGAAGGGGGGAAAAAGGGTGATTGGGACTCCGGCACTCTCACTCACCGAACGAAACACAACAGTAGGAACACTGCTATTTCACGTCGATATTCTGTGAGAGTCCTTCCCCGGTCAATTCATGCTGAAATCAGCGAGGCACAATTTCGATTTCCGAGTATAGGTTTTCTTTCTGTCCGCTGTTTGAATGTTTGTAAAATTGTATTTATAAAAAGAAAGCAGAAATGGTACATCGATTATTATTCTGCGTGGTTGACACAAATTTGCAGACTCTGCAACCGAATAATCTTTAATAATTTGTTATTTCGTGCAATCACTGAATGGTAATACTTTTATCAGCAACTAGCGTCAACTCTTCACAACGACCATTAAAAATGTTACTTCGTGCAATCTCAGTTTTGTCAGAACTTAACTCTACAACCGCCATTAAATGTTACATACAGTTTAGAACTGCACTGTATAAAGTTTTCATAGTATTCTTGTTACACTTGTTATGTTACAAAATGTTTGCTAAGCGTTCCCTTGCACGCGGCTAATTGTTTCATGTTCTACTATGTTGAACATAGTGTAGTGGAAATGAGCAAGTTTGGTCAACCTAGAGTACACTCAGTTAACAACCCCTTACGTTTACAATCAGGCTGCTAACAGTTTATTAGAAACTTTTATGAAGAAACGGACTGGAACGAAGCACGCTTTGTTTGCTTTCCTGTATTGTGCTGAAGTGGAAAATTTAATATTTTGTTACGTGCTGGGTTCGACGGATAAGAATATAAACAATATTACCGACTAAAACACGTTTTATTCAAACACACAATTAAATTTAAAACACAACAAACACTATACCACACTTTTTCACTGTACTGATTCAAACTCCGTAGTATTTCCGCTTCCGTTCGCTTCGATGAACACTTGATCGCTTACGATTGTAAACTGACTCGGCGTTGCGCGTGCGCCCTATTTATACGCGAGTAAAGCGTTTCTAGAGTTTTCTAGTAACGCTGTACTCGGTATGTAAACAGTACGATGATTCGAGAAAGTACCAGCATTCTCTCTAAGATTCTCGTACCGTACTACGTAGTTCCGTAAGATGTCAATAGATGGCGGTGTAAATTATTAGACGGAACTGCCGAGTCTTTCCCCCAATGCCGAGAGATGTCACTGGGCGTAACAATATAATAAGTAATACAGCCTCGGTGGCGCATCGGTAGTAAATGCGATTACTGTTTCAAGTTCTCAAGACCTCTCAGACATACAGATTTCCTCGCAATTTTATCCGTCACCGTTAAAGCAAGCGATAATTAACTATTCAATACACACATAACTTTGAAAAGTCAGAGCTGCATGCCTTGAGATCGAACTCGAGATTTCTGTGTAGCATTCCAACGGTCTCGGACTGGGTTATTATTATCAGGTTTTCTTTGAAACAACAAATCGCCTACACTACATTATCCTTTACATTCAAAATTCACCTTCATAACTACATAGAACTAAACATTAACTCAACCTTATTACATTTCCAACACGAACTTTAGTCATCTAAGTAGTCTTTAACGAAAAACGCCGAGCACGTTCGTGCTATCTTACATACTTGCTTTAAGATTTAAGATAATAGGTGGCAAAGATGGGTTTTATCGCTAAATCCTTTGCCAATTGATCATTGATCGCTTAAAATATTGTCGAAAGATTGCTGAGCCGTTATTTTAAAAGTTAGTACGTTGTTTAAGTTCGGAATAAGCTTTGCTCGTGATTTGTGTGTCTGTGAAGTTTTTTTTAATGTAACACCTGGCATATTCCCCTGATGGAAAGCAGTTAATGTAGTTTATGATTGTTTGCAATACTAGAAGTTCTTACCAACATCAGTTAGGCCATACTTCATTAGCTAGTGCCTAGTTTAAACATTGTATGTTTACTGTTTATTATTACGGGGCGACATCGTCAATGCTGACTAAGGCCCGGTTCTTATATCAAGAAACGAATCGTTTTATCTACGAACAGTTCATATATGACGCATATTTAATATTGTCTTCTGTTTACGTGAATGTTATTCATTGAAATTAAACTACTATATACGTCGGGGAAAGTGTAAACTTAAATATAAATAGTTTTAATAATTTAATTGGCTTAAAAATTAGTTAAGTTTAATAGTATCTAGTAGTAGTTTAACAGTTTCAAAATTATGTAATAAAGTGTAAAATAAACAACGCGATAAAAGCCGTATTTAGTAGTTTAATTTCAATGACGCATATTCTTTAAAAACATGTCGACATTTTATTGCCCGTTGCTGAAACGTCTCGGTTTTTGATATGGGGCCTTAACGGAGATAGAAAAATTAAATTAAATATCTATGCGCGTTGGCGACCCTAGTTGCGTTGTTGTGTTGTGTTGGAGCTAAAGATGAGATGAAATCATTTGGATAGGTACATAGGTATGTATGTATGTCCTAAACGTAGTGTAGGACGCCCTCCGACCAGATGGGATGACGATCTGCGAAAGACTGCAGGCAGATGCTGGATGCGGCAAGCCGAAGACAGGGCGCTATGGCGCTCATTAGGGGAGGGCTATGTCCAGCAGTGGACTATTATAGCCCGATGATGGTGATGATGATGATAGGTATGTGAGCCTGTGGTGCTTACTTACGTATCGGGCGACAAGTATTAATAGTGTAGTGCATGGATGGCATAGTGGTTTAAGTGGTAGTGGTCGCTTCGCCACAGCTACTGCGCGGAGTGTCGTGGGTTTGATCCCCACACGGGACATACATTTTTGTGATACACTTGTTATTCCGAGTGTAGATGTACTTTGTGTCCGTTCTTAAAATGTTTGTAAAGATCCTTGCGGCACTAGAAAAAGACTTCGCACGGGAGTAACTAAAAAAGGAGCAACTACTCTTATACTAGCTGTCAGAGGGACTAGTATTTTTTCGAAGCAGAGAGAACTTTAAATATATAAAATTATCTAAACTAATATTATAAAGAGGAAACATCTGTGTTTTTGTATGTATGTTTGTAATGTTTTCACACAAAAACTATTGGACCGATTTCAAAACTTCTTTTACCATTAGAAAGCTGCTTCTTCACTGAGCGACATAGGCCATATTACATTTAAAAAAAAAATAGGTATCCTTAATAAAAATGCAATAATATAACGCAAGGTGTGAAAAAAATTGTCATAAAAATCTGTCATCACGTGCGCTGCGGACACTATTGATGATAGAACAAAAAAATGTTTTACACAGTATTATAGAACGTATCAATATCTACAAAAAAGTCCGCGATACCATATGTCCAACTACTGTAGTTATGCTACTATAACTACTTTTTTACATTTTAAAAGTTGATAAAAGTGCCGACAATAATCAAACCATATTATTCATACCTACCTCTGTATCAATCCTTATCCCACTAAATGATATTTTATTAAAGTCCGTTTCTAATTTCGTTAATACCCGTAAAATACTTTTTAAATTATTAAAATCGGACATTCCATTAAAAAAATATAATTCTTTAGATATTGTAGGTAGTTTCTAAATATTAGTAGGTAGTTTTTTAAGTATTAGCTATACATATATAGCTAACTACACATATATAAGTGTAGTTAGACTTATTAATTTCTTTAGTTGTAGTTTTATATATTAAAATTAGATAACAAATTAAAAGTAGGTATTGGGTAATAAATTAAAGTCCACGCGGACGAAGTCGCGGGCAACAGCTAGTAATTTATAAAGTATCCATATTGCTTAAAAGAGCGTTGCATGTTAAAAGTAGTGAAGTATATACGATACCCTTTTAAAATTTAAACTGGTATGTACAAGATCGTAACTAAATAACCTTGTGTTGTAGTGACTAGGATTTCCAGAGCAGTATTTATTTTGCTTTAAAAAGCGCAGCGACCTAATATTTATTAAAATGTTTGAATACACTTTTAAACGGTATCTCTCTACAATATTAAATTATTGTATTCTTCAAGATCTTACAACGGTTTCCTAAGATGCTTATAATTTCTTCATTTTGGGAAATGTAATAAATTCATTACAGTTTCCAAAAACAAGAAACGAGCACTACGTTTCTTGGTATCAATTATTCATCCAAGAAATTTGAATACGCTGCTGTAAAATTAAGGCACACGGTTTTTGATTTTAGGAATGATAAATAATAATATTAAGAAATAACAACAACATTCGTTGAAAGTAATCATTTGACGACCTCGATGGCGTAGTGGTTAGTGTAACCGACTGCCACGCCTGAGGTCGCGGGTTCGATTCCCGCACAAGTCAAACATTTGTGTGCATAAACATGGATGTTTGTCTTGGTCTGGGTGTTTCTATGTATAATATGTATGTATTTACAAAAAAAAAGTATTTAAGTATGTTTATCCATTGTCTAGTACCCATAGTACAAGCTCTGCTTAGTTTGGGCTAGATGGTGTTGTGTGTATGTGGTAAAATATTATTATTATTATTATTATTTCATAGAAATTTTAGCACTCCTTGCCAAATTATAATTAATTAGTTCCTGGCTGTGCTTTCGCTAGCGTGAATTCTATGGGCATGGTTTACCTGTGTGCCAAATTTGATCTAAATCTGTTCAAGGGTTTACGAGGGATTAAGTAACAAATATCCAAACACCTTCACAGTCTTTTAAATTTATGATATTACTAGATTTTCATAACATTTCGTTTATTTACGCGAATGTTATACATTTAAATAAAACTACTTTAAATGGAATTTATCCCGTTGTTTATTTTAAAACACCTGTATTACATAATTTTTAAACTATAGGTACTACTCTTGTTAAACTTTACTAGTATTTAAATTATATAATTTTCTATAACTATTAATATTTAAGTTTACACTTTCCTCGACCTTTCGTTTTCTTTTCAGCAGTCATGTTCACAGGCGACATATATTAAATATAAATATTATTATATTATATTATTATATTAGTATTTATAAATACGATAAAAATAAAAAAAAATAAAAAAAAATAAAAAAATTGTTTCAAAATTTCTAATTAATTTCTCAGCAATACAGTTTAATGAGAGTTGTGTAATAGTTTATAATTAAGTAAAAAAGTCTTTTAAAATAAACACGCTACAAAATCCGTATAAAGTAATTTAATATCAATTACTAGATACTGCCGCGGCTTCGCTCGCGTTAATGTAGATTTTAACATTCGCATTTATAATATTAGTAAGGTACTAAGGATTAACCTGATAGTAAGGTTCACAAAATAATCGTTAGGTAATCGTTCAGCGCACACGAGATATTAATTAGCATTTTTTCTTAATCCATCAGTTTACGGTTCAGAAACTGGGCCAAACTAGCCCCCACTAAAAGTTATATTGAATCTTTGAGAGTTATTTATTCTGTTCTAAGGAATTGGAATTATCTGATTCGATGTAAATAGTACAAGTATGAATCCTTAAATTGTATGTCTTTTCGTAGTTTCGGTATTACTGAATACTTGAAGTCACTTCACTTTTTATCTGTCTGTATGTCTGTCATATTTTATCTCAAACTACTTCGTATAGAAAATATTTTTGTACCTACTGTTTTCGCATTATTGAGAATTTCATAACAGAAAACTAATTCAAACTTTTGTTAACTTCGGAAATCAAACCCACACAACATAGACGGCGTATAGCAAACTTGAATCACTAGACTAAGGCAATTAAATTTTTATTGTTCATGCATATTCCATTTATTTGTTAATATTATCCAAGCACAATGCACATATTAGTAAATATTAAAGATAGCCAAGTTACATAATCATTCTGTATTCTAACTAAAATTATAAATGCGAATGTGAGTTTGTTTGTTACGATTTCACGCCTTAAGTACTCGTCCGATCATCATAAATATGTCGCATACGCTTTGTCTGGGGTACAAAAAAGTAAATATGGTATACCTTTTATCCAGAAAAGAAGTACTGTTCCCAAAGGATAGAAATTTATTGACAACATCTAGATTAACGCGAGCGAAGCCGCGAGCAAAACCTAGTATGTTATAAAGATTTACAACATTCTGTATTTGTTTACACAATATAGGATGCTATAAATCTTAGCTTTTCTGATCCTGACAGTCTACTTGCCTACCTAGACTTAACTTATAATACGCATAATACCCCTGTTATATCTTCCCCGACGATCACAGTTATGATATAGGTAGTATTAATCTACTAAAGTTAGTCGGACTAATTGTGAATGTAAGGCGGTTCATTTGTATGGAAATTTACGTCTGTAAACTAGATAAGGCTAAGGGATGTGACCTGTTCCATAATGGTATTCGAGTGAAGTATTTGTTATTTTCTTATTTGGTTTACGAATTGGATATGACGAAGGAATATGCAAAGATATACAAAACAATAAAAATAAATCTTGCCTATGTCCACCCTGTGACAGTGAATACAATATGCTTATGAGACGGTTAATACATTGATAACTTTACAAAAGCTTATTTGTTACTAATGTGTGTAAACATAAATAATATTTAAAATTAAAGCTTATAGTTATTAACTTAAATACTAAAACCTTATAAAATTTTGAAATATAACACCTTTCAGGTAAATCTTTAAAATTTTAGTTTAGCTATATTTAATTTAGCTGAGGCCAAAGACCCAATAAATATATCAAAGGACGTCCTGATACCATTATAGCTAGAAATTATTCGATATGAGGGTGCATGCTGCCCTATGTTGGTTCGACAACGAGGCAAGGAAAATGTTTTCCTGTTTGAAGACGACTGCTAATCGGCGGTACTTCAAGTTAATTTGGGCAAGTAACGCTGGACAGTCTACTAAACCGCGTACTACTTTTAAAAGCATAATTATATCGACTCATCTTCTACGTTTGGATAATGGCTGCATCTTATAAAAACTCAGTCTTGACTCGTGGGATAAAAGCTTTTATTTATCATTTGTGAACGAAATGTGAAATAAAAACCTTTTTTCCGTTCTAATCTGTCTGAGTGTACATTATAGGTGGGATAACAAGCAGGGCTATACTACTCTAGGACACTACGCACTAAACAGTTATACATAGGCAACATTACTGCAATATTATTAAACAATTTGGTTTGTCTCGAAATGAAACCAGACAACTTTGACGCTTTGCTGATCATAGTATCATAGTGACTTCTCAATTCTTCTCTTGTTTATTTGAACGTGCTAATCTCTGATACTACCAGTAGGATACCAAAAAAATATTTTCGTATTTGATTGCTTAATTTCTGTGTGAGGCGACAGGCTTATTAACATCAACCTACAGGCTACAGAAGTGAGGTTATCATAAACGAGGTTAAAGCCGCGGGGAAATCTAGTATTCCTATAAACTGCTAGTCAATAGTAACGTGACCAAGGACTATATTAGAGCGAGCGAAAGTTAATGTTTTAATATCGCATTCTAAACAGGCCTGCCTCAAATGAAATGCTATCAGTTATAATTAAACTTAGTACTATTATTATATACTTTAGTAAGTCCACTTTAACATTGTAATATGCTTAAAATCCTTAATATTACGAAATTTTGGACGACAGTAAAATGTCTACATCGCCGTTCAGACACATCGTCTGTCACCACGACACAAAATACGTATATAGTCTCATATTTATGCCCTCGTTGGTGTAGGCAGATGTATATTATACCTACATTTTGCCAGCTATGGTTTTAAGTCCTACCTAAAAGGGCATAAGTCTTCTTTTTCTTCTTTTCGTGTGGTTAGTGGCCAACCTGTTGTCAAGAGTTGTTCAAGCCGCCCGTAGGCCTCTGACATAGCTTAACGACTGCTGTCAATTTGACAACAACCGGGACCGACTTTTTATGTGCCCTCCGAAGCACGGGCATAAGTCTATTGAAGCTTTTTCGGGCACAGTCTCAGGTACCATGCTGCTATAAAGTTTTTTTATTTTACAAAAATCTCTGTAGCGCTCACTCGTGAATGGAACCGGAGATGGTTCTGTAGAGCAGTCGCATATACTACTACTGCAAAACCAAAGCAATGACAAAACCCAAATGCTTAGCCTAAATCTAAACGTAAAACAACTACGGATTACATTTTTATTCCGCATGGTAATCGAACTTATCACAAGTACCGTAGCACTGTCCAATACCACCAATCCGCCAGAATTAAAGGCTTAATATCAATCATGGTTTTGTTGTCCTTTCATTTCCCAATCTCGTTTATATAATTGATTCTGTAACAATGGCTAATGCCTGTATAATCTGTTTCGCCCTTTATTTCAAAGAGGACAAGATTGACGGGTATCTTCATGGAGCCAATATTATCAGCCCTGTATTAAACTATTCCACTACTGGGCACGGAACTCTTCTTAGTGTGAAAAGGGTTAGGCCGGTGGTGGCCATGGCCTAGTGCGAGTTAGCAGACTTCACATATCTTCGAAAACATCATCTCGAACTTTTAGACATACAGCTTGCCTCAAGATGTTTTCCTTCACCGTTAAAGAAAGCGATAGTTAACTATTTAATGCGCACACAACTTCGAAAAGTTGCAGATGCGTGCCTTGGGATCGAACTCGAGACCCCTGCGTAGCAGTCCAACGGTCTCCCACTATCGCTGGCATTAGGAATTAGGAAATAATAATTTAAATAGTTTATAGAGTCTGCTCGATTAGCGCAGTGGTTAACTGGTCATCACACTGTTAAGTGGTCATCCGACAGACACTAGAGTTCCTTACGGGATGTCTAGTGTCTGATGAAATGTGTAATCAACATTGTTGTTCCGAGTCTGGGTGCTCTTTTCCTCTGTTTGCCCTCTTACGTTAGATGTTAAAACAAATATGAGTGTATTAAATCACTGCTTACCACTAACATGAATCTTTATGTACATATATGTATATTAAAATACGTAAAATATTTTTATTTTCAATATCATGTATAAAGCCCTTCAGAATCTTATATCGGTTAGAAATTTTTCTGTAAAATCTGACCTCACTCGAGCGCTGGGTAACCAGGCGTACTAACAATGCTTAAAGTAGATGCTTGAAATTCATGCGCTGCCATTTTAAAAATGTAAGTCGTAAACTGGCTGTGAAAATTTCACGTCGCGTTTAGGATTTGTATTTTATATTTGAATAGTGTGTGTGAGTGTTTTGCATGAGGTTCGTGACGTGCATAGTGTTATTTTTATTGTACTTTTACCGTCAGGTAAGTGGCAGTATATCCTGGAATTGTTTCTGGTAGACGGCAATTAGCTCGCCCCTTTAAACAAGTGATTAAAATGACAGCTGGCGAAATGTTTGAGTAATATACCTTAAGTCAAGTAGCAATTAGTCATGTGGAGAAGAAGATGGTTACAAATCCTTTTTTTTTTTTGTTTTTTAACGTGGCGGAATGCTTGATGCATACCCCTCCGCGGGGGCGGGCGGAGGGGTTATGTCGGACTCGCCAGGGTAAAAGAAAGACGTTAAGAAGAAAATGTACCTCCCGGAATACCGACTAAACCTACCACGGTGTTCCTCGACAAAACCACTATCGACGGGGCCGCGCGTATCACTTTCGCATGCGGTCGCGACCCCGCCGAGGTTTCGGCCCGCCGTATGAAACGGCAGGCCACTACACGAAAGACCTACCCTATTGGCACTTCTATCACTATGGTTACAACTCCTGTCGTTTTTTTTAGACTACGCTTAAATTGTTTTCCAACTAGATAAAATCATCGAGGTGTAGCTAATTTTGATTTAAGGATTTCTTGATCTCCTTTATTAGTTTATGTATTATTTAGTACATATATCCTTACTTTTAAAGTTATCAATGTATATTTCAAGCCTATTTAAATTTTACTACACAATGTCAGCCATAGGCAAGCCCTTGTGTAAAGTAGTTATAGATGTACATAGATAGAATGGAAGAAGATAAAGTAAAGGTGGATGTATGTAATGACATGGAAAAAAAAGAAGTTAATGATGAGATGGTGACTGCTACAGATATTTGGTTAAAGTACAAACTATGGCGACCACAATTCAATTGGGATGTTATTATATTACTCCATATACCTCATAGAGTAACAGAAGCCTTGATCAACGCATATCAAAACACACACAATTTTTTTGTAGTAATACTTAGTCTAAAACTCTGTCCAGTAGATGCCAATAGTCTCGTTATATATTACGTGGGATTTAAAACCATAACTGGCGAAATGTGGGTCTAATATATAGGTATATATTAGACCCACATTTCGCCAGTTATGGTTTCGTCTCACGCTTACATTCTTGATAGCATAGGCAGGGGCCTATGCTATCAAGAATGTAAGCATGAGACGTGTGAAAGTCCACGATCTCTAGAAAGAGGTTCTAGGTATTCTTACCCTGACTCCTCGCTAAATTTGAACAGCGTACTTCGATACACTCATATCCTTTACGACATTTTTCGGTCTATCTCTAACACGCAAGCACATGCATTTTTATTACTACGTATTATCATTCTCCAACAGTAGATTAGTTCGATAAAATAATAATACAGAAGTCTTACCACTAACTTACGATCGCATTTCTAATATTAAAGTAATAACATGATACAGGATATAACTAGGAAGAAAATCCTGAAGTAATATAAATTGCGAATATCGCTTGCTACGAACGTCTACGGCTACAGGCTACGCGGCTATGATTCACGTAGAATCGCTACGAGTTTACGCTTCGATTCGCAAGAAAAATCTCCGGCGAAATACATTGCAATTTTTTATTACGATTCCTAGAATTTGTAAGAAAATATATTTAGTTTGTTTTTATTATTTGTACGTTCTCTCTGAGCGCAATGGTCTAATCATAAAGGAGTTTCTGTCGAACATTGAAACAGATTTTATTCTTTCCATTGCGGATGTATCTTACGTATTTTCATGTTTTTTTTTATTTAGACACGTAATTATAGAAAAGCTTTTAGTTTCAAATTACAAGTTTTTATATGTAGTGATGAAAACTAAAAACAGTATAATATTTCAAACGGAAAGATATACATTGACTTGGTACGCAACGATGGGAAGAGTCCGAATGGAATGTCATTGTTGCCTTGGAATATGGGAAGGCCTTTGGTGTAGGACGCAACGTGCGTTGACACCCTTGCTCTATCTCATCTTCCAAGCACCGGGATGTACATCCCATTTTTTATATTTGTTAGTATTATGACATTAACGTAAGCAATTGCGTAAATCGTACGGTTTTGGTTCGATTCCTGGACCGGTTAAGGTTCAGATAGAAATTGAGTTTTTCTAACAGGAAATTTTCATTGGCACAAGTGTCTGATGGGAGAAGTTACAGTCATTTAGTGTCTGATCGTCCTTAAAGCCATCGGAAATATGAGTCATGAACACCTACCTCGTTCTACAATATGGGAATTAAGTATCTTCAAAATATCGCTACAACCTTTAAGCCAGAAGTTTTCATGCGGCTGGAAAACTCTAACCTAGCGTTAGCTCATAGTCATACATACATACATTTTACTATTCCTAAATTTCTACATATTTATCGAAGATAGGAACGATATTCTTTCGAAAGACACGACAACTGCCTGACACCTTGTAGAATCCATTGAAACGAATAAAAGAAAACAAGTAAATCAAACAGAAGAAGCAATAAATTAGTGAAGTAGAAAACAGATGAAAGAAACGAGGGCTATCGCGTTAGAATTTACCACTAGAGATGCTAACGGATAGTAAGGTCTCTAGACCTCATACTCTAAATATACTTTAACAGTAACCTTAAAAATCCACAACTATAACAGCCAAATATGGCTTCTGACAGCAGCTGTGACAGGATTGGACAGGACCTTACTCGCTAATAGCGCCTCCCAGTGAACACAAAAACAATAACCCCTATTGTATCTTGCTAGCAAATACCCGTGATTTGTTTGTGTAAATCACAGGACATTCACGTTTATGGTATACGTACCTATATTGCCAATTTTATTGAACAAAATCGCATGAAATGTGGCTTGTATACATTAGGACCGAGAAGACACCAGATTGTGAGTTCGGTCCTCACACGGGACAAACATTTATGTGACCCACAAATGGTTGTTCTAAGTCTGGGTGTTACATGTCTCCCGCGAAACAAGAATTATTCCTAGTGCAGAAGTTGCTTTTTGTATAAAATATAGTGTTTCATAAGAAATAACCAATTATCACTAGGAAGCTCTAAAGAGACTATTATTCATCTTGACTGGAGTGAGTAGGCACTATAAAGATACGTCCTTGAAATTGTCACACAAAGTCAAGGTCACGCGTCCTTGACCTTGAAGAATTTATACAATTAAAATAAAAGAAGTATCCCAAATAAAACCACACAAAGGAACATGTTCACAATACAAGTGTTTAATTTAAGTAGGCATTCACACAAGATAATTGTATTGCGGTGACGTTGTTCTGTGAATTGTGTAGTGGCCTACGTATGTACAATGGGCTCTATTCCATTCCATTGTAATTCGGGGTAAACTAACTTTAGAGTATTTATGTCCTCTTTTAGGGGTACATGTAATTTAAGTGAATAATAATATTCTATCACATACACACAACACCATCTAGCCCAAACTATGCAAGCTTGTACTATGGGTACTAGACAATGGATAAACATACTTATATACTTTTTTTTTGTAAATACATACATATAATACATAGAAACACCCAGACCATGACAAACATCCATGTTCATGCACACAAATGTTTGACTCGAACGAACCCGCGACCTCAGGCGTGGCAGTCGGTTACACTAACCACTACGCCATCGAGTCGTCGAATGATGAATGAATAATGGTGAACAAAGATATTTGACTGCATGGAAGGCCTGGTTTAACGAAGGGGTCAAGAGGTCGTCTCGCTAATGCGCCGGGTGTTGTAGGTTCTATCCTATACGCGACAAATAATTGATTCGCAAATATTTCCCGTGTCCGGGTTTTCTTTGTGTCTGATATATCCGAGACCGGCCGGTCTTTGTGTCTGAAATAGCCGACTCCTAGTATTCTTTGTGTCCGTTGATTGAATATAATATGTAAAGGTCTTCGCAACAAATGATTCAAAACGGAACAGAGAGGTGCCATCTAAAAAAATTTAAAGAGGCATGTGAATTGCACATATAATAGTCTCAGTCTCAATTCACTTTTCGACACACAAAAATTGAATGTCCGAGTAAATTGTTGACATTTTAGTATAATTACTGTCGTTTAAAATTTTCCAAAACAAGGTACCTATGTGTAACGGAAAATATGCCAACAGGAAATAGTGTATTTATTTATAGATACACAGATCACTATAGGTTGTGGATTTGATTTCTGGCTAGGTAAATATTGAGCTTTTTCAGCCTGGCTGTTGGTCGCGTGGCATAAGTTTGTACTTGTGTTAATGAGTGATCATGTGGTCTCGGGTTTAGTGCCGAGTTGTGCTAAGTGTTATTGGGAGTTGTTGTTATTCGTATCAGTGGCGATGATAATAAATATACTTATTTATCTTAAATATGAGTATACGTATTAGCATTCCTTTCTGCCTGATGCCTGCCTTAATAAATTAACGTCTAGTTAAAAATAATGGTCGAAAGACAATAACGTAACTTTACAAACTTGAAAATTAATAAGTTTTATATTTAAAGTGAAAAATATGCCATTTATAGTTTTTTTTTAAATCTTCTTCTTTTTATGTGATTAGTGGCCAATCTGTTGTCAAGAGTTGTTCAAGCCGCCCGTAGGCCTCTGACATGGCTTAACGACTGCTGTCAATTTGACAGCAACCGGACCGACTTTATACGTACCCTCCGAAGCACGGAGACGCTCAGATGAAATACCACTAAGCGGACACCCATAAATTTTTTTAACTTGGTCGTTTGCCTTGACGCATCCCCCTCCGCGGGGGCGGGCGGAGGGGTTATGTCGGACTCGCCGGGGTAAAAGATAGACGTTAAAATGATAATGTACCTCCCGGAATACCGACTAAACCTACCACGGTGTTCCTCGACAAAACCACTATCGACGGGGCCGCGCGAATCACTTGCGCATGCGGTCGCGAACCCGCCGAGGTTTCGGCCCGCCGTATGAAACGGCAGGCCACTACGCAAAGAGACCTACCCAAAGGCACTCACTAACTTAATAAACCCTACAGTCTCCCCCTAGAGGGAAGACGGACTCGAAACAGAGCTAACCCACGGCGCTGGGATGCCCAGGCGGGGCAAACCGCCAAAGTGTGCAGCGCCGTGTCCTCAACAACGTCGCGGCAGTCGCCACAGTGGTGACAACCAGGCGTCTCTTGCCGGCGTATACGACACAGGAACTGGCCAAAACAACCGTGGCCAGTCATTACCTGTGTCAGCCGGAAGGTGAGGGCGCTATGCCACCTCTCCAGCCACTCCTCAAACACGGGACTTACCGCCACGATCGTGACGTGCCCGAAGCGGTCACCCATCTTTAGACTGACCGCACCCAACGTTACTTAAACTCGCTAATCGTTTACCGATCAGTGAATGCAACTGGCTATGAGCCAGTAATTAATAATAATTAGTATGTTATTTCCTTTAAATTATTTTTACTTGTTAGATTATTCTTTTTCCTATTCAATATTTAAATTTAAAAATGGTTTATTTCGATATCATAGTTTCAATTATACTTCAGACTCTTCAGACATAAAAACTAAACATTATAATATAGGAATTATGACGTTCCGTTCACAAACTTCATTTGAGAGCACAAGATATTCGTTATAATTTGTAAACAACTATAGTACAAAGCGATCTAAATACATTTATTATACCTACTTAAATATCTCTGGACACTTGCCCAAGTAAATGTTTCGTAAGTCAAATGCGTATTAATGCAGCTATTCATTATCTCCTCAGAGAATCTTCATCTTTTGTTAATCTAATGTTGACCTGGTTCCATAAAGGCTTGTATCCATCCATCCTTATAGTTACTTCCACCACCACACCATTCCTGTACATTAAAAATAAATACAACGGTAATGAATGATCTCGGCACACATTCTCTTGACGCCTTAAAAGAACGAGATTGAATATACAAAAGCCTCCTAACAAAGGTCATTCGTTATCTTTGCAAGGAATTCGCTGTCATTTAGACCCTTAAGGAACCGCCGCCCGTTCTAATTTCAGCCTTATCTTATGCCATACGCAATCCTTTCTCGTCTGGCAGGTAGATGTTGACACATCTCGTAACGATACTTCTGGAAGACAATAAAGGAAGCGCTAGTAATGTATCGATATTCGATTTATATGTATGTAACGTTTAAATGGGCTTCTTTACTTTCATGTTGGTTAACCTCTTTTGTGAGCGGAATGGTTAACTGTCATGGGATAAATTGTACGTGAGATGATTTTGCATATTCTTACCTGCACGGATAGCGTAGCGGTTTAAGTGATCGCCTCACCGCTGCCACAGCGCCGAGTGTTGAGGATTCGAATCCCAAACGTGAAAATTTGTGTGATCCACAAATGATTGTTCCGAGTCTGGCTGTTCTTTGTGTCTGTTGTTTGAATGTTTGTAAAGTCCCCCGCGACACAGGAGTTATTCCTAGTGTCGATGTTTTTTTTTTTTAAGCAACTTTAGTAAAATTCTGTTTCTACGTCGCTATTTTATTAAGTAGTTTCAGGATGAGTCGTTGATGATTGAAAAGTACAAACTGGTTGATTGGCGAAGAGAGCAATTTTTCTTTAGTTAAGTAGGTACTTTGGTAAAAGAAGAGGAAGCGTAGATAGACGATTGAAAGTTTCTCATACGCCTCTATCAGTAACACTATCTTAGCTTAAAATCCAGATAATTATTTAACACTAGATCTTGCAACGTTACGTTATAACGTGTATGCAAAATTTTATGGTGATCGATCCAGTAGTTTAGGCTTTAAAGCGTAACAAACAAACCAGCAAACTCACATTCGCATTTATAATATTAAGTTAGGATTACAAGATTTTATTCGCGGTTACGCTCGCGTAAATATTTATCAGTTGGGTTAGATTAGTAACAGTATTTTTTCTGAATGAAAGGTGCCCTGTGTCCTTTTTTATTGCCCCAACAACAAATACACTTTCATAATGATCGGTCGAGTAGTTAATGCGTGAAAGCGTAACAAACAAAGAAACAACCCTGACAAATATAATATGCAGTCTTGTCTGGTTAGACGGAAAACAGATTTTAGCATGCATATAACAAGATTAGGTTTTTGCTAACTGCACCAAACTCGTTTCCTCTCGTTGCATTAGTTCTCCTTACTTTTATTAGAATTATAATACATCTCCTAAGATATCAGCATATTTTAGATATGTATATTTATATCTCTTCCAGATATATACCGTATAACATTTGCTTGAGAAAAATATCTAGTGTAGTGGGTATAAGAATATTTATTTGGTTATTCAGTTGACGAGCACGGAGTAGGGACGTTCCAATACCCTTGCAAGTGATCTTTGCAAGGTCGACATTGACGAGTGATCCTGTTGGGTGGAAGGAAGCTGTCAAGATGCCTCCATGACACGCATTTGGTGCTGTTTTCCAAGTAACTTAACGTATTTACGTTTTTCTTTTTAAAAAGATGACATCTGCACTAGGCTTCATTCCAATATCGTGAAGGACTTTACAAACATGTAAAAAACGGACTCAAAGAACCTGGATGTTATTTCTCAGAACAAATATTAGTGGTTCACTCAAATTTTTGTTCCGTGTCAACACTCGGCGCCGTGCCTGTGGCGTGGCGATCACTTAAACCACTACGTCTTCTGTGCAGTCAGTCAATCAGTCTTCTAAATATGTCTAGTTTACTGACTATCTAAAGTAGACTTGGGCAGGTAAAACATTCTTAGCACTTTTTCTAACAAATAAATAATTTTGAGGGATGGGTTCCTAGAATAAGGTGTTATCCATTAAATTGGTAATTCACAAGACACTGGTAAATAAATGGACGTTTTCCGCCATTTCTTTTCAAGAGGTTCAACTTTCAAACAGTAACAAATAATAATAATAATAATATTCTACCACATACACACAACACCATCTAGCCCAAAGTAAGCAGAGCTTGTACTATGGGTACTAGAGAGTGGATAAACATACATATACTTTTTTTTTGTTAATACATACATATTATACATAAAAACACCCAGACCAAGACAAACATCCATGTTCATGCACACAAATGTTTGACTTGTGCGGGAATCGAACCCGCGACCTCCGGGGTGGCAGTCGGTTACACTAACCACTACGCCATCGAGGCCAACATGGATGACGAAAAGACATGGATTTTAGATTTCAATTTGTGAGATCTGGCTGACGAGAAGAGCTTCAAGAAAATTCGATATCTATGAAATTGAATGGAGGTTTTCAATACTTGAAGTCGTTATTTGAAGTTGTTGCAAGAATGGGGTCGAGTGGCCAATTGATCGTGGTTAAGCACCT
This sequence comes from Catocala fraxini, assembly GCA_930367265.1. Classification (NCBI taxonomy): domain Eukaryota; kingdom Metazoa; phylum Arthropoda; class Insecta; order Lepidoptera; family Erebidae; genus Catocala; species Catocala fraxini. The sequence continues at coordinate 12,082,446 of OV884049.1, read as the reverse complement.
AACGAGTAGGAACTAACTTGGATGTGTGCCATGAAAGAGCCTTTGTGCAAAAATAATTAATGTAGGCCATTATATACAGGTGAGATTTGCAGGCCGTTGCGGAAAGCTAAACATGTACATTTTATTGTATCTAACGTGTAATCGAAGGATTAAAATATTCATACACTAGATTATGTCCACGGTTGGCTCGTGTCGATATAGGTTATGTAAAAAAAAATCTATGCCTGGGGAATAGTACTTTTTTCTAGACGAATGATCCCTTTGTCGTTTTCTATATCCCTAACAACATGTATACGAAATTTCGTAATGTACGGTCGAGCAGTTGAGGCGTGAGAGCATAACAAACTCACAATCGCATTTATAATATTAGCTAGGATACATATATAGATATCCTCATACCGGTTTATCTAAATGGATAGACAGAAATATATAACATAGTTTAAGGCCTTCGTAGGCCTGTCGCCATATCATAGTCTCTATGGTATAGTCAATACGTTTACGTTTTATCTTTACACAGCACAGTTTATACACAAAAACGTAAAACCAAATCACTTGAACCCGGAAATAAAACACATCACATATCATACGAATACCCACAGAACCCACGGGAATAAGCCGACTTTAAACAAACAGAAATCGTATTCGGATTGAGAGATCGAACACATTGTACTACTATACGTATAGGGTGAGAGCTGATGACCTCAATGTGTTGAACGTTATATTTGTGGTTTAAAACAACTTTGATATCTTACTTATTCTAGTAATATTGTACATGTTAAAGTTTGTGTAGCTGTTTGGAGGTTTAGGGATTATTTATTTATTTGGCTCAAAAACAAGGTACAATCAAAAAGAAGTAGAAAATATAAAACCAGATTGTAGGTCTAACTATAATAACAATAATCATTTTTTTTAAATTCTGTTTTATTTAGAGGTCTAGGTAGGTAGAGGTATTTAGGTTTTACCTTATAAAGGTATGCCAGCCTCATCGTCCCCTAAATTACATTTGCCTTATATTTAATTATATGCTTACCTTATTACTATGAGGGAGAGGCAGACAGTGCTGCAGATACCATGTCATAAATACACCTTGCTGCCGGCGATAAAGGTTCTGACAAAATCAATTATTTAATAATTGATAAATTATCAACGCGCCTATCTTTTTTTAAATAATTCTGTAAAACGTCGTCGTAAAAATTACAAGATCGTTTGAAAATCAAATAAACTGTGTATTCAAACTAGACTCTATTCTACCTTTTCCAAACATTTGGAACTTTAAACAAGAATCTATATGTTTTTCCGACGAATTGTGTTTAGAAGCAGCTTTGTGAAAATTATTTAAAGCCGAATATCCATTATAGGTCCAAACATTACTTTTATCTTGTTTTGAAAATAATATACACGGAAAACAAAATAGTTTACTTGTGTGTACACAGCCCGGTAGCCAGCTATAAATATCATAATACTTTTTATTAAAAGAACGTGTCGTGTTACCTTTCTGTTGTTTTAGATCTAAATCGCGAATACAGCGTCCCAGAGAAATTATTTTATTTTTGTCATTAAAAGACAACGTCGAGAAAACACCAGTTTTTAACTTATTTAAACACACATCACCAACACAGATCTCACAGGTATAATTTTCCATAATTTACAGTAATTCCGGTAATTTACTAATTATTTAGTTATCAATTACAAAGCGCTCAAAATCCCCTCGACAGCTCTGTGAAATAATTAATAATGGCGTACAATGCTATATTGCTAAAATAATAGGCCTATAATAAACAACAATTATGACGTCTTTGACAACTGTTTAAACTAGTTGGATTATCGTGGAAGCAGAGCTTACAGTCGGCGAGCACACACGTGCATTTTACACACACAAGCAAAATATTTGTCTTAAAGACAGCGTAATCGATTGACGTTTAAATGTGTAGCGAATAAGCACAATTAGTTGTGCTTCCAGACACCTCAGTGGTGTGGCGCGTCGATCGATAGCAACACTCATTAATCTCTATTTGTTTAGTAGTTCGCTCAAGGACCAAAAGATGGCAGTGGCACAAGCTCTTATTGTTATTCAGCTTGTAGTATTTAATAAATAGATTTCGATTATATAGATTTACATAGGCCAGCGGACTAGGGTATGCAGTGCTTATTTGCTTGTATGAATCGCACGCGCCTGAGTTAGGATTCCACTTTATAATAAAAGTATATATAAGTGGCTAAGAAGCATACGGCTCGCCTGAAGGTAATTGTTTACGGTAGCATATAACCGCTTCCAACACCAATAGTTGCAGACTCTAAAGGAAATTTTATTAAAGATGGGATAAAAGAAAAGCTAGTTAGAGGGAAGTACTTCCTCAAGTGAGTTATATATTCACTAAGTAATGAAACTACGGGCTCTTTGACTCGATAAATAGAGTTCACGCCAGAAAAAAAATGTTTAACTTAATAACCTTGTGTAGTTACTGCGGTGGAATATGACGCCCGCACTAGGTGTAATTCCTGTATCGCGATAATCTTAATGAACATGGTAACAACGGACTCAGAGAGACTTAGAACAACTATAAGTCTACACCATTTTTTTGGGGCATCTATAGACGCTGTGCTGTCAGCAGAAATTCTTTGCCTCTTACGTTAGAAACTGTCTTAAGGAGTTATGTGTTGTGTTTGTTCGTGTTGAAACCAACATGTCTGTAAGTTCTTCATAACGTCTTCGAAGATATGTGAAGTCTACCGAACCGCACTAGGCCAGCGTGGTGGACTATGGCGTATATCCTTCTCACACTGAGAATAAGCCTGAGCCCACCAATAGGACAGTTTAAAACAGGGTTGATATTTTATTATAGAAAGACACTGAACCTCGTCCAAATTTAATCACTGCAGGCAATTGCGCTAGCGCTCTCATTTGCCCCACTAGCATTTACTAATAAGGTAAACTTACTTAGCTCTGCTTTAAACTATTAAAACCCCTATTATGCAACACTCTATTCAGCTGTATTTCGGCGGCACCACTGGTTTAACAAATTTGCTAGTAAAATTACCTCCGACGGGTAACAAAATTTTCTTTAAATCGGATTAGTAGGTCACTTGCTCGAAGGTAACATTTACATGAAGATAAGCGTATTAATTTGGGCACATTTTAGATATATCTCATTTGAAAGTATGTAATGTCAGATCTTTATGTACCTGTCCCACTGCTGGGCAAGAGCCTTTTGTCAGTGTTGCAAGGGTAAGTCCACTACGCTGACCCAGCGCGGATTAGTAGATTGCACATATCTTCGACACAATTATTAAAGAGAACTCTCAGACATGCTGGTTGCCTTAGCCGTTAAAGCGAATAATAATTAACTATTTAACACGCACATAACTTCGAAAAATCCGACAAGCGCACCTTAGCATCGAACTTGAGACCTCTGTATGGCAGTCCAACGGTATCCCAATAGGCTATCGCTGTGAAAAAGTATATCTTTTACATACTAGTCAGGCAGCAAACAAGCACACGACCACTTTATAATACCCCCATACTACAAGATATGATCGCAGTCAGGCAACCTTGTGGTATGTTCCTGCAGTAAATTATCCGATCTCCGTTGTGCTGTCAGCAGAAGGTCAACAGTACGGCAGCACAACGACACCTTTATTCAAGGATCAATAACGCACTTGTATAAATTACTCTGGTGGTCGGCAGTTAAGGTAACCGTAGGTTGTAGTAACTATTTACTATTTAGCCGACGTATGCGCCTTTGTGTCCTAATTTACGTTTTACTAAAAAGTATTTTAACGAATCTTTAGTTCTCCATGTGTAAAACCAAAACGTACAAACCGAACCGGAGTCATGTATAAAAGTCACAATGTTACACGCCACGCCAAAATGTAACCCTTTAACATTCAGTCTGCCGTCACGCCAATTCCCGTTCTTTGGTTGCAAGATAAAAAGGATTTAAAGTTCGCCATGTCCTCTAAAATTGTCAGCTAAGATTTATAGACACTTCTAAAGAGCTCGATATTTACTCACAGAGTCTTACTGAATGTCCTTACTTTTTGTTCACTTTCAGAGCTTGTTCTAAATGGAAAAGTTGATTTCTGACTTATAGCATTATAAAAATTAAAGACCCGTTTGGATGTCACAAGCAACTGATGTATTAGAAAAGGTACACGCCTCAAACTAAGGTTAAACCAAAAGGTTTATACAGTTTATAGATCTCTCTCTGTCTCTATTATTCTATATCTTGAACTATGTAAGATAAAGCGGGATGTCCGATATATACATACATATTTTGTATTGTTACTGGTCAGTTCACACCTTCAATACAATACTATATGGACTCGTACGTCTACAATTAAAACGTAAATAGTATATCCATATCGTCAACAGTTAACGTATTTGTAGATCCGTTTCATACACATTATATACAAAAAATATAAACTAATGTATCTTATGTATGTATCTTATGTGGGGGCCATTCAGTGCAGACCGGCGACACTTCGACCCAGTGGGATCTTTTGTGTCGACACTCTCCCAATAACGACTGCTATAGATGTTCATGGCAGCCGGGACCGACGGCTTAACGTGCTCTCCGAGGCACAGAGCAGGCGATAATTGTCAATCAATACGCACATAATTTCGAAAAGTCATATAACTTCCGAACGTCAGAGGTGCGCGACGTGGGTTCGAACCCGAGACCCTCTGCATTGCAGTCTGTTGGTCTTCCCACTGAGCTATCGCTGCTGTACTAAACTAATAGTTCTTGTGTAAACAAATACAACATGTCACAGATATAACGCACAACCTCAAACACCCCAATTAGATTATTAAATCGTAATAATAATATAATCATTAAAATGTTACTTTTATGTACTTAAATATTTTAATTTAACGAAGTAGTTCTCCTTATTGTGCGCAGATAGTATGGGTATATTACAATAAATCTAACATTATTGCCTTTATTGCATCAAAAACCTTATTACCTTGAATTATGATACATTTCCGTTTATTTCAGCTGTTTAACAAATGGGTGACTATAATTTAATTCGTTTTAATTATTTTAGGGATAAAAAATTACCTATATTAAAAATTGCTGGAATTGATTCAGTAGCCGATTTTAACCAACCAATTTCAGGATGTGCGTTTATTATGTTACATGTTGTATACATATATTTCAATAAAAATATAAGATATTTGAATTTAATCTAATATCAGTTGTAATTAGCTCTTAAATTCTATTAAAACTGTGACCCACGTGAAAGTCTAACGGAAAGACCGTTGAACTAACTGACTTTTCGATATTATGCAGATTTACATAATATTGTCTTCTATTTACGCGAATATTATTCATTGAAATTAAACTGCTATATACGGATTTTATCGCGTTGTTTATTTGACAATTTATTACAAAATTTTAAAAAATTTTACACTACTAAGTACTACTATTAAACTTTACTAATTTTTAAGCTAATTAAATTATTATTAAACTATTTAGATTTAATTTATTTTTACACTTTCCCCGACGTTTCGGTTGCTTTTCAGCAGCCATGGTCACGGGGAGACTAAGATGGCAGTTGTCTCAATGTTCCAGTGTAGTTATTTCAAAGTACCCGAACATAATTTAATCATTGGTGTTTCTATTTACGCAGAATGAGCTCAAAGTATCATGAAGTCTAGCTGTGGTTTGCTTCTTCTTGGGTTTGACTATTTGTATTACTGGATCCCAAGCTGGTGGTACATTCCAACCATCTTCTCTATTAAAATTAGGATGTTTTTTGATTTCAATAGCCTCGCGAAGCATCCTTGGTAGGAATCGGTGTTCTTTAGCGAGAATCTGTGGTTTGTCAAATCTCAGGTAGTGGTTGGTCCCCTGTTGCACATGTTCACACACAGATTTAATAATAATTGTCGCTTGCTGTAAGTAACAGAAATATAGTGAAGATAGGAAAGGAAACCGCCTCCGTAGCGCAGCGGTTCTAAACACAGCAGGGCAGATATTCCTCGTTATTTACGTGTCATGAGTTTCTTTGTTGCCAATTGTGAAAACTTGGGTTCGATTCCTGGGTCGGGCAAAGTATTATTATCTTTGCAAATTCTAAGAAGCAACAACGAGTCTGAGATGTTTACCCCTTCAAAGATATGTAATCGATATCATATACAATTACCACTAGCTGAAAACCGCCAACATTTTTGACTAAATATTAATTTAAAGTTGGGTAAATAAATGCCAGATAGCAAATGCAGGTGCCCCAAACATTAATGAAAATATCAACAGTTGTGGAGTTGACATACTCGCCATTATTTTGATTTCCCCAGACGCGAACCTGGTTACACGTTACCTTACTAAGTTGTATAATCTCGTTTTTACTACTGCTATATTTATTAGTAGACTAGCTTTCTCACGCGGCTGCGCTCGCTCGAAAACATCTCTTTTTCTGGATAAAAGGTACCCTATCTCCTTTTCTGTTCCCCTGACAGTTTGGCATTATGCAAAGTTTTATTATGATCGGTCATGTAGTTAATGCTTGAAAGCGTAACAAACAAGAATACTCATATTCCCATTTATATTGCGTAGTGGTGTGTGTTCAATCCCCATACAAGTCAAAAATTTGTGTGATCCACAAATAGTTGTTACGAGTCTGGTATATTTTTGTGTCCGTTGTTTGAATGTTTGGCAGCACAGGTGTTATACCTAGTGCGGGAGGTGTCTTTGTTAAAACTAAAACACTGAAATAATATATAAGGATTTTGCCCGCGATATCATACGTATAGAATGTGAAGAAAGTACCCATATTTTCCTTTCTTAGTGTGTAAGAAGAAGCTGATATACACACATAATACACGACTTTTAGACGGCGCAACAAGATAAAACATACATCAGATTTTAAGTTAGACCTTCAGTACTACAACTGTGAAAACCACAAACCACACCTAGACTTCACAATACTTTGAGCTAATTCTGCGTAAATAGAAACACCAATGATTTAATTATGTTCGTGTACTTTGAAATAACTACACTGGAACATTGAGACAACTACCATCTTAGTCACCCCGTGACCATGGCTGCTGCTGAAAAGCAACCAGAACGTCGGGGAAAGTGTAAACTTAAATATTAATAGATTTAATAATTTAATTTGCTTAAAAATTAGTAAAGTTTAATAGTACCTAGTAGTAGTGTAACAGTTTCTAAATTATGTAATAAAGTGTCAAATAAACAACGCGATAGTAGTTTAATTTCAACATTTTATTCATGTATGAATGGAATGGAGTTCGCGTTTAAATTTAAAGCGTTATTCGAATGTACTTTCAGCTAGTAATATACTTGTGTTTGTAGTTTTATTCGAGTGGATTTCGAATACTGTTGTGGGATATGAATTAAACATACACAGCCTTTAATGAGGTGGGCAGATGTGTATTATACTCATATATCGCCAATTATGTTTTAGGTCCCACTTAAATGAGGATCTATTTTATGACCCCACATTTCTCTAACTACGGTTTTTGGCCTCACGTTATAGTAACCGAGCCTTTTACCGTTCATCGAACACAGTTCCAGACGCCAAGCTACTGAAACTTGTTCAACACAAAACCTGTATATATTGACCGACTCAAGAATCTGAATATTCTTCTTCTTCTTTAATTTAAGAGCGTAACTCTTGTCGGTGAAGTAATCGCCATGTGTATGTCTTCTGCTTTTCTTTTTATCTCTTAATACGACTCTACTCTCACCTTTTTGTTCACTTGTTGGACAAAGTTACGTCTCCTACTTCTTCTAAGATGGTTTTAACCAATATGTCGTGTCGTGTCAAGTGTCCAATTAACTTTTCGCTCCATTTGTCTATTGTTCTCATCGATTGTCTTTCCTCATTAACCATACACTTCTTTATGTGTTTCTTTTAGTCCAGCTTATCCTTCTTTTATCTTTCTCCAACATTTTTTATTGCAAGGTAAATAATATGCTTTGTAATTATTTAGTCTTTTATGAATGTCGTACCAAAATTCTGCTCAGAATTAAACATCACTAAGAACAAATTATCTCACAACTAGTCTCTGCTTGCAACGCCTTTCTCTCAAAACAAGCTTAGTTTTCACCACAATACCGGTGAAACGTTTTTATCACTAATTAAAACCGCATAGCACTGTTTAAATTAATACCAAAACAGCGTAAAATTTCAAACTGTAATTAAAACTTACTAACACCAATGAAATAAACATTTCAGGGACATCTAGAAGCTTCGAGAATACTGCTTTTAGTCCCTAAGCGAGGGAGTGTCCTAGAATTGTATTTTTAATTTGTCTTTGTCAAGAAGTGAGTGTCAAGGTTTTAGTAGGGTTTATTTTCCAGGTTGGGTGTAGGTAATTAGGGTGAGCGCAGAATTAAATAAAACATCGGTCAACAGCGCCTCGTGTTCGTATAGTAAGAATAGAATTAGATTTTCTCACAGCTTCGCTCGCGTTTTTGTAGATTTTGTCAATAAATGTCCATCAGTCGGGATCATTATTTTTCTGGATGAAAGGTACTTAATGGATATATTTCATGTAATTATGATATTTCCTTTATATTATTAGACCTCCACTACAATTTTAACCAGACCCAAGCCTAGTTTTAGAAAAATGCAGTGGCATATAGTATAGTATATTTAATCATACAAAATTAATTTTATTGATCTACTTTCATTTGATACCCTCGTTTTATTTTAATATTTAGATAAGGCAATTATAAAATTGCTTGGCATGCATGGTACAATATCAAAACCAATCCTTGCTCTTTTAGCTTGACGATGCTTGTCCGTCCGCGTAACAAGTTAATATTGTGAAAGATGCGGGACATAAGTATAAATAAAATAAAAAAGTTTTCTTAAGGGTATTTGTGTTTTTATTTATTCTTGTATAAAATAAGCCTTCGAAAATATAGCTAGAATTAAAATCAACGCCATGTATAAGAAAGCTTATTTCAGTATCTAAAATACACATGACAACCAAAATCGTCTAAAAGTTAGACTTAGTTTTATATGTAGACCATTTGCACGTCAAGTTAGACAAGGTGGTAAAGACTACATTAACAAAATGGAAGTACCCATTTAAAAAGTTTGGGAATCATTGGACTAAAGTAGAAAGGAATCTTCATCGAATCTCAAAGTTAGGAGACAAAATTTTATGGTTCACACACTCGGAATTAGACTCACAAGTTAATGTTTTGGCGTAAGCAGAGAAGCCTTTTTGTGGTCGATGTGTGGTTAAAAGTTTGGCAACGTGTTGCTCAAGACTTTATTTGTAACGAAAATTACTTCACCAATGTTGTTTTTAAGTAGGCGTATGTATTTTCCCTTTCAAAGTTTTCTCACGAGGTTAATAAGGAAATGAGGCGAAAATAATATTTGGAAGTTGCTTTAAGAATTTCGGTATTGTTGTACTTTGCTTTACTTAATGTGAATATGTTAATGTATAGATATGTATGCTAGGAACGTGTTTGCTATAGAGTTCTTAATGTATAATGAATGAGCTTTTAATTTTGTGTGAATACGTAATTTTTGTTTTGTAATAGTAATCTGTATACAGGGTTATTCTATACCATCAGTATAATGCGTGGTTAAAAGGAATTACACGATTTCAAAATCACCCTGTAGTAATTTATACAATATGAAATAAATTTTATAATAATTTTCATGAAGTTACTAGATTGTCACACTATTGTATCAAGTTTAAAACCTGTTAAGTTGAATCGCCGTGGCACACCGGCAGCCAGACACAATATGTTTTCAATTATATCTGTTATATGTATGTGATATTGTATTCCAGGAATTGACGGGTTTAGCGAGCCATCTGCACTTTTTTGTTTTATATAACCTAGTTGGCATTAAGCATACAGTCTCCCTGATAGTAAGTCGTTACCGTGGCATATGATCACTTATTTTGCTACTCAGTATCATAGTAACAGGCGTATTACTCGCGGGTTATCGCCTTGCAGGGTTAATTTTTTGTGTTCTTGTAGGTCATTATCCTCTTGCCCTGGTCCCAATTTATGTAGGGCGGCGCAGTATGTCCTTCGCTTCCATACTTCTCTGTCACCCGTCATCTGATCATTTACCCCTTTTCCTGTCATATCCATCCTCACACAGTCCATCCAACTTTTCCTTAGCCTTCCTCTCCCTTTTCGTTCCTCTACCCTCATATCCATCACTTGCTTACCTACATACGTATCATCTCTTCGCATAACATGTCCACACCAAGCCAAACGATTTCCTTTCACCTTCTCGTCTATGGGCACCACTTTCAGACTACCTCTTACGTATTCATTCCTAATTCTGTCCATTCTCGTCACTTTTGTGTTCTTGTAGGTGTACAAATAAAATACTTCGTGGTAGATGTGGATATATATTTACTGGTACCAGTTATAAATAAAACATATTGAGCTACGACCTAACTCAGTGGCTGCGGAGAGACGAGTCTTAGCATATGCTCTCCTAACAGCACACTTAGTATACACTTCTGTTACATCCTCAAAGGAAAATAATTAAACATAGGAAGAAAATAAAGTATGTACTAGTAGAGGACCCTCTGGAACAGTATCACTAGCAACTTTGACGCCTACTATTTGTAAGATCATAGTATTTTCCGTCGAGGCAGCTTATTTATAGCGTCACAAAATAATTGGCAAAGACACTATCACTCGTATCTACAATTCTACATAATTCATGTTTGTTCTGAAATAATTTACATGCTACACAAGTTGCTTGTTTTTGTAACTGACTGTGCGAATGACACAATATAACGAAGCACGTAAAACAATGCTCGACGAACTGTTTATGTATTCATATTTTTGTTTTTCTTCCTCAGGCATATGTTGGTTTTGCTTATTTTTAAAGTAAGGCTGTGATTTCATTAAGGAGATACTGTGGAGAACGTGTTGATTGCACATATTTAATCAAATTGAATATATAAACTTGAAGAACACAACAAATTGTATTTTCTAATAATAACGTTTATATTTTGAACTTATATAAACTTTATTATACGAGGTTTCGCATTCGCTTTAGGATAGCCTATATTTCCTTTTTAGAGTTCAAAATCGGTGCAGCTGTTCAGCCTTAAAATCGTAACAGACAAAATTACTTTCTTGTGTATAATTTAATCAGTCATCTATGCGCATAAGTTTGTGAAATCGATCATGCTACGTAAAAAATAACAGTACCCAACACAATAATTAACTGAACGGAGCTGATCCAGAGATGAGAGCAGAACTTCACGCTGGAGTTAACCTGCGTCTTAAGCCACAGACACACTAGCTCTGGTTCAAACAACCTTCTCCCAACGTTCAGAACACCAAATGACTCCACATGAGTAAAGTATAAATCATAGATTATGCTTCAATGTAAACGCACACAGGCAGGACTTCTTACAGAAGTGCCTCAACTTATCAGTCCCTGTAAACACTACAAACTTCGTTCGTAAAGTAAAGCCATTTAAACTTATGTAGGCTTTCCTTATAATAAAAACTGCATGCATTTTATATAACATCATACAACCAAGAGCAGCTCTCTTTTCATGAATTATTTTTCAAGTTTGTCGATGCATAGTTTTGTTTGGATTTATTTGATACCTATTAAGTTTTGTAGCTTTATGCAGTTACGATAAGCATATATCTATAAATTACATCTATACTAATAGGTATTATAAAGAGGAAAGATTCGATTTTTGTTTGTTTGTAAGTGTTTAACTCAAAAACCACACAACCGTTTATAAAAATTCTTTCATCATTAGAAAGGTATATTACCACTGAATAACATAGAAAATATTAAAAAAAACTTTTTTATTAATTACCTGGGTTAAATCAGACATACGTGCCCCAGTGATTCGCGCGGCCCCGTCAATAGTGGTTTTGTCGAGGAACACCGTGGTAGGTTTAGTCGGTATTCCGGGAGGTACATTATTCTTATTCCATCTTTCTTTTACCCCGGCGAGTCCGACATAGCCCCTCCGCCCGCCCCGCGGAGAGGTATGAGTCATGCATTACCCCACGTTAAAAAATAAATAAAAAAAAGGCCTACGTGCTCCAGTCGATAACGTGCCCCACTCACAAAACTGACAGATGCATTTTGAATTTGGCGGTAATTTGATCCGTACGGATTAGTGACACAAGTATGGCGGCGATGTAAACAACTCAGCGCTGTTTTTTAATCGTTTTAAATAAGAAAAAGTGATCACCATGTATGTATGATAGTCTGAATTTGTTTTGTATCTGGTATAATATTAAGTCAAAGTGATCGATTCATATTCTTTCTAGTTTTTAAAATTTTATTCTAATGCTAATTCTTTTTCTCTTTGAACTTTATATGCCTAGAATTGCGTTTCGCTTTTGCCAAACGTTTTTTATCGTAATCAAGTGGGATGCATTACCCCAAACATTGAATGTGCCCCTGGTGTGTATTATTTTTATGTTTTTATTTTAAGTGTTTCTGATCTGTTTCTGATTATATTTCAGAAAAATGGGGAAGAAAAGCTACAGATCCAAGAAAATGGTCAGAAGAAAATATGAAAAAAGCAATAGAAGATGTCTTAAGCAAGAAAATGGGAGTTAATGAGAACAATTACCTTTTTTTGCCGGGTCCTTCCACATCTTCAATAAATCAGAATGACCGAATTTCACACGCTTCTGTTGTTTTACAAGAAGAAACACCAACCAAGACCTTACAAGTAGTGAGACCATTTCCTGCTATTCGCCATAAATTAAGTAAAAGAAAACAGAACGTTAAGATTTTGACATCAGAAAGTCATTTAGCAACTCGTAAACTCTTCGAAGAAAAAAAATAAGTCGCAAGAGAAAAAGTGTCTGCCTCATCGGAAAGTGAAGAAGAGTTACAGCTCAGTGACTCGTGAAGAATGTTCCGATGAAAACGAGAAAACTTGTCTAGAATGTCTCAATTCTTCCTCCATACGAAGAAGAAAAGTGATTGGATTCAGTATTTGCAGGTTACATGAAGATTGCTCAAACTTTCTGGAGAAATGCCACAAGTGCGGTGGTAAAAATAAAGGAAAGGAAAAAGAAAAAAGTCGAGAAAATTAAAGGCTTTATTGGGGCACATATGCCTGATGTATCCGTGAAATGTGCCCCACCCTAGACTTTAAGAAATCGTTGATCTCAGCTGTTTTAATTATTTTTAAGGAGATGCTTTTAGTTTTTATTATGCATATTGAGTCAGAGGTTTAGACTAATTACTTTAATAAACATTTTTAAATAATACCGTTTGTTATTTCAATTCTTCGAATGGTGGGGCACGATTGCCAGGTTTACTTACTTTTTCGCGAGCGAGAAAAACTAATAATAAATAATAATAATAATATTAGCCCAGTATATTAACTGCCACCCCGCCGAGCACGGGCCTTAAGTGTGAAAAATAAGACTATAGTAAACCACACTGGATCAGTGCAGTTGGCAGACTTCACATATCTTCTAGAACATTATGCAGAACTCTACAGACAATCAGATTTCCTCAAGATATATTATTTATTATTACATGTGCTTGTTTACGAGGTTTAAGAAGAGCTTTATTTTAACGGTAGGTGGCGGCTCGGTGATTTATATTCTTGATATGCGACTACATGCTTAACACTTACCATCAGGTGGGTTGTCAGGTCGCTGGCTCGTCAGCCTACTGGCTGAGCGAGTTTGACGTGGTTTAAAGTAGCACTGGGTATAGTAAAAAAATAAAAACGTCGCCTCTAGACGGCAGCTGAAAAGCAACAACAATATGCTCGCCCTCCATCATTGGGAATCTAAAATATGGCTAGTGGCTAAAATGGCTATATAGAAAGAAAGAAAGAAATCGTGTTTATTTCGTATATGTATATAAACGTTTGACATCTCTCTCTGAGAGACTGTACTGTACATACGAGTATATCCTTACTAATGTTATAAAATGCTAATGTGAGTGTCTTTGTTTTTCGCTTTCACGCTTGAAATACTCGGCCGATCATTATGAAATTTTGCATACTAGTTGTAAGGTTTACAAAAAAGGATAGGAGCGAAGCCGCGGTCAAAAGCTAGTATATCATGTTTTGTAAGCATTATATATCAGCTCTGAATATTTCTTTCTTCTACTTTTATAATATATGTAAAAGATTTGAAGATGTTGGGAGATTTGGATGTCTCAATCTCGACTCAATCACAAAATAAACGGTAAAACGATTTAAATGAAACTTTTCACACAGGTAAAACTTCCTAAACTAAAACATAGGATACTTTTAAACATAGTTCCTTCGGAATTCACGTAAGCGACGCCTCAGGCAAAAATTTGTATAAAATATAAGAGGAACTGGTTATTTTTCGTCCAGTCACTTTATGTGAAAATATTTTTGTATTCAGGCTATATTTCAAGCCACAAACAGATATTACAACATAGTTGTTTGTCGTGTGATAGCCGCAAATATACTCGCTGTAGTATTTGTAATTTACGAGCTTGCTGCCACGCTGGCTTAAGCACCGTATTGTGAGAAAACCGTATGGACAGGATAGGGTTCTTGTCTGAATATTTTATTTCGAACTATTTGGAGCAGAATATCTGTATCTTATTTAGTTGGTACATTGATTGTGAAGTTTTGGTTTATGTTATTGTGGATGGTCATTGATTTGATTTACTGCTAGCTTAAAAGTTATGCAATCTTGCCCTCAGGAAATATTTAGTAACACTATGAGGCGTTGAACTGTGATAAGTAGACGCCAATACTCAAATATAGTTACATTGGATGAACAATTATGGTTGAAAGTTATCGTGCTTATAAAATGACCATCTAGCAAAAACTTAACTACAAATATTCAATTTCCAAAAGAATAGCCAGAAGTGTAGTGCACCCAAATTTTACCAACTGCCATTAAGTAATAGGAGGCCATATTGCAGTCTACTGTGTACATTTCCAGACCTTAAACAGAATTCTTGTCAAAAAATCTTTATCATAATTTCTTTCACGGGCTTACAGCCAGCTTAGCAAATAACCCGACCTATTTAGCATCAAACATAGAGGAAAGATCTACTAAAGAGTTTATGGCTCAAATATGATTATATAAGATAAGAAATGTCAGATTTATCACTTGGCAACCCTCCAAAAAAAGTTAAACTTATCTTTTATTGTCATATTAATATTTGAATAAGTTAGTGGGTACTTGAACACAAAGTGTAACACCCATAATAATACGGGGACTGACAAAAATCGAATTCGTAATTTCGCCAAGTTCTGTTCTGAGAATTCCCAAAATAACGTGACCTGTGCTTTAATCAAACCGTTTACTTCCAGACAGGTCTACAATAACTGGTTCCCTTAACCGAACAGCGAACAAACGTCCATCGTAAATAGGCCTCTCCTTGACATGCAAACATCTACGTTGAGATGTTTCTTCCAATACTGGTCATTTCTTCATATAGGGACGACCATTATAACTTGATATGTGTTTAGCATATATTTCTTGGAATATTAAGGTCTTCAAAAACTGTTCACTCAGGAAAAACTGCGAGCTGAATGTAGGCTATACTCAATTGGCATGAAGCCAAGTAGGGGCTAATTTGTGTAATATGTTGTATAGCGTCGCCAAATATTTTTTATAGAAACTGTTACTTGAATAGGACTGTGTGTTTTTATATGCTATTAATTTTGCTTTCACCAAAATCTTGAAAGGAGCATTAAGTTTTATGAAGGATATAAAGCTGGAAAACTTACTGAAATCGATTTAAAATGTTTTAGATCTTTAAAGTATTATTTAAAAGTCCGCTAAGTGTGATTCTAACATGGGAACCGCCGGTTTCATACTATGAATGGTACGAGCGAAGCTCCGATTTGACCTTTCTTTATTATTTAATATGTTATGCCCGCGGGTTCGCTTGGTAACAGTTATTTTTGTGGAATATTTACCATATGTTTTTTATGTACCCCTGACAACGTGTATGCGAATTTCATGATAATCGGTCGAGTATTTAAGGTATGAAAGCCTAACCAACAAACTGACATGCACATTTATTATATTAATTAGGATTGTTTTATTTTACAATAACCAGGTAACACAGTACCAGTAAATGCAACTCCTTTGCATAAGATCTCAGGTACGATTCGCGGATCCAGCAAAATTATTGTGTTTTTCTGTCAAGGACGAAGTTCAAGTTTTTTGTTTCTCCCGTGGAGTTATTGTACCCTATAACGTGGAACCTAAATTTATTATTATTTAAATGTAAGTAGCTGTCTGGTCAGATTAAAGGACAAAACTTACAGGTCGTCTATTGATACCATTGCATAGGAACAAATCCAGCAGATTTCTTCGTTAGGATTATCACAAACTGAATGCCGCCTTGGTCATCATTCACCAAATCTGAACCAATCACGCATAAATTTCGGGCTTTACGGCAAAAGACCGAAATGCCACGAAAGAGCGGTTCGCATAACAGTTGTCAAACATACGTGGCAGCGTGGCAACGTAGCGGCAGTTTGCCACTTTGAATTGTTCCTAGCCCAAACATTTTTAGTGGTGTAATGTGTTACATGGTCGTCTCACCACTGCTAATTCATCGAGTGTTGTAGGTTGCATTGCCACACAAACGCAAAAATTACGTGTGCCGCAAACCGTTCTACCCATTTAAATTAGTTCTTGTGTCTGTTGTTTCATCGTTTGTATTCTGTGATATAGAGATTATCACATGTGCCATGTTGACGTTACGTTATATGTGCAGTTCCAATTTTGCAGCCAAGTATTGATTAACTTCAATCACGATCCAGCCTTGCATCAATACTGCCAATATTGCTTCAATATTCATAAAACTAACGTACTTTCGAAACACTGGCCGTATGCCAGGGCTCAACTTATAACGGCTGATTTATAATTTAATTAATCTCTATTTTAATTTCAACTCTCGAAAACTTTGTCCCCAGTTATCACTTTAGATTGTCCAAAATTCCACCACGGCCTACTGGGTCGAAATGCCACCAAGTTTCTGAGCAGATATATCCTTTGGGAACTCAGTCATGGAACATTGAATTTCGCTAAAATTATTACGGTTGTTTAACCCTGTCAAGAACAGTCCGTCTTTATGTTCTTTTTGGTTGTAATTTGGCAAAAATATGGACTGCATTGAGTAGAACTTTATAGGGATATAGCAATAGGGTTTGATATTTTTTTCATTTTTGTATAGTACTAACGATCCACCCCGTAATAAATTATACATTTAAACCTTCCTCATGAATCACTCTATCTATTGGTGAAAACCGCATGAAAATCCGTTCAGTCGTTTTTGAGTTTATGGCGAACAGACAGACAGACAAGACGCGGCCAGGGACTTTGTTTTATAATATGTAGTGATAATTAAGTACTTGTTTTAGAAATGGCATCAAATCAGAAGTACAATAGAATATAACGCACACTCTTTCAATCGCGGGTCCATTGTCTTTACTATTGGTCAAGCCCCGTATGTATAATATATAATAGTGTTTTTTTTTGTTATTGTCTTCAATTGTGCCAAATATAGCATTCCTATGTGCACGCAAAATGCTTAAAAAGGAGCACAAAGTTTTCATTTCACATATTAATAAACCAAAAAGTACAACTGGCTTAACCAATGCATAACACTTTAATTACTTATAAGGGCTTAATATAATTTCCGGATACCGAAAAAGCGATAGAAAGTTCAAAGGCTTTGCTAGCTTACAACTTTTTAATAGTAACTGACATGACTTTTTTGAATCGTAAAATACCAGAAAAAACGTTAAATATCAATTTAATTTACAGTTAACAACAAATAAAGAATCAAATATAATTAAAATAATACCCATACTCGTTTATTATAGAACAAACTTACACCGACAGTTAATCGTAATAATCCGATACGAGCAGCAAAAAATAAAAATGGCGGAAAGTAAGGTCCTATTTCGAAGATTTACTAAAGACAGATTGGTATATCATCATTCTGTGAATTTGTCACTATTAAAAAGAGGCTTATCATACCTTACGTTGATATAACATTCGAACTTGTCGATCAGTAATATAGTCCATCTAGGGAGGCTGCAAACCGGAACCACATTTGAGAGCCTCGTAACATCTTGCGGTACGTAATTCGATTCTAGCGGGGAGATTTCGACTGGAATCCTACCGATTGAAGATGGAATCGGACGGCAGTTAAATCAAGGTTTCTAAACATACATAGGTCTGCTGAAATATTACTCTTTTGATAAAGCAGCATGCAGCATTTTAACTATATAAAAAATTAATTCACGCCTTTGTATCGCCGAAAGTGCAGATTGTAATTATGAAGCCGAGTCTTTTTGCATCCTTTGGGCCTATACCCATACTCCTGCTACCGAAAATGTTCTAAATGAAAAACCCAATAACTCTTCACAACACACCCAACCAAATTTAGGACCTGAAGATCAGCCGTAAAGATAAACATATAAATAGAGAACAAAACTGGAAAGCAACGAGACCTAATTTGAATTAATAGTATTGGATTACTTATAAAATTTGTATTCATTTGTTCATGTTTGATGATGGAAAGTAACTACATGATTTGTTAATTAATGTAAACGAAGATATAATATGAAGTTAGGTTAATAGGGCAGGGCAGATAATTTTTTTTTACCATCATGGCTATTCAGTAGCCTCATATAACTAATTAATTAAATGAAAGACTCGATTTAATTTTGATCTTGAGTTGTCGATATCTTTTAAAACTACATAGGTATTATGTATTTCATACATTGAACCACAAGTAAACGATATAAGCGCGGTTCTTGTATCAAAAAACGGGTCGTTTTAACTATGGATAGTTAATTTTTGACACATATTCTATTAAAATATCTCAAATATTCATTGCGGTAATGTTGATTCCATCAAGTTATTAAATATTTCATAATTTAAATAAACGACAATAGAATGAAAATAAATATTGTATGTATGATATCAAACTCAATCGATCGACAGATAGTTAACGTGGAGTTACGAAGATCTTATACACGGTAAAATCCCCGATCCAGGGAAACCGAGGAAAACCCATGAAGCGATAAAACGTAATTAAGCGAGAAAAAAATTGGTTTGGTTCGCACCAAGTAGACATTCGAGATCTCTGCTTACCCATTAGGGATGCGAGTAATTCATGTACATATGTACGTAATTGGATATGATGTTTAATAAACATTGTTAAAGGCAGTAAAGTAACACAACATTTTTACGTAATTAAAATGCCTTATGAACAGAACTACTGAGGAATTTAATAAAGACATTTTATTGAAAATATATTACACAACACATAATTTGATTATACATTGTTCAGTAATTTATAAATGTTGTTCTGTTACATAATACATAAAATAATTGTAAAATCCCTTTGCAGTTTTATTAAAAAAGCGCTTGAAGAGAATATAGAAATATACATACCTGTTAAATCCTAAAATGATGATTCATATGACGCAGCAAGCAAAAGCCCTCGCCTCGTCGCAGCCGCCACACTGTGTTCGACACCCACACACGACATTTGTGTGATCAACAAATAATTATGATTAGTTGGGTGTAGTTGGTGTCCGATGATTGTACAGTTGCCCACGACACAAGCCTTAGGTTATAAAATGCGAAGATGTCTTAAGATTTCATTTCAACTAGAGCAGGCCCACTGGGGAAGTTAGAGTGTCTAGCTGATGGATGGATGCTGAAATTCTACAGAATATAGCATCCAAACACTCTAGTGTTATATCTTCGTAATGATCGGCAGCATTGTTCCATCTGCAGGGCCTCAGTATTATTGGCTCTTGCACTGGCAGCATAGCGACTTATACTTTTCAAGGCACGCGTGAGTGGCACCCTTGCCGATGCAAGCCTACATAGACTTTGATTATGTCTTACTATTTTGCATGCCACATGGATGTATACCAAATAAGTTACTCTAACTAACCGTGCCTCGGAGAGCACGTTAAGCCGTCGGTCCCGGCTGCCATGAACATCTATGGCAGTCGTTATTTGGGAGAGCGTCGACACAAAAGATCCCACTGGGTCGAAGTGTCGCCGGTCTGCACTCACTGGCCACATAAGATGAGATAAGATACTCTAACTAATATTATAAATGTGAATGTGAGTTCATTTGTTTAAAAAGTACTTTTACTAATAACATGACATATCCTACGTTTACGCGAGCAAAGCCGAGGGCAAAATTTATTTAATTTGCCTCTTTTATTTTGTACAATTTGGCGGATCCGAGTTCGCTGTACTTTCGTAGTTATACAACTTTCAGCGTCTGTAGTTTTTAGGAAACATAGGCTCCATTTTAAATACTATCAAGAACTTTGAAAGAATACTTTGAACATGAGTCTTAAAAAATAAACAGATATATTACGCTTTTATTTTATCTCAGGAGTAGAAAGTTTGTTTATAACGCTTTCACGCCTTAACTACTCGACCAATCAGCATGAAATTTCGCATATTCGTTGTCAAGGTAAACAAAAAGGACATAGGGTACCTTACACCTAAAACAAAAAAGTTTCTTGCTTATCTAACCTTACCTAAATTTACGTGAGCGAAGCCGCAGGCATGATCTAGTTTTTATATAATTACGGTGATAAAATAATTGCATGTAGAGTCACAAAATTACGGTGCTTGCACAAGACTTAAGTAGCTGGTGCAAGCTACACGTATACTTGCATCTTAAGCTCACGTCTGCTCTTTACACGATGTAGGTACACAACGTAAGTACCTTAATTTACGCATGATATTCGCGCCATGCACAAATGTGTTCTTTACTTAAATTCCTCTGTCGCACACTGCAACGGGTACACACATAAATAAATCACAACTAATTACAAAGTACACACACATTTATAACAGATATGTACACATAGCAATATAACAAAATAAAATTGTTTTAAAAATCAACCCAGTCACGTAACCTGACTCAGCGATACTGTATAAGGGGCCATTTTATTTTATTTCATTTTATTATATTTTATTTTATTTTATTTGAGAAACAAACATATACAATTTGAAAATAATTAATGTTCAAATTAACTATACTTAATCCAAAGTAGTTACCACATATAAATATACAGTAGCGCCAAAAAATATTTGAAGTTATAATCTAAAATAACAAATGCACAAGTAATTAGCGTAACAATAGAACAACAAAAAAAAACTGTATTTTAAAAAGAAGTACAGTACTATAATACACGTTGTTACTGAATTGCCAATAGGTATATTCTGTTAGCATTTTACGGTTGACTTTATAGTAACGGGTGTAGCAGAGATGTACCGTATTGGATAGTAGCTGCATTACACCCACATTTCGCCAGCTATGCTTTTACGCCTACGTTACAGGGACAAGCCTATTGCCGCTTAACGGGAACAATTTGTCATTGATTTTCCACTCCTATTGGTCGAAGCATAATGTTATATAGCCTTCCTCGATAAATGGGCTATTCAACACTAAAATAATTTTTCAATTCGATCCAGTAGTGCCTGAGATTAGCGCGATTAATCAAACAAACAAACTCTTCAGCATTATAATATTAGTATAGATATATAGTTATACGTAACTTTAATTATAGTAATAATATTACTTCTATATATATTACTAGCACAATTTTAAACAAAACTTGATCAAATATACGCCGAAGATCAGCTGTAGATTGATCTAGAAATAATGAAAAATTAAGTGGAAAACCACTTGCTGTAAATATACGATAAAACAGCTGACAATACGTGGTGAAACTATGTACTTGTAACTTGTCTACGCGTATTTTATGGACCTTTTGTTAGAACATTATTTACGTATATAAAATATTAAAAAATTAAACTATAACAGATGTGCGCTGTGTTGCTGGAACGGCTGTAGGGTAGATACTTATTTTTTATAGTCATTATTATATGTGATATGCGTCTATCCTTATTAAAAAAAAAATTTTTTTGTACAGTATTGAAGTAGCAGTAGTAAGCATAATCTCTCGGGTTCGATTCACTATACGGAAAAATGTGTTACTAGGTTTACCGTCTCAGCACGGATTTAAGAAAGTGTCAAGTACTTACGGCATATGGCAATGGCTCGCTCCCGTTTACGTGGACTCTTAAAACCAAACTTTGATCAAATATTATGGGAATGTCACTACTTATCGCTTCGAGGATATACGCGTGACACTATATATGTATGTATGTATGTAAATCAGAATAGTTCTGTTTTATTTTAAATCATCTCACGTGCGACTTCAAACCCGAGATAGGAATTAAAGATGCGATAAAAGGAAGTTGATAGCAGGATAGTTTTGTGAGCTGGCGAAACAGTAGCGTAGAATTTACAATATAATTTACAGGTCAATAAGCGAACAATATATATTATATAACTTTCCAAATTTCAGCATTATATACAACGTATTTGCAGTAGTCAAAATGTAGCTGGTAAAATGTAGGTGTCAAAACAACCTACCCCTTTGAAACATACCGATGTGAATCTGAACAACGCTTCCGCCGTGTAAAATATAAAAATAGAAAGAAAATATTAATAAGGTGGGTTTTATACAAAACTCTTTGTTTGTATAAAATATATAATAGACTCTCTATAGCCCCGTGGCTCAAGTTTACGGTTATGTTTGTAGTGGTGATGCAGTTAGTTTCTCGAATTGGACATTTATTAAGTTTGCTGTTAGGGTATACTGTATATAGCACCGAATATCGTAATGTGTCTTATAAGACGTGGAATCTGAACCGTACCTGGTAAAATAAAGGTGTAATACACTTTTCTTCACCAGGTTTCTATGTAATAAGGTTATTAACTTAAAACCGTAGAAGTCGGTCCAACCATTACTAATTAATTAAAAAGCTAAGCTAAGCTAGCCCTGATTATACGAACTTGAGAATACAGAGATTTAATACCTCAATTATTTTCAAAAAGGCTTTAAAAGACCCATCAGTTTGTTTCCCCACACTCACCAACTCTGCAAGGGTTAAAACTGTTTGGAAACTTCTGAAAATTGGCGTTTGTCATTTGCATAATTTTTAACAAAGATTCTTCAAATGACGGGGTGTTATCTTAACAATCTGAGCATTTGGAGTGTTAGGTTGTATTGTGCGTGGTTGATAATATTTAATTAGATGGTTGAGGGTTATGAGTGTGTGTATAAAATGAGATAATCTAATTGCTTATATAACAAGTTTGATTTTTGAGCGTTAATTGCCAGAATCGCTCTCAGTCGCACCTCACCCATAGCCACTCACACGTTTATTGAGCCGTGAGAGTCCCAGTTCGGTTCTTGAACGGAATTGTAAACATCGAACAAGTTCAATTACACTTACATCTAAATTAATTATTATTAATAAATTACTGTCCTTCTCTTACAAATGTACCGAACATTTGTAAGAGAAGCACATTCATTTATTTGAAGGCATCTTGTAATTTTTATTATAGGTAAATATAACTGAGCACACATATAAACATTATGAACGTTTCTATACGCTGAGCGTTTCTATCTACTAACAAAAAGAAACCAGTTCTAATACACAATTTACGAAAAATGTGTCCTCTATTGACATACACATATACGACATCACAGATTACTATTGACGTCCGTAATGTAATTTTATTCCTTCGTCGTAGAACATAATGTAGGAGTAATCAGAAGTGTTCTTACTGTGAATATCCAAGTGAAATGCGTTATGGTAAATATGTGTATACTTATATATTTACTGGTACCAGAAGCAAATTAAATAAATACATATTGAATTACGATCTAACTGAGTGGCTGCAGGGAGACGGCTACCGCGCTGCGCTATTGTAGACTTACATCCGACTATAAAAAACGAATGCGTTAACAGTGTCTCTACACTCAATATTGCTTGAACTATAAAATATCAAGGAGAGCTGCTCATGCCGCGAGTGAAAATTGTACAGCCCTATGCTATGTAAGTCTGCTAAATCTTACTAACAAACTTACATTCGAATGGGCTCTGGGCATTTTTTTTTTACAGTAACTATGTTAATAACAGTTGGTTACTGTTTTCTGCTGAGGTGACAATCGAGTGATAATATACAAGAAGAGGTTTTTAGCAGAATAGCACGACTGATTTGATAATAATATTAATTTGTTTGATCAAATGATACATGACGGTAGTATGCGATTTTCTCGCTAGTTATCGATGCTGCACATTTACCATCAGCAGTACTGATATCGTATTCCATTCCGTCGTCCTTAACATAGGTTGCAGTGTTCTAGATTAATTGGCATTATCCACACACCACAACATACAATAATATCATAACTGGTAAACTACAAATAATCACAAAAGCCAGCACTCAGCAGTATTGTTGGGACGTCCTATATACTATTGCAATTAAAATCTAATACTGGATGTCTCAAAAAGAAGTGTGAATAAAACTATAAATTGAAAACTACGTGAGCACCCATGCATGTGGTTATCGCCATAGTCTGGCTAAGAGTAGTTTACTACATGATTATGTATTTTTCTAGCAGATTCTTTTTCCAAAATACCGTGCTAGTCGAACACACAGAACATCGAAAATTATACCAAGCAAAGCTGATATTTTTATGTGTAGTAGAGCCTCGCTGATTTCAGCATGAATGGGCCGGCTCGGCCGGGGAAGGACTCACAGAATATCGACGGGAAATAACAGTATTCCTACTGTTGTGTTTCGTTCGGTGAGTGAGAGTGCCGGCGGCCCAATCACCCTCTTTCCCCCTTCCCGCTCATTCTGCTTCCCACTTCCTTTTCTAAAAGGTAGGCAACATGCAAGTGACGACTCTGGTGTTGCAGGCGTTCATAGACTACGGTGACCACTTACCATCAGGTATGCCTGTTTGCCAACATAGTTGTATTAAAAAAAAGAAATGATCGTTCTCAGTGGTTCGTTGGCGCTCGATGGAACACGGACCCAGTTCAGCCTTTAGGCAAAATTGTGTTTTGAGAACAAGCACAAGTTTGTGGCTGTTGTGATTATGACAATTAATTGTGTTTCGATAAAATCCAACTTATGTTCCACCATTATACGGGCTATGGTTTTAAGGGGTATGGAGAAACTATATACTAAACACTCTTAAAGTTCAAGGAATACTAGTCCTCATCACACATTTGGTTTATACTTTGTCATATATAGCATTAAGCCTGGAGGCCTGGTTACCCGTAACACAGGCATTCCAGTACCTATTTTGGGTACTAGTACCTCACAAACGTCTTGTTCTATTGAATGCTACACAGAGGTGACAGACTTCGATCCCAAAGCGCTTATCTCTAACTTTTCCAACTTATATGCCTAATAAATAGTTAATGATCGCTTGCTTTAACATTGAAAGAAAACATCGTGAGTAACAACCCGCACTGGGCCAGCGTGGTGGACTATGACCTAACCTTTCTCTCACTGAGAAAAAGCCCGTGCCGAGCAGTGGAACTGATTGATACAGGGCTGATATTATTTCATTGTTGCCTCTATATGTAATGGATTAAGCTTCTTTTCTTCCTTTCATCATAGCGAAACATTTTTTACAGCGCCAGAAGTGCGAGATTGGTATTGAATGCGTCTAAAAACTACGGTAACCGTTTGCCATCAGACGGGCTGTATTGTTCGAAGCTTTGGGGCTTTGCATAAGGCGCAAGCTATACAGAAATGGCGTCTGGTGCGGACATGACACGGGCATTTTGATATTCCATTCTGATTTTGAACAAATCATAATTATGGCGTAAGCGACATGAAATAACATGCTATGGCGTAAGCGTTCATATAGCGTATCCACTTGCTGCTTCACGCCAAAGCAAGACGCTATTCATTGGGTGTACTAAGAAAAATAAATTTTGCATGGTTGCGAACTAGGGACAACAAACATAACTTCTTCTCGGTTATGTTACAATTTAAAATCTACATAAGCTGACGTAACGTAATTTTTTATTAGTTTCTTGCCTTCGTAATCTCAGCCGAGTAACGTCTACTGCTGGACATAGGCCTCCCTCAAGGTTTTCCACACAGATCGGTCGAATATACATATAATCTAATAACCTTAATGTATGTATCTTATGTGGGGGCCAGTCAGTGCAGACCGGCGACACTTCGACCCAGTGGGATCTTTTGTGTCGACACTCTCCCAATAACGACTGCCATAGATGTTCATGGCAGCCGGGACCGACAGCTTAACGTGCTCTCCGAGGCACAGAGCAGGCGATAATTGTCAATCAATACGCACATCATTTCGAAAAGTCATGTAACTTCTGAAAGTCAGAGGTGCGCGACGTGGTTTCGAACCCGAGACCCTCTGCATTGCAGTCTGTTGGTCTCCCCACTGAGCTATCGCTGCTCTTAATAACCTTAATAGTCGAATAATTCGAATGATTTTTCGAATAATATCACATCATCTCATATTGATTACCGATTAGACCTTGTGATTTATCTGTATCACTTACTCATCCCTTTTTCAGTCATAAGAGGCGGTACGGTTATAAATAATAGATACAACTGTATTTGATGTAGTACTCCAGTAACTTATCATTACAAGTTTATATATAAATATCGTAAGTATTCCTTATTCGTGAAGTTTTTACATGGCTATAACTTCTTTTTTATTATTTCAGGTATGCTTCGCTAATGGTTTCGTAAACATTAAACGCTCTGTGAGTATATTTACTTTGATAAAGTTTCGCTATATTTTTGAGTTAGGCATCTAACCGGTAACCGCTATACAAATAGCAAAACAGTCAGTGATGACGATTACATCAATATTTATGTACGAAATCAAAGACTTTTATGTCATCATTGTATTTTTTAGGATTCCTTTCAAAATAAAAGTAAATGAATTATTATCGTATCTACTAATTTGCCTGTGCGACCGTCTATCTATTGGAACATCAGTTGTTCAACAAGATAATTCTAAAAAAATACAAAATTTGTTTAAATGGGGCCAATGAGAGTACAAACAAGAAGAATTAGTTGATAATTGGGCTATCATATCAAAGGGCTTTACTTTAACATTACGCTATTTTGTCTTGATGCTGCATATATATCAATTTAGAAACAAAAAATTAAAATTGATGATACTTTCGTCCACCGTTGTATCCGATTGATGAATTTAACTAAATATCTTTCTCTGCGCTTTCTTCATAGGTTCAAAGAAACTCTCTGTGCGCGGGTTCAAATTGCACATAACCAGTGTTATTAGGACACTATTGCGCACCACTTACCCACAATCTTACCAAACTATGGACAAGGGAACGCTTTTAAGGGGACACCGCGAAAATTATCGTTTAGAATAGCTCCGCCCATATCCGCCCCAATGACACTCATTGTGTATCAATCCTTAAATGGCATAGACATAAGGTCTAAAATTGCGATGCGCCCGCAATAATCAAGAACGCTTAGAAATTGGTAGAAAAACTAAAAATATTATTTAAGAATGATTGGTTTTAGTTATGGAAATAATGAGCTAGCAAATCACTAATATTGATGATACGAATATATTTGAGTAATTCCTAAGCATAACGATAGTGTAACTTCCTTGTAATTTCAAAAATAGTATTTTTTCAAAGGTGTTTTCGAAAATAATTATGATCGAGCCAAAATCACAATATCGTGTTTTTGAGCTAGGAAATTCTAGTTAAAGACATAAATTTACCTATATCAAAATTCTAGATTAATTGGTCTTGTCATAGTCCTATACTATTCGATGAAAGTTAGTGCATTTTTTCAGTGTGTCCTCTTAACATCAGATTTCCACTTGGTTAGATCTTTGCATATCGCTTTTGCTTCATGCACTAAATTTCATATTCAAATGTTTAGCCATTTCTGTTATCACTGCAGACACTTACGGCTTATATCTTGTTTATACAGGATGGGAACCGCAACCGAGATACCGAGATAGAAGGCCTGTCCACCTGACTAGCTTTCCAATTCGCTGCCTTTTCTTAGGATACGCTCTTAACTGTCCTTTGCTCATTTTGTACTGAGCATTTACGAACTATCTTTGAGGTAACGCTGTGATATGAGTATGATGGGCGGAAGGTACAAAATTTTATGTGACCCATATAAAGTTATTATATAAATTAAAATAGATCTACGTAAATAGTTGATTGAAAAAATGCTGTAATAATAAGCATCACTCAAATTCTAGCTAATTCCAAGCCAGAGAATTTTTAATTCCCGATCACGTCAATTCTGAACTTTATACAGGTATCACCATGTGGGTCGAACATTATCCCGATATAATATTGTCTTCTGTTTACGCGAATATTATACATTGAAATTAAACTACTATATACGGATTTTATCGTGTTGTTTATTTGATTATAATGATTAGCTAGACTTCATGATACTTTGAGCTCATTCTGCGTAAATAGAAACACCAACGATTAAATTATGTTCGGGTACTTTAAAATAACTACACTGGAACATTGAGACAACTACCATCTTAGTCTCCCCGTGACCATGGCTGCTGAAAAGCAACCGAAACGTCGGGGAAAGTGTAAAATTAAATTAAATCTAAATAGTTTTAATAGTTTAAATAATAATTCTATTAGCTTAAAAATTAGTAAAGTTTAATAGTAGTAGTGTAACAGTTCTTTAAAATTATGTAATAAAGTGTCAAATAAACAACGCGATAAAATCCGTATATAGTAGATTACCCCAATATGTTGTCGCTTAAAATAACTCTTTGAATCGCTCCAAACAGCCGATCAAACGCATTCACGTTGCATTCACGTAATACGTCAGTTAATGGTCAGTCAGCAGTCCGACAAATGCCGACAATTGCCGACAGGACACCTCGATTCTCAGACAAAAGCGCCAATCTAGCTGCCCTGTCAGCTGTTTGCGACTGTTTCAAATAATCTGTTTTTGTTGGCCCGCTGTTATTTTACTTGTTTTCAGGAATATAAGTTAGGGAAACATTCAGTCTTTGATATTTTTAGGCGATTCCATTTTTGGTTTAAAAGCAAATCACCTGATGGAACGATGTGGAAAAGTGAACGAGAGTAATATTTTTATTTTAGTATATAAGGCTATACATATACATATATTACAAAATACCATAGATAAGAACCATAAAGCAATTATTTTAAACAACGCATACAACTTGCACAAGTACTTTACTTTGCACATTTAATCCGCGTCGTTTATAAGAGGAATGACTCAAAATCATCATAAATTTGCTTATGCAACTATTTTCCTTACGCGATCGTCAAACCTGTGACCCCAATAAAAGCAAACCGTTGTACCTGTGTAAAACCATAAACGATACTTGCGAATGCGATTTCAGTTTTTATCATCTTCATAATATCTCACATGAGAAAAATATACTGAAGGAATAAAATAATTTAACACGTAGAGATCATGCTGATGCCATTTTTCATATCTTGAACAGAAATATAAATATACACACACATTAGACACATTCAGCTTTATACATATATAGCTATGCTATATACTAAATGTGCTTTAATTTAAATCAGCCACGGCTAGTGTTGGAAGTTGTCCTCAAATCCCGGGATTCTAACTTAATGTACCGCGGGAATTCTAATAAACCTGGAAAAAATTAATTATTTTGTCATGCCGTGCTTATGTTATTTGGCTGTTATATTTTATACTTTAGTGTCTTATATATTCACATTGCGTATTAAGGATGGAGTAATATTTCCTTTCTTTTTCCTACTATGTATGGGTGTATCGTTAACAACTCAAGAATACGTAAAAATAACATTGCCTTTAAGAAAGCAACCGCTAATACTTTTCTTTATATCTTTATTTAGTTTTTAGCGTTGCGTTATCTGTACGTATATGTAATGATCATAAAAAGTATCCAAACTCGATACAATAATCTTGCATCAAGCTGAACTGGATACCTATTTTGGTGCGGCTACGAGAGCTTTCAGAACTTCTTTTTATTTCTTTTTCAGCTTCCATTATGTAGCGATATGATAACGTTTTTTTTCTTGTTTATGTCTTAATTTTTCCTTGGTGTTAATGTCTTTATGGTTTATATGTAATCTGATCTCGTGAGTGGTACCAAAATAAATATATTTTCTTTCTTTCTTTCTTAAAATAAATATATTTTCTTTTTTTCTAACTTTACGCAACGAGAAATGTACCTAGGAAACTTGAAAAGCTAAGATTTCTAGTACTCAGAGTATCGCAACAAAAGCCCGCTAATACTGTCATGAACCCCTCTAGAGTGACGTGTACGAGCTCGGGACCTCACAACGGACGATTGAGCTGAATCCTTCACGCTTACGACACAAGCAAAGCGTCCGTCCAAACACATTGTTGAAACGACACTTTATTCCGATCTCTTTTTCCAAATTCCACATACCGAATCCCGCTAACCCACATCACTAGCGTCAATATTTGCATAGAGCTAGATAACCCAAATCATGGGGATGTAAAAAATATATATGTATGTACGTAACACTTTTGTTAAATGACCTAAGTGATAAATAAACAAAATAAATATGGTTCACGAACGACTGCCGACGGATGCTTGGTGCTTTTGTCGAAATCTGTACCCGAGTTTTATTGTTTAAATTCAATTTACCTTGTAGCTCGCTCTGTTTTATATATTTATTTCTGTGTTAATCTAGGAAACGTAAACGTAGGCTACCTACTTGACGTAGTAAATGTCGTTTTAATGTTACGTAGGTTTGTTCTAACGACAGCTTTGTTTTTATTTATTTTGTGTGTTGTATATGTCCACAGTTAACACTAGTAATATATCTTGTCCGTGTTTCTAGCCTTATTATGACGTGCTTATAGCTAAAGGTAATGCATAGTGACCTATTTCTATGTTATGTCATTCTTTTATTTTGTCATATCTGTTATACCTGTTTATATGTTATTATACCTATATTCTGTGCAAATAAATGTTTCTTTCTTTCTTCTTTAGTAGAAAACGAATACAGACTGAAAGCATTAATTGACTAATTTTGGTTGTTAATAAATAAGACAAGAACGTAAAACATGTCTACATTCTATCTTAGTATTGTAAATATGAATATGAGTTTGTTTGTTTGTTTGTTACGCTCTCACGCATTAACGACTCTACCCATCATCATGAAATTTTGTATACACTTTGTCAGGAGTATAGAAAAGGACATAGAGTGCCTTTCCTCCAGATAAAGTACTGTTTCCGAGGAATATGAATTAATTGACAAAATCTACATGAATGCGAGCGAAGGCCGTGAGCAAAATTCAGTACCATATAATTGTAAAGTATGTTCACAACTTGCAAATGATTTGCTTTGCATGCTAAAGATGAGTACATTTAATATCTTAATGACATATCAGCATATAGCATGGGAAACTGTGCGCTGCGCTTTTAATAGAGATAGCCTAACTTACTAACTTATATAATAAATGCGGATTGGAATTTGTTTGTCTATTCCGCTTTCACGCCTTAACTACTCGACCGATCATCATGGAATTTGACATACACGTTTTCAGGTGAACAAAAAAGGACATAGGGGGTACCCTATGTCATGTCAAATCATTAAACCTTAGCTTTTAAACTTCCAAATTATGAATAAAAATGATAGATTAAAATCTCTTTAAGAGAACATTTTAAAGGGTTGTTTTTATATAATTATGCAAAACCCGAGCCTACGTGATTACTGGCACTCAGGATGTTACACTCAGCCCTTTATAGTAGGGTTACCATCAATAGAAGAAAAAAACATAATTTATGATATTTTGACGTGAGTCAGAATGTTTTTAAGTTGGCTAGAGACATTTTGAATATAGATACAATCGTTATTCATTTAAAGACTCTTGAGACAAGGGATTTTTTTCTGAAAATAGAATCAGCGTGATAGCAGATACATATGTGTCCAACTCACAGAAGTAAGAGAGTAGTGAAATAAAAAAAATAAAGGTGTACTGCTCTTTGTACTATAATCAGTCGCTCTTTGGTTTTGCAAGGTCACTAGTGTGATTAGTCAGTCATAATCAATCATTGATCAGGATTGATGTATGTATGAAAAAGCGATGGCAGATGATTAAATTCTCTTCATGGTTTATACGATTAATATGACGTCTTTAGTACACACAAAAATATATCTGTAGATCTTATTAGCCAGTATTCCTAAAAATAAGTCAGCTGTTAAAAAAATATTTCATTGTTTTGAAATCCGGACATATCCTAAAAAACCTTGAACGTTTGACCGCCTTACTTAAAAGGTAAAAGTCTTTTAATTCTAAAAGGTAAAGGCTTATTAATTCGTGTTTACAAAGAAAAGTACTTTTATAATCGGACGGAGCTTTTTTTCCGAATAAGATGCTTTAACGTTAATTTTATCATAAAGTTTTTGAAATATTCGCAAAGTTTTTTTTGTCGAATTAGGTACAGCTAATTTGGGGCATGTCCTTTTTGTGGCGTTCGCTTTTGTTTAAAGTTCAAGTGTACTGAGAAGTATCATAGTACACTTGAGACGAGACTGAAACTTTAAATAAATATTTTTTTTTATAGCATCTATGATATCTTAATTCTCTATACCGCCGAAAAGGATTTTTCTGAGACTACAGTTGGATAGACAAGGCTTGCCGAATGTTCTTTGATAAAATAGAAATGTTTGGTAGAAAGATCAAGAATGAAAAGGCGTGTAACATTATAATAATAATAATAATAAAGCAAGAGAAGTTATGAGAAGGTTGGATGGAAATATTATGAAAAGGTACCTGTCTCTGACGTCCCAACAACTTTCGAGCTTAGGTATTAATTTCAATGGGACCTTATGCTTCATAAATTATCATGAATTTCATATTTTTTTGGCGCATCGGTATTGGTGAATTTACTACTTAAACGCCTAAGCCATGCGTGCAGTAAAATATTACCTAAATAGAAAAATAACTCTGGGTTGCTGTGAACGTAATCACTAGAAACCCAGAGCTATTTATTAGCCAGAAAACCAATATTTCCTGGTTTCAAGATCTTATGATTTGCAGGCAACACATTAGCCGGTAGACCAAGAAGTCAAATACCAGTTTCAAAATCAATTCTCCATATTTGTTAGGGAAACGCTAGTATACATAATACCAAACAGTAATATGGTACTATTACTTAGAATGAGATTATTGGAGCGGACCAAAGAACTGTTCTATTTGCGATGATTGATTACTGACATTTTCTTTTTTGTGTTAGGTTCGTAACACACTAGTAAGAGACACAGCAAATTTTACTTAATAAGTGTTTTAATGGTTTTATACGCTTTTTTGTATTACATTTGTTTGCTAGGCTGGGTTTTCATTTTTTCATTATTCTATTTATTATGTGGTTTTAGATATTTCGACAGTACAAATGCGATGTAAGCAGCAAAACGCAAAACCTGTTTGTCATCGAGTTTTGCGATAGTCTAAATATTGCTGAACGATAAATAGAGCAGTACAGCAATTGAGTGTACTCGAAATATGCTTAATGTTACTTGTGGCGCAGAGGTAGTCTATACGACTGCTGTGCATAAGGTTACGGTTTTGAATGTCAGGTTGCCGACAATGAGTTATTGGGATTTTTTAGCAAAAAATTATCAATAGCAGCCTGGAGTTAGGAAGCTGGCTGTGGTACATATCTACATTCCTCGAAAAGCACGTTAGGGCGACAAATATATGAAAGCAGATGTTTTATATATAACTATTTCAGGTCTCTCGATATGGCGTTGCAGCGGTAATGTGTGAATCCTGTACATGAAGTCACGGTATTGATTCCCAAAAGCAATATCGGGCAAAGTGTTATTAGGGTTTCCTGTAAATGCATTCGCAATTACAGCACGGAACCTTATAACTGAGTCCTATAGACAGCAAAAGAGTTAGCCCCCTTTTACGCGGGCCTAAAATTATAGGTGCAAATTCTAGCTAGCAAAATATGTATGTTTATATAACGCCTAATAACCCAGAATGCTGATGTAGTACCACCCTTAATAGGATATGGAAATAATAAGCTTATTTTTTGGCTGATTGCCTCAATATTGGTCGTTTAGACCAGACTAATGTGTTGGACTATTTTCTGAGCTCATTTTTGGTAGCTTTCTCTGTATATTACCACTTTTATTCTCGAGATTTATATGTTTGTGTATTATGTACTCAAAGGTTCGTTAGCTATCGTTGTGTAATTATTTTTATTGATGCCGCGTATAAATATTGGATATATGTTATATTTGTGTAAAGATATTATCACGATTCTATATTTACGTAAATGAATTGTAACTTCGGTGCCTCGGTGGGGCAGTGGTAGTGAATGCGATTGCCGTTTACAAGTCCGAGCCTTTGCATTACGGGTCTAGAAAAGTGTTACTGGGTTATTCTGACAAGGAAGTCTTTATAGCAGCACAGAGTCTGGCAATATACACGGTATACGGCAATAGGCTTGACTTATTACTTGGGACTTAAGACCATAATTTACGAAACGTGGGTGTAATATACCTCTGCCTATTTATTTGGGGTTTAATGTACTGCGTCTACCCAGCCTGTGAAGTAGTTGAGATTTACACAATTTATTTACGCTAAAGTGTATTTACGCAGTATGTAAAGGTTTATTTTAAAATTGTGCCTAGTTATTTCAAGAATTATTTTCAAAGGACTGGTGTATAAACAGCAGTTCTTTACTCGTTACTACGCGTATGTCGAATTAATATTGCGCTAAGGACTTATCATGTGGGGTAATAGTACCTAAACGTTATTAATTATTATAATGTGAACGAATTTTGACATATTTAGTGGTTATGTTAAGTAAGTTTAATTTTTTAGCATAACATGTAAAAACGATATTGTACCGGAAAACTTTTTACAGTGTAAAAAGCCGGCCCATTGGGAAGCTTTCACAGAAACACGG
Source organism: Catocala fraxini (assembly GCA_930367265.1). Classification (NCBI taxonomy): domain Eukaryota; kingdom Metazoa; phylum Arthropoda; class Insecta; order Lepidoptera; family Erebidae; genus Catocala; species Catocala fraxini. The sequence goes on along the minus strand of OV884049.1, from coordinate 12,047,663 downwards.
GTCTAACGTGCAAAGGCCTTTTGATAGTTTTAATCTAGAGTGAAATGGGTCATTTACCGAGATGGTAGACGCGGTAGTTGTAGGAAACTATTGCTAAATATAGAACCTAATAAATCTGGGCTATAATATACATAAACACCCATGCAGTGTTCGATAGGCCGGTAGAACGAAAACTACAGATAAAAATTGTATCTACTTGATACAGTTTCAGTAGAAAGAGGGTATGGCCAACCGACAAATATAATATAAAATAAATATGTATGCATAATCTATATATGTTCATTAAAATAAATTTTATCGGTTATTTAAAAATACTCTATATATAAATTTATATGCATACTATTTTACCTAACCATTTGATAATATACAAGCTTGATGTAATACATATACATACATATGACGTAATCCTTTAAAATATAAAAACACTTTACAGTGCTGCAGTGAATTTATACATATTTCAACAAGACTAATCCCGGACTTACATATATTTATTTATTTATTTATATGTCGGTTTATTAAGCTTCAACCCCGTTTTTTTATAAAAATGTAGTATAAATTGAAACGTACCGAATAGAGTGCATTAAATGTGGGTCTTTTACAGTATTTATTTAAATAAATCTGGTAACATATAAGCTGCCTGTATATTGGCGAAAGTTACACGTTGTACGAAACTGATGCGACGTCATTGTAAACACGTATTTAAGAAGCAATAACGAAGACTGGCAGTATTTTTTTTTTTTTTACCCTGGTATTTTACGTCGCGCACCTCTGACTTTCGGCAGTTATATGACTTTTTGAAATTATGTGCGTATTGATTGACAATTATCGCCTGCTCCGTGCCTCGGAGAGCACGTTAAGCCGTCAGTTCCGGCTGCCATGAACATCTATGGCAGTCGTTATTGGGAAAGTCAGTACTCTCTAATATCCTGACACTGGTCTAGCCTTAAGGTATCGTTAGCCTTCGGGTTGCGGAGGTCAGGTGGCAGCCGCTCCGTATAAAAACTGATATCCAGTCAAATCCAATCCAAATACCAGAAAAGCCGACTCCAAGTGACTTGGGAATAATAAACGCTAAGAGAGGAGTTGTGTGTGTGTTTGTCTGTATGGGTTTGTGGGTGTGTGTGAGTGTTGCGTGTGAGAGTTGTGTGTGTATGTATGTGTAAGTGTAGTGTGTGAGAATTGTGTGTTGTATGTATATGTGTGCGTATGTGTGTGTGTATATAGTGCAACATTAACATATGCAATATACATTTATAGTCTATTTTAATGCGAAAATTATATTCTCAGTGCCGTGATTAAGTCACATAGCCAATGAGTAACTGTCTTTTTACACTCATTCTTGGTCATTGGATACAAGTTTAGAATTTTGTTTAGCCTATTGTACACGTAATTAGAAGTAGAAACCCAGGAAGTAGAAACATCTTTGGGCTAGACTAGTTCTGACCGAAATCAAGGGAAAAACATTGTATTTCCGACGAACGCGGTCTAACTTCGATGGGTCGTATTTGGTATTTCTATGGGTCGTAAGAATGAGGTTCAGAATAAACAATTTTCGCACCGAGAGTACATTACAGGTCTTGTAAAGTTCTGTGGTGGGAAATCGGTACGGGAGCCTCTTACCTTCTTTTAGTACCGCTCTTTAGGCGCGCTCTAGCTTTAGATGTGTTTAATGTGTTCCTCCCCATACAATGATGCAATACTGCGTGACTGATTGCTGATCGCTTGAGAACCGTTAGAGCTTTTGTTACGTTAGAACGCCTTAACTTGTAGTTAAGGCGTGCAAAGATAACAAAATCTCTCATTCGCATTTATAATAGCTATAAGTTAGAAAGCCACAACAACTGAAATAACTTATTTAATCACGCACCCAAACTAGACAATGATCGTACACACAGAAACCTTTTAACTTACTATGAGATTTACGCAGGCGAAGCCGAAGTAGTAGCTAGTATTTGTATAGACTAAACTTCTGCTCCTAATCTTGAGTTTGTGGGTCAAACTGGGGACGAGATCAAATGAAGATGCCACAAAATACTTATTCAGCTAAAGCTATTTAGGTGCTATTTTAAAACAGCGAACGTATGACATATAGAACTATTCGTACCGGGAATGGTTTGTGACAAAGTTGAATAGAAACAATGTAACCGCAAAATGAGGCTTTATAGGGCAACGTGATATATGTTAATTTCAAAGTTTAGAGTGATGTATTGGTGCTCTGGTATTACGTACATACTGGTCTACAATAAATGATTATGATTATAATATTAAAATCATAATCATTAATTTGTGGATCATAGGTTAGTAGAGATAATATATAGATAGGCGGCCTCGATGGCGTAGTGATTAGTGTAACCGACTGCCTCGCCTGAGGTCGCGGGTTCGATTCCCGCACAAGTCAAACATTTGTGTGCATGGGCATGGATGTTTATCTTAGTCTGGGTGTTTCTATGTATAATATTTATGTAATGTTCCTATAAATGGTAGGTACAAGGTCTGCTTAGTTTGTGCTAGATGGTGTTGTGTGTATGTGATAGAATATTATTATTCTCTTTATTACAATTTTTTCTAATAATTACAAATTTAAATATAAATATATAAACTATACATATTTATAAATATAAAAACTGAAATGACCCACCGATATCGGGAACAGGGTCCAAGCTGCCGGTGGTTAGGGCCCCAGAGAGAGGAATCTCCTCACAATACGCGCCGTGTCGAGTAGTTACTGCCTTTTGCATCATCCTTGATCCAGCCATCTATAGCGAACCTCTGCAGGTGGTGGTCGAGGCTTTTAGGTATTAAACCATTGACTGTAATGACTATCGGCACAATGATCGCCGAGTCCACACGCCACATGTCGACAATCTCGTGAGCTAGATCCAAGTATTTCAACTCTTTTTCTGTATCAGCTTTCACCAGATTCTCGTCATGCGGAATGGTAACATCAATGATTATTGAATATTATTATTATTATTATAAAGTTCTACCACATAACAGTATAGTGTACAAATTATAATATATTTTATAAGTACCTAAAAATGACAAAATATTGATATTCTCTGATTATTATTTTGGTATGCAGCATTTGGTTTCCGAAGCGGGAAACCTTTATATTACATTCCAGTAATATAAGACTGCCTGTCGTGGTGTTTTTAGATAGTTTAGACTTGTCTGTCTTTATTTTAGTTGGTGAGTATGTTGGTATCTGACAGAGAAAATAAGCCAAGAAAGTAATACTTGAGTAGAAGTTACGGGAAATTAACAATTAGACATTTAACACTGTCACTGCCATTCATCAAATTCAGGTTCTTATGTCTAGGAATGTATATCAGTCACTCCCCTTCTTCCATCATATGTTTAATTTATATTAAAGATTCAGCAAACGTAATTGATAACTTCCTACTTTTGTTACTACAAGCGATTGTGTAAATGTTACGTTAACGTAAGGTGTGTGTCAATTTCAAGGTATGTCACTTTTCAATCATCATCATCAGGCTATAATAGTCCACTGCTGGACATAGCCTTCCCCTAATGAGCGCCATAGCGCCCTGTCTTCAGCTTGCCGCATCCAGCATCTGCCTGCAGTCTTTCGCATTTATTTTCAATCGCTCGGAATCAATACTTTTTCCTGGATGACCTGTCCGTTTCTATACCGTGATAACGTATATGCAAAATTGAATGATGGTTCAACGAATAGTTAACCGGTCGTATTCCGCCGGCTCGCATACCAGCCGGCAGATTTGTACCCGTCGTAGGCCGGTGGCTCGCATGCGAGCCACCAAATTGGCGCCAAAACGCCGCGCGCCGCCTTCGCTTAAAACCGTATATTAACAACCTTACCGATCAAAACTGATTGCCTATTGGCTACGAATAGCCGTACAAATCTGCCGGCTGGTATGCGAGCCGGCGGAATACGACCGGTTAAGTCAAGAAAGCATAACAAACAAACTCACATACGCATTTATAATATTAGTTAGGATAACCGCTTACGGTGGTTTGTAAGGTATTTTCAACCCTAGATTTATAAAAACCTGTTTCCCTTATTCTATTCATAATCAAAGTCGTTTTTTCCAAAACAGACATTTGGTGTCACAAAAGCACTATTAAAACTATTACACAATATTTTAAAATTTAATTTACACCATAGCAGCTCAAACGTTTTTTTGTCAATTTATACATATAATACAAAAAGGGTGCATTGCTGGAAATAAAAAAGTGGGTCACAGAGAACAGTTTTAGCTGGACTACGTCAAGGAGAGGACAGAAGTTACGCACGAGCAACATTAAACACCTCGCTCTATAGGTAGAACGTTCTATAGCAATAATCTTTCTTCTTTCTAATAATCTTTTTACAAAATAAACAAATTTTCATCTATCAACCGTAGGTCGAAATTCCATTACATCAACACTATGAATTGGCTGACACAGTGTTGCCATAATACAGCCACACTGCCAACTAGCTGGTTGAAATGGAATCACGTACTCCTCTAATAGAAAATCTGTTTGCGTTTCATTTCCGGATCAGCCAGATAATAAAATCTAGTGTTCCTCGGTTATCTTGCTCAGTTTTAAATACCAACTTAAAGTAACGATTTTCTATGCAATTACTTAATGAACGGAAGGAAAGTCTTTAAAATAAAATCTCCGGTTTGATTTCCAGTTCGAACAAGATAAAATATTAAATATTTTCCCGTTAAGGAATCTCATACTTAGATATTTTTGTCATACTGGTTTGATAGGTTTTTAGTGACCTGTAGGTATGTTTAATTTTTTAGGTAAAAAAAGCATGGTTAATGTCGACTATTTTCATCTTATTATACAAAAAACGGGTGGCTTAGTTTAGTTAGTACTTGCCTTGCCGCTGTCTATAGTAACGACTAGCTTTTGCCCCCGACTTCGCTCGCGTGAAAGTAGGATAGGTTATTTTAGTAACAGGACTTTTTAAAATAAAATATAGACTATGTTACTCGGTGATAATATAGCTTTCTAATGGCAAAATAATTTTTTCTAATGGTAAAAGTAATTTAAAATTGGTGGAGTAGTTTTTGAGTTAAATCATTACAAACAAACAAACAAAAAAATACAAATGTTTCCTCTTTATAATATTAGTATAGATAACCTTCCTTAAGAGGGCTATTAAATGCAAAAATAATTTTTAATTCCGACTGTTAGTTCCTAAAATTACCACGTTCAAACAGAAAACTAGACAAACTCATAAGATTTATTAAATCACAATGGAAAGGAATCAAATACATTACCTAGAAATTTTTAAGCTAATTGAATTATTATTAAAACTATTAAAACTATTTAGATTTAATTTAATTTTACACTTTCCCCGACGTTTCGGTTGCTTTTCAGCAGCCATGGTCATGGGGAAAAAAAGCAACCGAAACGTCGGGGAAAGTGTAAAATTAAATTAAATCTAAATAGTTTTAATAATAATTCAATTAGCTTAAAAATTAGTAAAGTTTAATAGTAGTAGTAGTGAAACTATTTTCAAAATTATGTAATAAAGTGTCAAATAAATAACGCGATGAAAACCGTATATAGTAGTTTAATTTCAATGAATAATATTCGCGTAAACAGAAGACAATATTAAATATACAATATGTTTCGCCACGAAGGGTACCATACCCGTAAGTAAAGTTGCTGTACTTAGCTGTTATAAAAGTACGTAAAATTATTATTACAATGATTTTTGGTTGTTTATTAAAAACAGCTTAAGCTTATTGCGGAATGTCTGCAATGTTTTCAGATTTCGCATAGGCGGTGGAAGGTCATTCCAGGAATGGGTTACGGCGTATTTGAAACTACCCCTGAAAGCCGTGATTCTGTGACTCGCTATGACCAAAAGATGTGATGCCTGATGATAATATTACTAGACCACGTTAACTTTTTATACAGGTATTCCGATTTTTTGTATAGAACAATGCCAAAAAGTAAAGTTGCCAGATGAAGGTGCCTGCGAACAGTCATCTTCATAACGTGTATACAGTGGAAACTGTTCAGGAATGGGGTAACATGTGTACGAGGTTGGATGGTATAACAAAATCGAGCACATGCGTTCTGTACTCGCTGGATTACTTTCTGCGTTCTTTTCAATATGCATGGACCAAACACAGTATCCGCATAGTTTTATTTTGATAATATGAGAGTCTCACAGAGCAATATGCGCATTTCAGTACTCAGGTGTTAGCAAATTCGGTATAGCAGCTTGAGAAGGTAAAAACAGTTTTTGACCTCTTCAAGTACATGCGTCTCAAAATGCAGTTCCCTATCCATGACCAAACCTAGATTTCGAACCTCACGGACTTGCTCAATGGGACAGCTATCAACAATCACTAAAGGATTTAGGTCTTGTATCTTTTTATGCATTCCTTTGTGCCTAATATCATAAAATTGGATTTGGTAGGGTTAAGAACCAGTGAATTTTTCTAGCCCAGTCTGATATTTTATTTAAATCTATATTCATTTTATTTACAGATTCATGGGAATCATTAGGGTGAAAGGATATATACATATAATTGAAGGTCATCGGCATACATATAAAACTGAGAATTATGTATGTATAGATATACATTATTTAAGTAAGAAACATTGCACATAAGACGTAGTAGAAACGTAAACGTCACTTTATTCGCACGCTAAATGTTAGCACATACTAATATTATAAAAATGAGAATGTGAGTCTATTTGTTTGTCACGCTTTCACGCTTTAACCACTCAAACAATTATCATGAAATTTGAGATACACAAAACGCAATATCTATGCAGAATCATCTACGACGCCGCGTCGTGTGCGAAATCCTTTAATCTGATTAACTAGAAGAGCAAGGTAGATTTCAACTTATTATTGTATTGTACATAGAGAACGGATGACGTTGTTTGTTAAGGGATGCGTTAGCACTGTCAATGTGTTGAGGTGTAGTGGGTTCAATCTACACGGAAAAGAACGCATAACGAGTAACCGTTTCAATAATTTACACTGCACACGACAAAGTTTATTTACGGCATAATTTGGCACATAACTTAAAGCGAAGCTAAGGGAAAATTTAAAAATCTCTTGTGGCCCGTTGGATGTGAAGTCGCTGTACAAGCTATACATATAAATTTAGTTTAGGTGGTAGGATTTCTTCAAAATGTAGGTAAGCTTTCAGGAGACAGTTTCCTCCGGGGATTTCACGAACAAACTTGCTTGTGAGTAGGGTGACCATTAGTGTAGAACGTCGGCGTATTGAGACTATTCGCCTTTCACGTGTGGATAAATAAAATAGTTATTTTGCGGCTTTAAAGCAGATACTTCAGTGTTGAGACTGAGGCAATCTAAAGGTTTCCACAGCAGTCTACCAGTAAAAAGTATATTTTACTTACAAATCTAATGATATAAATGCAAATTGATGTGGCGCCGCGTTATCTCTAATATCGAACGATAACGACGACGGTAATACAAGAAAAGGTATTATTTCTTTATATTCATTTATTTAGTGCTTTTATCCAACTAATATATGCCAACCCTATCGCTACTTATAGCTCAATAATATAAATATAACACTATTAACTGATACATAAAAGAACATAAGCAAGTTAATAAAACTTAAATTAGTTGTCAGACTTGTTTGACCTGGGGGTGGTGGGCTTTGTGGGCCTACCCGTCATCCGTTCAGCACCAGTTCCGAGAGGCGGCGTACGTGTTCCCACGCGCGCCTCTGTTTCGAGTCCATCTTCCCTCTATGGGGGAGACAGTAGGGTTTGGGGGCAGTTTTGCCTTATAGGTAGGCCTCTTCGTGTAGTGACTTGCCATTTCATAAGGCGGGCCGAAACCTCGGCGGGGTCGCGACCGCATGCGTAAGTGATTCGCGCGTCCCCGTCGATAAAGGTTTTGTCGAGGAACACCGTGGTAGGTTTAGTCGGTATTCCGGGAGGTCCTTTATCTTCTCAACATATTTCTTTTACCCCGGCGAGTCCGACATAACCCCTCCGCCCGCCCCCGCGGAGGGGTATGCGTCATGCATTCCACAAAGTAAAAAAAAAACAAAAAAAAAAGTTGTCAGACTTGCTCTGAGATACAGTGGAAGTCCTGTATTTTGGACAATTTAATCCACATTTTATTTGTTATTGTAGTATCTTAAACTATATTATATAAACGACTGTCATACATTTTTATGACAGTTAGGACTGTCTCTTCACGTACTTTGTAAGTAGCGACAAAATCCTTTCACAATGGAGAATATCCTGACATCTAAAAGGGATTAATGCTGACTCTACTGGTGACAGAATGTAGGTGCAGTTTCATTTGTTTCACAGTTACAAGCTTATTATTAATTCTTAGAAATAAATGGCGCAGCTCTGCATTTGCAATGTAAAGTTTTCTGATTGTCTGTGAGATGTTCGACATGCTTGCTTTGTAACACTGACTGCCGACATTTTGTTCTGACTTGACATCACGCCGTACTTGAAGTGTCGAGTAGTTTTCTTGTCAGAGATATCAGACAAGAGAACTACACGACCCTTAAAACATATTGCTCGTATGCAGTAACAATATATAATAATACATTGGTATCCTATTTACCTATTTTACTTAAAATGCCTACCGACTTAGAACTTTTATTATTTTGTTAAAAACAACTACTCAATTAATGGGCACTAATTTGTGAAGGATTATTTTTAGAAAGACACCTAACTGTTAGTTATAGCGCCTAAGAATCTTAAATACAAATTGCTGATGAAACTATTTATTTGCAACACTGGCGTAAATTGTACGGCTTATGTCACTGACTTTTTGAAACCCTAGGGTACATGTCGTGCTAAATACCGTGCCTCTAAAAAGCATCCATGTGGATGAATACTGTTTTGAAACACGACCAACATTCAAACAGTCCGATTTTAGTGTAAAACGTCCCACGTTTATATTTTGCAACCATTTATTTGAAACAACCGTTTTCTAAAATTGACGGTAACATTTAAACCTTATTAAGAAGCGCTCTCTTGGAATTCTATCAAGCAAAAACGAGGTTAAGCAATCGAAAATCAATAGATGACATACTTTTTTAGATTTCAATTTTATGTTTTGGAATCCTTTACAAACAAAAAAACCACTTAAAGAATACGCTATTTCCATTTCTACCCGGAAACGTGAATTCAAATGCCTACAAAAGCAATCTTGGATCCCGTATCTTATCATCTCAACATATTCCTCTAAGGACGCAATACGACTTGCCCCATAAAAATCACGTCTATAAAATAGTTCCCCTATCACTATTTGTAAACGATTTTTTCCTCAAATCAGAACATCAAAAGTATACACCCCCGTCCTTATGTAAGTAAGATACAACTGTGCGTAAAGGCGGCGACAGACCAATGTCATATCGTTTTCTAATACAACTGCGTGGCGTAGTTTATGTGGTCGCCTCGCCGTTGCTTCTGCGCTGAGTGTTTGTGTAATCTGCATATAGTTGTTCCGAGTTTCGGTGTTTTTTGTGTCTGTTGTTTCAACGTTTGTAAGTCGCCTACGATACAGGACTTAACCCTAGTAGTCGACTTTTATAAAAGAAAAAAATAATTACAAGATTCCAGTATTTCTTTGAAATAGATCGAAAGTACTAAAAACTTTGTCTTGAACCAACACAAGGGCTCATTTTTCGCGAGGCTCTTTTCACTGTCACTTTTATGTGGCAGATAATAATTTGACAGCATACATATAGATGTATGTTGCATACACTAAATATTCTGCAGTGTCAAAAACAAATTCAATTTGCCATTCCGAATGAAAATAGACAGAAATGTATGTAAACAATTAAGTTACAGTGTACAAAATATCAAGTCCAGCGATAGCATAAACATTCAAACAATGCAATACAAAATCAGCTATTTGACAGCAGTATCTTGTCATATTTTAATGTCGCTTCATACTATACTATATATACTACCGACGGGCGTGTATGAGGAATGTGATGAAAGTGAATGAAGCCAGAGAAGTGTGTCAGGATCGTAGCAAATGGAAATCCGTAGTCTCTGCCTACCCCTCTGGGAAACAGGCGTGAATCTATGTATGTATGTATGTATGCTTCATACTATTAATATTTAATATCACTAGCCATGTAAAAAGCATTAATTTAACCAGCATACAACTCTGTAATAGCCAGGATATAACAGTGCACAAGAAATGCAACAGCTTTTGCCCAAACCATACTGAGTTCGACATCGTTTACAACAACTACTTTTGTTCCAGTTTTAAAGACAAAACCTTTGTTGCTAGTAGACCAACTCTTATCATCAATTTATGTTGCTTGTCTGTTTATTTGCTGTTAAATAATCGTGTGGTGGACAAGTCGTTTGGAAAATTAATTGGGTAAAATATCGGAGTGTGGATAAATGTTAGGCGAAAATTTGAAATCAAATTATAGACGTTGATTCGACAAATGCGCTATAGTATCACACGTAACAATAGATAGCGCATTTGTGAAAACTTGAGTGTGGTTTTTGTATTTCGATTTGAGATCAGAGTATCCAAACAATGAAAAAAATATTTTCATCCTTAATCCTTAATTTTTATCCTCAAGTGCTTGTTCACATTCTACTCTCAATATTAATTTATAAATGTAATTACAATCGGCCTGATTGCTTCTGGAATTAAAAGAGCTGTAATGATCCTTAATCCTTAACTATAGTCGTGGGTCCGTTGGACCTATATACAATCTTTGAATGTTTATAATAACCGTCGCAGTCGCTGCACCCTCCTCAACTTCTTAGTACCTTCCTATAGTAAGCCTAAGTATGCACAGTAGGACAGACGGATCTCGCTTGCTACTCTTAAGGTCAGTATCGTCATACACGTGGGTCCATTGGAGCCACCACTATAGATCTTCTTCTCTCTTAGCCTTTATTATTCCCAAGTCACTTGGGGTCAGCTTTTCTGGTCTAACCGGATTTGACTGGATATCAGTTTTTACACGGAGCGGCTGCCACCTGACCTCCGCAAGCCGAAGGCTAACGATACCCCAAGGCTAGACCAGTGTCAGGATATTAGAGGGTACTGACTTTCCCAATAACGACTGCCATAGATGTTTATGGCAGCCGGGACCAACGGCTTAACGTGCTCTCCGAGGCACGGAGCAGGCGATAATTGTCAATCAATACGCACATAATTTCGAAAAGTCATATAACTTCCGAAAGTCAGAGGTGCGCGACGTGGGTTAGAACCCGAGACCCTCTGCCTTGCAGTCTATTGGTCTCCCCACTGAGCTATCGCTGCTCTCCACCACTATAGATACGAAACATTATTTTTGGCATTTTTATATAATTTTACATAGTTCTGATGGCAAGTCGAAGCAGGAGCTTTTGGAATCAAATATAAATAATTGTGGAAAGGGCCTGCACTAATTTTGTCTTAGCCTTTTATGAGAGAGAGATGCTACAACCATAGATTGCCCTATTCATCTCAGGTCAAACGATTCCCATAATATTATCAGCACTAGAACTAGTAATGAATCTTTGAAACTAGATAAGAATAAAAGAAAGTGATGTTCATTATGCCCACCTACCAGAACAGCAAAGCCTGCAAACTTATGCAGTGATTGCAAGTTGCTTATTTGCATAATTTATACTAAAAAAATCCGTTCGCTTTGACCATTGAAAAGTTTTTTAGAGAAGAAGTTTTCTATTTTTATTTGCTATGCCATTAACTAGCACATTCGGAAGTTTAAAATTAAATATATATTTTCATGTTTACCATCGTTTTCATATTTTAGGATTTTATCCGAATACCCTGTTTTTAGGCTTTTAAAAAATACTGTTTCATTAAGATCAATTATAAATACTAATATATCCTCCTATTGTTTGTTTTTGCATAAAATTGCCTTAATGAATGTTTTAATTTTAAGAGTAATAACAAAAATACTTTTACATTTTACATGAATTTAAACTAGGTGGGTCCAGTGGATCCACGATTATAGAATCGTAACAATTTTCATCACTACAGTTAAGGGTTAAAGAAAGTCCTATAATACACAATAAGCTTTAGTTATGTTGGAGTATGTTGCGCTGTGATCATATTGCTGTCTATCTACTGGCTAAATTGTAGTCTTTCATACGTCACCAAAAAGGGTTTTCTAGAAAATTTCCAATATCGTTTCATTCGACCCGGAAATCTTAGCAGTCAAAAGTAACACTGCACTATCTTTAACAAGTTTCTGTTATAAAAACTAGTTACATTAGTGTGGATTACACTAGTTACATTACATCACGTTAACACGAGTACGTCTTAACGTGATGTAAGTATACGTCCTTATTCTGATAAGTGCGCAAAGATCGTTAGTACATATCGTATAGGCACGGTAAAATGTCAATGACATTGGATATTTTGTTAAAAACAATTCATAGAAGCAGCACGGAGTCTGGAATAGTGTCCGCTAGATGGCAAAAGTAAAAGTATAGTAAGAGAAATGTGGGTGTAATAATCGTAATAACACATCTGTCTTCCTTACTTTCTTTAGATACCTCCAATTCAGATATTGGTCCTTAGCAATGATCGAAGATTTGACCCTTAAATCGTTAGCTTATTGTTCCAACCATTTTCTTTAGAACATTCACACAGCCACATATACTGAGCCACTTTTTCTGTCCTCTACTACACAACATAAAATCGGAGTATACAGGGTTCAGTAGTTTTTGCCGCTAAGTTCGGCAGTTGGACCATCGTTCGTAAAACTTCGGGCAAGTTCGTGAAAGTTCGGCCTACTTAAGTTTTTGTTACGCTTAATGATTATATGCCGAATGTTGGAGGAAAAGCCGTCATGATTGGTAAGGGTATCGAGATTCGCATTGTGCTATTTATGGAACTTTTATATGGAGACGAACTGTAGAAGGAAAAGTATTTTCTTTTGTTGTATGGCTTTGTGGAACTTTGTATGTTATTAAAGCTTTATGGCATGGTAGATTTTCTCGTAGTACTCGGGAGTAAGAATGAGCGTGACTGCCGATTTCAGGTTCGATGACTGGGTCAAGAAAATCAAGTCAAGTAGCGACTGGACGGCGTCTCCAAGATAAAGTAACGCTTCTCTGACAAAATCTTTTATTCAATAAGCAATAACAAGAAGTGCTTAATGCATAAATTTCTGCCCAGCCTAAAGACATGTTGATACTGTAGTTTATAGGCACTTTAACACCAAAGATATTATTTGCGTATTACAACGAAAAGAAAAACACAAACTATCTGACCTTCCCCTCTCGCTGTACACCCCCCCTCGCGGGCCGCTTGCGGGCCGCACAACCACGTGAAATACTAGTTTTAATATATATTCGAATGTGACTTTATTTATTTGCTACGATTTTACGCCTTAACTACTCGACCGAAAATCATGCAATGTTTCTTACACGTTGTCAGAGATACAGAAAATGAAAATGGCCTTTAAAAAGTACCGTCTAAAATAAATGGAGGTACGACTGGCCCGGATGTAATATAGGCTCGTGTGTTTTCAAACCTAATAAATTGAATGAGTAGCGGAGTTACGAGAAGGCTTGTTTGACAGAAAGCGATGATATGGACCATATAATAACGATGATGACGATATCCATGAGTGTGCAAGATTATTGGTATAGATTTTGTATATTGTATTGAATTCAAGGTCTTATTCAACGAGGTCAAGCTGTTTTTGTATTGTATGTTAGTATTTCGTTCCTTCAGTAAAAACGTTTCTGCCTTTTATGGCACATCACAAAGAAAATTGGCTGCAGATAGCGCAGTGGTTTAAGTGATCGCCTAGCCATTGCCACTGTCAGGGTGCTGCGAGATGTGCAACACAGGCAAAAAAAAATTGTGTGGTCTACAAATGATTGTTCTGAGTCTGGGTGTTCTTTGTGTACGTTGTTTTAATGTTTGTAAAGTTCTCCGTGATACAGTATGTATTGCTAGTGCGGAAGTTGAATCGAGTTGAAGTCAAAGTCAAAGTAAAGTAAAGTAAAGTAAACATTTATTTTTCAAAATATATGTTAGTACACGATACACAAATATTAGAACACAGAAAACAAAACAAAAAAAAGTACATATATTATGAAAAATGAGGTTACCACTCAGGTTTATTGTTGGTTTGCGGTTGATACCTCAAACCAACCCTGATATTATTTGGTAACCCCAAGTGACGCCCGGACGTACATCAGCTACTCTTGTAATAATTTACAAACACAAAACACAAAACTACGTAAGATATATATTACTTATATAAAAAAGTCAAAATCATTTACTCATTTAAGTCACAAAGTAACACTTATGAACGTCAAAATATATAGGTTAGTGAGTTTACTAAGTTACTGAAGCTACATTTAGGTGGAGAGGGAGCGTTTGAACCCTCTCCCCAACCGCAGAGCCGGGCGCCGGAGGGCGCGAGACGACCTCCAGCCACCCTGAGGTTTGACCTGGGGGTGGCGGGCTTTGTGGGCCTGCCCGCCATCCGTTCAGCACCAGGTCCGAGAGGCGGCGTGCGTGTTCCCACGCGCGCCTCTGTGTCGAGTCCGTCTCGCCTCTAGGGGGGACAGTAGGGATATTATTGTGAGAAGTGCCTTTGGGTAGGTCTTTTGCGTAGTGGCCTGCCGTTTCATACGGCGGGCCGAAACCTCGGCGGGGTCGCGACCGCATGCGAAAGTGATTCGCGCGGCCCCGTCGATAGTGGTTTTGTCGAGGAACACCGTGGTAGGTTTAGTCGGTATTCCGGGAGGTACATTTTCTTCTTAACATCTTTCTTTTACCCCGGCGAGTCCGACATAACCCCTCCGCTCGCCCCCGCGGAGGGGTAGGCATCAAGAATTCCCCCACGTTAAAAAAAAAAAAAAAAAAAAAGGTACATTTAGGTTAGTTGCTAGGTTCAGCAACTAACCAAAATTTTTTGCAAGAAACTGATGTCCAATTTTTTTTATTGCCAATTAAATATAATTTCGATATTTTACAACTCATAGCAAGAAGGTGTAGCAGCTATTATGCCATATATTACTGACTATATAAATCTAAAGCTTATAACAATAATTTTAAATAAATAATTACAGAATAATGTAAAGGAGATGAAATTATAAGGATTTAGTAGAATTATTTAATATTAATCTGTAATAGATAATAGGATGGCATGAGGGCGCATACTTACGTTTGTGACAATGCAAAGGCAGTCCGTGACTAAATGCGATTGTGCATTCATATATTTTATTTTATTTTTAATAATAAGTGAAATGGTAACCACTTTACTTGGAAACATCACAAATAATCACGAGGTACCTCTACATTACTAAATTGATTTACAAAACTTTTATCCTGTATAGAACAAGAAATTAGTTCCATGGGTTTTTGTCATTCAAGTAGTCGTTGACTGAATAATATCCCTTCCTACTTAGCTGTGTTTTTACGACACTTTTAAATTGAAGTAATGGTAAATTCATTATATTAATGGGTAATTTATTAAAGAAACGTAAACCAAGTCCCGCAAATGTATTGTGATCTTTATGTTATCGATGATACGGACCTACTAACTTATGCCTATTTCTAGTGTTTAAATTATGTATATCAATATTCTTCTTATATAAATGAATATTATGTTTAACGAGATGGGTGTAAAAACCCAGGATTCAACTTCTTCGTCTTAAATGTAAAAGTAATGAAAAGAAATTACCCATATATCTCAGGGGTCTTTTGACTCACAGGGCCCATATTCAAACTCGACCGAGATATGACCCCAAGGTGTGGGCACACCAAGTTACAAGTCAATATTTTTCCATTTAAAATATGCGACGCCTATATCTCGGGAGTCTATTGACCCACAGGGCCCATATTCAAACTCGACTGAGGTATGACCCCAAGATGTCTGCACACCAAGTTACAAGTCAATCGGTCCAGTGGTTCCGGAGTTATGCCGGTCACTATCAGACAGACACACAGACCAACAAAGTGTTTTCATTAACTCCTTCGAAGAAGACTTAGAGAGAGAATAAGCAATGTGATAAAATTACTATAAAGTAGATTAACTTAAATGTATATTTTATCTGCTTGAAGTTTTAACCAGGTTACACCGGCCAAGGTCACAATCTGACTGGCTTAGGTCCATATAATTGGCACAACATCTTCACCTACATATATTAATACGTGAAGCAAAAACTTTGTAACCCTTTCTACGAAAATTGCGCGGACGGAAGAGTATGAAATTTGGCACAGTTAAAGTTTATATGGAGAAGGAGGGACGAATCCTAATATTTATATAAAATATTGTTACGCCCAGTGACATCTCTCGGCATTGTGGGAAAGACTCGGCAGTTCCGTCTAATAATTTACACCGCCATCTATTGACATCTTACGGAACTACGTAGTAGGTATGCTTACGAGAATCGTAGAGAAGATGTTGGTACTTTCTCGAATCATCGTACTGTTTGCATACCAGGAGCGGCGTTGCTAGAAAGCTCTAGAAGCGCTTTAGCCGCGTATAAATAGGGCGCACGCGCACCGCCAAGTCAGTTTACAATCGTAAGCGATCAAGTGTTCATCGAAGCGAACGAAAGCGGAAATACTACGAAGTTTGAAGCAGTACAGTGAAAAAGTGTGGTATAGTGTTTGTTGTGTTTTAAATTTAATTGTGTGTTTAAATAAAACGTGTTTTACTCGGTAATATTGTTTATATTCTTATCCGTCGAACCCAGCACGTAACAATATGCATTAGAAATACATTAAATGAATGAAAAAACACTGCACGCACACAACCATGCATTTGACACACGCAGTCGAACCGCGTTCGTAGTATTTCGGCATTATTCGTCTGACGTCGTACAATTCTTTGTAACTATGGTTACCTATACCTTATTTATATATAAGAAAGAAAAAAGAAAACAAAGTAACAAGCTTAGGAATTTTGATCGAATTTTGACCACTAGGCGACCGCTAGTATTTTTACTTATTTAAGTACTGCCACGCACTACACTAATGATTTCCCTATTATGTATGCTAGCAGATTCGTCCGCATTCTGCGTTTTAATCTACTGTGCAAATAAGCGTTAGTCTGGTTAATAATTATCAGATACAGACAAACCCTTCTTCCATATAATATAAATTTTGTATTATCTCTGTGTCTGGACACGCAACAATATTATATACTAGGTTTTGCCCGCGGCTTTGCGCGCTGGGGAACAGTACTTGTTTCTGGACGACGTGTTTGCGAAATTTCATGATGATCAATCGAGTAATTAGTACGGCAAAAGATAGTATTTAATAATTATCCGGCGTAGACTCATGTATTTTAGTCTAGGTTTCGTTGGCCCTAAAAGCATGCTACCCCTACCATGGTATTGAAATATGAATGGTTAATTTTACGCTGCTACACTTCAGGGATATAAGTATATATATACACACATCAAAAAAAGATTACAAGATAGACATATTAAAATTGAGTGCAAAAGCACAATAAATATTGCATTCATAAATTATATTTCGACACGAGAAAAAATATCTCAACTTTTCAAAGTGAACGCGGACTTTTTTTGATGTGTGTAAGTCTGGGTGTTTTTTATGTACGTTGTTTGAATGTTTGTTAAGATTTATATCTAGTGCGGGAGTAATCTTTTTTTAAAATAATAATATGAATGTTCTGTTAGGTAGTAATTACAGGTCATGCGTCGTACCGGTAGCGGTAGAGAGCATAATAGGACGGTGACTTATCTGTAAAGATACAGTTACGCGTTATACTCCTGCGTTATACTATTATTTGCGAAATGACCACAAATGCCATCGTGCCATCTGCACTATAACCGAAATACGGGTTTTTATCCACCATTTAAGTTTACCAAGAAATTCGTTTCAACAATTAACTATATATTTTAGTTTAGGTAATACAATAAATAACACTAGTTCTGTCGTCCTCCGGTACGTAAAGTGTCATTAATGTGACCGCACGCCATGGGCAAAATTCAGGAATCTTCGTTTTATGGGAACCTTTTTTATTGACCCTGTTTGGCGGGATCCACCGCCGCCTTTTTACAGCGTAATTCGTTTGTCACGTTGTAGCGGTGTGGTGAAATGAGTTATCGATAAAATTAGATGTTTATATTATATATATCTAGATATTGCTGCGGCTTTGCGTAAATTTAGGTTTGGTTAGGTTAGTAACATTGTGCATGCGACATTCCATGATGATAGGTTTAGTAGTTAAGGCGTAAAAGCGTAACAAACAAACTCACATTCGGATTAATAATATTAATTAGGACTAGGAGATACAAATTATCAAACTTATATATACAAATGAGTTGACAGAGGATACATCCAGATTTTGCCAGCTATGATTTTGGTACCCGCGTAATAGGGGCGAGCCTATTAAGAACTTCTTATCAGCAAAACCCCAGTGAGACTTTCTCAACCGGTTGGAATCCGAGATTTCGTATACAGTAGTTATATTCAGTACTGCTGCGCCACAGAGACGCAAAATGTTAACTAACATTCTAAATTCGATTGTAAGTTCGTTTGTTACGCTTTAACTGCTCGCCCAATAATCATGAAAGTTTGCATACACATACACACGTACAGGTGCATTTCTAATATTAGTTAGGGTAGCATATTCGGTAAAGTAAGGGTGGATAAACAAATATCTATAATAAAATGTAACTTTTTTAATATAACTTTTAGAGTGTGCGAATGGAATAATGTAACAAAATAAATAAACAGATTTAAGACTAATCCTTCGTCATAGGGTTAGTCTTCACTCTGTTGTTCACGATATCCTGTTATCTGACCATTAAATGCCTTGTATGAAGTATTGATACTCTTTATAATATTTTTTTAGTACATTCTTTGAGAAGCCTTAAACTAAAGAAGCTACATGACCTACGGGTACTCCTTTCAACTTACACAATAACGTATTAGTGGAACGGCGCCGTGATTTTACAGATATTTCTCGTATATTACTTAACGTACTTACACTTATATTGTAAGTATACGTTCATAGTTAATATTTACGCATGATTTTTCACATAAATGTTTGGTTTTATTTTCTTTTTTCCCTCATAGTCTATTATAAATATTACAGACAGCAATAATACAATCAATAAACGTATTATTACGAATAAACATTTATGAATACGGTAACAAAAATAACAATGTAAAATAGGTAGGAATTTGAGTGTATCGATATCGATAACGTACGTGGCACGACACTAGTCGAAGTTTACGCAAGGGTATCTTCTATAGACACACATTTACATACAAATGTCGGGGACTACTGCGAATGACGTAACATAATAGTCTAGGAGACAGCGTTTGAACAATACGACAATAACTGCTCGACTGCGACTCAAAACGGTTATGACTTTTAAAATCTTGGATTACATGAATTCAAAATGTTTTGCATTTACAACTTTTGTGCTCCTATGTTTTCATATTTTATGTTTCGCCTTTCATTTTAATGCAGAGGAATTAAATTAATTTTAGTTAAATATTGTTTTGTATATTTTCGGCTGGATGAAATGGTTGTCGTAGCTTGAATCAGAACGGAACAAATACTTTTTTATATACACATATTTGTATCAAGTGTTAGATATTTTGAGGTAGCTGTTTAAATATTTGTATATAGCTACCAACGATACAAAGATGTTCCCTAGTGCGACAGTAAAAAACGTATATGGTTGAGCCGTTATGATAAACTTTTTGAGCTGCAGCGGCCTACCAGGGTCCAGATAGAACTATTTTCAAATATCAATTGAGAGAATACGAATATAAAGAATTATATTTGCTATCTAACATATTTTCGCACCAGATGTTTTAATTTCTACTTTTAGATATATTCTACTGAAGCACTGAATAAACATGTGAATACAGATACTCACGTCCGTTTCTTGGGGTGGTCAGAGACTACGGAGTTCCATTTGGTGCCTCTTATATCTTACTGGAATCATTTAACACATTCTTAAATTCTTGGGTCAGCGCTCGGACTCTGAAATCTAATTACTATAGTTTTTTATCGTGCCTGGATTCTGACTAATTAATTCATTGTTATATTATTTACAGTAACTGTGATAGTGAAACAAATATTTCTAAATGACCGTATATACTCGTTCTTTATTCGTTCAAACTGATGCTAAAGTCGAAACCGAAATCTATGACTGTACCAACAATTTCTCGAAACGCGAGCCAAATTCCAAAGCTACAATTACCTCATAGTCCCGATTTCCTGAATGAAAATTCTTTGTTGCAAATACATTGCATTGAATTTTCGACATGGCATGTAACACGTTCTTTGTGTATTACGGATTACGGCAGCTGTCTCCTCGGCTAAGAGAAAACAGGCAAAAAATATCGGACTATTAACTTAATGTTTTATGACCATTATGATCGATACAATATGTGTTTTGTTTCATATAAATAAGGTCAAATTTTATTTTTACGCTTCCTTTAATAGCTGTCATGAACACAGGTTTTAGACTTGGACAACGGTGGTTGGAATATGGGTTGGATAATTTGGACGTGTACTGTAAAATGTAACAGATCTTAAGATCATATATACATAGTATTATGTCTGTTTCCCGAAGGGGTAGACAGGAAATTGGCCTGTTTCCTCCGGAAGGTTAGGCAGAAAGTTTGACTTGCTGCGTCTTATCCTGTTTTTTAAGTTGTGTGATCGAAGATACTAATAAAAAAATAGCTAAGTATTCTTTGGAATATTTATATCAATTTCTATAACGATATTGAATAATATGAAATGTAAGACTGTGCCCGGTAGACGAAAAGAAACTAGTTTCCACACAAAGTATCAACTTATTTTGCTTTTGTCTACTTTCTGTAAAGAAACTCGAAATAACACGTAGTCTGAGATTCTGGTCGATAAAATACAAGAAACTACCCTATAAAGCAGCTTTGCTTTGCTTAGGGGTAGCCCTTCACAGATATATTGGCGTTAATTTACTATCATCTATATAAATAAAATTTGTAACCTTATTTACTATCTAAAAAAATACCTCCGAATAAAAGGAAAACACAGACAAGAGACTTCTAGAATACTTCATATTGAATTGTTTTCTTAATAACTTATTTAGCTTGATCAAATTAAATTGAACTAAATGTTTTTCAATTTATCAATTAATCGTATATGACGTGTAATGAACAATATATTCTTGTGAAATATCACCCATCTTTATTTCAGCTTCATTTAACACGAAAGTCTCGACACTAATGGATCTTATACATGACGAGAAATATGCGCAAGTTGAACCACTTGCTCGAGTTATATGCATCGTGTATAACTCAAAATAATGACTAAAGTCATAATATTGTCTTCTAACTATTCTAACTATTGACTAAAGTCATATCAACTGTACTAAAATAACAACAAAATATATAGTTATATTATTTACACTTACGACACTGATAAAGTGTTAATGAGTGATGGATTTATATAATGCACTGGTTTTTGCTTACGACTAAATGCGTGGATTTTGGAAGTAGCTGACTATATTTTTATCTTTGTAGCGTTTAGATAAAATCAAGACACTCTGATGCGAGCTTCTAACTGCCGAGCTCCCTACACAGTTAAGTGGTATTTCTATCAAAGACCACGTAACAAGCCTTACTCTTAGAACCACGCCCTGTTTTTCTATCTAACTTCTAGTCATTATTGTTTGCTATAAAAGTGTTTATATACTAGTTCAAATTGTTATTAAATATAAAATCTTTTGATCGTGTAGAATATTGTTTAAATTATCTCAGCTTAGTTCACTTCCTTTTTTTTTTTTTTTTTTTTTTCGTTGGGAAATGCGCCTGATGCGTACCCTCTCGCCACAAGGGGAGGTGAGAGGGCTATGTCCGGCTCTCCCGTTCTTCGGGCCTACGGACCAAAACCCCACGGTGTGCACGCTCGCTGCCTTTTATATTGGATGGGCCGCTGGCAAAAGTTACTACCTCAGCGACCCACCCAGCAGTCTACAACGCCTCGGCGACGCCCCGGCACTACATAGGGCGTCGGACCGACTCAATGGCTGGCGGGCGGGCGATTCCCGTTCGCCCGCCCGCGGCCTTCATTATGGCGGCATTAGCATTGCGCCGCCCGGTTCGCCGGCGACGGCTCGGATCCGCAAGGATACTTTCTTCACGGATCCGCTCCGCCGCCTCCTTCTGCGAGATGACGTCCTCGCAGAAGGACGCGACCGCTGCCCACTTCCTCTCGCTGTCGACCATGGCTTTGATCACGGCCGGCAGCGAGAGATTTTCACCCACAACCTCAATGAGTTCACGGCGCTGCACCGCCCAAGCACGACATTGCTCGAGCGTGTGCTGCGCCGTGTCCTCCTCACAGTCGCAGTGGTGGCAGACGGGACTCGGTTCCCTCCTAGCGACCGTGTGCAGGTATTTGCCAAAGCAACCGTGCCCTGACAACACCTGCACCAGCCGGAAGGAAAGGGTCCCATGCTGCCGCCCTGCCCACCGCTCCAATACCGGCTGGAGGGCCCCAACGGTTCTGAAACCAGCCAAGGGCGCCTCCAGCCGCGCCTTCCACTTTAAAATTATGCCTTGATGGGCTCGATTGCGCGCGCACTCAATCACTGTCGGGAAGGGACGACAACCCGTCTCCTCCCGCACCGCCTCACTCACTGCAAACACTTCGGCGAGCACTTCAGCCTCCAAATCCCACGGGGGTGTACCGGCCAACGCGCAAGCTGCGTCGGCCGACACCGTGCGGTATCCACGTATTACCCTGACCGCTATGACTCTCTGCGGTCTCTGCAAGAGAGTCCTACACTGAGCGGTCAGGGAGTCCGCCCACACCGGTGCGCCGTAAAGCGCCATCGACCGGATGACCCCCGTGTAAAGTCGCCGGCAACCAGCACTGGGCCCGCCCAAATTTGGCAATAGCCGCCCAAGGGCGGACGCAGCGCCGAGAAGCTTCGGGGCGAGCTGTCTGAAATGCTCGTCGAAGTGCCACCTTCCGTCCAGCACCAAGCCCAGATATTTCATGTGGGCCTGGACGGGAACGCGCGTCGAGCCCACCATTATCGAGGCGCCGCGGGGTGGACTGCGACGGGGCCCATGAAAGACCAGGGCCTCCGTCTTGTTAGTAGCCACCCGTAAACCCAGCGCCTCGATACGCCCGACCACCTGGGAAACCCCCACGGTGGCCAAACGGGCCGCCTCCTCGAAGGTACCCCCACGGGCTGTGACGAGGGTGTCGTCAGCGTAAGCTTAGTTCACTTCCTAAGTCAACCACGCCTCTAAAGCGGGTTGAACAGGATAAACGTTACACTGGCGCCCAACGTGGGGCCACCAGTCCAGCGCGAACGCGGCCGCTGAGCACAACCGGTCCGCGTGACATCTTTTAACACTTGACTTCTAGACGTTGTATTAAAATGACAATGCGCTGATTTTTCTTTTAAATAATCATATCCCGGCCTAGTAAGTCGTACAAATTTTTGAACCCATATCACTCCACGCTGTGGCAGTGACGAGGCGACCAGTTAAACCAAGCTTTTTCCATTTGTGCAGTCATTAACTTAGACTTTGCTCGTAGACGGCAATAGGGTCGATCTCTACTACTTGGGAGCCAAACCAGTATCTGCCGAAATTATAGTGTAATACACCTCTGTCTACTCATTCGCGTAATATAAGCGTGATACTACGTATCTAGTCTTTGTTGTAATCATTGAAACCAATATGGGTTAGATGCTCCGTCCTTATTTTATATTTCTATATAAGACAAGTAACACTTTCCTTAGTCGGAAATCGAATCCATTTCGTTATCGGTAAGCTTGCTCATATCACTAAACTTCATTCACTCACATTCACACATTCATTTTGTAATCTATACTCCACATAGGTACATGACCTAATACAAACATCACATGCTATTCCATCTCTACGATCGCTCTAATTGAGGTCTATCAATTCCCGAGATCAGAACACACAAACATATCTACAATCCTCTTTATTACGAAGATAAGCCAATTTTATTTCTTTTCTTGGTTTGCTTGTAGGTGTAAAATTTACTACTACACTAAATAAATTGATATGTCTTAATAATAAAAAGATTTACTGTATTACCTATTGAGTTTATATTTACGTATGTGAACTAAACTAGTTCCGCCCGCGAGTTTCGATTGCTTTTATATCGAAATTTGTTTTATTATTGATAAGCTGTTAAAGTGTGCTTTCTGTTACAGAAATATTATATCTAGGGTGACTTGTGGTCATGGGTAAGCAATATTGTTACGGTAAAATTTTGATTAGTGACCTTTCAAGAAATCGTAGGTTGCATTATTTTATATACTTGTAGTTAGTAATTGTTACAGTATTAGGCAGTATTTTGGTCGTTATATTTTTAAAGATAGTGTTAGATTGTTATGTAAAGAAAATCAATGTGCCTTGTGCTGTCGAAACCGATTACTAGATAAGTAGTAGAAATCTGAAGATAGGTAGGCAGAGGCCTACCACTTCGAAAAGCAGAAAGCGTACAGCAAGCTGTCTATGTATGTAGTACAGTACTGAGAAATACAAAAAAAGTTGAGTGTTATCGACAAAACGCTCTGCATTGAAGGTTCCTTAATCATGTTAATCATTCGAGAGATAATGATAACGTAATGTAAACATAACAACTCGCATAATTACAGATACTTTGCCATTTAAACAATAAATAATTGTGTTATATCGTGTAAATAACCATTTGTGGCAAGATTGTACGCAATTCATGTGACAACTTGAAATACCTGGGTTTAGTTAATGATCGGGACATTTGATCTCAATGCCGTTACAATGTTGTACTGAAAGAGGTATGTGCTTATTTGGTAGTTATATTCGAGATATATAATCTATAGATACGCCTTTGTCCCCGAAGGATTATGCAAATGCCTACATTTCAATAGCCTAGTAGGACACTGCCACACAGAGGTCTCGAGTTCAATCCCAAGGCGCGCATCTCTGACTTTTCGAAGTTATGTGCGTATTAAATAGTTAATTAACGCTCGCTTTAATGATGAAAGAAACCATTGTGCGGAAACCTGCATGTCTGAGAGTTTTCCGTAATGTTTTCGAAGATATGTGAGGTCTGCTTACCCGCCAGGCCAGCGTGGTAGACTATGGCATAATCCTTTTCACACTGGGAAGCTGTACTGTGTCCAGCAATACAGGGTTGATATTATTACTATTTTATTATTCGCAAACTATGTTTTTAGTACGCACGTAGTAGAAGGCAAACCTTTTAGTGTATAATGGTCACTGTTTTAGACTCCGTGCTATTACTGAAAATTTATTGACAGCTACTGAAAAGGTATTAACACTGTGCTATCTACTACATCCGAGTAGATAGGGTTTAGGGTTTTTCGATTTGGGTTTCGGGGGGAGAACTACGGGTTTCCCCCTTAGGATCAGGGTATTACGGGGTCAGGCTAGCCCACTGCGCCTTGAAAGGCGTGATCTATCGGCCGCCGATTAGAGAGCGTGGTGACTGATATTGAGGTTGGACTTATAGTGTCTATGTGGGTAGCCGCAGAGGACGACATGCTTGTTGCTCGGCAAGCACGTGGCGTTCGAGCGTCGGACTCATGCGCGGCTAGCGCGAACCAGTCGGTCGCGCGAGGCACGGAGTTGTCTTTAGCGAAGTGGCAGTGTGGTTTCACTGCCACAATGCATCTCGGAGGCTTACCTGCTCAGCAAGTAAGAGTCATAGCTAGAGTGACTCGAGCAATACCCGGCTTGTAGGCCAAAATGGGTAGACATATGGATGTACGTCGGAAAGTGAGCATGCCTTATATAGCTCCGGCACCATACTGGAGATATGGAAGGCGGCTACTCCGTCGGCCTCAGCGAGGATATCGTTAGCAACTCTCAGAGTTCGCGAGTGGTGAGCGGCTTTATTGCTCCGGTACCTATCTGGACAATAGGTAGTACCACTTGGGCACGAGGTAGCTCGCTAACGAGACCCGGGTCTCAGGATTTGGGGCCAAGACCTGTCTATAATTGGTCCCTAAAGGTGTTTTCGGGCACTAGAAGGTACAGCGGCTCTCACTATATACCGAAAGGTTGGTGAGTGCGAACGCTATAACATAAACTTGAGTAGCCTGTAGAGGGAGGGTCTGTCCGATCTAGGAATCTAACGTGAGACCTCATGCACAGCAGTCGCGTTCACTATCACTGCGCCACCGAGGTAATCCCTAAGGCGGTAACAAGAAAACGTTAACAAAAGCATTGCGTTAAAGTAAAATAGAAATGCGTGCTCTTTCGGCTTTCATAAAACATTTTCCTTTGACAGTAAGTAAGGAGGTCAAAGGACTGAAACTACTGTGTTACGCACTAGTTGCAGACCTACAACAGATGAAAATACTCTCCTTATGCCAAAAACTTTTCTTTCTTTCCTTAATATAATGCCCTCTCATTTACGAATCACTAATTAAATACAATCACGAATAACGACGCGCGGGGATCATATCAAAATAGAAGGATACGAATTTTCCAGCAAATTGAAACCACACAAAAATGTATAATGATTCGAATATATTTACACATTGGCGAGGCGACCACTTAAACCACTACGTCATCCATAAAAATCATTTATCCTTTCAAGGCGTGAACACTTAGAAAATATAATTGATTCTTCTCCAGGATTGGTGATTATATTTTCATTAGAGCACACCCAAGCAAACCCAAATATTTAACTTACACACAAACAAAACAAACAAAAGAGCACCGATAGGTCTCGGGTTCGAACCCACGTCGCGCACCTCTGACTTTCGGAAGTTATATGACTTTTCGAAATTATGTGCGTGTTGATTGACAATTATCGCCTGCTCCGTGCCTCGGAGAGCACGTTAAGCCGTCGGTCCCGGCTGCCGTGAACGTCTATGGCAGTCGTTATTGGGAAAGTCAGTAAGCCCTCTAATATCCTGACACTGGTCTAGCCTTAGGGTATCGTTAGCCTTCGGGTTGCGGAGGTCAGGTGGCAGCCGCTCCGTGTAAAAACTGATATCCAGTCAAATCCGGTTAGACTAGAAAAGCCGACCCCAAGTGACTTGGGAATAATAAAGGCTAGGGAGATGATGACACAAACATACAGTACATTATTGATTTAATGGCACATGACATTTGTGACGTTTGCTTGAAACTATAAATTCTGGGTTTATACTTTTGTACATGGGTGGCATTATCTTTATGAGGTACTCGCTCTATACAAAATGTTAGCGTCGATATCATAAATTAAGTATGGTAATTTATGGTACCTTAATTTTTATTCTGTACAACGTTATTTGAAGTGAGATGTTTAAAGCATTTTTGGTGGCAAGGTAACATTTGTTACTTTCTCCATATTAGTGTTGTAAACTAATGGTAGTGCGACGTGTAAAAAAGGTGTGGTTGTTTGTTAGTTTAAGGAAGTTGTCAAGCATAGCACACGGTTAATGATAAGTGGTTTATCGTAGACAATGATTGACTTTGGTGACCGTAGAAAAAGAATAAATATAAGAAAGATCTTGAAACTCACTGAAACATCCAAAATCAAAATTAAAGTTTGTGATTTACTAATAGCTGTACCGAGTCTGAGTGTCTTCAAGTCCCTTGTTTCAATGTTGGAAAGTCCTATGTGATATAGGATTCATTTCAAAAGTGGCAACTATGTATCAATTAATAGACGAATGCCTATTAATTTATAACGTACATGTCAAACATTACATTAATTTTAGTCAAGGTCAAATTGATTGGTACATTAAGCTCTATTCTCTTCATGGGTAAAAAAAATATCGAACAATTGTTATGTATTGCCGAATATTTTGAATAATGACATGGCGTTTATTGCTCTGTGTCTACTAAATAGCTTATTGTCGCTATTACGGTAAAGGACAACATCGTGAGGAAATGACCAGACTTGCATGTCTGAGAGTTCTCCATAATGTTATCAAAGATCTCTCTCTTCCATCCCGCAATGGGCCAGAGTGGTGGACTATGCTTTAATCTTTCAGTTTCCAGCAATGGGACAGATTATATACAGGGCTAACAAAGAGTGCTAATATTATTAGGTATAAATATTAACCGGTCGTAAACCGCCGGCTCGCATACCAGCCGGCAGATTTGTACCCGTCGTAGGCCGGTGGCTCGCATGCGAGCTACCAAATTGGTTTTACGTTAGCTTAAGCTAAAGCGAAGGCGGCGCGCGGCGTTTTGGCGCCAATTTGGTGGCTCGCATGCGAGCCACCGGCCTACGACGGGTACAAATCTGCCGGCTGGTATGCGAGCCGGTGGTATACGACCGGTTAAATAAGTTGAATTTCTAAATACATAATCTAAAATAAAGAGGTTATCTTCAATTTCATGTCAATTATTGTCAACAGAAATAAATTAAGGCCAAATCGATACATCAAAGTGTGCGGCCGCCGCAATAGTTCAAAGTTCGACCTCCGACGTCGCCTAGGGAGCATTGTCGCTTAAATTGGAGTCGTATTCTCGGAAACATTAAAATTACATTCAATACTGGATTGTAAATTGCCGTATAATTAACACGTACCAAAGAGGTCTGATGATGATACATCCTGAGCACTATGTTTAGTAATAGTGATGAAGTAATAAGTGATGGATATATTAAGAAGATAGTATATCCTTACTTATATATTTATATTATAAATTCGAAAGTAACTTTGTCCGTCTGTTTACTCTTTACGCCTAAATCACTCAACTGATTTGGATGAAGTTAGGTACAGAGATAGTTTAAAACCTGAGGACAAATTTTCGCAAAAAAATGCAATGTGTTAATATCTGTGGCAAAACGTATTGTTCATTTTAAACATGATTGTAATGTTGTTTTCTTTAGATTGTTTATATGATTATCTTTATATGATTCTCTTTAAATGGATATTTGTTTTAAAGTTTATATTATAAAAGTTTGCAGTGCTAAACCAGTACGCAGAGTCACTTCGAAAAGTACCATTTAATTAGCTCAGGCACTAATTGGGATCTTATAGAAAAGTTATTAGATGCCGATCGGCAATCGACTTGAGTCTAATAGCTTCTCTATTAGACTCCATCGCCGATTGCCTGTGAGATCAATAATTCAGTCCTAATAATTACAGTAACGTTTTCTTCATCTGTTTTAGTAATGGCATCTACTGAATTGAATGCCCTCAATATAATTTGGCTATTGGTTGAAAGTTTTCCAGTCAGACCGCTAGGAGTTTTAACAGATTCCAGTGTGCCGCCTCCTATTCACTTGACTGATTAATATTTAAATCTTTACAGCAACAGTTCCAATAATATCCACAACCGCGTCACTATCAGCTTTACAGCCAACGAAATGGCGCGGTCGCGTTCCGCGATACGTGTAATAGCAATTCAAATAAAATAAAATAATAAAAATTTCCCTACGCAACTGGTTTTATTTCAAAAGATCAGCTCGCTGATATTTATTTGTTGATGTAAGAAATTATTCGGTTCGCAGCTAGCAACGGATCTGTAAATACGAGTAATTCTATTGAAGTATCTTCGTGTTGCTAAGCGCCTTGTAATTGGAAGCCTCTATATTTTCTAGACGGTAATAGAGGCCGGGTCGCTAGCTAACAACCTTATTGCTTTTCTAGTTTCTCACGGCTTAGTCGCAATGAAGAAACTAGTTGACTTAAAGACAATTATTATAATCGTTTCTTATGGCAGAGAAATTGCGCCGTAAAGTCGTTGTTGGCCGATACAGCATTAAAGCTTTAGACATTTGCCTTTTACTAAAATAATATATCTCTATATCGTTTGATTAAAACTGTACTAAATCTGCATCTGTCTTCAAACAGCCCCAGTATATTTATTATTAAAACATCATCACAAAAACAACAATTTAATGGCGTCATAACCTCAAAAATTCCACCAAATGCTTAAAGATTACCCGCCAAGAAACAAGCTCAATTTCGCCATTTTAATAACCTCACCATAAAGTGTAGCCTTAAATCAGCTTGTTCTCATATAATATAATCAAAAAGGCTTCTCCCATGAATTTACACCACAATATAAAATTAATTCCGTAGCTTCCAAGAATTAACAGAATTCCGGACAAAAAAAATGATGTAAATGAAATAGTAAAACAAGAGAACCGGGTAGATACCGGTTAAAATGTTGATGAAAATGTGAAAAATCTGATAGAATGTATAAAATATATTTTCCATTGAACATTAATTAAGTTAAGAATATAAAGGGTAAATATTGTATGCTTTTATTTCATACTTAAATTCAGCGAGCTCGTAACTTAGATTTAATAATAATAATAATAATAAAAGTTTATTGATCAATTTCAAATATTGTAGTACATGGGTATACAGTTTATTATACATGGTAAAATTATTGATTTGCTACAATTATAGTGGGTGCAGTTCTGATCTCCTAACTAGGTTACAGTATAACCTGTATGAAGGAGTAACAGTTCCGATTCCCCCAATTGATTACAAGCATATTATGTAATGTTACTATTTACGTTCATTTGTATTTTACTGCTACTAAACTATGGTATAATCAAAAAACAAAAATAAAAATAATAATAATGTAAAAAAAGAAAACATAAGTGAGCAAATTTTTGAAAGTAGGATATGACTAAGAACTATTTTGTGTATGTGTGTGTGTGTGGTGTATGTGTGTGTGTTGTATGTGTGTGTGGTGTATGTGTGTGTGGTGTATGTGTGTGTGGTGTATGTGTGTGTGGTGTATGTGTGTGATGTATGTGTGTGTGGTGCATGTGTGTGTGGTGTATGTGTGTATGTGTGTGTGTGTGTGTGCGTGCTTGCGTGCGTGTGTGTGTATGTGTGTAGTGTATATGTGTGTATATATGGTTTTTGTGTTACATATCTTGAGTGCCACGCAGCTGTCGGTAATTATATAAGCATTTTTTCTGTTTCTTCGTATGAATGGTGTAGAAGAAATGAGTAAATCATTTTCTTACAGTTGTAGTATGTTAAGCCGTATACTGGACAATGTTTATTTATTTTATTGTATAATGAAGGGCCAAGAAAATGAAAGAATCTTTTAATGAATGATGAACGTGCATGTGGGAGAGTACAGATTTTGTCTTTTCTACGTTTATGGATTGTCCTATATGGAGTTCTCTGGTGTTGTAGAAGAACTGTCTGTATGATAAAGTGTTGTCTTACATTTAGAATATTCCATTTACAATACAATTCATTGGTAGGGAATATGATAGGGCGAAAAGTAGCCACTTTTAGTACAGCTCTATGTGCTATCTCTAACGGTTTTATAATCGTTTTAGCTGCACCACCCCAACATGAAATGCAGTATGTGACAATGGATTGGCATAAGGCAAAATAGACATTGCGTATTACGGTCTGGTTAGCAACTTTCCGAAGCGCTTTAAATAAAAATATAAGTTTTTGGACCCTGCCTGTGAGAACGTTTATATGGAACTTAAAGTTGAGAGTCTTATCCAATGTCACACCTAAATATTTTATTTGTTCAACAGAGGTCAAGGATGGGCAGTTGCAAGGAGTTTGGGGTTCAGTGGGGCAGGAGTGGACTTTTATAGTTACTGGGATGGGTGGTTGAGAGGCTGAACTGATTGAATATGTAACGAACTTGGTTTTGGAAGTATTGAGTGTTAGTGTGTGATCATTGAGCCAGTTTAGTGCTGTATTGAATGCGAGTTGTGCCCTTATTTCTAACTGGGACCAAGTTTCAGCTACGATGGTTATCGCAGTATCATCCGCAAATGAAATTATGTTTGAATTTTGTATATTAAGGTCGCACAGCTGATTTATAAAGATAAGAAAAAGGGTTGGCCCTATAATACTTCCCTGAGGCACACCGTAATAAATAGGAAGTTCATTACTATTATTATTATTTATCCTAACAAACTGCGATCGATTTGTTAGGTAGCTCTTGAATAGATCTAATTGAATACCTCTGACACCCACTCCCTCAAGTTTTAATAAGAGTGTAGAGACGGGTACCGTGTCGAACGCTTTCGCGAGGTCCAAAAATATAGTTAGTACTTTTTTATTATTATTAATACTTTGTACTACGTGATTAGTTAATTCGTGGACTGCGTCACATGTTGATAAGTTTCTGCGAAAGCCGAATTGATGAGATGATATTGTTTTATAGTGTTCCAAGTAATTAACCAATCTCTTATTAATTAACCGTTCGAGCACCTTAGATAAAGCACTTAGGACTGCTATGGGTCGGTAATTATTAGGTGAAGTCCCGTCTCCTCCCTTGAAAATTTGATGAATAATTGCCTTTTTAAATGAAGTAGGGAAGACAGCAGTGTCGAAACAAAGATTAAAAAGATGGCATAGGATGGGTGCCAGTAGGGTAGAGTATTTTTTTAGGAAATAGGGCGAGATACCATCCCATATAGTAGCAGCATTGGTGCGTAGGGAGCATATGGTTTGAATGATTTCGTCAATGTCGGTATGCTCTAGGACGAAGGATGAGGTGTGTGTGATCTTAGGTATCGAATAAGAGGTTGTCGTTCGTTGCAGGGTAGTGGTTGTGATATTAGCAGCAAGGTTTTTACCGACATTGGCGAAAAAGGAGTTAACTTTGTCACAACATTCTATAGCTGAGGATGACGTGGTTAATAGTTGTATAGAAGTATTATTCGGTTTCTTGGTATGGGTAACTCGCTTTATTGTTTCTCAGAGTAACTTAGGATTTTGTCCAGCTTTATCCAGTTCTTGCGTATCATAAAGACGTTTCGCTTTTTTTAGAATCCTTGTACAGAAATTTCGGTAGCGCTTGTAGGTTACTGTCAATATTTCGCTTTCTGGATCTTGTTTTGCCTTTTTATGTAATGCGTCCCTATTTCTAATGCAACGTAACAGACCAGTCGTGATCCAAGGCTTAAGTATTTTCTTTCTTGCAGGTACCTTCCTGGTCGAGGTGTGTTTTAAAATGGCTGTGGTCATCAATTCCACAAATTTATTTGTAGCAATTTCAGCGTTAGTTGTGGAGAGAATTGGGTTAAAGTCTAGTTGAGACATTGTGTCATCAAGTTTCTCATAGTCAATATTAGTAAGGATAGGAATTGAAGATTTTCGTTTACGTCTATTGTCCAAGCAGAGAAGTGAAGGATAGTGGTCTGTGACCACGGAGTCATAGACAAAGGAAAATGAGAGCGAGTTTGTTCTTAAAATAAGATGGTCCAAACAGTTATCTCCTCTGGTTGGAACAGTATGCGCTACGAGAAAACCATGAAAAGCCAGGCAATTAAGATATTCGTGGGAGCGCATATCTAAGCTAGTAGGTTTTATGTCTAGGTTAATATCACCAGTTAAGATTACCGTTTTAAAATGTTGGAGAGATGGAAGTAGAATATTAAGAGATAATAAAAAGTTTTCAATATTATCAATAGATGGAGAGCGATAGATGCAAACTATAGCCACCTCAGATTTTATTTTAATGATAAGTCCAGAAGCTGATTTATGAAGGTCGGGTTCCTCACATATGGCCGGTAGCTCCGCGTTCACATATACCACTACACCGTCGCTTTGGTTGAGGTGTTTTGTGGTTGTGAAAGTGTTGTAATTTTTTAATTGTGGAATTGTGGCATTACTAGAACAGGATAACCAGCATTCCGTTAGGATTACTAGATCACATTCAAATGAAAGACGTTGCAAGAGAATCTGCAGATTTAAGAAGTTACAGTTAATTGAACGAATATTTTGTGACAACAGTTTTAAGTAGTTGTTGGGATGGTTAATAACGTATCGCGTCTGTTCTGGGATGCACGTGTGATGGATTGAAAGGGACAACTGGTCAATATTATCTATAAGATGGTTAACGTTATTAGTCATTTTTTGCATAAAAGTATCCTGAGAGTGAAGAAGCGTCGTGGTCGGTAGTAAAAGAATTTAAATTTAGGAAGCAGGCTGACGTATGAAATTTGGATAAGATTAAGATTTTTCAGAACGTGACTAATTTTGCATGTGTAACGAGGTCTTCCCCTTCCTATTTTTAGTTTATATATACCCCCTCATAATACAGTCTGTTCTACATTGTTAAAAAAAATCTCCGGTATCAGAATCAATTCCTACGTTGCAGAAGAATTGGCAAACATTGAAAATAGAACACAAAAAACATTTAGATTCTTTGTCCCAAGCGGATCAAATTTATAACACGTGGGCAGTGGCGAGGCAACTTCTTGAAACCGTAGTACGATCTGATTTTAAACTATAATTCTATATAATAATCATTGAGCAGCTGAAATCTTATCATTGAATAGCTATTGTAGACTGCGCAAGAAACATGCGCAACTTGACTCTTGTAGGTAGTATGCTATGCATCGTATAACTGACCGACGCGAGTCACCAACGCAAATAACTGACGTGATTAACTTACAAGTGTAGGTTTTGCATGTAACTCGCACCATCTAGATTTGCCCTGTATTATACTTGTTTATATATGCAAACGTAATATTATAACTTGTAGTCATTTTTTTATTTATATTATCAAACAAACAGTTGATATAATAAAATCACTTAGTTACTACTTTCAGACTATATTCGTTCTGTAATAAATAGAGATGACAAAAAAGAAAGACAATATATTGTGATGAGGCTCTATGTATTGTCCCTAACTGCTAGTACGCTGTATTTATTTCCAAGTAATTCAGGTAGGCAATATAAACTATCTTTAAGTAATTACTCATACTAGACGTATTATTACTGACATTTTTCTCATGAGAAAATTTATCGATGGCGCTTTTATACTGTGTGGCTTGCATCCTATTTCATTGTGATTTATCAAAAATAAATGGGCTATATGCAAATTGCTTTTATATATTGAAATCTTAACTTTTATGTATTAACCATAAGATTCAACTACTGAACTTTCTCTTGTTGTGGCCAGTCGGCCTTAACAGCGTAAACGGATTATGCATATCCATTTTAAGGACCATAATGTCAAATATTTTTTTTATCCTGTTTTGTGGGTTAATTTGGCCGTGACCGCGCGAAACCGGCCCGCCTTAGATATTTCTTATAGATTTCGCTAATAGAATGACATAAATCTCTTTTAGTTGGAATGAAGCGCGTTGTTAAACACTGATGTAATTCTGCCGCCATTTTAAAATATTTTCATCTTTGATTTAGGTGCTAGAACGCGAATTCGGTTTACGTAGAAAATATTTGATGCTTCATTAAATTTCTCAATAGACTTATAATTAATCTATCTAAATTCACGCTGTAATATTCCGAAAAGGGAGAAAGATAGAGCTCTGTCTCCCTTTTCAGAATATTTATTATATTACTTTCATATTCAGTCAACTATATTTTGAGGTCGAGTTATCGCTGGTATCGACCGCCTTTAGGTTGAATGTAATATTGGTAAAGAAACTTGCCTGTAAGTATTAGTATTCTTCATAATACCTTAAACGATGTGAGAAATTTTCTATGCTGTATTGGGTCAGCGTCATGGATTATGGCTTAAACTTTCTTATATTGAGAAAAGGTCTATACTCAGCTTTCATCTAGTTTATTTATGTTTTTCATTAGCCTTCTTTACGTTCTTCTGCCTTTGGACTTTCAAATTATTCGAAGATCCACTATCAGTTAGTACATTCGAAAACGTCTTAGTCATGCCATCATCTCCGTTTAGTCGCTTAAAGGGGCTAATATATTTGGCTTCGAGATTGAGGTTCCGAGTCAAGAAATTCTCAGTACCAGCTCGGAGATAAGAAGTTGGTGATGTTGCATGCTCAGGCCTCATAAAGAAATAACTACGTCATAATTGGCGAAATCCGATCTTTCACCAATTATGACGTAGTTATTTCCCGTTAGATTATAAGCGTTAGGGAATGGGATAGTGCAGTTGTGTTTGCGTGGAAATATCTCCTGTATTGACAATCTACATTAAGATGCAGCAGCTGTAACCGAAGTTCGGTTTAGGGAATATTATTAAAGACGACTTTGTTGGCTAACAAGCGCATTTTAGTGCTTATTTTAGTGTGCCTTGATTAGTAAGACAGCAGCAATAGCCTAGTGGGCAACCGTTGGACTGCCACGCAGAGGTCTTTTCGAAGTTATATGCGTATTAAATAGTTAATTATCGCGTGCTTTAACGGTGAAGAAAAACATTGTAAGGAAACCTGCATGTATAAGAGTCCTCAATAATTTTCTCAAAGAGATGTTAAGTCTGCCAACCCGCACTGGACCAGCGTGGTGGACTATGGCCTAACCCTTCTCACACTGAGAAGAGGCCCGTGCCCATCAGTGGGACAGTTTAATACAGGGCTGATATTTTTATATTTGTATTATATATGATTAGTAAAACAAATCTCTCAGAATATTTTCCTTGATCCATCTTCATCCATCATCGTTGTTCATTATATCATTTTCGCTCATCTCACAATATCTAGGCAAAACCATTATTGCTTTCTCGTGTCTTTTGCGCCCGTCTAGCATCCCATTCAGACACCAAATAATAATAATAATAATATTCTATCACATACACACAACACCATCTAGCCCAAACTAAGCAGAGCTTGTACTATGGGTACTAGACAATGGATAAACATACTTATACACTTTTTTTTTTTTTTTTTTTGTAAATACATACATATTATACATAGAAACACCCAGACCAAGACAAACATCCATGTTCATGCACACAAATGTTTGACTTGCGCGGGAATCGAACCCGCGACCTCAGGCGTGGCAGTCAGTTACACTAACCACTACGCCATCGAAGTCGTCAATAGATTTATAAGATCAATCCAAGGCGATTCCTTTTGGTATTCTACTTTATAAGTCTTATGTTGATAATTTTTATTTGTTTTGTTGTGGTTTGAACGACACTGTCAAAGTATTGTCACATCATGTGATAACTTCACGACTGTAGATTTTATTTGGGGTAGGCAGGAATGATTTTAATCCAAATTATAATAAGAAATGACGATTTTTTTATATACATACTACACGTGTTTTAAATATTAATCAGAAATTCACTAATTATGTAGAGCCATGTAATAATTGCCTGTTCATATATACGGCAGCAGTTCCGTTGCTGAAAGTTTGTAAACATGGAGGCTCTGTATGACTTTGACTAACTCGGGAATCGAACCTAAAACTGTAGGATCGACTGCAAATCTTAATTGCTAACTTATGCTATGAAACCAGCAGGACAATTTCTCAATGTCTTTGGCGCATTAACGAGCCATATTTTCTATGAATATAATTTGACATCAAAAATTGAAACTTTCGATTTATTTGTAAATTTAGTTAGTTAACAAAGCAGCTAAGATATTCTAGGAAACTGTGTAATTAATTTTATTAATAGAAATATAACTTTGATTTACAACGATCTAATTTAAATATAAGTTGTGCAAAGATTCATCGTCGTGTCATCAAATTTGTTTATTTCAATGCAGTCGATGTCTAGGGGATCAATTAATAATGTCTTTTTTTTAATCAGATAGTGGTGCAAGTAATCATTGGGTTCGTATGGTAAGTAGTTAGGTGATATATGCGTGTTGTAACACGCAAATGATAGAAAAGCAAAGAATAGATGATAAAAACTACAGTATTTCCATACAAAAAACGGCGGTAACCCGATAGATATATAATAATGCCAGCTCTGTATTAAACTGTCACACTGTAGGGCACGGGCCTATTCTCAGTAGGCGAAAGTTTCGTCTATAGTCCACCACGCTGGCACACTGCACATATCTTTCGAGAACATTATGGCGAACTTTTAGACATGCAGGCTTCCTCACGATGTTTTCCTTCACCGTTAAGAACGAGCAATAATAAACTATTTATTACGCACATGACTTCGAGAAGTCAGTGATGCGTGCCTTGAGATCGAACTCGAGACCTCTGCGTGGCAGTCCAATGGTCTGGTAGATCTGCCTAGGCTATCACCGCTAAATATATATATAATAATAAATATTTTATATTTAGTATTATAATTATTTGTTTTTGTAATTATGTTATCTTTTTTAATACGTTTGTAAATATTTATTAGATTATTTCGTTTTAAAATTTATTATGTAAATATATTGTAAATAAAAAAAGTATGTTTTATTGCTTAAAAAGTACATCAAATAAAATGTAAACACAAAAATATGAGAAAGTGTACCATTATGATGGTTGTACAATAACATACTACTAAGGGACACAGCGATTCCTAAACGGAGACATAGGCTTCGTTCCGGGCACTATCCATCAAGAAAGTTTGCACGTCTGATGATTAAGCTGACTCAGCAAATTGTGATATATGTGGTGTCATTGAAGATGTGCAACATCTGTTGATGGATTGTGCCCGGTATGAGGATCGTAGAAGGAGATTCAATAAAGACTTCAGAATAAATAAGTATGATGTCGGGATTCGTCTTAGCATACTTGCAGAGCCGACATCAGAAATGGCGAGAATGCTTATTAAAATTGTTGACTTATAAAGCCATTCTGTCTTAAGGAGACTGACATACCCATGGACAAAAATCGCTAAAAAAATAGAAATAAAAATGAGACTTGCTCGTATTTTAGAAATCGATGGCTCTCCATTTTGTGTCATTATTCACCATCGCACTTCATCTCACTTCTATATTGGATAAAAACAACATAGGTACAATTTTTTAAGTTATTTGTTGAATATATAACAATATATATTTTTTTAAACCTTGCACATTCGTGTTTACAACAACACGGCGAATCTTAACTAACAATTTTATTATATATTTATAAGTCTTTACAATTTATGTTATAGTATATAACTATAATAGTCCACTGCTGGACATAGCCCTCCCCTAATGAGCGCCATAGCGCCCTGTCTTCGGCTTGCCGCATCCAGCATCTGCCTGCAGTCTTTCGCAGATCGTCATCCCATCTGGTCGGAGGGCGTCCTACACTACGTTTGCCGAGTCGCGGTTAACACTCAAGAACACGTTTACCCCAGCGGTTGTCGGTTCTTCGCACGATATGGCCAGCCCACTGCCACTTCAGCTTGCTAATTCTCTGAGCTATGTCGATGACTTTGGTTCTCTGTCGGATGTATTCGTTACGAATCCTATCCTTCAGAGAAACTCCGAGCATAGCTCTCGTGGACTATTATAGCCCGATGATGATGATATAACTAAAACTAAATCAAAACAAAAACAATGTCTATGTATTTATTAAATGTGTCATTAGTGTTTCTGTTTCTTCATAAGTCAAGGACTGTCACCAGTGTTTGCAATTCATATTTCAAATTATGTTTGTTCAATTTGCATAGTGACAATTTTTTGTTAATTGTTTTGTATAGGTTGGAACTCAGTGCGTTATATTGTCTCAAATAATAATCAAAAGCAGTTCTGCATCTAACAGGGCAACAGACAGATGCGCCACGACGTCTTTGTCGGATTTCATCGTAAACGGGTAATTGTGTATGACGACGAAGCAAAGCACAGAGAATAAATAACTGTCTAACAGTTAAAACCGGGCATTCCCTATATAGGCTTACTGTTGAATAGAAACGTGGCTTGCAAAGCATAACTTTGAGAAGAGATCTTTGCGCACGCTCCAATTGCAAGAACAAGGTTTTATAAGTGCCACCCCAAACCGGAATACAATAGCTAAGAACCGATTGGCATAATGCTACATAAACAGTCTTCATTACTGATAGGTCAACAGAGCGACGTACATTTTTAAATGGAATAGTATTATGATCAAGTGGTCGTGGATTCGAATCCCACCCATTGCACTATTGACGTGTACTCAGTTCTAACACAAGCATTCTCGCTTAGTTAGAGGGGTTAAAAAAGGTATATATTTTATTTTTTGGGAAAATAGATGTTTTGTGTTGTGGATTCGATTCCCACACGGGACAAACATTTGTGTGATCCACAAATGTTTGTCTCGAGTCTGGGGGTCTACTTTGTTTCCGCTGTTTGAAGTCCCCCGCAACACAGGAATTATTCCTAGAGAGTTATTTATTTAAAAAAAATAGCATTTTAAATATCAACGTTTTATATATACATAATATTAGACAAAATACTGATATATACTGCAAGTAATAAACGATTTATCTGTAATACTCAGCCCCTGTTATAAGCTGTCTCACTGCTGGGCACGGCCCTGTTCTTGGTGTGAGAGAAAGACATATTCCACGCTAACGGGAAGGTCGTGTTGGTAAACATCAAATATCTTTAGCACATCTTAATCTATACATATAAGTAACTGGTCAACATATAGGATTTATTTAAGAAAATAATGTGAGGAGTATTATAAAAACACCTCACATTACATTATTATTCCAAAACATTTCCACCGGTTACAATTTTATTGGAGGTATCCAAGACATCCAGAGGGCCGAGTATGATCCCTGGATGGCGTAAAGTCATTTTGTGTTTCTGTTACAAAATCTTAGGTGCCTTCGATAAGAGTAGGTTCACCTTATTATTCCACGGGACATGTAACTTTGCTTGTGAACTATATTCCCTCAGTTATGACTTAAGGTCCGCATAATAAATTCATAGCTTTTATGTTTTTGCCGTCTGAGAGGCAACTACTACTACTTATACTAAAAATGCCTTTACAAAGAACGTAATAATACTTTGCCCAACTCCGGAATCTTAACCGACATCCTATACACTACAGTCGCATATACCATCGTTGCCCCTATGTCCCAAATCGCTTACGTTTAAGCTTCAGAAACAATACCTGGAACTTAGTTTTTGTGTCCTAAAAATGCTATATGCTTAAGCTAACATTTTATATCTAAGCCTTATACCTCAGGTCCTTTAGCCGATATAATGCGGCGATAAAATCGGAACAGTATTCATTAGTACTAACATTAATAAATCACATTCTTGAAACGGAATTCTAAGCTTATGTTTATTTTTTTTAATGATAACATAAAACTCGCCCGCTCTCTCAATAATTTGGATAGCGCTGTCGCCTTCTGCGTAAAATATCGTCAATTAC
The DNA here is from genome assembly GCA_930367265.1 of Catocala fraxini. NCBI lineage: Eukaryota > Metazoa > Arthropoda > Insecta > Lepidoptera > Erebidae > Catocala > Catocala fraxini. The sequence continues at coordinate 12,006,806 of OV884049.1, read as the reverse complement.
ATTTTACCTTAACTACACTGATGGCATATTTAATATGGTTATTGAGATGTTTTATGTGGTCGTCTCGCCACTGAAACTGCGTCAAGCGTTGTGGGTACGAACCCCACATAAGACAAAAAATGGTGTGATCGTGAGTCTGGGTGTTCTTTGTGTCCGTTGGATAAATGGTTATAAAGCCTTGCAACACAGGATTTATTAATAGTGCGGGTGATGTTTGTAAAAAAAATAAAAGACTTACTTAGTCTTATTGTTTTTTGAAATAGGTACCTCCCACTCTATTTCTGATTCCTGTATCGCGGACGGTATACAAACAATGGACACATAGAACAATCATTTGCAGATCACACAATTTTTAATTCAATGAAGTATTTGAACCCTCAACACTCAACGTAACAGCAGGGGTGTGGCGACCATTATTCAAAAGACACATTGCTATCCATCACTACGAGTATCGAGTATATCGTTAGGATGTTGTACCGGATTTAAAACCCACAAAATTTCGTTAAGAAAATGCATTTTGGCCGCAGAATTCCCTTTTTTCAACAACAACCCTCTGAACTAAGTTATTTATAACTGGTTCATGCCCACGGTTTTGCCTGGGATGAAACTAACTTAATTGCTATGTAAAACTCTATGAGAAAGCCGTTCAATATTGAAAGTGCTTCTACATGGTTTCATATCCTACTAGTACTGCGCGGATGGTGTAGTAGTTCAAGTGGTCGCCCCGTCAATGCCGTCGCGCCAAGTGTTGTGGGTTCGATCCCCACTCGGGACATAAATGTTGTGGTGTTTCCCGTAAAGCGAGCGATATTTCACTGCTTAATACGTACATAGCCTCGAAAAGTCAGGCGTGCCTTGGGATCAAACTCGAGAAAATCTGCGTGGCAGTCCAACGGTCTTCCATTAGGCTATCTATTCTTGAATACAAATCATAAAATAAACCAAGCGAATCGTGACGTGTATTGCCATGAAGTTTATTAGTGTCTCTATTACATTGTGAATGTGTTCACAAATGACTCTTTTGTCGCCATGCAAAAAGATGTTCTCACTAATTGTGAAAGTTCCTATTATCTTTAAGATTCATCGGCATTTTACCTAATGTCAAATCATTTATACCACAGAAACACCGATTTGAAAGCCATATTTTGGGTTACACTAGTCACCGTCTACGGCTTCATCCGCGGACCTTAACAAAATATACTATCTGTTAATCTAAGAATGGCAGCGTAGTGGGCTTCACCTTTTATCGCTGAGAATAGCACGTGCCCAGCAGTAGGGTAGTTTATATACAGGACTACTATCATATTATTAATCCAGGAAATTGTCAATTTATGTGTGAAGTTTCTTCCAAATCTGTTCAGCAGTTTACACGTGATTGAGTAACAAACATTTAAACATCGTCATAATCTTTCATATTTCTAATATTAGTGGAATAATATGACTGCCTAGTTGGTCCTGTGGTATAAGTATTCACTTACGTTGCATAAGTATTCACTTCCGTATGGTTCGATACCGGGTCAGGCAAAGTGTTATCGACTTTGTCTGTAAGGCAATTCTCAGTAGAAGCTTGGAATGTAGAAATTATAGATAATAGGCTTACGAGGTACCTAAAATTTTTGCTGGCGATTTGTAGGTCTAATACACACATACTTACCTGTTCGGGATCACAAAGACAATCGTGAGTGTATGTGAAAAATTAAGCTACCATCGTAAAAGGTTAACATGCCACACAAAACAGCTTCGATTTCACCAAACAACTATTTGCACGGCCATCAAAACGAATTCATTCGAATAATTAGTCAAGGTACTAATTTATAAAGTACTTCGTTTTGCCGAAAGCATAAAATATTTAGTAGGCCGTCGTAGGCACGTAGTGCAATAGTCGTATGCGCTATTAACATTGTAATAATAGTTAAAAAGATAACTTACATTTTATGATGTCTAAAAACCTCGTGGCTTAAGTTGTCGCCATTAAATAAACTATATGGTGCTTTGTTTGGGGTCTATCGCCTTAAAAGACCACCTACTTCACGGCATTCGTTCTCAAGTTTATTTTAAGTGTTTACTATGCGTGGTTAAAGTTAGGAGCTTTCTCTTTACTATTGGATGCATGTTCTTACGTCTGTATACCCGTGGAGAGGTGAGCAGAAAAGTAAATTCTTTGGGTATTTAAGCGTGGGCCAGGTATACCCCAGAGTTGTCTGGAGCCCATCCGATAATTGTCTGATGCCCATCCCAGAATTGAATGGGGCCTATCGCAGAATTGACTGGGCCCATCCCAGAATTGTCTAGATGCCAGGTTTTAATCCTAAATTCTATGACGTATGTAAGCCACCACCGTTTAAAAGCCGGAGGCCCGGCTAGAAAAATAACCTTAAAGATGCCCATGCCTCATACCATAGGTTCTAGGTTTTTTTTTACTACTATGTTTACAAAACAAGCATACGGCTCACCTGATGGAAAGTGGTCACTGTAGCCTATGGACGCATGCAACACCAGAGGCATCACTTACGCGTTGTCGACCCTTTAGGAAAGGGAGTGGGAAGGAGAAGGAGCGGGAAGAGGGAAAGAGGGTGTTTAGGGCTCCGGTACTGTTACTTACCGAACGAAACACAACAGTAGGAATACATACTGCTATTTCACGCCGATATTCTGTGAGAGGGTAATCCTTCTCCGGTCGAGCCGGCCCATTCATGCTGAAATCAGCGAGGCTCTATTACTCTAAAATAATAATAGAGGGCGAGCATATTGCTGTGTACTAGCCACATTTCCAGACTGTGCACATTGACTGTGACTGTGTGAACTTACGTTAGGTTATTAAAGGAGCACGATAAATGTTAAACCGAGAAGCAATTACGTTTTAATGTCGACATACCAAGTCGCATGTACGATGATTGCGAACCCTTAGTTGCATTTTCATATTTTATTATTGCCTTTTTTTCTAAATGACTACACTCTTACTAATGGCAAGCAATCGTGTAGTCCACTAGCAGAGCCCTCCAGACTACGTGCTCACGTGAAGTATCGCCCAGATCTCTACATTTGGATGGTTAACGATACCCATGACATAACATCATGTATGTCCATGTATACACATACTTACCCACATTTACCACCTATGACATGAAAGGCGTGGCATAAACCCAGACCTCAGCATGCGGTATTGAATGCGACTGCTGTCCTGATGAACAACAGTCGCATTCAATACAGCTGCGCTACCGAGATGCATTAAGGAAATATCGACTTTAATTAAACAATTAGCAAGATCTGATGGTTTTGGATTCCATTCCTCTTTGGAGCAAAGTATCAGTGGGATGTTTTGTCAAGGAATTTTGAATAACCTGGAAATGTACCCAATAGAAGTCAATGGACCTGCCGTTTATATATTTTTAAATGAATAAACATTTGTGTGCTAAACTCATATTTTGCCAGTCCAGGATCTATGTAAATAGTGGTAGCTTATTGTCATCTGCTGCCCAAACAGACAGACTCCGAGCTACTACCGAAAATTTCCAGACCGCCAAGCCCAGTAAGTTTACCGACCCGTTTGAAACCGGGGACCCTTCGATTGATCAAGGGAAATCAAGGGAATATTCGATGATCTTGTGGTATTAGTGTGGTGATGTTCTTCAAACCAAACATTTCTTCTTGCCATCGACACTTTTATGGAACAACATACACAGCTTACAGTCGTCATCATTCATCTTTCCAATACCTTTCACAATACATACCTCTGACTATTATGACAAGCCAAGGTCTTTTGAAATCCAAAAACACTCGTCATGTGCGAGTCGGATTTGCTCACCGAAGGTTGCGTGCATTTTTCAAGTAGTACGTAGCGAATATATTGCCGTCTAGCGTGCATAGTTTTAACTCCTACTCATCCTATTGAGAATTTCTTAGACCCATCGCCCATTGGCGGCACGGCATGGCAAGGTATTTTTAGGCGACGAATAAAAAAATAACCTAATCGTATGGAAAAAACGTTGAAATTTCAATGTTAACAGTCGTAAGTAACAATACCGCGGTATGCTTAGGCATGCTGTGTCGGCAGCCTTCGGAACGCTTCGGCATCCCTCGGAATGCTTTGACAGTCTTCGGGATACCGCGGCAAGACTGCGCCCGCAATTGCTATGAGCATTAGGTCCCAATCTACCATTATACACACACTTACAAGCTTGCGTTAAGACCGTTCTAAAAAAGACGATACGATACGACTATTGTAAAAAAAGCTAGGCGCGAGCACGGTATCTAAGGACGCCACGGCATGCCTAAGGACGCTTCGGTATGCTTAAGGACGTCGCGGCATACCTAAGAATGTCGCGGCATAGTTACCGCCATTGTTCGCTTTCATTTAGGGATGCTGAAGGATCCCCTGTCGTGCCGTGCCGCCAATGTGCGCCGGGCCGTAAATAGTAAAACCCAAATATTTAGTGCAACCGGAAATCGAAAAAGAGATATTATGCACAGCAGTCACATTCAATACAACTAGGCCTCTGAAACCGTATAGGGACTTATTTAATTAAATTCATTAATTTGCCCAGACACGGTCGCCAAATTATCTACTTAAATTTAATATATCCTTAATTTCTGAAAAAGTGCTTATTTCGATACATCGTTGTATTTTTCTGTTATCTTTACATACACTTGTATTAGGAAAATTAAGAGATAAATGTTTGTTTTATTTGCAATATAGCTGGACAACAGTTGTTATTGCAAGTACGGAGTATTTATAACTATTCTTAATATATAGACCTGTCTGTATTTACAACATTGAAAACGATTTTTCTAGTATTGCTAGAGGTCTTTCTTAAAATGCGGTGTATATTTCATCTTAATACACCGCCTTGAAGTCGAGTATAAATAATAAATATTTCTTTTATATTTTCACGTTAAGCAGATGCTGAGATAAGCAGCTGTGATAGACGAAAGACAAAGTCTCTCCATTTTCACTATTTTGCTATGGATCCCTAAACCCATATATAAAATCGGACAAAGGCATTGCAAGTGACTTCATCCCTCATTCCACATTCGTCAATATAAAATGACAATAGAATCCATTGAAGTGACGTATTTGCTTTCAGAATACAATGCGACGGCGACTTTTTTCGAAATCGCTCGATTTAACTATTGTCGTGGTCAATATCGAAGGGAAAATTGCGAACTAAAGTTGGATGCTAAGTTACTAGTTGATCTGAATAGGTAGGATGCTGACTCAGCAAAAGATATGGAGATATGGAGATTTAAATAATAGATGTACGCTCATCGTACTTAAATTGCACAAAAGTGTCCACACTAAGAAAAGTACAATGTGAGTTAATATTAATGAGCGTGATAATATTATATTTATTATTGGTCTAGCAGTGTTTGTATTATCTCAATAGAAGCATGCAGTCTAATTAAATACTCGATTCTTATAAATTTGGACTACAAATCGGAAGAATCGGTGTACAACTTAAGATACAAAAGATAATAATTAGAATGCATGGCTGCAGACGAAACCCAAGAATACTTTTCCTATCCTTTAAGGGAAATACAGACTTATTTCTGATGATTGTACAGTAAGTGACATAAGTAGCTGACCATTTAACAAAAAAAATTTAATAGTTTTTTATAAGGGGAAATGTACGTTTTATAGTTCTTTAGTAATACATTGTAATTTTAAATTACTCTCCCTTAACCTTTACTGCAGTAAATAATAAAAAAATTATCATTATTTTGTATGATAAATCAATTCAACATCTAGCAACTTTTTCTCGACTTAGTTATTGTCTGTACATTGTAGTGTTAGTGAATGGGACTGTAATGATGTGTCTTGGGTTCGATTCACGAATCAAGCAAAATTTTCTTGGATTTTCTTGTCATCAAATTCGCAGCCGTCCAGCGTATGGTACTGTGAACTCTAGACGTGCTAATAGGGCTTTATTACGTGGTACCTAAACTATAGCAGATATTTAGGTGCAATTCACCTAGAAGATACATAGACAGGTACATAGATGTACAATCACCTTATTATAATTCTATGTATGTATGTTCTTAGTCAATCTTTTGTCATCCGTCATTGAGTAGTAGAGCCTCGCTGATTTCAGCATGAATGGGCCGGCTCGACCGGGGAGGACTATCCTCTCACAGAATATCGACGTGAAATAGCAGTATTCCTACTGTTGTGTTTCATTCGGTGAGTGAGAGTGCCGGAGGCCTAATTACCCTTTTTCCCCCGTCCCGCTCCTTCTTTTTCTCACTTCCTCCTTTCGGTCGGCAACGCGCAAGTGATGCCTCTGGTATTGCAGGCGTCCAAAAGCTACGGTGACCATTTACCATCAGGTTATGATTTATGATTGTTTGCCATCTTAGATGTATAAAAATTAAAAAAATAACTTTATTTCTACAAACCCGTTCATTTTAGTATACTTTGCATTACAAATTACATTTAATCCATTTTCTTAATTCTTGTTACTCTGCTTTCTTCTTTAGTAATACGTACCAAATAAGTATGTTCAGATGCGATTGTTAAAGTGCATTTCTCAGTCCAGCTCAATTTTTGAGCAGGAATTCTGCTGAATGGGACGCTCCAAAATATTCAACTAAATTCTTTGTAAAATATTTGAATTTATATATTTCATATGAGCACTGCAGGACGTTAGTTTTGCAGTATATTGCAGAGATAAAGATCATAGAATAGTCCTAAAGTTCTGTGACATCCCATATGATATACTTCTGTTTAGGCTTACTAATAAATGAGTCTTAAATTTCGTGTCATTTATTTAAAGCTTTTTATTAATGGGTAAAGGGTGACATCGTGAAGCAACCTGCATGTCTGTGAGTTCCATAATGTTTTCAAGGATATATGAATATGCCAACTCGCACTGGGTTAGCGTAGTGGACTATAGTCAAAACCTTTACATTTTTTTAAGAAAGACCACTCCCTTTCATGGCATGAGTCCTGTGTCGCGCAGGGCTTAACAAAAATTCAAACTATTTATAGATACTAAAAACATCCAGACTCGGAACAACCATTTGTGTAGCACACAAATGTTTGTCCCGTGTGAGATTCGAACCCACAACAATCGGCGTAGTAGCAGGGATGAGGCGATCACTTAAACCACTACGCCATCCGTGCAGTCACTTCCGTCTTCCACACTGAGAAGAGGCCTGTGCACTTTAGTGCAGTTTATATATAGGGCTGATATTATTTGTATTAATTTACATATATTATATTACTAATAAGGAATCTTAGTGACACGTTATTCCGCTAGAGGCTCCACTGGATTATAAAGGTAACTATTTTATCTGAAAATACTCTCGTACTATTTTTCAATCAATGCATCACGGGGAACTTTACAAACATTTAACCTTAACCATTAACCATTTAACATTTAACACCAATTAACAGATTTATTATTAAAAACTAATAGAATTTATGATTTGACGTTTATTGATGACATTTACCGAATACATCTAATAATCTCAATATTTAACACAAATAAAGTTTGCTAGATTTATTTCATCTAATATTTTATCAATTAATAAAATAATGAATATAATTTATCAATTAGAGTCTGACATTAAAAGGTGCATTTATTTTGATGTATTAACAAAGATAGAATTTGTCAGTAAAGTTATTGAACATGATATACAAAACATCTTCATACAAATGTTGTTTGCACAAAAATATTTCTTTTGATTGCTATTTGCCATTGTATGAAAAATAAATTACAAAATTAAATGTAAACAAAAGCCCTATTATCATAACTTTTAAAATGATAATAATAGTTTTAAGAGATAAGGCAGATCTAGGATTTACCTTACAGTGCCGTCAATTTCCGAAAATCGTGGCCGATGTTGTGTATGAATCTTATGCCCGGTGTCCAGGCGCCTTGGGAGGCGCTGTGCTGGCAACCATCTAATGATAACACTGCTAGAAGCAGTAGTATATTGCTGCCCCAGTGGTAGTGAATGCGAGTGCTGTGTATGAGTACTTGAAATAATACTATACGCACACCTTGTATTATTTCAATAGACATTCGAACTCATGAAAGCTGTGCATAAAGAAAATCCAATACCGTTAATACACTGTATAATTATGTATTCTTAGTCCTACAGCCAAATTAATTTCATTATAATATAATTTGTATTGTGAACACGACCGCTTGTTACCAAAGGGTGCCGTGCTATGTTGAGATACTTAATGTTGATAACTTCGATAATATTAACATTTGTGTTCTTATAATCAAACGAAGATACGAATCTTTACAACTAAGGCCGGTCTCAGGCATGCGACGAAGCATATCAAAGAGTACATATAAAAAAAATATCAAAATTAGCAATTAATTTTGAATATAGAAATAATGACTTTTCACGTTGTATAAATAGATATTGTAACAATGGACCAAAGTATACTACTTGTACGTAGGGTTAAGCAAGTAAACGTGCGAAAACCCATACAACCGTTTTTAAATTACAACTTTTCTATAGTTTTTTCTAGCATCCAAACAAAAACACTTCATAAAGGTTTGCGCAGCTTGAAAGTATGGTTAGCGGAGTTTGAACAAAACTTCAGCGGCTCAACGAAAACAAACAGCTACACTGCAACTTTCGGCGCGCAATATTTTTGTTATCCTTTGGCATGCTTAGTAGTGTCTTCGTTTTTGTATCCGCCAAGCTAAGTAAGCATAATCAGGAGGATACATTTTATAATTATAGTATCATTCAAATATCAGGCCCGTTAACGTAAACATTATTTCTTATAACTTATAATGGTAGCAGTTATATATAAATATGATATTATCAGCCCCGTATATTAACTGTCCCACCGGCGGACAGGGGTTTCTTCTCAGAGAAGGTATATTGGAGCAGTTAGTGGCACCCAAAGTTCTTAGTATCTGTGTGTGTATGGTATGTGTATGTGTGTATGTTTCTTTATTTTATATAGCATCTAAGTGGTACCATATTTTTTAATCGTCTTTGTGGGCAAGAATTTACCTATATTATTAAGAATATATGATATAGAAATATGTGACGACTCATTAGCAACATTTATCTTATCTTATGTGGGGGCCAATCAGTGCAGGCCGGAGACACTTCGACGCAGTGGGATCTTTTGTGTCGACACTCTCCCAATAACGACTGCCATAAATGTTCAAGGCAGCCGGGACCGATGGCTTAACATGCTCTCCGAGGCAAGCAACATTAATAAATATATGTATATTTATCTACATTTATATTATTCCAAAATCAATAAATAAATAAACATCCTATTTTAACGGCAATATAACAATGTTTTTTAATCTTTAAATCATATACATTTTCGTTACATTCATCTCCTGCCAAACGGTGAGCAGTTTGTCGGCAGTATTATCGTAGACACATGGTACATTTAAACATCTTTTTTTCTGTTGTTTTTAATAGTTGCTCTACACTCTACGAGGCACAAGGTAAGTGGTATCGCCCTCTCCAAACGCCGGGCTACCTTCTAATAATTTTTCTCGACCTGCTTAGCGAAATTTCACCACAAACAAGTATCCACTAAGTACACCTTTATCGACACAGTCGAATTTCGTTGTGTATATGTCAGACACCGGCCTTACAGTCGAATCTTGGGCTTTTACGTTTATTATAATAGGTTCGAAATATAGCAGTACGTGTTTCATAAGGTGATTCTATCAATTGAACCAAGGAGGTCTTGTTGGCGCCGTAAGGAAAGTCCGTTGCCTGGTATGGTTTGGTCTCCCATCTAATTTGGTGTGAGCACAGCTGTCATATATTTTTATATCGCCAATTCTGATATTCTTTGCCTTCGGTAACTGTTATGTATGAATAGAAATGTTTGGTTATATAAGACTCGGATGGTAGAGCTTTTGATCAAATATACATTGAATTTGCTTTCTGGTTTGAATGATGCAGTTAAGTAGAAAAATGGTTATGTTTTACAAATAGTTCTAATATTTTGAATATTTGCTGTGCTAATCGAGTAAAAGTAACATTAAAAATGTATTTTAAATACAGTTCGACTCGACGACGTGAACGGCGAAAAATATTTGCTCAAAAACAACAATATTCAAGTCAATTTCAATCACTAGTGATTCAAACGTGATTCTAACTCACTTTGTTTTGTTTTAAACTTAATTACTTACTTTTATTATAAAGTATTTGCAAATATCAAGCGTCGATAATTAATATTCACTTTTTATTAGTGATCAACGTGATCAGTTATCTTTTACTGTCTCTTTATTAGCGTGATATAAGCTTGCGCTGATGTTTCTTGCAATTAGGAGGTCTTCGGCTCGATTCCTAGGTGGAACATAGCTTTATTGGGATTATTTTTGTTAGATATTTCTGAATAACAGAATCTACAAACGTGTCCGGTAGACGGCATAAGACTTGCCCCTACGTGGAACATAGAAACATTTCAGTGCTCTATATATTGGGACCTACACCGATATGATCCTCTTATCGCAACCGATGAACGCATGCTAATCGATTAGATACTTGCTTAGGTAAAATTTTGCAGCTCTCTCGATCTCGATTACTCGAGCGAGTGACACCTTAATGTATTATGAATTCGAGTCAAGAATGTGATATTCAATACTGATCTCGATTAAGATTGTGTGAGTAACGATTGATAGCAATTGATTATTCGTATCAGTTTAAGTGAGACAGTGACGTGTGATAATGATACATGCATACAGAGTCTCACGTCTATATCCACGACGCGGTAGGCAGAGGTATATTACACCTACATTTCGCGAAGTATTGTTTTTAGGTCCCACGTAATATAAACGTTCCACTTGACATATTGAAAGGCTTCGTGCTACACCTGAACATTTCTTGACAGAAAAACCTTATACCACGTCGCTCGATCTGGAAATCGAACTCAGGACTCTCAATGCCGCAGTCATTTTTATTACCACTGTGACATCGAGGAATTGTGATAATGAGTTCAATTTTTAAAAGAACAGTTACTAAAGTACTGACAAGTATATTGGGTTGTCTTAAGTTTACCCAAATCTTATTCATTGAAATTAAACTACTATAAATTTTATAAATAACTACACTTCAAGGCAATGAGACAACTAGCTGATACTTTTCAACTCTCATATTTTGCAACCACTTTCAATCCTGTTTCCACAGTAAATTTTCTTTATGGTTGCTATTTGCTGTTGTGTGTAAAATAACATACAAAATCAATATCAATAATACGCATTTATAATATTAGTTACACTTTTATTTCTCTCTAAAATAATAAAAATAAATTATTAGATATCGCTCAGTTTTACGGTGAAGAAAAACATCGTAAAGAAACCTGCATGTGTCAGTCAAAGTTATGTGAAGTCTGTTAACCCGCACTGAGCCGGCGTGGTCGACTATGCCCTAACTAACACCCTGAGAAGAGGCTCGTGCCTAGCAGTGTGCCAGTTTATATACAGAGGTATTATTATGTTTCAGGTTGGCCACTAACCACACGAAAAGAAGAAAGAAAGAAAGAAGAAGATTACGTTACTCTCATCACATGTATTTTTTTAATATATTACATTAGGAAAATACCCGGCCCTTTGGGAGGTTTACACGGAAACATGGGCCCAACTTGACTAGGCCGTTCGAGAATCGGCCAGCCGATCAAAGCAAGTCAGAGTTAAGCGTCCTACGGGCTCTTGAAGTTCCACCCCAGCCAACCAGTAAAGGCAAGCCGGGGACGAAGCCTCAACCGAAATAATAATAATTATTTTCGATAAAGTAGTACAAAATAACATCAAAATTGATTTCCAGAATTCTAAATTATTAATTTCACTACTTTCCTGAAGAATGCTTTCAAAATAAACAACCGTGTTGATATAAATTTAATTAGTATGATAGCTGATTGGTTTGTCTTCGTTGATTTATAGAATATTGTTTGGTACACAATTGCTGAAGCAATTAAACCGTAATTGATCTACTTACCAATTGTTCCGATGTTAGTGAGCACTTGAGTAGCGGACTCGATATTCGATACATCATCGATACTATTATTTTGTAGCTTTGGTTCGCTTTGAGCAATGTATCGACTAAATTAATTAGCATTGATTGAGAAGATAAAATAAATAATAATTAAAAATAAAAGGGGTTCGGTTCACCGGACGAGCTAAGCAAATGGTTAACACAGAATAGAGGCTTGAAAAGTACCTCATAGGCAATATACTGCGTCGGTGGCGCAGCAGTAGTGAATGCGGCTGATGTGTATGGTTTATGGTCCCGAGTTTGAATCCTGGGTCGGGCCAACAAAAGGATACTGAGTTTTTCTGACAAGAAATACTGCTCGGAGTTAGGAAGTTCGTTAACTCAGACACGGGTGTGTGTAACACCGTCGTGTTACACACACCCGTGTCTCGGTAAGCACGCAAAACCGTTGGTCCTACGCCTGATTTCTTTCCGGTTGGATTGTTGTCCCATTGTACTATGGGAGTTATGGAACAGGGAGTGCACTTGTGTTTGTGCACACACTTATGCACTTTGATTAACCGCTGGCGCCGCGCCGTGCCATTCAGTCTAGAGGACTTTATTATAATAGTTTGTCCCCTAATACATGCAACCTACAATATAGCAGACAAAATTTAAGTGTAACTTACTTTTGGGTACCCTTCTGGAAAAACCTAATTATTGAATTTTCTTTCTTATCGAATTATAAAAATCAGCATATTTCAATCGATACGTAAACAACACTATACTCCATTTACGTGTATTTGTTTCTAAGAATAACAAAATACTTTTTTTTGGAGTTTTTTTCACTTTTGCTTTCCTAATAGGGCCGCCATTGACCATTATACTGTGCCCCAGATGTTGATACTATTACCTACCTATTCATTGTTTACAATACAGCTGGTCGTTCTAACATAGATCGGTGACCCCTCAGATGTTGCACAGTTGTTGTAACTCGTTTTGTATCGATATTTAAATAACAAATAAATAAAATGATTGAAATTGTCATAAAATATAAAATTCGATATTTTGATATGGGGTTAGGGCACATAGGTTATTTATCAGATATACATAGCGACCCTAAAATATGACCACACCTTTCTGTTGCACCCTGTGCAACTGCTCGTATACATAAGCCTTCTCTTTGAGAAGAGCTTCGTGCCTTGCAGTGGGATAGTCAGTAAAGAGAGCTGATACTATTTTATATTACTAATATATATTTAACGTGACCACGTCTTTCTGTTACATGTCGTGTGACGTCACTAAGTCACGTAAACTATGGTCGTAATTAAAACCACCTCAATACTTTCTTTGAATGCTGTAGTAATTACAGACCACACCGCGTGTAGGAAATTTTACGAGTACTATTTAACCTTAGAAAATATGGTCTTTGATATTCTAAAGATCGTAGTATTACTGGTAATAAAAATAATTTAAAGTTATTGACAACTTTAGAATAAAATGTAGGTTCTCACTCTCTCTCTCTCTATGTAGTTGGAGAGTGAGATTAATAATGTAGTATTATATTGTTTTGGGACTGTCTGAATATAACATTTTTTATTTTGTAAAATGTTGAGGAACGAAACCATAGTAGCGTCAAAGTTGATTCATAAGCTCGATAGATGGCGTTGTTCCATACGGCTGAATCGCGCTATGGTTTCGTTCACAACGGAGTATATAAGGGCAAGATTTTTTGTGATTATTTGTCTTTCTTATTCAAGACCGCGGAACTAAGGTGTGTGTAGTCATAAGGCGCCACCTTTAGTGGAGTTATAAATTAATATAACTTTGTGAAATATGCAGAGTGTATTATTTATCCTCCGTCCTCGCTCGCTAAGAACCAGATGGTCGTAAACATTGGTCCTTCGAGCCGGATTCAGCGGTATATTTGGTAGTCTGCGGTGGTGATACCGGATTATCACCCGTCACGTTAGGACTGACCGGCGGATTGACGGTCAGAGCAATACTCCACAAGTGTGGGGCGCCTGGGAGCAGGCCACTTGGTGGGGGAGCGGCAAGCTTGCTGAACGGACGGGAGGCGCTTAATCAAGAAGTTGGCGGACAGAGGGCGCGAGGCATAGCTTTCAACAGAAAGCACTAGAGGGCGAGGTGGAGCTAAGCAGCGTTGAGCACTAGAGGGCGAGGTGGAGCTAAGCAGCGTTGAGCACTAGAGGGCGCTGTGACGACCAAGGATTTCAACGAACAGAGGAGCTGAGCTGCGCGCCAGAGGGCGCTGCTGCGACAACAACACTCGCGTGTGCGCAATCGGCATCAGTGAGAGTGCGCGTTATATGGTAATAGTGCAAAATCTGTGTGTGCGTGCGGTTTGGTTAAGTGTCAACAGTGCAAGGAAAAACTGTAAGTACTTTGGACCTTATTTCTTAGAAGCATTGAACTTGCAAATAATTCAGCTCAAACATTAATAGTAGTGCAATTTGAACTTTAAAGTCAAGAGTAAATTAACTTGTTTTAAATTTAAAGTAGTTTAGGACTTGTCATAGTTTTAAGCAAAAAGTGGTTTACACGGGGAACCTATGCCCGATTTCTGATAGAATTTAATGTGCAAGGTAGTCAAACACTTAAAAAAAATTAAGGATTGGCACTTGGTGGCTCTTTCTATTTATTACCAAACTGTCATATTGTGTGTAATCTTGTTCTATAAAATCCACACTTGGGATGCATATTTGAACTGTGTTGCTGAAGAATTATTGACAAACCATAAATTATTTATTGTTTTCTTAGACTATTGTAATAGTTTATATATATAATATATTCAATTAAAATGGAATCATATGAAGCTGTTCAAGATAATATCAAAGATAAAATATCAAAGGCCAGAATTAACTTTAAAAAGTCTCCTAAAGACCGTATCACAATATCATATCTAGAAACTAGGTTAGAAAATTTGGACAAGCAGTGGTCAGTGTTTAGTGCCAATGATATAAAATTAACTCGTGAAGTCAAGAAAGCCGAGCTCTATAGCTCAGACTATTATAAAAACTCCATGTATGAGGAAGTAGAAGAATTATATATAGAATATAAAACGGAATTAAAGGATATGCTACTTCAGATTAATAATTCAGGGAATAAGTGTAACTCAAATAGTTCAGAAAGTAAAGTTACCACTAAGGTCAAGTTACCAGAAATTAAAATTACATCCTTTTCAGTAAAATATTCTGAATGGAACACCTTCAGAGACTTGTATATTGGCTTAGTACACGAAAACAATAACTTAGATGACTGTCAAAAGTTCTACTATTTAAAGGGCCACTTGACCGGAGAAGCAGAACAATTATTAAAACACATAAGTATAACATCTGATAACTATAAATTAGCTTGGGAAAAGTTAAATAATACTTACAATAACAAAAGATATTTAGCCAACAATATATTGAAAAGGTTATTAAATCAAAGAAAGTTATTAAATGAGTCTGCTTCTGAGGTCAAGTCAATTTTAAACACTACAACTGATTGTTTGGAAACTATTAAGAATTTAGGTGTAGATGTTTCATCATGGGATATTCTTATAATTTATATTGTTAGTGAGAAATTAGATAAAGAAACCCGGAAAGCCTGGGAGCTAAAGATATCAGCAGAATGTAATGATAAGCTACCCACATTAATTGAATTTAATGACTATTTGACAAGTCGGTATCGTGGACTTGAATGTTTAAATGAAGGTCAGCCCGATGGGCTGAAGAAAAAAGAGAGGAATTATAAAACTCACCACTCTTTCCATACTATTAAGAATTCCCGAATTATAAATTGTGCTTATTGTTTATCCAACGATCATAAAATATCCAATTGTACAAAGTTTAGTGCGCAGTGTAACGAACGTCGACGTGCATTCGTTAGGGAACATGATTTGTGTTTTATCTGTCTGCGTGACAATCACACTGCCAAAACTTGTAAAGCATGGAATAGATGCAAAGTGTGTAAACGTCGTCATCATTCAATGTTACACCCAACAGATGTTTTTGGGTCTGTTGGTGAGGCCATGACAAATACAGGGGCCGCTTCATGCAATATGAGGCAGGAATATACTGGAAAGGAAACCACTCAGGTGGAGGAATCAAGCAAACCATTGGTCTCGTGTCTTTCGACAGGTAATTATAGGAGAACGGTTTTATTAACAACAGCCCTGGTTGAGGCTGAGTCGAGAGATGGGACCTATCAGGTGGTTAGAGCTTTGTTAGACCAAGGGTCGCAGGGTTCATTTATAACTGAATCAATGGTTCAGTACTTAGGTCTAAAAAAGGTTGCGACAAAAAATACCATATTAGGTATAGGAGGGGACAACGGGGTGTTGTCTAAATATACAGTCTCGATAACTGTAAGGTCTAGAAGGAATTATGATTTACGAATTGGAGTCAATGCTTACGTCCTTAAGTCAGTCACAGCTCTTCTGCCGCCTACGAAAGTAGAAAGGGTAGAATGGGTGGATCTGACCGAGGATGACTTGGCTGATCCAGAGTACTACAGGCCTAATAAAATTGACGTTTTATTAGGTGCTGAGGTGTACAGCCAAGTCATCCAGGCGGGCATAAAAAGGAATGCAAGCGGTACTCTAGTAGCTCAGGACACCTCCCTAGGTTGGATATTGTCAGGTGTTTCTGAGATAGACAATGCATCCAATGTTTGTTCTCATTTGACTGTGATGCATGCTTCCCTTCAAATGGATGATATGCTAAAAAGGTTTTGGGAATTAGAAAGTGAACCATCTGAAGTGAAGAGGATGCTCACAGACAATGAGAAACGATGTGAAAAAATATTTAGTGAAACAACACGACGAGATGACAGCGGTCGATACATAGTACGTTTACCATTTCGAGATGGGGATTCTCTTAGAAGACACGGTGAGTCCAGAACTATAGCTGTAAAAAGATTAAATAGTTTAGAGTTAAAACTTAACCGGAATATTAACTTAAAGAAAGATTACATCAAGGTTATACAGGAATACCAACATTTAAATCACATGAAAAAGGTACCTAGTTATGATAAGAACAATAAAGCAGCTATATACTTACCCCATCACGCTGTCGTTAGAGCAGATAAGACCACGACTAAAGTTCGTGTCGTGTTTGATGCATCCTGCAAGGGAAGCAACGGGATGTCATTAAATGACCATTTATTAGTAGGGCCAACTTTGCAGGCTGAGCTACGTCACATTATCATGCGTTGGCGAAAACATCCCATATGTTTAGGCGCGGATATAGAGAAAATGTACCGCCAGGTTTGGGTAGACAGAAAGGATACTATATTTCAGCGAATTCTCTGGAGAGATAGTCCTGAAATGGAGATAGATGAATATGAATTACTTACCGTTACCTTTGGTACAGCCTCGGCACCGTATTTAGCCGTTCGGGCCTTGCATCAGGCAGGTGAGGATGAATGTCAGGACGATCCAGAAGTAGCTAAAATTATTCATGATAATTTTTACATGGATGATTTAATGTCTGGGGCTGAAACTATAGAAAAGGGGTTTCATGTATATACCAAAATAAATACAGTCCTATCGAAGTGTGGTTTTAAATTACAAAAATCGATTAGTAATAGTAAGGAATTGTTAGATAAGATAAAGGAAATTGAAAGGATTAGGAATAAGGAGTTAAAGATAGAAATGGACAATATTACAAAGATTCTAGGACTTACCTGGAATTCCCACGCTGACTCCTTTCAGTATTCGGTAAAGGTTCAACCAATGATAGCACCGGTGACAAAAAGAAAAGTGATTTCTGACATTGCGCGTTTGTATGACCCGTTAGGTTGGCTTGCACCAAGTATTATTGTAGCAAAGGCATTCATACAAAGGTTATGGTTAGCAGGTTTAGAATGGGATATAGAAATTCCAACAAATTTCTTAAAGGAATGGATTACTTACCGTAATGATATAAATTCTTTGGTGAATGTAAAAATCCCTCGATGGCTGCAAACTCGTTCAAATAATGTAAAGACTGAGCTGCATGGGTTTTCGGATGCTTCAAAAATAGCATATGCAGCGGTAGTTTAAATTAGGGTGATAGATGACAAGGGTGATGTTCATGTGTCGTTAGTGACATCAAAAACGAAGGTAGCTCCTATTAAACAGGTATCCATCCCTAGATTAGAGCTTTGTGGAGCTGTTCTTCTAACAAATCTAATTGCAGAAGTAGGTAGAATCATGGACATACCAAAAGTAAACTGGCATATGTGGACCGACAGTGAGGTGGTTCTAGCTTGGCTCAGTGGTCATCCGAGTCGCTGGAAAACGTTTATTGCCAATAGAGTTTCTCATGTTTTGACCATCTCAGATTCTCAACAATGGTGTCATGTACCATCCAAACAAAATCCAGCAGACTGCGCTTCTCGCGGTATTTCACCTGCTGAACTAAACATAACATCTATTTGGTGGGATGGTCCCGAATTTCTGAGAAAGGAAACAATTGAATATAAAAGGTTGAAAAATAATATTACCCACTTGGAGGAAGTTAAGGTCCATACTTCTACACTAGATGTTTCATTTTGGAATAGATTTTCATCGTTGTCTAGGTTAATTCGGGTACTAGCGTATTGTCGCAAATTTTTGAAGTTTAAATAGGATAGAACAGTTAAGGATTCCAGTAAACAGTTGAGTAAAGATGAGTTAGAAAAGTCATTGTGTACATGTATCAAAAAATGCCAAGAAGAGGAGTTTGCAGACGAGTTAAAGGAATTACATAGAAATAACAATTTTATTAACAAAAACAGTAGTTTAAAATCTTTGAATATATTTCTTGATAGCCACGGCATTATAAGAATAGGAGGTAGATTAGAGATGTCACAGCTAAGTTATGATCGCAAACATCCTATTCTGATTCCTAAAGTGTCATTCTTAACGGCTTTGCTTGTAGCGGACGCGCACGAAAAAACTCTACATGGGGGTCCACAACTAATGACCACGTATTTAAGATCAAAATATTGGATTATAGGAATTAAGTTATTAGTTAAAAAATATGTCAGAAATTGTGTCAAATGTACTCGTTATGCCGCTAAGGTCAGGACACAACTTATGGGGCAATTGCCGTCGGTTAGAGTCACGCCGAATAAGCCCTTTCTATTTAGCGGTGTAGACTATGCAGGTCCTATAAATATACGATTGTCAAAAGGTCGTGGTAACAAGTCTTATAAAGGGTATATTGCTTTGTTTATATGTATGTCCACTAGAGCAGTGCACATAGAATTAGTTAGTGATTTAAGTACAAGGGGTTTTCTAGCTGCCTTTAAGCGGTTCGTTGCCAGGCGAGGTCGAGTAGCCAAAATATATAGCGATAATGGTAGAAATTTTGTGGGCGCAGCCCGAGAATTGCTCTATTTATATAATAAAGAAAGAACTAGTGTCAATGACGAGCTAGCTGAATATCTTTCTAATAACTGCACCCAATGGAATTTTATCCCTCCTCATACACCTAACTTTGGTGGTCTCTGGGAGGCAGGAATAAAATCGACAAAATACCACCTCAAACGAGTTATTGGCAACTCTACGTTAACGTTTGAAGAGATGACTACGGTTTTGTCCCAAATTGAATCTTGTCTCAATTCAAGACCATTGTCTTCTGTGACAGATCAGGACAATTTAACAATCTTAACGCCGGGTCATTTTTTGGTTGGGGAACCACTGGTAGTTGTTCCAGATGAAAATTATGAAAAACGTAATATATCTTGCTTACGGAGATGGCAACTTCATCAGCGAATGTTGCAGGATTTTTGGCGACGGTGGTCGCAGGATTATCTTAATCAATTTTTGCAGAGACATAAGTGGGCTCACCAAATCCCTGAACCATCGGTTGGTAATGTTGTGCTGGTGAAAGAGGATGATTTGCCGCCAGGCAAGTGGTTGTTAGGCAGAATTGAGAGTAAACATCCGGGTCCAGACGGAATTACTCGTGTCGTTACATTGCGCACTAACAACACTCTTATAAAGAGACCTACTAGTAAAGTATGTATATTGCCTGTGGCAAATTAAGTTGTTATTTTTAAACAAGTGTATGTTTAATCTATTGTTGATGCTCGTTTTTTTTTTTTTTTTTTTTTTTATACTGTTGTGTTGAACCTTTGATGGCCATGGTCGTGCGTACATGTCAGTTTGGTTGTCTCCCTAAATTTGCCATCCACGCAGGGCGGTGGCTTTCAGGGGGTCAGCGATTAAAACTTTATATCATGTATTTTTGTGCTATTGTGTTTGGGCCTTTGATCGCCATGGTCACCATAAAATTGTCATCTGTTCATGGCGGTGGCGTTCAAAGGGTTAGCTATTAAGAAATTTTTAAGTGTATGTAGATAATGCTCCCACTGGAGACATTATCATTGTTAAATTGTTGGATTGCTGGCCTGGTACCTGGTAACTGAATGGAAATTGAGATGGATGTCCTTGGTGGGCGGTATGTCTGAATATAACATTTTTTATTTTGTAAAATGTTGAGGAACGAAACCATAGTAGCGTCAAAGTTGATTCATAAGCTCGATAGATGGCGTTGTTCCATACGGCTGAATCGCGCTATGGTTTCGTTCACAACGGAGTATATAAGGGCAAGATTTTTTGTGATTATTTGTCTTTCTTATTCAAGACCGCGGAACTAAGGTGTGTGTAGTCATAAGGCGCCACCTTTAGTGGAGTTATAAATTAATATAACTTTGTGAAATATGCAGAGTGTATTATTAATCATCCGTCCTCGCTCGCTAAGAACCAGATGGTCGTAAACAGGGACCATGGACATCTGGTCTCTGCCTACCCCACAGCATATATTTGTTACGCTTTCACATCATAACTACTTAATTGATCAGCATGAAATTTCGCATACACGTTCCCAGGAGAACAGAAAAGGGTTACCTTTCATCCAGAAAAAAACCTGACCTAACCAACGTTTACACGAGCGAAGCCGCGGGCACAATCTTGTTTATAATATTTCTTCGGATTGTCGCCTAACACAAATTACTTAAAACACAACTGACGAAATTTGGATGCAATATACCTACGTCTTTTATATGGAGTGTCGTCCATAAAAAATATTGGTAAACTAACCTAACAGCAAAAGCATCAATTTATCAACGTAGTTACTGAGATAGGAACATTCCTATCTCATATCTCATTTCGCTTGCACATGCAAGCGAAACTAGCCTTTAATACTACTGGCACCCCATGAAAAGAATTAGTAATATGGTTGAATTAAACCTACCAAGCAATTAACAGTAACAACATCTACTAACACGTGCTATCAGGGAACTGTCAAAGGCTCTATTAATTTTTAAGCTGCCAATAAGTGGTGTTGCGGCAGACTAGCAACTTTTTGCAAGCCATAATTCTTATTGTTGATAACAATATTATGCAAAAGAATTATTAGTTTCTTGTAATAGCAGATTGAGTATATTAGACTCCTCAATTATTAAACATATATGTTACGGCGATACCTGAGAGCAGCGATAGCTCAGTGGGGAGACCAACAGACTGCAATGCAGAGGGTCTCGGGTTTGAACCCACGTCGCGCACCTCTGACTTTCGGAAGTTATATGACTTTTCGAAATTATGTGCGTATTGATAACTTCGTGTATACATTATACACGAAGTTTGCGTACTGCTCGTATACAGTTTGTAACGTGAGTACGTGCGTCCTGGTTACGGACCATATTACGGACTACATAAACCATAAAACGACTCATGTCCCGACTCTTAGCACTCCGACTTGGATAGGTTAGGTTAGAAAGCGCCTTCGTGGTTATTTTTTTTGTGACCACCCTGAAATAGGAGCCCCGCTACGCGGGGCTCCGTCGACAATTATTTCACTAAACTTGAACCGTATTATAATTATATTCCTGGTAAGAAAGTAATGAATCGCTTTCGTATAACTATGTTACGGTATATAATAATAATAATAATAATATTCTACCACATACACACAACACCATCTAGCTTAAACTAAGCAGAGCTTGTACTATGGGTACTAGACAATGGATAAACATACATATATACTTTTTTTTTTAAATACATACATATTATACATAGAAATATATCCCTAGGGATATAACTATATTACGGCTTTATATATCATACTGCAACATACATACGATTAGTCCGTATGCGTACTGGCACTGCATATTATGGAACAAGCTAGTTAGTTAGGTCACTACGAACTATATGTGAGTATTTGCGTACTAGTCTTGTATAGATTGGAAGACCTTAGTAAAAAAGTGATTTCCAATCTATACGCGATTAGTTTCACACTCCTGCGTTCTGGCCTTGTACAGAATGGAAAGACGCGACAGCGACCGGCTATTTGCACCAATCAGAGAGCGCCATTCGATTCATGAACCGACGAGTTAGGCAAGAGTTAATCACACATTAATAAATATTTTTTTGATAGCCAAACCCAGTAACAGTTGGCTCAACCATGCAATCAAAGAACTTCATGATCCGCAAACACCGGTGCGCTTTTATACACTGGGACAAACAAGGCAGCTTTTTCAAATTTAATATAAAAAAAAATAATAAAATCATGAATTTATATTAATAAAATCGTTTTGATTATTATGAAAGGGAGATTTCAACGGTCTACATGAAAAGGTATAAACACATTGACAGCATGAAACGCATCACCCGCGCGTTAATAAAGCACTGTATCAAAGCAGGTGGCGGGGCGGGATCAACCGCGCTGCTTGACGCCACTCATTCACATCACATCTCCGCTCCACAGCGCTCGCTCGTAATGCGGCTGCGCTCTATAAAATGTTTCGAATCACGTATTTTCTTTGAGTTATGTTAGCGTAAGAGAAAGTTTGCGATAAATCTTATAAGACTGCTATGCTTTAGTGGATGACGAGCCTAAGATGCGAAATTTCAAATTTAGGTTATACATATTTGATACGATGTTTTCAACTTTTTTTTAAATTGTTATTTACGAAATGTCTCTTTTTGTTACAGGAACTTAACGGATCTTTCAAACTAAGTGATTGTGTGTAAAAAAGTGCTAGTGATGTGCATTAAAAAAGTGTTTGATATCGATAAACACCGGTAGTGTTGTGATAATGCCGTTCTCGAGGTCGCACGTGATCTCTGGAGTGCTTTTTAGCATTCTCCTGCAGTACTGCGTGATGAGTCAGCAGGAAAACCTTATTGAGGAATCATGTGAGTTATAATACTTAATGACAACTGTTTCAGGAATAAACATGTCCTTTTAACTTGAGTGCTATAACTTATCGACACATTATATAAATATTGTTATGAACACTGCTTATACAAAAAATATACAATTCGTTTTCATATTATTTTTGGTTAGTATTAGTAACGTAAGTCTTTTGGGGTTTTAAATCTCTTTCCTTTTTCTGGCTCAAAATATACAAGACACAGCAATTCTATGAACAGCGTGTAAACACCGTAAGCATATTGATATTTATTCCAAAATCATGATTATATTTTTGAATTGTTAAGTATTGGTGATAAATAACACTGAAAAAATAAATATTTTCATCGAGATAGATATTTCCTTCAAATTTTATTTTGCTGATATTGATCTAAAAACGGTTTATAATAATATTGTCTTCTGTTTACGCGAATATTAGGGTCTTCCCTAGTAAAATTAGTAAAGTTTAATAGTAATAGTAGTGTAACAAAGACCCTGGCAGTCTCCCCGTGACCATGGCTGCTGAAAAGCAACCGAAACGTCGGGGAAAGTGTAAAATTAAATCAAATCCAAATAGTTTTAATAACAATATAATTAACTTAAAATAAGTAAAGTATAATAGTAATATTAGTGTAACAAATTTTCAAAATTATGTAATAAAGTGTCAAATAAACAACGCGATAAAATCCGTATATAGTAGTTTAATTTCAACGGTTTATAATTGTTCGGGGTTGGGGTGAGATAAAGATAAACTAAGATAAAATATAATAAAATTCGCTATATTTAAAGTCCACAATAAAGTAATAAAGATCAAATTAATTAAAGAATGAGGATGAGTGAAAATAATGAAAGGTAAGAGATTTGAGTCACGCGCGCGATATGACGACTAACGATGAACTAGTTCATTATTGCTGCGTAAAGTGCAATAAAATAAATTATTTAAAATATACACGTGTTGTACGGTTATTGACCCGTACATGCTCCCGGGGGCAAAAAAGTGGTTAGTAAGATGAATGGATGGTGAGTAACAAGATGAAACAATTTTTAACTAAAATAATAAATGATTGAAAGGGTTAGTAGCTACATAATTAAATGATTAATAATAAAACTGCATAAGCAGAACACACGCGTGTCATGTGACTTTAGAGACATGACTCACAAATCGTCATAAGCTTTTTAAATCGGGAAGAGAAAAAACGCGAAATATGGGTGAGGAGGCTCTGTCCTCTGTCTGTAAATGATCATGAGATTTAGCTAGTCCCTTGTTATCACTTTTCACTGATTGAGATAATTGCCCTTTTTCCCTAACACAACACTCACTCACTGCACTTTTTAATTTAACTACAGATTGCCTTTTTTCCCTAGCCTCACAACACGCACTTATAACACTTTTGCCGGGACTCATCGGCATGTCCGGGGCCGACGCTTGCGCCTCTCCCGTAGATATCGAGGATCCACGATGCGCTCTCAGTGTTCGCCGCCGCCAATAGATTATAATAGCGGCAATCAGGATTCCAAAGATGAGAATATATATAACAGCATAGTGATGTACATCGTGGTAGGATACCTTATCACTCAAAGGATCACTATGCTTCAGGATCTCAATATTTTTGTTTATAGCCTCAAATTGACGCAGGATTTCTGAGTTATTAGGATCGATCTCGGTGGTCTCAGGGATAGAAATGTTTAGGATGTGATTTATCGGTGAAATTATAGGCGCATCAATTTTTGTGCTTGTACTAATTCTGCTAGACAGCACTTTGCTTGAATGCACAATGAAATTTTCAGTTTTTATCATACAGCCTTCCTCTACGTTCAATAAACCGGCATTTGTCAATTTTGCGGCGGTAATTAGACCTTCACAAATAAATTTAATGAGACATTCATGACAACAAAAATAATAATACTTATGTGGAGATGTTAGTTCTTCCCATACATTTTTGCAGGGAGTTCTTATGGTTTTACAGGTTCGTGTGGTTGGGATCGTCTCACACAAGCTGTGATCATCTTTCAAATGATAAATGGGATTTCTGATGTGACATAAGATCATCATAGGATTTTGTCTTATACAAGACTGGAGGTCGGTCGGGGAAATGGTTATATACGAGTCCTTTCTGATGTTAATGGCTACGTATTTTGATATTGTCTTTACAATTATCATGTCGTTGTTCAATGACTTTGGGATTGGGATAAGATTAAATACTTCGTAAAGGTCTCTTTCAATCAAAGGTATTCTCATTTCAATGATCAGGTATTTATTACAGTATTTTGCTCTCACTTTAAGCAAATTATAAAGATCCTTTATATGCAAATTGTCCACAGGGATCGCCAAATCTTTAGGTATTTGAGCAGATATCGAACTTAACTCAGTTCTCAGCTGTTTCGGCGATATTAAGTGAAAATCTAATTTTCCATTATAAATGTTAGTCACCATGTCTAAAATGGAATCCTGTATTCTTCTTAAATTATACAATAAGTTATTTGCTGAGAATGCGGAAGTTAAGAACTCTGAAACAAGAGTGACTTTTTGTACATGGCGTTGAAGATCTTGAAAAGAGTCGTGGAGGGAATTCATTTTCTGATTTACAGATTTGTGGTGTTTGTTAATCGTACTTTCCATTCTCTTCATAACATTGAACTCGGCTTCCACAACGGAGGTTTGATTTTTCCAGAGGTTATACAAATGTTTGTCATTTTCTTTTAAAAGGTTAATGTCTTTAGTATACTGCTCAGCAAATCGTTGATCCAACACGCCAAACAAACTATTTGCTACGTAGCCCACTCCGTCTACCAAGCCACGGCGCCGGCGCCTCCATTCGTATCCAGTTACAAATGATTCATTCATAGTAATAATATTATTATAATGTTTTATTTCTTCGAACTCGTGCTCGAGTTGTAAAACGATACTGTCACAAGATATCTGTTCCTTTATAGTAAAGCATAATGTAGTAAGATATTTAATATACTTTTCAAGTGCCGACGTGCCTTCCTTGTAGGGATATGTGTCATAATAAACTATTAAGAGCCAATCGTCTCGAATAAGGTGCATATCTGAGATTTTGTCGAGGTAGATACTGTTATTCAATGGGGTAGTGTTATAAGCTGCTTGAGATAAGTTTATCAGTGATAAAAGGAATACGGTCAAGGCCAAGGCTATAGCTGAGAATGACATACGCTTTGACTTTGTTTTCTTAGGCATTTTATCATCACTATTCGGTTCATCTGGACGATGATTGCTTCCACTTGTTGGCAATAGCGACAGCTTGACAACCGGTCGTTTTAATAAACTATTCTTAGTTTTAAGAGTGACGACTCTCACATGTCCGTCACTTCCGGGATGAAGGTCTACTACCCTGCCTAGAGCCCACTTTCCAGGTGGTAGGTTTTCGTCCTTGATGATGACAATATCGTCGAGACATAGATCCTTTTGATGTTGTTTCCATTTAGTTCTAGTGGATAACTGTGAAAGGTATTCGTTTTTCCACTGAACCCAAATATCTTTATAAATCTTTTGCACCAAGTGCCATCTAGTTCTAAGATCATTTTCAGTTTCGTAGATCGTTAAATTAGGCCCACTAGCTAAGAAGTGAGCCGGGGTCAAGAAATCTAAATCCTCGGGATCTTCCGTCAACGGACAAAGAGGTCGTGAGTTTAAACAAGCTTCGAGTTGAGATAACAGCGTGTTGTACTCTTCATACGTGAGTTTTTGCTCCCCTACAACACGCTTTAGATGATGTTTTAAACTCTTTACTGCGGCTTCCCAAAGTCCACCTGCAGATGGCCATGATGGAGCGTTAAAATGCCACTCAATGTTCATTTCTGAGATGGTAGAGATGTTCTCTTGGCTTGTTAGGATTTCAGAGATTATTTCAAGTTCTTGTTTAAGGATTTTGTTGGCCCCTATAAAATTTGTGCCCTGGTCGCTGTAGATGTGGCCGGGAACTCCTCTTCTGGCTGACATGCGTCTGAGCGCGGAGATAAATGCAGAAGCTGTGAGATCTGACACGATTTCTAAGTGTATGGCTTTCGTTACCATACACACGAATACTGCGACATAGCCTTTAGTGGTTTTAATACCGCGACCTTTGCTTGCTTTTACCGCAACATATCCAGTATAGTCGATTCCAGTGTGATAAAAGGGCCGACTAGGATTTAACCTGGATGAAGGTAAGTCCCCCATAAGTTGGTGTTGTGTTATAGGATCGTTTCTTCTGCATTTTACACACATTCTTAATCGTTTTTTTGTAACTCTGTTGCCACCAAGAATCCAATATTTTTGCCTTACAAAGCCTGTTGTCATTTTTACTCCACCGTGAAATACTAATTTATGTGACTCATCAATAATGAGATCTGATAATTTTGATTGATTCGGGATTATAATGGGATGCTTCATTTCGGGATGAATGTTCGAATTTTTAAGGCGACCGCCAACGCGGAGTATTCCTTGGGCGTCTAAAGTGGGGTTGAGATTCAAAATAGTGCTTTTCTTACTCAAGGGTAAACCTGTTTCAAGGTGAGATATTTCCTTGTAAAAGTATTCTCTTTGCACATACTTTATCAACATTTCATGTGATTTTTTCAAATCGTTTAGAGTAAGATAGCTTTCGTGTTTTTTCTTCAAAACATAAATGGCTATAAATTTGTTTACGTAGGCTAAGATTCGAATTACCTTTCTACAAGTATGATATTTTGTTAGTAATAGTTTTATTACAGAATAATCGTTAGTCACTGCGTTTACTAACTTATTCTTTTTGAGATCTTCAGTTGTAACATAGGATGTCTTTTCAGGATAATTTTCGGGTTTATACGTTGGCAACCAATTTGGTCCTTGCCACCAAAGTGAGTGGTCAGCCAACTGAGATGCGGTTAAACTACGGCTCGCGCAATCTGCGGGGTTTTCTTTAGATTTAACATATCTCCACCTATCTTTGGGGATAATGTCGCATATCATTTGCACGCGGTTGCCTACAAAGGGTTTCCATTTCTGTGGTTCTCCATTTATCCATCCCAGCACTGCCATAGAATCGACCCATCCATAAACTTGAACCTTAAAGTCCGATAGAGATAAGATTATTTTTTGTAACAGTTTTGTTAATAATACAGCGCCGCAAAGTTCCAAACGGGGAATCGATTGAGGTTTTTTCAGGGGTATTACTTTAGACTTTCCGGCTACCAAGGATACGTGAGTATTAGAGCCTCTCTGGATTTTACAATAGACGACACATGCGTAGGCTTTGGTGCTAGCGTCGCAAAAACCATGAAGCTCAATGACGTCATTTTCTTTAGTTTCAATCCAACGGGGTATTTTATATTGAGATATATGGGGCAGATCGGTTTTTATTTTATTCCATTCCAGGGCAAGCTCTTGTGAAACTGGTTGATCCCAACGCAATTCTGTTTTCCACGTTTCTTGAAATAGCATTTTTAGTTTTATTGTGACTGGAGATATCCATCCTAAGGGGTCAAAGATCTTGGAAATATCAGATAGAAATTGGCGTTTTGTAGGGATGCATTCCGAGGTGATTTCTATGGGGTGAAAGATAAATAAATCGTCTTTAGGGTTCCATCTAAGACCTAAAGTCTTTGTAGACTCTGGCTGTTTAAAATAGAATTCTTCCTCCTTCTGAGAAGCGCTGTGGTCATCTGAAATTTCAGGTAAGTTCGAACGCCATTTTCTGAGATTTAATCCACCTGACTTAAGAAGATTTGTCATCTCTATCTTGAGCTGTTTAGCGGCATTCCTAGTGTGAGCTCCATGCATAAGATCGTCCATATAAAATGAGTTTTCTAATACACTAGGAGCGCTGCTATTGGGATAATTTAGTTTTTCATCGATGGCAAGTTGTTTGAGAGTCATCATGGCTAGAAATGGTGCGGATTTTGTGCCATAGGTTACGGTTGCCAGCTGATATTTTTGTAATGGTTGGGATTGATGATTTCTCCAGATTATTTTTTGGAATTTTTGGTGATCAGGATGTAGCCAAATATTGCGGAACATTTTTTCAATATCAGCTGTAAATGCATATCTAAATTGCCTCCATTTAAGAATAAGACTTAGAAGGTCTTGTTGTAGATTTGGTCCGCTGCACATGAGATCATTGAGGCTGTAACCGGTAGAAGTTTTGGCCGATGCATTAAAAACAACTCTAAGTTTTGTAGTTGATGACTCCGCACGTTGAACACAATGATGCGATAGGTAACAACCTGCATTCACGTCGGCGTTTATTGCTAAAGGTGTCATATGTCCAAGCTCAATGTACTCGTTTATAAACAACTTGTAGTCGCGTGCTAAGTCAGGCTGTTTATACAATTTATTTTCCATATGAAAGAATTGTGCAACCGACTTTGTTATTGACTCGCCTAATTTCTCCTCAAAATCTTCTTTGAATGGTATTTTCACGACATAACTGCCATCATCTCGTCTTGAAGTTGAATGCTGATAATAATCGATACATTTTTGATCTTCTTCGGATATAGTTAAGGGTTCATTAATATCCTCCAATTCCCAAAACTGCTGAATATCAGATATGTTGTTAAGGATTACATTACATTGAAAGGTTTTACAATTACCGCTCAGAATCCATCCTAACTGCGTTTGTTGAGCTATTGGTAATATACCTTCTGATCGACAAATACCATCTAAAAGGATCAGGGAATAGATATCCGCGCCAAAAAGAATGTCGACTTGCCTACTTTTGTAAAATTCGGGATCTGCGAGAGTTATTTGATTTAAGGCTGGCCAGTTTGGTTTTGTAAAGGTATGACTTGGTAAGTGGTTGACTAATCGTTTCATTATAAATACGTCCGTTTCAAAGGTAAAGTTATTAATTAATGACATGCATTTAATAGAGATCGTGCCTTTGCAAGGGTTTTCATTATTACCAACTCCTGAGATGTAGCCGTTGCATTTTTGTCGAGGCAGCTTTAACAACTGAGCGGCTCTTTCGGTTATGATAGATGTTTGAGATCCTTGATCTAAAAGTACTCTCATCCTTTGGTAAGACCCGTCAACTGCCTTTACCTTAACTATTGCTGTCGCAAGTAGTATTTCTGTGGAATCATTTTGCGTAGATACAAGTACATTCATATCTTGTTGCTGAGTTGCTGATTTTGCGTTCGATCTAGACTGTGACGCATTCGGTGTCGTAATTCTTAACATAAAAGATTCATGAAGGATAGTATTGTGATCTTTATGACATTCTTTACACCTTAACTCCGAAAGACATTTTTTACCTTCGTGGTAGTGTAAGCAGTTTATACAAAGATTTAAATCAGTAATTGCATTTCGCCGCGCTGAAGGTTGCATTTTCAATAACTTTGGACAATAGTGTATGCGATGATCGCTTGCGCTGCAAATTGCGCAAGGTTTACGACCTCCGTTGTTTTTGCAATTGGACTTTGCCGATTGCGAAATTACTTGATTTGCATAAGTGTTGTTAGGATAATTATAACTTGATTTCTTAGGCGTAAAACCCTTTGAAGATGATTGATGGTTATTATGATAGCCTCTCGATGGCGAAAAAGGTGTTTGATTGTAGGATGATACAGATGACCTTTGGAAGATTTCTTGCTTTTTTCGAGAAGTTTCAAGCGACATAAACTTGTTTTCCAAAAATTGGAGAAACTCTTCTAACACAGGTAGTTCTCTCGGAGCTTTCAAAGATTCGATATAGTCATCATTCGTTTCAGAGTCTAATTTTTCAGCTAAGATACATACAAGGAAAGGATCCCAGGTAGAAACGTCAACACCGAGATTCTTTATAGCATTCACGCTCTCGTATGTTGTATCGTGGATGCGTTTAAGATGATTTACTGATTTTTGTTGAGATGTAGGGATGTTTAGTATGTTTTTGAGGTGAGATAGAAAGATACGTCGCTTATTTTCGTAGCGGTGATTAAGTATACTCCAGCAAACAGGATAATTAGTGGAACTTATTTGAAGATGTTGAATCAATTTCTCGGGCTCGCCTTTAATTTTACTTTTAAGGAACTGCATTTTCTGCGCGTTCGAGAGAGAGGGATTATTGTGCACTGTTTCAGTAAAGAGGTCCTTGAATGAAACCCATTGAGTGTAATTTCCTTCAAAGGTCGCGATTTCCATCTTGGGAGTGGATTTTTCAATATGTGCCACAGACCACATTTTCCTGTTAATTTCTTTTTTAAGATTTTTGTAATGTTTCTCATAGGTTATAAATTGCTCCTCATACTGACTGTTTGAGCCGTTAAGCTCGTTATCTAATTCCCAGTGAACAGAATCAATTGCAGTCCAACGGGATTTTAAGGTTTTAAGGACGTCTTCAAATTCCCACTTTTCAGTGATAAGATTAAGATCGATATCCGCAGCATCTCTCGAAAAAGCTCGGAAATTCGTAGCTTGTTTCCTTAAGAGCTCTTCAGTCTTGCTCGAGTGTGAGCTATCTTTAAGAAGAGGATTCGGAGACGCTTGGGAAGAGGATGGTTGAAATGTTGGAGATTTTAGTACAGGGGTTAGAGGTCTGTCAGAGAGAGGTGTATAGTTCTGAATGGCTGTTTTAATGGTATTATATTTCATTTTCATTTGATCGTATTGATTTGACGTAAAATACACATGAGATCGATCACCAAAAGATATTAAGGTCATATGATTATTGTGAAATTCAGTCAAATATTGCTCCAAGCTCTCCAATCGTCGACGTATGTAGTCGGGAGTTTTTCTCTCAGCTCCATCTTTTTTGAAGTTCGAGTAGAGTTTATCTACTGCTTCGATGATTTGCTGCTGGGTAGCCAAGATGTCTTCCATTGTGGACATATTCGTAATAGAATAAAAATACCTTACTTGTATAGGCTTCTTTGGGTCGAAGATAAATCAGCACCGAAGTCCGAGCTGTGCGGTACAAACTGGAGACTGATAGGTTCCTTTGCGCCTGCTTAGGCACCAATGTCACAGGATCAATAGCTGATTAAAGGGGTGCCCTTGTAGGCACCGGGGTCATACAGGATCAACGAGATGAGATGAAGCACGTACGGGCGCACTGTACTTCAAAGTCTAGTTATTTCGTCGTTTCGCGAGACACGTACACGGTACACTATATAAAGCACTCGCGTAATGGTCACGGATCCGGCTCGAAGGACCAATGTTCGGGGTTGGGGTGAGATAAAGATAAACTAAGATAAAATATAATAAAATTCGCTATATTTAAAGTCCACAATAAAGTAATAAAGATCAAATTAATTAAAGAATGAGGATGAGTGAAAATAATGAAAGGTAAGAGATTTGAGTCACGCGCGCGATATGACGACTAACGATGAACTAGTTCATTATTGCTGCGTAAAGTGCAATAAAATAAATTATTTAAAATATACACGTGTTGTACGGTTATTGACCCGTACAATAATGTTCACGAGTAATGTTAGTACTTTATCTGTATAATATTTTTACTTAAACATTTACGTATTTGAGGCCTTAATGTTTTGATATTTCATCACAAAAATATGTTAGTCACAAGACCTCGCCTTATTGATACACTTAGAAAATATTAGCTTCTCGTTCACGGGTTAGGGACATCCCTAATATTTCTTCAGAAATATACACAGCCCTTTGACATAATTAAACGCAGTACAACTTCTAAATCCGCAACGGGAAAAAAGAAATATAGAATATAAATACGCCTGTGTATATGATCAGATTTTACGTTTTCCTTTCCGTTTCTAGATATAATAATATTTCCTTTGATAATATCTGTAATCAAAGGAAATATAATATATAAGATTTGTTTCTAAATTATTACGGAGAACTTTCTTGCTAACCAAATAATAATTATTGTCATATCTACATACAAATACTAAATTCAGTCAGGAATAATTTTGAGGAGTATTATTATCATGAACTCTAATATTTAATAACAGACACTAGACTACAGCAGTAGTGAAGCGACTGCTGTGCATGAGATCTCGGGTTCGACTGCTGGCTCTGGCACAGTATCAGATTTTGCTATCAAGAAATTCTTAGTAACAGCATAGAACCTGCCACTGTGACCGGTGCGGCAATAGTGGGACCTGAAATCATAATCCGCAAAACATGAGTTTAATGCATCATTACTTACCCTGTCGAGGAGCAGCGATAGCTCAGTGGGGAGACCAACAGACTGCAATGCAGAGGGTCTCGGGTTCGAACCCACGTCGCGCACCTCTGACTTTCGGAAGTTATATGACTTTTCGAAATTAAGTGCGTATTGATTAACAATTATCGCCTGCTCCGTGCCTCGGAGAGCACGTTAAGCCGTCGGTCCCGGCTGCCATGAACATCTATGGTAGTCGTTATTGGAAGAGTGTCGACACAAAAAATCCCACTGGGTCGAAGTGTCGCCGGTCTGCACTGACTGGCCCCACATAAGATACATACCTTTTCGAGAATAAATTCGTAAGATTGATTGTATATATATTGAAAGGCCTTACTGCTACATAAAATACACTTACAATTAGACTCTTCTTCAATGCACAAGTACACAAACAAACTTCCTTATCCCTTAGCAAGGATTAGCACAAAAATAATTGCAATCTTAAATAACTTTCACGGCTATTGCCTGAATTAATAGGAATAATACTAATCAACTAATACAGTTTAAGTGGAACTAGTAAATCGAGGAGTTTTGACCCTGCCCGTGCTCTATAGTATTGTTTTTGTTGATTAATCCCATAAGATTAATGTGGAAAGGCCTTATTTATTCTATACTGGGTTTACGAATGGACGGGAAACGGAAATTGTAATGCTGGGGAAAGGGCGGTGTTTTGGTCTATGTAAACAAGTCTTTTGACAAATTGTTGTGTTCTAGGAAAAGTAGTTTTATTTTGTCGTGGTGAGCGTACTCTGACACTTTATCCCCGAAGGAGTAGGTAGACCTGTATTACATAAACATGTAGGCAGGTGTCTGTATTTAAGAAACGGGTCGTACTTCCTACGGACAGTTGATTTTAACACATATTTTATGAAAATGTATCAAAATTAACCGATCCGTAGCTAAAGGCAATCGTCTCTTGGTATAGAAACTAGGACTTCAAAGATTAGTTAAAACTTACAGCAACAATTGTCTAAATATAGAAGGATTAGCTGCAGCTAAACACATAAAAAAGATTCGATAGTAACCTAAAATTGAAAAGTTTAATGCTCAGATTTTATTTGTAAGTGAAAACGTATTTTTGATGTTTTGCCTCATTTATAATATTATATAATTATATGACTGCACGGATGGCGTAGTGGTTTGAGTGGCCGCTCGCTACTGCCACTACGCCGAGTGTTGTGGGTTCGAATACAACACGGAATAAAAGATTGTGTATACCACAAATAGTTGTTCCGAGTCTGAATATTTGTTAAGTCAAACATTCAAACAACGGTCGTGATGTTAATAAATGTTAAAAGTGATAAGAAATTATTGTTTTTATCAAATATTTTAATAAAAATGCGTCCAATTACGTATAAATATAGTCACTTTTCTGATTATAACGATCACGAACAATAAATATAGTATTATCATGCCCCTTCATATTGAAAATTGTACACTATCGCTCTGTATCTAAAGTTTGAGCTTACTCTTCTTACTGTGGACATTTTACATAATTATTATGATGCCATGATTTTTATTATTGTGTTACACCCTAATGTCATCGTAAATACGAGTAGTGAGAGTAGTGACATTTTCTTTCGGTGACTTTTCAAAACGAAATGAACAATAAGTAAATTGTTACGAAAGGTAACTTATTGTGTACTCACTTATTGTTCATTTACCATAGATATATGAAACTTCATTTATTAATACTTATTAGTTTTTAAGTATTTAAATAATAATAATGTCCTCCAGACGGAATTTCGGTCATGGCGGCCAATCTTAACGGAGATTGACCAACTGCTCAGGAGATATTATAGTGCACAAGTGTGTGCGCAGACACAAGTGCACTCTCTGTTCCCTAACTCTCATGATCCGATGGGACGGATAATCCGACACGACCGGCGAGAGATCAGGCGCAGGACCTACGGCTTTACGTGCTTTCCGAGGCACAGGGGTGTCTATCACCGCCAACTTCCTAACTCCGGGCTCGTATTGAGATTTCTTAACAGAAAAATCCAATAACTTTTTGTTGGCCCGACCCGGGATTCGAACCCGAGACCTCATGCACAGCAGTCGCATTCACTACCGCTGCGCCACGGAGGCAGTTTCTATTTAAATAGGAGACGATTAAACCGGGTATTACTGACCATAGTTTGGTGCAGTGCCAGAATGAAAACAAGCTGCGAATTAACTTAATAAACAACAAAACAATACTGCCTAGATAATACAGCGGCAGTGAATGCTAGTGCTGTACATGGTCTCAGGTACGATGTCCGGTTTGGGCGAAGTAGTAGTTTTTCTGCCAAGAAGTGTCTCATGTAGCATGGTGTCTGTAACTGTGCCTGATGGTAGACAATAAGCGCGTATAAAGTGAGTGTATATAATAATAATAATAATAATAATAATAATAATAATAATTGTTTATTTGTTCTCTCACACAGTACATAATATTTGACATCAAAAACAAACAGTCCATACAGAAAGCAGTGAATGTATAGTCTGTGTGGGAGACTGGTCTCTGTACTAGGAGGTCCTGTGTTACAGATTACCAGCCTCTCCGTGCTCTGAATGGTGGAATATGTATGAGTAGGGCTAGTATGTTCGTGATGAGAATGTCAGTCATGTTGGAAGATGTGTGAGTGGGTATACGTATGTATAATACATCTCTGTCTACATCTTCGCGGATATTACCTATACAAGCGTGAAACTATGTATGTATATTTCTGTACTTCTTTTTCTTTTCGTGTCAATGGCACTTCAGGTGAAGTTGTGTTATTAAAGAATTCTAAAAGTGGGCAAATAAGGCTTTGATTATGCTACAGAGAGGCAGTGGGTTCGATATCCACTCGTTACACCATCAACATGAAACTATTTACCACAAATTAACCGTATAAACATCCCTCATTATACCATAAAATAAATAATAAACAAACTTAATAACTTCACAAAAATAAAACATAATTTTGAGGAATAAGGTTCAATTTCCAATGGCAATAGCGACCCGTATGGTCCTTACTAATTACCTAAAGGCGGTGTCTGAACGAATTTTGACATAATCGTGTTAATGCCTTATTAAGTGTTGATATTTTGATGGTGACGGAATTTAATTATATTGAGGCATTTGCCAGTCTGTCTACGTAAACATCTATTGATTTGGGAATCGAATTTGTTACACGTACTTGATACTTAAAATGTCTATAATTTTAAAATACATACCTACTTAACTTAGATTTTTTTATATTTTTCTGATAGCTGTTATAACTTTGCCTGTTACCTGATTCCGGCTTGACGTCGACTTCTGGGACACCCTGTATACGACAACTCCCGCACTAGGTATAATTTCTGTATGTGTTTGTAGAGTAGGTACCCCACTTGACAAACATTTAAACAACGTACACAAAGGACACCCAGTCTCAGACTATTTTTAGATCACATATTTTTTTTTCCTGTGTGGGAATCGAACCCTCAACACTCGGCGTGGTGGCAATGGTGAGGCGACCACTTAAACCATTACGCCATCCGCGCAGTTAAGTTATTTTTGAAAATTGAACCCACAACACCTTCTGCATTAAATTCAACGCACCGAGTAAGTAGTTTAGTAGGCACTAGTAGTTTTCCCGCGGTTTCACCCGCGTAAGTCCCGTTCCCGTGTGAATATCGGGTTTCACCTCTTTCACCCCCTTCTGGGTGGAATTTCCAAAAATACTCTCTTATTGCTCCCCTACACTCTCCAAGGAACATACATGCCAAATTTCAGCTTCTTGCGTTCAGTAGTTTCGGCTGTGCGTAGTCTGCCAGTCACTCAGTAACGGAAGAGTTTTATGTATAGATTGAAAAGTGTTTGAAAATATAGATGTTTCCAGTTCATAAATCCGTAAGACTATCTCAATTGGATCGCTAATATATAGGCACTTAGATTCAAATTCACTGAGTCTGGCATAATACCGAAGCTTCTTGCAAAAATTTTATTAAGATTCGTAACATGCGAGAAATATCAAACGCTAGCTACAGCCCGCGACTTCGTCTAT
The DNA here is from genome assembly GCA_930367265.1 of Catocala fraxini. Taxonomy (NCBI): domain Eukaryota; kingdom Metazoa; phylum Arthropoda; class Insecta; order Lepidoptera; family Erebidae; genus Catocala; species Catocala fraxini. The sequence continues at coordinate 11,969,615 of OV884049.1, read as the reverse complement.
ATCGGTATAAAAATTATCCTACGTGTTTTTGCAGGACATACATAATTATTTTTGCGGATCCAATGCAAGGTATTATTATTAAGCCTGCAATACATGTTGGCCAAGCGTAAGCCAACGCGAGCGAAGGCAAACTGATACAAGGCAAGTACTGCCAGTCTACACGTTCGGCAAGTTTGAAGAAAACCAATGCAAACGGCCAATGTAGACGAGCTTTGTGGAGGTGTCCATACGTTGGGCGCTGTCAGTTTTTATTGAGCGTTGAAACAATATGGACGTTGTAAAAGTTATTGCAGCTGCTGGTATTTATTTAATTATGACACTCCAACTACTTATTCACGATTAATGAGCGGATATAATTATTATATCAGTGTATACAGTAGTAGACTTGTAAAAATAATACATTTTGTACGTATAACGGCAATGTTCGCCAAGCGCGAAATGGTAGCCGGACCAACATGTGGACGCTATTGGCCGAGCGCAGACCAACGCCTTTGATTTGTGTAGAAAAACTGACAACGCTCCGAAGTGAGACAAGTGGTTGTGAGCGACCGCGAGTTGTTACAAGCTACGCAAATGAAGACTGCGCCGAACGTAAGACAGATATTCACAGAGCTCGTGCGGCGCATAGTCAAATCGGCGCGCGGCCGCCATAGTAAAATTGTATGGAGGATTTGAAGTGCTTTTTTGATAAATATGTATCTATATTGTCAAGCAATAACTTAAATATTTGGGACGGACAAATTGTAATATAACTATTTATGTTTCGTTTAAGCTATAAAATATGATAGATTTCTATTGTTATAATCTAAAAATCACGTAACACGAGCTTACGTATTTGCATTTTTCGTGTAAATTTACGTAATTATGTAAGCGATAATATTAATTATTTTAAGTGTTTTACACGGAGTAATTGTAAACACATTCAATGTTATGGTAAAAGTATATTTTATATTTGTATTAAACAAAAATTGTTGATTTTGTTCACTTAACTGTGACCGCCTCTTTTGGCACATTTCGCACGGCGCAGTCTTAAGCTCTAAACACGTTGGCGCTTGCCTTCACTCGGCCAACTAGGCGAGTGATACTAAGCACTGGCATGGTAAAGCAAATACACCGTCTATATGTTGGTAGGTATATAAATAAATACTTATGTGTCAAAATCAAACATTTTATTAAATTAGGTCACAAAGTAACACCTATGAACGTCAAAGATTATGAGTATAGTGCAGTTGCTGAATGTATATTTAAGTTAGTTGCTAGGTTCAGGCAAAGGGTTGTGCAAGTTTCAAATTCGTTTAATGAGAAGGGAAATAAGGAATCATGGAATCGGGGTGTTCTATGCAGATTTTATACGAAAATTATATTAGGTATATGGAACACACACATCTAAAAGTTATGTCTAGGTTCCAAATGGGTGCTGTAAGCAACGTTTTGGAACCTAAAGACAAAACTTTAAGTTATAATTTGACCATTGCGACACAGAAATTAAACAAAGTAATAAAATGAAATTTAAAAAATAAACATGAGTTTATTTGACAAAAAAGGGGTTATACAATAACACTAAAAATAAAGTAGAAATAATCGGATACAACTAAAAATAATAATATAAAAATAAATAAAATAGTGCGTTAACTGTTTATAAAAAAAGAAGAGTATCATAACTAGTAAGTAGTTAGTAAGTAGTAACTAACTAACTAGTAAGTATTCTTCCTGAGTAGAAGCCTGCGGGCGGTGGACCTATTGGGGCCGTCCACCGCCCGATCAGCGCAGGTCCGAGTAGGCGGCGTTCGTGTTCCACGCACGCCTCTCGATGTCGGAAAGGGGACTAGGTCCCCCCGCTTTGTTGTCGGGGACCAGGTCCCCCAATTATGTGTATAAAGTTTTGTGGGACCCGCCACGTCCATCGGCGGGTCAAACCTTTGGCGGGGTCGCGATTCGAATGCGAGAGCGATCCGCGCGACCTCGCCATAAAGGTGTGAAGGAACACCGCGGTGGTTTTAGTCGGTTCAGCCCAAACATATGGGCTGGATCCCGACATATCCCCATCGCCCGCCCCAAAACCGGCGATGGGGAAAGAGATTTGCACATTTCCCCGCGTTAAAAAAAAAAAAGGTATTCTTGTTATCCACTCTAACTAAGTAAATATGCTTAAGTTACGAGTGTGGTTGAAGCCCACGAGCTCTTGATTGCAAATCCAATGTTTTACCACCATTCCAAAATACATCTCTTAGGCGGCAATTGGCCTTCCCTACATGAGACTTAAGCAAAGCTGATTAAAACTAAGCGTAAGACACTAATTCTGCCTAACTAGCCGGGACTAAACATCTCGGAATTTCTTGAATTGTTAAACAAAAGATTTAATTATTTGTTTTAAGCTTTATACTGTTTATAATAACTGAATTCCACAATGCATCACTAGTAATGTTTCAAATCGTCATTAGTAAACTTTCGGCTATCTTCGACTGTTTCCGCCAACGTGAAGTTACACTGAAATTGAATTATTAAATTACAGGACCCCTCTGACTTAAATGGGCCGGATTAGGGGAAGGCAAGTCATGAATATATATTTATTTTCGTATTTTTTTGTTTACTTGTAATAATAGGGACCTCAATGTGTTTATGTAAGGCAAATAAATTATTGTTTTTAATAATATTTTGTTACGTTACCCATTTAAATTAAAATACTATAGGCGAGTTTCATTATGGCTTTAATTAAACGTTTCGATTCCTATTCAGCAGACATGGTCACGGGGCTCTGCTCGTATAAATTTAAATAGATAAAAAATAATGTAAGTATACTTTAAAAAAATAAACCACTATAAAATAGTATTAATTTAAATCGTTATTCGTAACAATTTATTACTATCATTTCAGTAAGTACATGTATAAATTAGTAAAATAAATCAAATAAACATTCGGATGGAAGAATAGTTCAGTAACAACTGTCGCAAGTATCAACTTACTACAGTTACTATTTACCGACAGACTGTATAATTCTTTACCACTTTAGAAATGAATGCAAAAAACGTTATCATGAAAAGCTTTTCCTATTATTGTCACCCACTTTAGAGATAATAAGATTGGGAATGCAAAAAGGACACATTTGTAATGGACCTTTAATGGCGTAAAGACCATTATGTAAGAAAATAAAATTGCTTTTTACTATATGCCATCGTTAGGCAACAAAAGTAGGTTTTGTTTAACGACAAAGTGCTTTAAACATACCTTAAACCAAAAAGTAACAACGGTAAATAAAAAATGAATAGCCACTCCTTCTGCTCACTCTAAAAACACCCAAGATAATGCTTTAATCTCTTTCCATGTCGTCACGTTACATGGGGTTTTATTTTCAAATGGAAACCAACGGAAATTAAACGCAATCTGTCTTACGGTAAGATGTAAGAGCTTGCAATGGGTTTTGTGACAAAAGTATGTCACGGATTATGAAATAATACATACACGTATAGTGTCACGCCTGTATCTCCGAAAGGGTATTCAGATATTTACTTCCACATTTCGCTAGCTATGGTTTTAGGTATCATGTAAAAGGGTTAGCGAGCTTATTATCGTTTATCGGGCATCATTCTAGAGTCCAAGTTGTTGCAGCTTGGACCTTAGACCGTAGAACTTCTTGAAAAATAACCTTGTAATACTTTGCCAGACCCAGGAATCGACCCCGAGACCTCATGCATTATAACAATTGAAGATGACGTGACTTTATTTTAATTGGATTGCGGATTGGATGCGTGTAACAAACGTAAGTTAGGCTTTTGCACGACTCATACGCATCGTGTAAACGAGATACACGAGCCACGCACGTAGCCACTAAGATTACCTTGCATCAGCTCCTTGCGTTGTATGTAGACCTCTAAAATACATAAGGCGACAACTAAAACCCTTAATTAAGCAATAATTTATTTTATTACTGTCTAATATTAGCATAGCATTGCACATGGATATTGCTAGAAAAGTAGTTAAGAAAACTAATTTAGCCGAGATTGACCACTGAGCGACTACCAAAACTCTTAATTAAGCAATCATTTCTTTTATTCCTGTCTAATACCTATTAGCATTATACACGGATATTGCTAAAAAATTGTTACAATAAATAATATAGTCAAAATTGACCACTGGGCGACTACTAAAACTCAAAATTAAGCAACTTTTTTTTATTCCTGTCTAACCCCGAGCTAGGTCTGTTGAACATTGACGTATGCAAAGTCACTGAAGTAAAATTAATCAAGAAATTTTGTAAGCAACGTGAATTACTATTAAGACTAGATATAATAATAAGCCCTTCTGACGAACGAGCTATAATTACTGTGATATGACGTCACTGGATAAGTGGATGTTATGAGATATATTTTGTAAGCAACAGAAATAAATTAAATCTTGTTTGAAGGGCTATTCTCTAACAGTCTATGCGTCATGCTCGGGAACGGCGCCTATAATTAGTGATTTGTCTAGAGCTTTGAGATATAGACAGCATTTTCAAAGTAAGACAAATGGGATTTTAAATGTAGGTATTTAAATCTTTGTGATGCGTTTTCTTTTATAAAAGTGCAATATGACATATCTTTTTGTTTGATAGTGTTTCTTTATTATGGGTTTTGTACATGACGCGGGTACAATATGCAAGTTTAGACATTTGCGTGGTTCGTATGTATCGAGTATACAGCCAATGCGATTTACCCGCTTAAGTAAGATAAGCTCGCGCATACAGACTGCGCAAGTAGCTTGCACATGGAGCGATTACAATCGAGACTTAAATTGCTTATTGAATCGGATTTGTATCGTAATGATTTTTGATCGGAAGTATGTATGTCTTTTTCTTTACTTGCGATGCTTAAAATTATAATATTTTTTTAAACATGTCGCCATGATGTACTGCCATGAATAGCTCAGTTCGTAAAGCGATGATCTGGCTTTTCAAGGTCGTAAGTTTAAATCCTGCTTCATGGATTGTCATTTTCCTTATTTATAATTATCAATAGTAAAAGTAACGCAATGATAGATCTATTCTAATAAATAATATAGTAATATTACACATACATTTTACTTTATATAATAATGTCGCAATACTTAAACAATATTACTTCTTGTTAACTGTTTTGTTTACTGTTAACTGTTATAAAGCAGCGATAGCTCAGTGGGGAGACCAACAGACTGCAATGCAGAGGGTCTCGGGTTCGAACCCACGTCACGCACCTCTTGATTTTCGGAAGTTATATGACTTTTCGAAATTATGTGCGTATTGATTGACAATTATCGCCTGCTCCGTGCCTCGGAGAGCACGTTAAGCCGTCGGTCCCGTCTGCCATGAACATCTATGGCAGTCGTTATTGGGAGAGTGTCGACACAAAAGATCCCACTGGGTCGAAGTGTCGCCGGTCTGCACTGACTGGCCTCCACATAAGATACAAGATATGTCGTATGGTGATAATCAGTAGCATCCGAAGGTAAAGCTCATTTAATTCACTGAGATAGCAAAGAGGCATGTTACTTATTACTTTCACTATTTTGAAATACATCTACGTTTTTCGCCCCGGTTAAGTAACGCAGGATTGAGAGAATTAGAAAACATGGGCGCTGGTATTTTTTATGTACGATGTACATAAGAGGCTTTGAACCGATCCTTTTAACCGCCTTGAAGACTTAAAAATCACTTTCAATCAATGTAATTGGAACAAGAAAAACAAGCCGATCACACAGAATGTTCGAATTAAATTACCAAATTCCCTATTTTGATTGTCAGATCCGAATTATAGGAATTGAATACAAAATTGATTCGACGTTTTGTCGAAATAATTATGTTGTAACCGCTCGAATTGCAGAATGTTTTTTGAATCCGAAGCCTCTTTATATGAGACGACACTATTTTTGAATACTGTTAGTTAGTTAGTTATGAGTTGCCGACGACGTTGATTTGAAAAATAGTAGACTGTTAATATGTAAAATATTGCCTATTAAGGGTCAAAATCTTTACTTATATTATAAATGCAAATATATATTGGTTACTTTGTTTGTTTGTTACACTTTAACATCTTATATGCTCGACCAATCATCGTGAAACCAGAGAAGGGTACTTTTCCCACGTGGAAAAGGGGGACCGCCCCGTTTAGTAATAGTAGCAAAATATGGGCTTGAGGAAAGGACCCTTCTCTCGTATAAGACGGGTGTCTTGCGTCCCAGGAACACTAATTATATAGGGCTTGATATTATTGTTTTTTTATACACTTCTCCCTCACCGATATCCGTGTCATGTGTCACCGGCACTTTTAAACAAACATTGAAAGTTCAGAAACTACAGCCAAATTCAAAATAATTATCTACGAATCGCACAAATTCGCTCGTCCTCTTCGCCAATCATTATATAAATAACTATATAGTATAATAAATAATTAATTATCATAATTTAATTCTACTAATACGTATCGTGTCGTTCACGGCCCGTAACCAGTAAAGAGAACGAGTCACGCAAAAATGTTCGTTTCAGAAAGGTTTATTTAAGAGTCTTCTTTAAGAAAGGGCAAAAATGTTCGTTTCAGAAAGGTTTATTTAAGAGTCTTCTTTAAGACAGGGCGACAAACAAAGTTATTAATTTATCGATACAAGGAGTCAAAAGTTCTTTTCAATTTCGTTTCGATTCTTCAATTAAATAAATTGGATCGGTATTTTGAACTTAGTATTTTGACATGTTATATCTTTTATTGGAAGTTGCGATACCTCAGTGGGGAGACCAACAGACTGCAATGCAGAGGGTTTTGGGTTCGAACCCACTTCGCGCACCTCTGACTTTCGGAAGTTATAAATGACTTTTCGAAATGATGTGAGTATTGATTGACAATTATCGCCTGCTCCGTGCCTCGAAGAGCACGTTAAGCCGTCGGTCCCGGCTGCCATGAACATCTATGGCAGTTGTTATTGGGAAAGTCAGTGCCCTATAATATCCTGACACTGGTCTAGCCTTAGGGTATCGTAGCCTTCGGGTTGCGGAGGTCAGGTGGCAGCCGCTCCGTGTAAAAGCTGATATCGAGTCAAATCCGGTTAGACTAGAAAAGCCGACCCCAAGTGACTTGGGCATAATAAAGGCTAGGGAGAAGATATCTTTTATTGGATAAACGAAGATGATATCTGCTGTAGATATTTTGTGGACAGTGCTTTTAATGCAATAGCTATTTGAGTAAATAGTATATTTTTGTGGTCATATTATTTGAATATATTATGATTCATATGAGCATTTAGTCATTGATTATTTCTGATTGTCATTTAGCGTTGGTTGTTTGCATGGGAAGTAGCTCTTTAACTAGTTTAACAGATTTCAAGAAATTAGAGATTCATCCTGTGTGTTTGAGTGTTGCGTCAATGTTCACACACATTTTTTTATGTCGTGTATGTATTTGCTTAAGGATGATTTCTTATACATTTTATTTAAATCGTATGGGATTTGCTGGGATAATATTTCTCTGTCAGAAAATCACTTACCTATACATGGCGATTGGAAATGTGCCGGATAGACATTAACCCTCTTCTGCTTATCCCTTAGCCATTATATGAGACGCTATCTACTATTGAAATCCTACCTAATATTAAAAATGCGAAAGTGAGTTTGTTTGTGTATTTGTTTGATAGTTTTTTACGCTTTCATGCTTTAACCTAAGTAAGTTGCTTTAACTTTCTAACAACTCGAACGTAGTCCGAACAATAATACTAATCCTAGCCAATATTATAAACGCTAATGTCAGTTTGTTTGTAACGCTTTCACACCTTAACTACGCGGCCGATCATCATGAAATTTCGCATACACGTTGTCAGCTACAGAATTAAATAGGACAAGGTGCCTTCAATCTAGAAAAAGGTATTAGTACCGAGGGATAGAAAATTGACAACATCTACATTTACGCGAGCAAAGCTGCGAGCAAAATGTAGTAAGATGTAATTTTCAACATGTATGTTTCAAATGGCTATGGCAAATATGTTTATCCATTGTCTAGTACCCATAGTACAAGTTCTGCTTAGTTTGGGCTAGATGGTGTTGTGTGTATGTGATAGAATTATTATTATTATTATTATTAATTATTATATAGCAGCGATAGCTCAGTGGGGAGACCAACAGACTGCAATGCAGAGGATCTCGCGTTCGAACCCACGTCGCGCAACTCTGACTTTCGGAAGTCATCTGACTTTTCGAAATTATGTGCGTATTGATTGATGATTATCGCCTGCTCCGTGCCTCGGAGAGCACGTTAAGCCGTCGGTCCCGGCTGCCATGAACATCTATGGCAGTCGTTATTGGGAAAGTCAGTACCCTCTAATATCCTGACACTGGTCTAGCCTTAGGGTATCGTTAGCCTTCGGGTTGCGGAGGTCAGGTGGCAGCCGCTCCGTGTAAAAACTGATTTCCAGTCAAACCCGGTTAGAATAGAAAAGCTGACCCCAAGTGACTTGGGAATAATAAAGGCTAAGCAGAAGAAGATCACATAACAACTCTTGTTATATAAGGTTGTCTTTGGAATAACCGGTAAAACAATTCTGTCAGACCGCCTAGTATTCCTAGGAAACATTTCATGAGCTTCTTTGAATAGCTTAGGATTATGTTTAACGAATTTACTATATTCAAAAATATACATACACGGTAAAGTTACAATCTTGAACTTTGCATTTTTTCTGGGCAATGAACACTTTTTGAAAATTTGTTGAGTTGCCCCAGAGAATAAGACCGTATCTTAGAACAGACGCCACATAACCATGATACGCTGCTAATACAGTTTGCAGTTTAGATGTTTTAGTTAATTCATGTACAAATTTATTTATTTTCGAACAAACTTTATCAATTTGAAACTTTGGAAACCGTTGCAATGTTCATCAAGTATGATCGCAAGAAACACGGTTTTGTCTACTTTTTTAAATTTAAGTCCTCTTTAGTTAATATCCAATGTCATATTTTTGTTTGTATGTACTAAACTAAATAAATTAGTTTTTGTGAGGTTTACATGCAATATATTAGAATTAAGCCATGTCTTTATAGATTCAATTTTCATGTTGAAATGTGCGACAGGTCAACAACAGCATCCAATAGAAATGTCCGTTCATCTGTCACTCTAACTGTTTCGTTTGGGACCACAATTATAGCGAGGGACTCTTTTTGTACAAAAATGCAAAGCTTCGTTCGTTAGCGACACCATTTTTAAACATGTTTATTTTTGCGTTGCTGTTGTGGCTTTGGAAAGAGATTTCCAGTGGAATTAGTTTTTAAACTGACGGCTATATTTGCTAATAAAAAGAGATTTGGATTCAAATTAAACTGCTGTATATGGATTAATTGCAGTTTATTTTAAAACACATTTTTGTATTGAATTGTTATTCATCCGTTTAAACTCGATAGACTATTTAAATTAACACATACGTCATAGGGCGACTAAGATAGCGATAGTCTTAAAGATCTTGAACGATCTAAGAAACATGAAGTCCAATAGAATCTGTTATAAAAATACAAGCTGGTCAACGCGATTGTGGTATATGACAGCGAACTTTTAATGCCCACTAGGTACGACTGCAGTCTTCAAATTGTTACTGTTAACGTCATAAGAACTGCTATAATGCTTTATTCGACCCGACATGTAGAGAATCGAACAGTGAAGCTCACCTTTACGCTATTGTATCTACTATTGCACTTCAAATAAATGAGGCCGTTTCAAAATTTTATTAATTTTTCTGAGAGTGATACTCGAACAAAACAAAAGTAGGTGCAATGTAAACATGACCCCACTGGAGTCGGCCATCATCCATCATGATAGTAAAATATGAACAAACAACTCTCAATCATATCAATGAGTTCTCGGTATATGTATATCTTTTTCTAAAGATACTTTTCAGTAATAATGTTTAACTCTCACATAACGTCAATATGTTCTCTGTCATATCGAAAGCAATGTAATGTTAGCCGTCATAACATTGTCTTATGTACTACTACGTTCGAACTTTTCGGCTTAACCATCGCTTTGTAGTACGTACATGTTAATTGTGTAGTTAAGAGGTATATTGTGTAGTTAGAAAGTAAGTTATTCATAAGATTCCTGGGAAGGTTTTAATTTCATTTACATTTTTTTTGTTTTTTTTTATACTGCCAAGTTGGCAACCAAACACACGGCCGACGGCAAGTGGTCACCGCAGCTCATGGACGTCTGCAACACCAGAGGCATCACTTGCGCGTTGCTGACTCTTTAGGAAAGGAAGTGGAAAGGAGAAGGAGCGGGAAAGGGGGAAAGGGGGTGATTGGGCCTCCGGCACTCTCACTCACCAAACGAAACACAACAGTAGAAATACTGGTATTTCACGTCAATATTCTGTAAGAGGGTAGTCATTAAGTTTGCTTAGCGCTTCTGACAAGTGAACTCAGCTTCCAAACTTGAACCTTCGCGAAATACGCCAACTTACAAGAAACTCGTTCTGTCTCGAGGAAATAAGGCCCTATTCACACTTACATACCGGCGTCAAGCAACGACGGTAAGCGTAGGCGCTCGATTGTACGCCGAGCCGTACGTAGTCTCGTGTTTTCACAAACTAGTACAACGCAGTATACAGGGTGATTGGTAAAAGATTGGACCTATTGAAGGAGGGTATTCAATACTCGATTCTGGAACCGAAAATCTAAAAAAATAGATATTTAAAATTTGACCTAGTAATCCAATAAAAACTTAATGTGTTGACACTTCGCATATACCACAGCTGTGTTACAAACGATGACCGATTGGCTGTGTGACCTTGGTAATTCCCGTTTTCCCACGAAACAACTCAGTACAGTAACCAAAACCTCCGCCCCGGCCCCCACTACCGCACCCCGCACTCTCCCGATTTTGCACCACCAATTGTTCTTTTCTTATCAAAGGTCATTAGCCTCGGTAGCGTGGCGCGCACAGCTGTTTGCGACCCGCGCAGTGTCCACATTTTATGGATATTTCATACAAATTTTCATAAAGATTTTCTTTGCAGGTTACAAAGATAATATTTTTTTGTACCTTTCGTCTGACCAAAATTTATCATGTCCTTAAGTACGTACAATGTTTAACCAGTCACCTGTATAAGTATATATGACTGCACGGATGGCCTATCGGAGTTCGAACCCAAGTAAGACTAAGATTTATGTCCCTAGTGCGGTAGTTATCCATAAAAAACTCGTCGTTAATCTCGTTCAAGTCCTTCGCAATCTTCCAATCACTGTTATATGATTTTTTGAGCCAAGTACAATATCTTAGCTTGAATATAAACTTAATATTTTGCTAAGCAGAAGATCAGTAACCAGTGTTGCGCTTCTAAATGCCGTCATGTTGGTGTGAATGGAGCTTAAGAAGTTGCACCACTCAAACCAAAGCACTAATTTCATTATTATATTTCTCGAGCGAAATTTTGAAGACGTTTCGCGCTTCCTTTTGCATATTTCGGAATTAACATCCGACATTTTGATACTTTGGAATTAATTTCGACGAAGAGAGAGATGGGTAATATCTTGCTCTGCAATATTACGTTATGGGAATATAGGGATACTTATGCAAAGGGGAGCATGGTAAAGTGATTTATGATATTAGCTTTTAGAAGTTAGTTTTCCTTGTATTTGATAGATTTCCTTGTTTTGCGTTTATTGTAGTAGTTTTTAATAATAAAGCTGTATATTTTGAAGCAATATAGCAGTGACAGTCTAGTAGAAAACCGTTGAACTGCCACGCAGAAATCTCGAGTTTGATTCAAAGGCCTCTGACTTAAGTTATGTTCGCATTTAATAGTTAATTGTCTCTTGTTGTAACGGCGAAGGAAAACATTGTGAGGTAATCTGCATGCCTGAGAGTTCTCTATAAAGTTCTTGAAGATATGTCAAGTCTGCCTTGCAACAACTGCACTGGGCCAGCCTGGTGAACTATAGCCTAATCTTTCTCATACTCAGAAAAAGCATGCCCAGCAGTGGGACAGTTTATAAACAGTGCTTTTACTTGTACTTTTATAATGGCGGTTTATGTACACGGTTTTTAGGGAACGCGGCAAAAGTATACGGTAGTGTAGTGTTGCACTATTTTTCTTTACTTCCTTTTTCTTTGTTTTGTAAACAGGCTACTCTTATACTACGGGATAAGTATCGCAAAAATGTTCACGAAAGAGGGCTCTTCTCAGTTTGAATGAAGTTTTAGTGCGCTATTTTAGGTCATAGATACATTGTGTTTTGGAAGTACTTCATACTTTTATTCAATCTACTTGGTACCTGTTGGGAACAGTACTGTTTTTTAAATAAAAGGTACATTATGTATTTTCGGAAAACGAATAACGTGTATGCGATATTTCATGATGACCTGTCGAGTAGTTAAGGCGTGAAAGCGTAACATACAAACAAACCTACGTTGGCAAATAATACATCAGTTAGGATTGAGTGGCAGCGGCACACCGACGGCCAGACATAATACAGTCGAGTCATTTTCATATTCAAAGAAAATTAAGCTACTACTGTCGCGTCCTGTGTCCGTGTTTGATTCCCAAGTCGAGTAGAGTGTTATTCTGTTGAATAATTTTCAGTGCCGTGTAGTCAACAATAGGGTCGCCTTCTGTTACGTATGCGCTACAATAGAGCTGGCGAAATGCAAATGCGATGCTGCCTAACCCTTTGGAATAAATATGGCTGAAACTACTGATTTTTTTGCTTTTCCCTATAATTGCTGTTGCCTTTCTTACGCCACTAAAATGATCAACAGACAGTCGCGATGGCTATAGGACTGATACGTCGTCTAAACATCGATCAATATCAAAATTAAATGTAATCGAATAATCGTCAAAGTATTGAAATATAAAATAATTAAAATTTTGTACCAATAATAATCGCCCCTAGCTAATTGGCCCTCATAAAAGTTCCGTGTATTACATAATATTGTCTTCTGTTCACGCGAATGTTATTCATTGAAATTAAACTACTTTATATGGATTTTCCCGTGTATTATTCACGATTTCATCACACATATCTGCATACAGTCTTTGCATCCATCAACTGCATTACATATTTTCAAACAAGCAACAAATACTATACGACTTACCAACCCGTTAACGGTGCCGTTAAGGCTGAACGCGAACGAAAAGCCAGCAATCTCAATAGTATGTATGTACATTACCCAGTGAGATCGCTGCACAAAAGACGGAAGGGCCCTTTGACCTTACAACTTAATGATCTCCTAACTTTCCATTAGCTGCAAAGTATTCACAGGGAAGGGGAAATTTTCTCGCAAATGTTTATCTTCATGCGTGAAGTATTTTTGTTGAAGTAGCTTAACTTCTCTGAACTCTGATTAAACTTATATAGTTTCTCTTTAGTTCGGCACAAAGTTTTAATTGAATTCCCAATTTTCAGTTAACTCGGCCCATTTTCTGTTAGTTCTTTTTGCTTTAATACGTTGAGATGAGTTATTGTACGAAATTTTACTTCAAATAGATGTATACGGCGCTAATAGCTGTTGCAGGCTACGTGCGCCAGATACATTTTATTTATTTATTTATTTATTTATTTACATACTACTAAGGCTAAGGCTAAGGCTACTAAGAAGATGGATGAGAAACGATTGCATGTAGCAGAGATGAGAATGTTACGATGGATGTGTGGAGTGACGAGAATGGAAAAAATTAGGAATGAATACGTAAGAGGTAGTCTGAAAGTGGTGCCCATAGATGAGAAAGTGAAAGGAAATCGTTTGGCTTGGTATGGATATGTTATGCGAAGAGATTATACGTATGTAGGTAAGCAAGTGATGGATATGAGGGTAGAGGGACGAAAAGGGAGAGGAAGGCCAAGGAAAAAATAGATGGACTGTGTGAGGATGGATATGAAAGGAAAAGGGGTAAATGATCAGATGACGGGTGACAGAGAAGTATGGAAGCGAAGGACATACTGCGCCGACCCCAAATAAATTGGGACCAGGGCAAGAGAATGATGATTTATTTATTTACATACATACTTACATCTATCATTACAGTAATAAAAATACCAATGCGATAGAGAAGTTACACAATTACACACTTAATATACTAAAACTAAAGTTTATTATGTTGATCACAATTAGTTATCCAGTAAGTGGCCTTTGTGAATTCGTTTATTAAACACGAAAACAAGTCAATGCGCTCAGCTACGTAGTTAGGTGTGCGCAATGCTCGCGTCAGTGGCGCTTGTTACAATAAGTTTGTACGCGCTGTCGGTACCGCCAGCAGCCGCGGTCGCCGCCGCCGTCCCACGTAGTCATCCGGAACGCTAAACCTAAGCTCACCCAGTACTGTTGGATGGTGAATTTTCCCTTGCAACACTTTAAAGAGATACGTAGCAAGGGCCACCTCCCGTCTCACTTCCAGCTTGTAATACACATACATGCACCAGATACATACATGCACGTGTCTGTGGCATGGGTAGCTTCCTTTACTTGCGCATGGTATCTTAGATATTTTAGCTAATGTACACCTGCACACGATGCAGTGGATGTACATTAGGTAAAATATTTGAGTGTTTTCAATGTTCTACCCCTTTTCTTACAGAGATAAGGCCATGTACCAGCATAGGGACAGTCTATAAACAGGGCTGATGAATGAGATGGGCAATTGTTGAAAAAAAAAAATGTATTCGAACACTTAAATTCATCATCCGACTGTTAATCAATTTGTTTTCCTACGGTCGTGAATAATCAAATAGCGGAATCGCAGTCGTATTGACGTAGGACTAGCACACGTGTTTAAATAATCAATCATTACCAAAGTTTAATTAATCAATCGTTGATTTTATGCAATATACTATAAAGCTAGCTAGGTAGCTATCAAAAACACAATTGAAGTCACAGGCTGGTTTTTAATAAATATTTACCTTTGTATATCTGACGGCACAAATTACGTAATAGTTAAGGGTTCTACTACGCTAGGTGTTGTGGTTTCGATCCCCAGAACAATAATTTGTGTGATCCACAAATGATTGCTCCGAGCTTGGGTGTTTCTTGTGCCTTGTTTAAATGCTCGACAGTAATTATTCAATACCAATAAGAGTTGAGTGATTTTAAACAAAATGAATTCGAATGGTCATCAAAGTATCGAATATTTTGATTTGTTTGAAGGTTTGAATAATTTGGTTTATATGATAATCGCCTGACGCCTATCGCTAGCTAATGTCTTGATCTATGACGGGTAGTAAAGACGTATAGAAATACATCTCTACTGCCTATTCTTATAACCGTAGTATCCTAACTAATATTATAAATAAGAATGTGAGCTTGTTTGTTTCTTACGTTTTCACGCCTTAGCTACTCCACCGATCATCATGATATCGCATACACATTGCAAGTTAACAGAAAAGATAGTAGGAGTAGAGTACCTACCATTCATCCAAAAAAGTACTGTTACAAACATAACCTGCATTTACGCGAGCGAAATCTAGTACAGAGGCTCCCAGACTTTTTTTCTCATAGACCACTGTCAAAATTTTATACATTTCTATCATATTCCTTGGCTATAATATAAAATTAATATTTTATTAATTTTGATCAAATCTCGTACCGTGTGGCTCGCATCCTATTTCATAGTGCTTTATCAATGAAAGCCATTGTACTGTGTAAACGTTTGTGACGTAGTTTACAGAGCCGTCTCTGAAATAATGTTCGGTGCTACGGGCAGGTATATTGTTAAACTAACCGGAAATATATTTGATGGACCATTGATGTAGTCCATCGTTTAAATGGACGGAAGTGTGTCTAATATGTATATATACCGGATATCCTATAGGATTAGGCCCAGTCTCTGTAAAGAGACTGGGTATGCTCCAACTTCCAAGGAACAGGCAAAACTGGACCTCTGCGTGGCAGTCCAACGGTTTCCCAGTAGGCTTTCGCTGCTTCGTACATTTTAATCATTCGAGCAATATAAACATAATTAAACCTTAACCAAAACCAAGCTTTATTTTGAAGCATAAATCTATATTTGATTAATCAAATACCGATTTAAAACTTCTATAAAATAAACTTCAATATAAATTTTCATTAAAAATGTAATACTAGAGGAAACTGAAATAATTAAAACCGATTTATTTAGAACACTTAGTACTTTTCCATGTAAATGTAATTCAACAGAAAAAAATACAATTACCTTTGCGTGCAACTATTAAAACATTTAACGATTGAATGAAGTTTCTATAATTAATGACGAACGGTAATAAGTGCATTTACCTTATTGTCAGAGCGAGCGCTGCATTTTAAATCTTTACTTTTAACGCTTTAAACGTAGATTGCTTTACATAGCTGTCTGTTATGTGAAAATTTATGTTGATACATGATAAGTATAAATATAACCTATTATAAAATATCATCCTAGCCTCTTTTTCTCATTGCGCAGACGCCGATGGATGCTTATTTTATTTTGCAATTGATATTTAGAATTATTACTACCCACATGACATCGATGACAATCAGTGTCATGTTTTGTTGACAAGAGCCGGGGGTCGTTCGGAAATATAACACAACATTATATGCTGCGTTGTAATATAACGTTTTTATTGATACAATGTCTTTATTATGTATTATTTATCTTATATTATCTGTTTTTTATTATTTTCAAGGTACTTTTAATTCTATATGTATGTATACATATAAGTATTATATTATATAGATACCAATATTATTATTTAGTATGAAATTACTTTCTGCCATCCACCTTCTGCCTAATTTATTTAAGTTACTCTTTTTTTTTTGTTTTTTGATATTTTGTTTTTAATTGAGTTGTATATATGTATGTTACTGCCTACATGCACCGAAATCATTCAGGGTCTGCGAGAATACCAGCGTTGTGGATATACTGCAACATTGCTGACGCAGGACCTTATTTGTTCTATATGTACTTTTGGTTGTGTTTTCTGTTACCTTATATAATGAGCGTGGAACAAATAAAATTATTTTCTTTCTTTCTTACTTTAGTTAAAATTCTACAGAAGTGTAGCGAAGCTATTTTTGGATAGGACTTTTGTTTGGTATCTGTGTATAGTGATGGTTTTCAACGCTGATTTGGTTAAAATGTGCTGTTATCCGCGAGTTGAAATAGCACTGATGCATAGCTAGAAGTTTATCAATAAATCTACGGTTCATATGCACGTCTGCGCTATTAGTAGTACTAATAAAAAGACAGACGTTTATTAACACCATTTTTAATAATGGGATAGAATAGAAATTATATGTAGTATATGCTAAGTAGATTCTAATGGTTATAAGTTGGAATTTTTGCTTGCGACTTTACAAACAATTTTATAAGCGAGTTTTTTACATTAAAAGCATTTATGACACACAAAATCATCATCATCATCATCTCAGCCGAAAGAAGTCCTCTACTAGACTTTACACTTTATTAAAACTTATTATTTACAATTATAAGTTTTAACTTTACAATTGACAATATGTCGGCTATTTCCCTTTGATAATACATACATACATACATAGATTCACGCCTGTTTCCCAGAGGGGTAGGCAGAGACTACGGATTTCCATTTGCTACGATCCTGACACACTTCTCTGGCTTCATTCACTTTCATCACATTCCTCATACACGCCCGTCGGTTCAAGGTGCTCTTAACCTGGCCTTTGTCCAGAACGCCTCCGATCTGATCAAGAAACGTTCGCCTAGGTCTTCCTCTTGCGACTGTTCCATTCACACTAGCCTTATAAACTTTCTTAGTCAGTCTTTCCTCGTCCATTCTTTCTACATGCCCAAACCAGCTTAACATACCCTTTTCTATTCTTGTCACTATATCAACTTTCATGCCGCATCTCTCTCTAATCACACTATTCCTTATTCTATCTTTCAGAGTCACACCACATATATTTCTCAGCGCTCTCATTTCTACAGCATTTATTCTGCTCTCATGCTTCTTTTGCCATACCCAACTTTCACTTCCATACATAAGTGTGGGCACTAATAGTCTTCTATGAACAGCCAAACGTGCCTTTTCGGAAATATTTCGACTGTTCATAAAAGTGCGTAGAGCTCCATTCACTTTGTTTCCCGCAATCGTTCTCCTTTCAATATCTCCCTCATGTTTACCATCCCTTGTAAACAAAGTACCCAAATATACAAACTCTTTCACTTGCTCCACTTTTTCTCCATCAATCAAATCATCAATCAATCAATTTGATAATACAGAATTCTAAAAATGTACTACTTGCTTTGCCTGAGCTGGTCGTAAAATCGAAATACATTCTGAAACGTTACGTTTTGTTGTATTGTTACGTAACCAGTAGGTATCTATTTTAGTAAATTTTCAAACAATGAACTAAGTTAACGAATATGATAGTGTGTGCACGGATAGCGTAGTGGTTTGAGTGGTCGCCCGTCACTACTACGGCGAGGCTAGTGCGATTGAATCCAAACAATAAATTTGTAATCCACAAATGGCTGCTCCAAATCTGGGTGTTATTTGTGTCCTTAGTTTCAATGTATGGAAAGTCCTTTGCGACACAGAAATTATTCTCAGTGTGGGACTATCAGTGGCCAGATACAATATGTGTTTAATTATTTCTGGCATTCCAATAATTGACAGATTATAATAAATAAAAAGCGAAAGAAATGTATTTTTTGCTAGTTAAGATTGAAACCGCAGCACTTGACGCATTGGCACTGTTAAACAGCTAGGCCAGATGTGCAACAGTTAATTCCATGACCAAGAAACACTAAATCTCCCTAATAAAAGAGTTAGACAATTGAACACATAGACACACAGATTTAGAAAATCCACTCTTTCTATCGGTTCTGTACCGAAAGGTAGACTTTACTAAGTTTTATTTCAATCTACCTTCTTATTGCCTAACGTGTGGAAAGTTTATTTTTAGATTAGAATGGGGTTCGAACTCGGACGTGATCTTTGATTTTCATGTGAGAGATTTTCACTTTAACTTTACTGATTGGCACTTTTACATTTATAATTCAAGCTCAAAAGATCGTTTTATCCGAAGTATTACAGCGAAGTTTTATCTATGAATTATTCCTGGATTTAAGTTATTTCTTTATATTTATTAAAAACAACTATTGTACTAGGCATAATTCTTGTATCACGGGTGACTTAATAAACATTCAAACAACGGACACAAACAGCCAGACTCGGTACAACCATTAGTGAATCACACACATTTTTTTCCCGTGTAACATTTGAACCTACATCACTTAACGTAGCGAGACGACCACGTTAACCACTACGCCACCCGTGCACACAAATATACCGCGTTATATACCGCGTGTGCAAAGCTAATTGTATGATTTTATTATCTTACTTTAACCACGGAAGCGAGTAGATATAGTAAAATATCGTGAAAATCCAGAACATGGCCTACCTGCTTGCCAAGTTTGACCCAAATCTGTTCAACAGCGTACACGTGATGGACTGACAAATATTCAAACAAACTAACATCTTTAGACACTTCCACTATTATAATATTAACATTATTTCATGATGTTTATACTTATCTACTTAATAAGCTAAACAAAATTAATTACAAAGGGTAAACCTTATCAGTTCCTTTTCAAATCCCAAAACCGTTAGGAATTTTACAACCTTTTTATCTTTTTACCGTCACACCCTTAGTTTTCTGTCTCTTAAGGGGAAGAGCACACGCTGCGACCGGAAAGTCGTATATCTGATTTATTAACCACTAACCATACGCGTAAAACAGTCATATATTACGCAAATGTAGCGAAAAGAGCAATAAATCTTAAGTCGGAATTATTAAATGTGTTACAGTGTGTATGTGATCTTATGCAAAGAACTGGATTAGTGGGGAAATATTATCATATAAATATTATGGGCCTATTTTAGGAGTATGTGTAAAGATTGTTTTGTAAATAAGTTTACGAGTGAAGAAACCCGCTGCTGCCATTATTTTGTAAAGGTATCGGCGTCTCTTCTCCTTCAATGGGGACGTGGTGCGAAGGGCTCTGCTCATGGTTTAGTGCTTACTATCATTTTGGTATCAAAAAAAAATAACCGAAATGAATTTTGGTGAGGGTACCATACCAGTATCATCTTTTTACTGAAAACCTGCGTAAGAGTTATTACACTGTTACTGCGTTTAGCCTAATGCCTCTCTGCTCTCAGGCTTCTACCTCCGAAGGGGTAGGCAGAGTTCTTTTACACCGAAACTTTACCTACCATTATTTAATGCCCCACAAATAGAAGGCCTATCGCCGTACATGTCACAGTTCCAAACACCGCGTTGCTACTGCGAATTTCTTGATCGAAAATTCCAGTAAGACTACCCGACGAAGTAATCAAATCTGAGATCTCAAAGCAGTCGTATTCACTACCTTCTTCAATATAAAATACTATCCCACGTTTTTATTCAAATAAGATTTATATTTCGATCCTATTCAGGCCGTCGCTCGTGATCTAACATCAACAACTAATGTTTTCTCGAATACGCTTTCCCTCGGGGCTACATACGAATACACCTCCATTTCAATCGCCAGTTGCCTCGTGTACCCCATAAACAATATCGCTACATATAAATAAAACCTATTTACAACGTAACATGTTGACAGTTGAAATGGTTTTGTAACATTGAGAGACTTTGAATTGCTTTCTCAGAAAGTTGCCAAACTAAATGTAATTAGACGTTATGTAGGTGTAATTTGACTATTAAATAAAGTTAATGTTTTATAGCTGACAGCCTTGTTGATCCCTTGGCCATAAGTTGCGTTTATATTTGCTTGAGATTATGAGAAACCGGGCTCGATTTTCAGATCGGGCTAAGTGTCATTAGGATTTCTTTTTGCGTAATTCTTAGTAAAATCACCGGTTTTGGATATGTGCCTGGTAGACCCTTCCGGGAATCTTCTTCAGGACTTCTTCTACGTACCTCTTCGGGTATTTAGACGCGTGAGACTATATGAGAGTTGCAGGGCTATCATTCAATGACCTGTCTCCTTGTCGATAACACAAGCCCCCTCAAAAGTTCTGGAAGCTCGAGTCAAGATCTCGATTTCGATCCCATGGTTCCCTCTGAACTCTGACTCCTCAATGTTGTTTTGGTATTAAGTAGTGAATTATTGTACACTTTCACGGTGAAAGAAAATATCGTGAGAAAACCTGCATTTTTGAGAGTTCTTCATTAAGTTCTCGAAGACTGCCACACGACACTGGACCGGCATGGTGGACAATGACTTTAGTTGTCTCACACAAAGAAGAGGCCCTTGCCCAGCAATGGGACAGTTTATATACAAGGCTGATATTATATTAAAACAAAAATATATAATAAATCTATAATATCATGTCACACTAGAAATCTAACCTTTTTTTTTTTTACCTGGGGGAATTCATGACGCATACCCATTCGCGGGGGCGGGCGGAGGGGTTATGTCGGACTCGCCGGGGTAATAGAAAAATGGAATTAGAATAATGTACCTCCCGGAATACCGACTAAACCTACCACGGTGTTCCTCGACAAAACCACTATCGACGGGGCCGCGCGAATCACTTGCGCATGTGGTCGCGACCCCGCCGAGGTTTCGGCCCGCCGTATGAAACGGCAGGCCACTACGCAAAGAGACCTACCCAAAGTCACTCACTTATTAAACCCTACTGTCTCCCCCCTAAAGGGGAGACGGACTCGAAACAGAGGCGCTTGGGAACACGCACGCCGCCTCTCGGACCTGGTGCTGAACGGATGGCGGGCAGGCCCACAAAGCCCACCACCCCCAGGTCAATCCTCAGGGTGGCTGGAGGTCATCTTGCGCCCTCCGGCGCCCGGTTCTGCGGTTGGGGAGAGGGTTTAAACGCTCCCTCTCACGCTCCGCCGCCTCCTTGATGGAAATAACTTCCTCACAAAAGGAGGCGACGGCGTTCCACACCAGACATCTACCCTTCTTAATCTTACTCAACCATAACATCCATTGAAACATGCAACCTGCCTAATATTCCAGTATGACTATCTCTTCTTAAATAAAGTATTGAATTACCGATCTCATTTAAATTATATTGAAGTAGGAATATCAATAAAGTCTACGTGATATGACATACCTATCTACAAAAACGTCTAAGACTGTCTTCTCTTTAAAAGGAATCAAATACTTTGATTCTCAGTAAAAACCTTTTATAAATAACCAACCTTTTCAAATTACTGGATACTTTATGTAATACGCTAGAGATTTTCAGGGAGTTTGTAGAATTTCTGGTTCTATACGTTTGTATATATCGTTAATATTTAAAGTCAATGCTTAAGTGCGATCGTTAGGGTTTACTCCCAAGAAATTTTCGGTAGCACTACGGAGTCTGTAACCCCGTAGACGGCAATGGGTAAGTCCTCTATTATGTCGGCAAATCATTGCTGGCGAGGTGTGTTTTGCCTGTATGTAAGTAATGCTCGTCGTTCCTAGTGCCACGGCAATACATATATTGAGTCATTCAAACTCAAAATAACGATTTATTTATATATAGAATTGAGTTTTTAATTTTCTTAATCATATCTATACTAAAATTATAAAGCTGAAGAGTTTGTTTGTTTGTTTGGTTGAACGCGCTAATCTCAAGAACTATTGGTTTGAATTGAAAAAAATATTTAAGTGTTGGTTAGTCCATTTATCGATAAAGGCTTAGAGCTATATAACATCACGCTACGACCAATAGGAGCTACACAGCAATGAAAAATGTTGCAAATACGGGCAAATTCTCTTATGTGACGCAGACGAAGTTGCGCGGGTCAGCTAGTAATAAATATAAAGGGGCCACTTTTGGTTACATCATTAATCTTATCCAAAGCCGTATTTATGTGCTAAAGGTTTTATTAAAATTTTTACCTAAGTTTTTCAGGAGCAGTAGAATGTCTGATAAGAGCCCGATAAACAGCAATACGCTTCTGTTTATTGCATAAATAATGCGCCTCTTATTACGTAGGATCTAAGACAATAACTGGCGAAATAGATATAATACATATATGAGACTCTATACATATGTATATAAATTTATTATAACTACCAAGAGATTTTTGTAATCCATACATTTTAAATAAGGTAGGTTTATTTCAACATTTCAGCTAACATTCAACATTTAGGTCTCACGTAACAGGGGCGAGTCTAAATACTGTTACCAACCTAACCTAACCTACATTTACGGGAGCGTAGCCGCGGGCAAAATCTAGTAATAAATTAAAAGCTAAGTTACAAGAATCTCTCTAAAAACTATTCCGATGTTAATTATTTCATCCTATATCCACAGAGGGCAAAGTAACCCAACTTTAATAAACAGATCAAGCCCAGAATTCAAGTTAATAATAGCGCGATTTGTATATGAATCTGTCGCCACCCATTAACCCTCGTAATAACTCAGCATGATATACCATCGGTACACCGTTTTAACTTAAACATGACATACGGTTCTTTGAGGTGCATTGCTAGTTACATGCAGTCATCGAACTCATTCTGTGATTGAAGCATGCAAGCCATTTAAAAGTTAAAAAAATACTCAACTATATGAATTATATCAGAGATAGTCTATTGGGAGACCGTTGGACTGCCACGCAGAGTTTGAGTTTAATCCCAAGGCACCTGTGACGTTTTGAAGGTATGTGCGTATTAGTAGAAGAGTTAGGTCATAGTCTCGCTGACACAGCGTGAGTTAGTAGACTTTACATATCTTGAATAACATTATAGATAACTGTCAGATATGCAGGTTTCCTCACCGTTGTTTGATATGTTCTTTCGCTATCAAAGCAAGCGATAATTGAGTAATTGATACGCATATAACTTCAAAATGCTAGAGGCGCGTGTTTTGGGATTTCACTCGAGAGAGAGGCAGTTCAACGATATTCCACTAGGATTGTGTATAAAAAGCCAATATTTCGTTCCACATTAATTATCGAAAAAGATTAACCAAGCTACGCCTAGTATATTTTTCAGCAAAACCTGCAGACTTCAACACCATTTTCCGCATTAACTCAATAAAAAAACACATTCGGTCACGTTTCTCGATCTTTTAGGCGGTAAAAGGCAAATATATATTATTTTAGTTGACAAACGTGCCTCTCTAATGAACACAAACTCAGATATTATACGTTAGCAATAGATTATTATCTGAAAACATATTCTATTAAAACGTATTCCCTGGAGTCTTGTAAGACTACACAAGATATCCATCGCGATCGTTGTATTTGGAAATAGTGTTGAGGTTTAAATTGAATATTAAATTAGGTTATGGTTCTCTTGGGGCTGTGGCAATTTATTAACCTGTGCTTTGCACTGCTTGGTATGATGGAAGCTTCATTTTTTAAAGAAGTCATATCGTTAGGAAAGCGCTTTAATATATATAGTACATTTTTCAAACATTTTTTTTATTTGGTAATGGCATATAGCGTAAAGAAAAAGGGAAAACCGCGGAATACACTGCTATCTACGTCCTCAGAGATAGAGATCCCACGACTATGTATCTATTAGCAAGACTCCAGTAAAGCTAGTTAAAATCGTAATCCAATCGATCTGCCCAGCTTGGCTCAGTCCAATGTAACAAAATTGTCAACCAAGCTATGCGTCCGTATGTCTCAGCAATTAGTTTAGAAATTAATTTACACTTGAGCTCCTCAATTACGCTGGGCGGACAGGAGTCGTGTTATATGAACATACTCTCTTGTCTTAGCCGGCCTAGTTTACGGACACTGCTGCTTCGGTTATGGTAATATCGTGTGCCTGTTGAAAGCAAATAAGCTTCGGTTTTATATACTAGAATGTTACCCTAATATTATAAATGCGAATGTAAGTTTGTTTGTTACGCTTTCATGCTTTGACTGATGCCATAACATGCGCATACACGTCAGGGTTACAAAAAAGGACAAAAGGGTACCTTTTATTCAGAAAAAAGTATTAATAAGTAATAAATTAAATTTGTATCCCTCCTTAAACACATCACAGCAGTGTGCAGAACTATTAAATTTATTTAAAATTAAAAGTATTGTCGTAATTCAACGAGGCAACCACTAGTTATTATAATAATTTTGGATATTTGATGATTCGCACGAATTGCATAAAACTTTTGCATTCCATGATTTGCGTAATGGAAAACCGAAATTAAAGCGTCAATGCTAGGTATTTATATATCTCTCTGAAAGGATAGACGTATTCTTAGTTAAGAAATAATAAGACATCCCTACACTGCGAGATATTATTTTACAAACTTTAGTAGTAGGGACGCACTTTGTTTGTTCTTTGTAAATATTTGTAAGTCACGTTAAATGTATGCCTGTTTGGCACTCGCCACTGGCAGTGGCAAGAACCACAAGCTAATGTAGCATTTCTGCTAATCGAATCACAAATTAATGATATATATGTAAGTACATATACATCTTGAATTGCTTTTTCAACATGTCAGATTCACATCAACGTTGGCAGAACGTTTCAAAACACAGTTTTGTAAGCACGGGTCACTGTGACATTTCAGATTATTTGGCTAACATTTAATTATAATACGATTTATAATTTGGCTTATTAATTAAAAGTATTTTCTAAAAGCGGAAGAATCTGTTCAAGTCCGTACTAAATTAATTAAAATGATTAACGATAAAGCTACTAAAAATTGGATTTGTCGATCGGTCCCGTTTTCAACACGGGCCCATCTCAGTGTGAGAGGGCGAGGATAGCCTCTATATAATATAATATGTATAATAATACCAGCCCTGTATGAAACCGTCCCACTGCTGGGCACGGTCCTCTCCTCAGTGTTATGTATAATATTTAAATATAAAGAATTAGCTTCTATATTTTTGTGTCCGCAATACTCGAAGAGTAATAAATTATCAGTTGACAGTTGCCTGAACAGGGAATCGAACCCGAGACCTCATGCACGGCTATGACATTGCGCCACTGAGGCGGTCTCTAAACCACTTCAGCCGACTGACCCACTCTTTCGGGCATTTTGCGATACACCAGCAGTCATTAGTGAATGTATTACATCACCAATCCCTATTATAATTTCATCCGATTCATCTGGATTACTATCATTGCTACCAACTCGGTAAATGGTGACGTTAATTTTCCGGTAATGAGTTTGAAACTCATTTTATATGAATAGTTATATCGGAATATCGATCGTATCGAATTTTATCATAATTTGGTGGTTACAACCGCATGTTTGTTGAGGCGGCACGTACCCAGTATTCGGGCATTCGGTTTAAATGTGTTTGTTTTAACAAACAGGCTTGGAAATTTTCGGTTTGCTAGCAAAAAACGTTACGTCTAATAATAAAATCAGCACTGCATATAAACTGTCCCACTGCTGGGCACGGGCCTCTTCTCAGTAGTAGAAGACGTAGGTTCATATCTAAGAGAAAGATTAGAATGCAAGCGCTCTTGCTCCACAAACGATACGCTACAGTACGTATACTGTTAGTTTATGTCGATATTCTGTTTAAAGGTAGTACTTCCCTGGTCAATCTCTACTAAAATCAGCAAGATTTCTACTACACCATTAACATGTTCTAAGGTTCTCAAATATCCTTTTATGTTCTTTTTTAAAACAAACAACCTTCGCACTACCAGTTCTTTCTGTATCGCGGAGGACTTAACAAACATTCAAATATTGAATACAAAAACACCCAGACTTGAAAGAATTATTTCTGAATCACTCAATATTTTCTTACCTATCAAACACATAACGCTCAGTGCAGTAGCAATGGTGAGGTGACCAACTTCACCACTACACCATCTGTCCTGCCTTACATATTTAGTGCCTTAGTACACACAATATCTTAATATCTATTTGTGGTAAATTATTAAAAGTATACAATACCACGCAATACCAACAACTGAGTGAAAAATATAGCATAATCAAATACACCAAAACAGTCCGAAAAGTAACAGCATTCAAATAAACAAAAAAGAAACGGAATAAATTGTCCAAACTCTTTACCATTAGAGGAGTATTCGCATGCAGAATATGTCCTTTCAAAGGGTCCGAACCCTGAGTCAATATAAGCATTGGCTTGTTAGGATCAGCTCTTGTTTTGTTCAATCCTTTGATAACACGAATTACCTCCAAGGTATTTTGATAAAAGGCTGAAATGATAAGTGTGCTTTGGGTTTGTATCTTGTTATCGGAGTAAGAACTGAGGGCTTTCAAGAAATCTTTTAAATGTATCATTCAGCATTTGACCGTAAGGAATATCTTTGTCATTCAAATTTCTCTTTTGTAGTAGATTCAAGGGTTTGGATACTTTCCTCATAGAAAAACTCAATATCATTTGGGTCAAACGGGAACTCACTATCGGGAGTAATCAATTGTTATAAATAATAATAATTACCAGCCCTCTATTAAACTGTCCCATTGCTGGGCACAGGCCTCTTCTCGGTGTGAGAAGGGTTTGGCCATAGTCCACCACTCTGGTCCAGTGCGGATTTACAGACTTCACATATCTTCGAAAACATTATGAAGAACTCACAGACATGCAGGTTTCCTCACGATGTTTTCCTTCGACGTTAAAGCGAGCGATAATTAACTATATAATGTGCGTATTAATTAGTTAATTATCGCTAGCTTTAACTTCGAAAAGTTAGAGACCTTGAGATTGAAATCTGCGTGGCAACCAACGGCTTCACACTAGGCTATCGCGTTAATATAACACAAGTTGCGTGGGTAGTCTGCGACTGCGCTGGCGAAAACTGTCAGGAATGCAAAGAAAGGCAAATAGTACATAACTTTATGTTACTGTTTGGGAACCATTACATTGTACAGGACCAATAGTCATTAGCTAGCTTACCTAGTAGTAAAAACTGTATTTTAGGCCCAATAGCTCTAAAATACAGGTTTTATATGTTTGGATTAACGGGATCAAGTCGTCACTTACTAGTGTTGTATACTAATTGGATTTATGTCGATATTTCGAGCTGACGACGTCCGCCTGTCACAACTTGTCAACGTTTGTCGATACGTTGATTTGTTCCGGCTTAAATTAAGTTATCTGGTTCTGACTGGTTTAAACAGGTCACTGATTCTTTATATAGAAGTAATTCAATAGTAATTAATTGTAAAACGAAGGAGCTTTAATTCTTTTACTATTAGAAAGTTTGGTTTTTCGTTGTCATTTTAATTTTGTGTAAATTTAATCACAATCATAAAAAAATTGCTGTAATAACCCAAGTCAGAGCACTAATAGTAATAGGATGCTTAAAAAACCACTTTGCCTTTGCTGTACTCAAATTACTTCTTTTAAAATTATAGTCCTTACTAGTAGTAAATAGATACAACAGGTATTTATCCACGTCCAAATATATTTTATTTTTATGGTATAGGACGCAAACGAGCAGACGCATCGCCCGATGGTAAGCGATTACCGCCGCCCATGGATATCCGCAACACCAGAAGAGTCACAAGTGCGTTGCGTTCCATTTAAATTTGCCCCCACCAGAAGGGGATGGGACGGTTGGGCCTGCCGTACCCTCACACACTCGATGAAATACAAAGCAAACGCTATTTTACGCCGATTTTCTGTGAGGCCGTGGTATCACTCCGGTCGAGCCGGCCCATTCGTGCTGAAGCGTGGCTAACGAATAATAGTTGCTAAAATAAACATACTTCGTTTGTATAAAAAAAGAATAACATCAGTTCACGACACGTCGCCAATAATAAGATGAGGACAAAACAAAGTAAAACTAAAAATGTACATATATAAAAATATTTAATCTTTAATACTATCACTATTATCCATTGTAAAATCCTAGAAGAAACTTGTTTGTTTTTTATTATTAGAAAATGTGATTACTCGTTAGAGCTTTTTTGTTGAAAACAAAGAAAATTTTAACCTTACCCTGCAAATATAAATTTATATAAAAGAAAGCGCGATAAGTATTAACTGCTGCCATGAATATTTTTAACCAAGTAACTGGGTCGCCTCTAAACTCTTGTCCTTGGTAAAAATAAATGACGCCCTGTTTTATCAAACTTATTTTGAACTTATAAAGTTCTAACTGTCATGAGAAACAAAGTACGTCGTGGTATAAATATTAGTAATTTGTTCTTTTAATTTATTTATTTGCGCTGCGTCAAGGAGACTGTTGTATCCAGACTCACTTAAGTCATGCAAATGAATAAAACAGAACTGCCACCAATACAATGGCATATAAACTACTAGATGTTTTCTATCTACACCATTGCTTTTATCAGAAACCCTTCAACAAATCGAAAAGTTGTGAAATAAACTTTGAATTGGCAAGCCAGCGTATAAAGTTATCTATGTTAAAACTAGTCGCAATTTACTAAATTGGACGTACTAGAAAACCCTTAGATTTTTATCTTAATTAATTTTAATTAAAAACTATATTTTCACATTTGCTTTAGTGGTCTAAGTAGGACAGACTTGTTCTCGGGGGCGATTTATTTGGTTATTTCTGAATAAAAGAATTTTAGCTAAGCCTGATATTAATCCTGACAAAACGGTTATCTTGTTCAACGTGGTATTTATACATAACTGGTGAAGTTTTCGCGGAACACTTATATGTAATTCCTGCAACGCCAGATATTTCGAAGTTTCTATGAGTGTTAGCAGTGTTTCGTGCTATATCAAACGTGTTTTTAATCCAATACGAAAATATGATTATTTAGTTAATACGTTTTATATGTATAAAGTGTAGTTAATTTATTACTAGATGACAAAATCACCAAAAATCCTGAGGCAATACCAAATAATAATTGAAATTAGTCAACAGTTATTTTGTGGTAACTGTTTACCATAGAGCAGGATAGTATACTTGTTCGCCACTTCAATTGTATACGATAATCTTTGCAAACAAATTAAGTATAGAACTTAAGTAATCATTATAATTTGAACTTAAACTTTCTTATTAACCATGTATTTACCCTATCATGAAAAACTTATTTAAGTAGTGCAACATAGCACTACACTATGAACTAAATCTCTACACAACTGCATTTCAAGTCACGGAGCCCACGTACGTTATTAATTAATCCACCATCGACACGCAATAAATCGATACAGGCTCGTCACTATAATCCGTCACCCACTACCCGCACACGGATATCGAATTACAAATGTAAACCGACGAACAACATTAGATACAAAATATATGTTCTATCTCTCACTTGCTTATATGGATTCGGTGTATGTAAGACAAGTAGGGATTGAGTAAGGATACCTTGAATATTGCCAAGTGTGAGATTCAAGGAATGATTTCGGGAAACGGCTCTCTTTATTGAGGCAATGATTGCGTAATCAAAGTTTGATTTTTGGGCACAGATTTATCCGCGTGTGATTCTGTTGTATTGAACTGTATTGGAGAATCTGCTTGCGTTCAATTTAAATGTTAATTAGATGATCTCGATTTCACAGCTCACTTTTATAAGGAATATTTTGAACGTGTAATTTTTATCGTCGAATTTATTTATTGTCGCGTTTATAAGCTCAAGAACATACTATTTATTAAAGGCTTTGTTCTTATTACGTGTTTTTCTGGTATCGCATCATCGCATGCTAACTGTGACTTATGGGCTAATGCTTTATACATAATATCAGCTCAGGTTATAAACTGACCCACTGCTGGGCATGGGCCTGTTTTAACAACGAGAAGGAGTAAGCTATATATATACCACCACGCTGTCCCAGTGCTGGTAAGCAGACTTCTATGTTTTCTTTCACCGCTAAAGCGAGGGATAATTAACTATTTAATACGAATTTCGCAAGATTCGAGGTGCGTGCCAGAGGATTGAAGTCAAAGCAATCTACGTAGCAGTCCAGCGGTCTCCCACTAGGCTATCGCTACTCATAAAGGCTATATAGAGCATAATATTTCCTAATTAGCCCAAACAAGCTTCATTAATATTGAATTTAGAGATCTGTTAATATTGATTTCCCACAACACGTAATTTATAAATATTAGGCCATGAATCAAAATAACAATTAAAATTTCACAGATAGTTAACTGTCTCATAACAAACCGTCGCATTAATCCTATCATAATGGATTGCGATCCCGATGACGTCACCCTTTGAACTTCTGTTTTCTTATGTAAATAACACAAATGTTCCATAAATTCGTTCTGCTTATACAATTTCGCAAAGGCACAGTAATTAATTGTCAAGGAATGGATACTTGTTTTCCTGAGACTCGAAGGAGATCAGTCTTCAAAGAGGATCGTTGGCTGTAGGCGAATGTTTAGATAGATTGAGTGTCGTTTCTAAGTTAATTATCTCTTTGCGTATTTTCGTTTTTTTTTTGTGTGTGAAAGAAAAATACTTGACTATTATTGGATATTCTACGTTCACTTATTTGCTTTAACGCTTTCTTGTTACGTCCGTAGTAAAAAGTCCGACATTTTCTTTTTTTTTTTCAAGAGATCACTTCTTCGCTAGTAATAATTCTTGTGTCACGGGGGACTTAACAAACATTCAAACAACGGACAATGAACACCCAGATCCAGAACAACCGTTTGTAGATCACGCATTTATGTATCTCGTGTGGTATTCGAACTCACAACACTCGGCGCAGGGGCAGCGGCGAGGCGACCACTTAAACAGTCAGTCACTCGTGCAGTTTGATTGGTCTATTTGCGTTACGATGCGTCACTTTACTAGCGTCACTTGTCTGAAGAATATGCTTAGTGACAGCACGAAGTCTATATGTACACGGTAAATGCCATTATGGTCGGCTTTCATTGATCGTGACATAAAAATATAGTTGGCAAAATGCAGTTGTAATATGCCTACATGTTCGGCAATATACAAGCATAAGTGCGTATGTGTGTACCATAATAACTTTTATTAATAAGTGGACTTCCTCGGTGGCGCAGCAGCAAAGAATGCAATTGCTGTGCATGACGTCTCGGCTTAGTTTCTTGGTTTGGATAATGTGTAAGTGGTGTTTTCTGGAAAATTATATCGTAGGATGCAATGTGACCTTGTGCATATAACTGACAATAGACTCACTCAATATCACGAGGGACTTAAAAATTATAGCTGGTGAAATGTGGGTGTAATATAAATCTGCTTACCTGGATAATTACAGCCGTGAGACTGTAATAAATCTAAAAGTAAAGTAGTACACTCGCTGGTTCTTATGTATTTTTTATATGTCATATCGTATATGGTACAAAAGGCTATTGCGAAACTTTTAGTGTTATGCATGATATTTTGTGAAACGGTTACACTAAGTAGTTGCAACTGTCACAACTTGTCTTTTGCTTTTTATTTATTAGTCTGTGTCTTACATTTATCGTAGAAGTTTTATTGCAGTTGGAAAAAACTATAGATGTATTATACCTATTTTAAAGTTCCACTTCTGTAAGAGTACAGTACTTTTTCCTGGATGGAAGGTACCTCATGTCCTTTTCTGTTCCCCTGACAACGTGTATGCGAAATTTCATGATGATCGGTCGAGTAGTTAAGGCGTGAAAGCGTAACAAGCAGATGAACAAAATCACTTTCGCATTGATAATATTAGTTAGAATGTAAAGACATCGACCAGTTACAATTTTACCATATGTATTGATAATATTAATTTTATTTTGCAAGGAATGTTATATCTTAATATAAGCACAACAACAACATACTAATAATATTATTTTTCTCAAGAAACTTTGTACCTTGTAAAACTTTTCCCGTAAACGTCCAAACGCTTGGCCGCGGCGAATAAATAAAATATATGAAAGATAAAACTATTGTGTGTTAAAGTTGTCAGTTATTTGACTTTTGGGCTCAGTATATTTATTTCAGGAATATAAATATTATTTACATAGCAGCCATTTGACTGCTACGCAGAGGTCTCAAATTAGATCTCAAGGCGAAGAATAGGCAATCAATCATCACTTGCTTTAATGCTGTAAGAAAAACATCATGTGGAAACATGCATCTCTTTCAAAACAAACAAAGTTTTTGAAGATGTGTGAAGTATGCCCACCAGAGGGACAGTTTATATACAAGGCTAATATTGTGATAATATTATAATATAAAATACAACAACCCTGCGACAAATACGTAGCTTTTACAAATACGAAGTCGGCGTTATTAATTATTTATTACTACCAATTACGACAGATACAATTAATTAAATAACAAATACATATAATACTTATATACATCTACCGATTCGTGCCAGGCGTGAGTCTTTGTATGTAAATAATTTCCTTTAGCTAAAGTAAACCGTCCCGTAACGTAGTATCATCAAAATATTACCAAGACACTTTATAAAACATCAATTTTCCCTGCCTTCAAACTTTTCTCGCATAAACTGTCGCACAGTATAAAAAAGCTGCGAAATTTGATTAACAAAATACCCTCCAGTCCCTTCTACGGTCAAGGCCAACGGCACTTACAAGTTTTGCGACAAACATTTCGCTAAACAGTTTATCTTTTGTGTAATATGAAATATTATAATAACATAGTTTTGTTGTAAATAATTTGTTGGTCGAATAGTTTTCCTTGTGCGTTTGTAGTCTTTTTCTCTCTTAGCCTTTATTATTCCCAAGTCACTTGGGGTTAGCTTTTCTGGTGTAACCGGATTTGACTGGATATCAGTTTTTACACGGAGCGGCTGCCACCTGACCTCCGCAACCCGAAGGCTAACGATACCCTAAGGCTAGACCAGTGTCAGGATATTAGAGGGTACTGACTTTCCCAATAAGGACTGCCATAGATGTTTATGGCAGCCGGGACCAACGGCTTAACGTGCTCTCCGAGGCACGGAGCAGGCGATAATTGTCAATCAATACGCACATAATTTCGAAAAGTCATATAACTTCCGAAAGTCAGAGGTGCGCGACGTGGGTTCGAACCCGAGACCCTCTCCATTGCAGTCTATTGGTCTCCCCACTGAGCTGTCGCTGCAGTGGAGAAGTTAATTTTTCAATTTTTTTTTTGTTGGTCGTAAAATAGGTGAAAAGCATTTTTTGTGGCTTAGTAATAAAGTTTGTAACATTATATACATATGTAATGTTAGAAGCCTTATTACTGTTACTTAAAGCATTTTATTTCATGCGTAGGAATGAAACCGAATGTATAGCTTTGTCTTGTTCAAGCCCATGCAATTGCAGCTTGTTACGTCCCAGCTCTTTTCGACTGATGCATATCATCGTCTTCGCAGTATTAGAAGGATTATGCTGTGCGTTTCGCGTGGTGCCGCGTTCGTTTCGCGTGGTGCCGCGTTCGTTTCGCAAGTCAGGCGTGCTGTTATTAAGTTTTTGTTCTGGACAATAATTGTCTGTAGATCAAAAATAAATATTAATATATGTTTTGTTACGTTTGTTTGTGTCCGCAAAACTCGAAAAGTAGTTCATGAATTGACTTGAAATTATTACATAACGGTGCTTTTCTATATCAGTGTGTTTTTATGTACTAATTATCCCGAAGTCTTGGAATATATTCCTAGGAATTAAATATTCCTGGTACTACTTATTCACTTCCCTCATTATTAATATTAGATGATCATTATATATATCATATCATATCATCAATGATGCGTGGCCGGGCTTAACTAGTTATTTATACGTTTACAAGTAAACCTTGTAATGTAAATGACTGCACGGATGGCATAGTAGTTTAAGTTGTCGCCTCGCCATTACTACTGCGGCGAGTGTTCTAAGTTCGAATCCCAGACGGGAGAATAATTTGTGTGATCCACAAATGGTTATTTCGAGTCTGGAATGATGGTCTGAATAGTTGTTCGTTGTGTCCCTTGTTTGAATTTTTGTAAAGTCCTCCGCGATACAGGAATTATTCTTAGCACGGGAGTTTGTCTTTTAACTAAAAAAATAACCTATTTAATCACTATCATTTTGACATATTTTGAATTATAACACGCGTTAGTACGCGTGTTATAATTCAAAATAATCGGTAATTTAGTGATTACCGTGGTGAATCCACAAATAAAACGCGGTCACAGTAATGCCTTACTGTTTGAACGAAAAACTTAAAAGAGCAAATATGCCTAACCTGATTTACATACAAACACAAAACATTTTGCATGAGTAGATATTTTTGTGGTCGTATGTGTAATAAAGCGGTGAGTGCGTATGTTTGTGCAAATAGGGAAATGTAGAAACTAGAATTAATTATTGTTTAACATAAAATATACAAAATGTAATAAGTTATCTTTGTTACTTTAATCAACGTTACTCAACATTAATATTAAATTAATATTAAAATATCAATCCTGTATATGAACTGTCCCTCTCTGAAACGTAAAAAGGGTTAGATCATAGTCTACTTACTGCTCTTGTCTAGTACGAATTTGTAGACTTCAGATATCTTCGAAAGTGAAAAGTCAGAGGTGGTCCTTGGGATCGAACTCGAGATCTCTGCATGGCAGTACAAGGTTTTCTATTGCTGCACAATATTCATATATAAAATAATCTAACAAATATTTTTCTCTCAAAAAAACTAAGGAGCCATTTAAGTCTCATAGATAGGGCTGGTGTTAATGATTGAGAGTTAAACGATACACGGTACAAACTGTGACGTAACCGCTATTTAAGTGCAGGCGTGTGACTCTCTACATCAATAAATAGTAACCAAAAGCTATTACTGACTTCCAGAAAAAACATATTTAAAAAAATCATGACATTTCCAATTGCGTCAAATATAAATAATAATTATTTTCAGTACCAAATATTTAACGTAAACATCAATTAATCACAAATTGATCGACGCAAGATTCAGTGTCGAGCCGCGTCGTTTTAAAATTATTATTTTGTCTCAACCACAAACATTTATTGGGTAATAATTATTTTTATCATTCATCTACTAATAAAATATGATGCTTTTGTATATTTACTAGAGCTTTAAAACGAAATTGACTATTTAAAGATGGCTAATAATGCAGGCAGATTTTAGTTTAGTATTCGTTGGGTATTGGTTGATACAGATAATTGTCTTTGGTTGAGTTCTATATTTAATTATTTGTCTTTGACTTACAAGTTTTGTCAGTATATTAACTTTATTTTGAGTTTAAAATACAGTCACATTTTCGTAACGCTTTGTTCTTAAGTGTGTTAATATAAAAAAAAATCTACTTATTTTGCTTTAATCATGTATCTCCGTGAAATATTTTTATTGAATCTGAACTTTCAAGTTTTGTTATACTCGTATATTTACATATTTCTATTGCATGACAAATATGTATTCAAGACATTTTTTTATTAGATATTAGTTGTGTAAACAAATGGTAACACTTTTTTCAAGTATTGGTTCTTTGTATAGTAAGGATTTTGCGTTAATTTGGCCCATGGCTGAATAATAAAATGTCTTTGCATAGCTTATATGTATGTTGTATCTATTATTTGTCTTTGGCTCAATATATCAATATATCTCAATATATCTTTGCCTATGACTAGTGATGTGCTCAAAATCGAAAATTTGTTATTGCAATTTGGGATACAAATTACTAGGGCTCTTGTTAACACCTCTAGTTAAGCTATATGCTTGTGTTAGGAGAGGTATCACGTCAGATGTGCAATTCGAACCCACGACATCTCGATCGCAAGTGCTTCGCAAGCCTTATCCAGTGGGCTACCGCCCCTTTGATATTACTAGACTTCTATACTATGTATCATCATCATCATCATCATCTCAGCCGAAAGACGTCCACTGCTGGACATAGGCCTCCCCCAAGGTTTTCCACACAGACCGGTCTTGGGCCACCCGCATCCAACCGCTTCCCGCGACCCTTACCAGGTCGTCGGTCCACCTTGTCTACGGGGTCTACCCCTGCTGCGTGTTCCGGTGCGTGGCCGCCACTGTAGAACCTTTCCGCCCCAACGGCCATCGGTTCTGCGTGCTATGTGCCCTGCCCACTGCCACTTCATCTTGGCTATCCGGAGAGCTATGTCGGCAACTTTAGTTTTCCTGCGGATCTCCTCATACTATGTATAGCATAGTGATATAAGCCTTACCATTGTTAGTGCGCCAAGTTTTGTGGATTTAATATAAACGAGACAATAACCTGAAATATTTATTTTATTTCTTCTGTTAAGGACAGTTACACATATTTTATTCGTCATTAAATGCCTTATAACACAAGGGATATTTGAAACATTTAAACAATGGACACAAAGAGCACCCAGACTTGGAGCAACCATTTGTGGATATTTAGGCCCAAATTGGCCTACTTTCATTTGTGTGTGACTAAGAAGAAAAAAATAAAATGAAAAAATGAGATTCTATTATAATGTCTTATTATTGTGAGCTGTGGAGGCATTGTTGAATATTGCCCCTCATTTTGGGGTTCCTTACCTTTGAAGGTAAAACCGGAAGTCTATTGTGATGACATTGACTGTGTTAATAGTCTCATGGGGAATGCGACTACTGTCCATGAAATCTCATGTTTGAATCGCGGGTCGGACCAACACATTTTGGGACATTTTTTTTTGCCAAGGAATCGATTTATGGTTTTGCCTCGTATGGGGATCGAAACCGCAATACTCAGCATACTGGCAGTAGCAATGCAACCACCTAAACTGCTGCGCCGTCCGTAAGCTCAATGAGATTCACCGACCGCTCGTAAACCATGGTTATGCCATGTGCAGAAGTCGTAAAAATAAATATATTCGCACTCGAACTTCGTACCATGATTTTTCTACCCACATATATACTCAGAGGGTAACCAGAGATCTATCGTATATTATAATATGTACACCTACATTTCATTAACTATAGCTTTTGGTCCCACGTAATGGCTGTCGAGCCTATTGCCCATCTACCATGGTCATTTTCAGACACCGTGGTACTATTGAGAATATCTTGACAGAAGAATCTAATTCCATTATGACTGATCCGGAAATAAAACTCTCATTCACAGTAAAGTATACGTCATCGTATCTATTTCCAGACACAGTGTTGTTTAAACTTGTTGATTAAAAGAACCTTCCTCATGAATAACTCTTTCTATTGGTGAAAACCGCTTGACAATCCGTTCAGTAGTTGCTGAGTTTATCGCGAACAGACAGACAGACGCGGCGGGGGACTTTGTTTTATAATATGTAGTGATAGTGAAGTGATAGTCATACGCCTAAGTCTCCGAAAGGATACGCAAACTGAAGGTAGACATTCGCCTACTATAATTTTAGATCCCATGTTATAAGCCAAGCTTATTGGCGCCGATAATGTTCTGCTATTGAGAATTTCTTGATAGAAAAATCTAGTCTGACAACTAAACATCTAGAAGGCGTGTTTATAAAATATTTTGTATCTACAATGTAATGTAATATAATTCAATAAAATCATGATATTGTCAGTTTGTCTATGCGTTTATACTCGCTAATCTCCATGCTATTTCTTTTCTTTGTTAATCCAGTATCAATGGGTCTGTGTGTCCGTCCAGGTAAGTCTCGACCTCTTACAGAAAACCGGTGTAAAAATAGTATGTAACATTGCTCACTGCATCTTGAACTCTTACACAAAAGGCTCACATATTATCATCTTCTTTTTTTGAATTTAAGAGCATAGCTCTTGTCGGTGGCGTATTCGCCATACATCTCTGTCTTCTACTTTCCTTTTAAACTCTTGATATCTCGACTCCCACTTTTGTTGAACAAAGATACGTCTCGGTCTTCCCCTTCCCCTCCTTTAAAGGCCTATTTACATTAGACGAGTAAGCAGCGATAGCTCAGTGGGGAGACCAATAGACTGTAATGCAGAGGATCTCGGGTTCGAACCCACAACGCGCACCGCTGACTTTCGGAAGTTATATGACTTTTCGAAATTATGTGCGTATTGATTGACAATTATCGCCTGCTACGTGCCTCGGAGAGCACGTTAAGCCGTCGGTTCCGGTTGCCATAAACATCTATGGCAGTCGTTATTGGGAGAGTGTCGACACAAAAGATCCCACTGGGTCGAAGTGTCGCCGGTCTGCACTGACTGGCCCCCACACAAGATACATACATCAGACGAGCGAATGCTCATTCTATCCCCTCTCCGTCAAATTCTATTAATGTAAACAGAGACAGAACATTCCTTCGTTGTTCTATCTAGTTTGCATAGATTCTATGGAATATTCTAAGAATGCTCGCTTGCTTGATGTAAACGGCACTAAAGCGCGCGAACAGTAGCTTAGAGCGTTCTTACGTGTTCGGACGTGCTCGCTCCCTGGAGCGGTCTCTTCAAAGTGTTCTTGTGTTCTAGCGATTTGAATACATACTTATGAGCAATGAGCATTCGTTCGGCTGAGAGTCAGCTTGTGACCACGGCCGGTGTAACCTGGTCGAAACGTCAAGCATAAAAAAGGTAAACATTATGCATGATATTATATATACATATATCATGCAACGCGAAAGTTTATAAGTTATTATGATCTAAACATCTATTATGCAAGAATTCTAGTTCTTAGTTCTGATTCTTGCTCGTTGATATTTTGGTGTAAACGCTGAAAACGAGCTTTCATTTACACTAAAAGATCAAGAAAGAATGCTCTTGTTCTAGTTCTACCTCTTGGTTCGTTTGGTCTAAACCCACCTTAAGATGCTCGTTCCTTTTAAAACGGTAAAAAAATTCACCATGTGGTATTTAATAGCCGCTCCTATTATGTATTGCTCTCAACAACTGTCTTTCCTCATTTACCACGTTCAATTAATACTGCTGTGCATGAGATCTTGTGTTCAAACCCCGTCTGTTTCTCCTCTTTGACCATACGTAACGCTCATTTGTTTTTCTATACGTCCAGCTTACCTCTGCTATTACCTTCATTCCATTTTTAATTCGTTTACCCCAGACGCAGGATCAATTAGGAATACTCCTGATATTGCAAGCGAACGTAGGTAACGATTATTCCTTATCATCAGGCAAGTTATGTAGTTACTATATTTGTTGTATAAAAAAGAAGGCGAAATGTATATGCAATTCAACTCTGCCTATCTCTTTGATTATATAGGCGTGAAACTATATAAGAAATGAAAATAGCACTATAAAAACCACTTGACAGAAACCTAGAAAGAAAATAAAAGGCTTTAATGCTTTCATACGTTCCTTTTATTCTAATATTCTTTGCGCAAAGTGGGTTAAGCCTAATTCTGAGAAGTGGCCTCTTCCAACCCGCCCTCAAGTTTCAGTACAAATGTAATTTCCTTTAGATCTTTATTCAACTTGAAACCATACTTTTGAGCTGGAGGTTTTTTAATGTTTGAGCGTTTGGTGGAGTTCATACAACAATGTATAGTGCCCATTATAATGATCTAGTTGATTGAAATATTAAGCGTTCCACAATGTTACGTTAAAACCTGGCTTGATCTCATTAACACTCGACCGATCATCATGAAATTTTACATAATTGTTATCAGAAGTACAGAAAAGGATATAGGATATATATCATCTAGAAAGAAGTAGGTATTATTTCTACGAGCGACGTTGCGAAAAAAAGCTATGATTAGATGTCACTAGTAAAATTCAAGATTTTTAGCTTCATTACTTAAGCAACGCAATTAATATCGCACTCCTAGTCTTGCTTCCTAAAACTACAATAGAAATTATAACATAATTATAGCATTTGCCACGTACTTATTTTAAAACAGAGCCCCGGCAAGATCGATCACATTTTTACTATTTATTAATTTGTTTTCTCTTACTTTTCCAGGTATGTATATCTCTCAATACAACAATAGTCATCGATATCAATATTGCAAGTAATATAAATTGTATTTTCTAATATAAAAAATCTAAACCTAAATAATAGTACATGTAAAAGGAAGTCACCGACTGTTGGACAGCCTCGGTGACGCAGTAGAAGTGAATGCGATTGCTGTACATGAGGTTTTCAGGTTTGAATCCCGGTTAGGGTAAAGTGCAACTGGGTTTTCCATGAAGAAATCCTCAGAAGAAGCACGAAGTCTAGCGCTACTCCATATTGATTCAATTTACTCGCGCTCTTTAATGTCTGTAATACATCGCTGCCTACTACTTTGTATATATAGGCGTGAAACTATGTATGTATAAAATACTAGCTATCCTTCGCGGTATCACTAATGTTTATGATTGTTCCGCTCCCGTGGCTTGTAGCATGATGTTATGTAGCTTATGTTACTTGTGGATAAAGAAGCTTCATAAGAGTAAAATAATCATTTAAATCGGTCTATTAGTTTTTGAGTTTATTTATTACAAACAAAAATACAAACTTCC
This sequence comes from Catocala fraxini, assembly GCA_930367265.1. Classification (NCBI taxonomy): domain Eukaryota; kingdom Metazoa; phylum Arthropoda; class Insecta; order Lepidoptera; family Erebidae; genus Catocala; species Catocala fraxini. Next base: position 11,928,499 of record OV884049.1, on the reverse strand, counting down.
ATTTTTTGTAATATCAATATAAACATATATTATAAGAATACTTCTACCTATAAACTTACTGGCTGTCAAACGTACGCTTTTCTTAAACCGCAGTGTCTGCACACTTACTTAAATGTAAGTGAGTTACATGTTCCTTTTTAACGCTGGCAACAAAGAAAGAGCTTTTGAAAATTCATCCGCTCAGTGGTGGGTACAAGGTTTCTTCGTAAAAGTATTCTGATGAATAGTTAGCACCCCTATACAACGTTTTCTAATTTTCCTTTTTTATTATTTGATTGTTAAATTATTGATCACAAATAACTGGTCGTAGTGATATAACTAGTCGTCTCGCCACTGCCAGTATTGCGACGATTGAGGATTGAAATAGCGGGGGTTTAAATCACACCAATTGCGCTAGCGCCTTGAACCCACTTCCATCATAACGCTCTAGCTTAACTGATTAACAAGAATACAAGTTATGTGCAACCCGAATCACCAGTAATCTTCAGAAAATACATACATACATAGTCTATAGTCTTGAAGGGATCGGCAGAGGCTCATTTCGCCAGCTATGGTTTTAGGTCCCACGTAATTGGGGACGATACTATTGAAATGACTGAAGCACAGTTTCAGTGTCCATGATGCGGCATTGACAGAAAATCCTAATAACACTTTACCCTATCCAGGAATCAATCCCGAGACAGCAGTCGCTTTCACTGACGCTTCGCCGCTGCGGTAGTCTTAGAAAAGTGTAACGTTTTTATAAACTTGAAACTGTAGCCTATTCTCAAGTGACCCTTCTATCAAAATAAGGATTTTGCGTTGATGCTATAGAGCCTGTATGTCCTGACCTAAATAATAGGCCATTACATGGGAAGTGAGTTTCCATGTACTTCAGAGAAAATTGTAAAAAACGCTTTGATCCGACGATATATTCTTATAACGCTGAGTCGTGGTATACTTAAGGGACTTCTGGCGTATTTTGTTAGGCATTAAATTATGGTTAAAACGAAAAATAATTGAAACAACGTTGCATTTTTATATAAGAGTGTTTTTATTTGTATTTATTCTAAAGTTTTCACGGGAACGGGTAATTAAAAGAGTCAGACTGAACCACAACGAAGTGTGGTCGGGGTTTGCTAGTTGATGGTAAAATCTTACATCTACCACACTTATATATCTCCAGGAATATATTCCTGTATCGCAGGTAACATAAAACATGAATGAACGGATAAAAAACAGGTAGGCTCCAAACGACTATTTGTGGATTACATAAACTTTGGTATCGTATCAGAATTAAACCCACAACACTCGACCCACTGGCAGTAGTATCGAAGCCACTTAAACTACTGTGACATATCTGAAATAACTCGTCTGGCCTATTGTTGTTTATAACAGAAAAATGCAATAATATACTCTGGTCTATCTAGGAACCAAACCGAGATCAGTATCCTCGCAGACGCACATTAACATCATTGAACGCGTAGGGCAGCCTATATAATATCAATAAGTTAATGAATATCACACTACAATTACTTACTAATAAGTACGAGAGTGATACGAATTTTATTCAGAAAATCGTTTAATTCTAAACTTTTTTATTACATTTTAACTATGTGCCTAATAAATCCCCAGTTGCGATTCAAGTAAAAAGCTTCTGCTCGTTTATTTTTCGTCTCTTTCAATTAATTACTTTGATCGATTTTTTGTCTTCCAGTACTAATTATATCGAGGGAAGTGGGTCTCGGGGAAAAATAGCGCCGTCTGCCCCACATTTTATCTTGGTTGGAGTGACTACTGTTACGTGTGAATAACTATGGTGTAATAATAGTGTGTTTATGTAGTTTATAGATACTAGATATTTTTCCACCGCTTTGCTCGCGTTAATGTAAATTTGGTCAATTACTGTATATATGGATATCGGGCATAGTATTTTTTCCCGGATGAAAGATATGTCCGTTTTTGTAACCCTGACGACGAGTATTCGACGTTTCATGATGATCTCTCGAATAGTTGAGGCGTGAAACCGTAACAAACAAACTCACTTTCGCATTTATTATATTAGTTAGGATAGAAACCGCGTAATGTACATAAGTGCTCGTTTGCCACCTTAACTGTATAAAAATTATAAAATTATAATGGAATCTCTTTCTCTTCTTAAACATGGCGCAGTCCGAATGAAAGTGCATCTAACATAACATATCAATAAAAATTATAATATCAGCCCTGTATAAAACTGTCCCAATTCTGGGCACGGGTCTCTGCTCAGTGTGAGAATCAAAGTAATCAAACAATTTGAATTGACTGCACGTATGGCGTAGTGATTTAAGAGGTCGTCTCGCTACGGCCACTGTTGTGTGTTCGATCCCCAATCGGGACGACAATTTGTATAATCAACAAATTGTTATTTCGTGTCTAGGTGTTATTTGTATCCATTGTTTGGATGTTTGTAAAGTCCCCCGCGACTAAGAAATTACACCCAGAGAGTGCGAATCGTCTTTAAAAAAATATGGTGGTCTTTGGCAAACATGTTTGCTCGAGCATCATTATAAAGCACAGTGCTCTTAATAAAAGAACTATAATTGGTCTTCATTCGGCAAACTCCAAATTGAAACTAGAACCTCACAACCAAACGCAAAACTTATGCCGCAGAACCAGACACGCAGTCAAAACTGTTATTAAATAACTAACAAACTACCTACTGCACAATATTCAATAACATTCGAATATTTGAGGTGAAACTTACGCAGTTGTAAACCGAATGCGGTAGATTGTATGAAAAAGTGTTGCTTCTGTTTTTTAAACAACGAAACTGCTTTTAAAACTCGTTGTTTTTGAACTCAGTTCTCGTTGAAAACACTCCGCGGACTGACGAAACAAAATAAAAAATGAATTGGACTGCATTTAACATTGATTTATTTTTACTGTGCAAGTTTGTGTTTAAATTACATTCATAATTTACCCTGACTGCTTCGGTGGCGTAGTGGTTGGGTATGTGACTGCTCTGCGTGACTTCGGTTTCGAATTTCGGGTAGAGCAATGTGTTATTATGTTTTTCTGTCTAGAAATTTTCTTTAAAATTCCCATAATTGGCAATAGGCTTGCACCTCTATTGTGTGGAATCGAAAACATAGCTGGCGAAATGTGGATGTAATAGTGTAGGTACCTACCGCTTCGGGGACATTGGTGAGATTATGTTTATACGTATGTATATTTTGTCCTTTTAGGGAATACATATTGAGACCAGTGTCTGTAGCTTAGTGGTAAAATGTTACCGCTGGCACAACTATAATGTGAGTTCAATTCTTAGTTGTTATCATTAACGGTTCGTATCCCTAACGGTTAAATACCTCTAAGCTATATTGGAGGTCTACCGGTGGCTTATAAATCTTTAATATTATTTTTTTCTCGGTTTAAAAGTACGTGTAACAACGACTTCATACATGTTTAATTCATTACATATTAGATATTGTATTTAAAGGTAATTACTTTTCTCCTTTTTATATAACTGCTAGTAGTCTCCTGCAGTTTCATCCACGTTTGCGTTTACTATAACCTTATATTATAACCTTCCTTAATATCTGAGCTATCAAATGCAAAAGAATATTCCCAATCGGGCGGTTCCGAAGATAAGCGCGTTCAAATAAAAAAAACAATGTGTTCATCGCTTTAGCTTTATATAAGTATAGATGGAATGCAATATAGTAAAAATATAGTAGGAAAATATTGAAAGCAACGGCAATGGATAAGGCGATGTGCGATCGAGTAGCCGTGGGTGTTTGGTCACGTCGGAAGTGTAATAACTGGAGTGTGCGAGAGTGCAAGAAGGGAATTTAATCCCACACATGTCACACAGACGTTAAATTACTCTTAATACAAGAATTTTGCTTAGCTAGAAGAATTAAAGAATACTACTAAAGTAATGTGAAGAACAAATTGCACGAAATCTCTACGAAAGTCTTTAAAGAAAATGTTAAAATATTTGGTATGTATGTATGTATCTTATGTGGAAGCCAGTCAGTGCAGACCGGCGACACTTTGACCCAGTGGGATCTTTTGTGTCGACACTCTCCCAATAACGACTGCCATAGATGTTCATGGCAGCCGGGACCGACGGCTTAACGTGCTCTCCGAGGCACGTAGCAGGCGATAATAGTCAATCAATACGCACATAATTTCGAAAGTCATATAACTTCCGAAAGTTCTGACTTTCGGAAGTTATATGACTTTTCGAAATCGCACCTCTGGGTGCGCGACGCGGGTTCGAACCCGAGCTGCATTGCAGTCTGTTGGTCTCCCCACTGAGCTATCGCTGCTCAAAATATTTGTAAATGCTCACACATTTACCAAATATTTTACTGACTCATGCACCGGTTTTGCAAAAACGTACAATTTCGGCGCTCACACTCAATGCAGCCAATCCCTAATAATCCGTTCGACAGAACTCCTAACACGACTAAACCAGAAACTTCTTTTAAACAAAAATCCGTTTAAAACTCATTCACCGAATGGCATAAACGAAAAAAAAACATCGTAAAATAGGTTGTATGCAATATAAATCAACACATACACGAACAATGCAGTAGGCTAAAAAACTATTGTTCCTTTGCCTTTTTTTAAAAAGATAAAACTTAACATTAGGGTCAGCGTGCATTATTATTGGAGCCGACCGCCCGCGGCGCAATGCTTTTGTATGGGATATCGAATTAGATGTTCGGTTAGGATTGTAGTGTATGGCCCAGACAAGGCATGATTTTGAGGTTTAGAAATTACCGCTCGTAGTTTTGGTGCGTTAATTTAATAACTTCTGTTTTAGAGTTGCCTTGTTGGTGTTGTCGCATTTGCGTTTATGTTTGTTTATACGCATAGATTTCCAGGTGGTTAGTGGGTGTGGGTTTTCTTTTTGATATATCAGTTAGTTATCTAATCAGTTTTGCCTAAGTATATACATATATCTTTTATAAGGCTACTGAGAAGCTTTATAGCTTATAATAACGTACATACATACAAAGAAACATAAAGAACAATCGCATATTTCTTTTAATTTGTATTTGAATCGAGTCTTTTTTTTTTATAAATAAATATATCGAATCAAAATACTTAAAAATTCTAACTCATATAGATAAATGCGAATGTAAATTTGTTTGTATGTTTGTCACGTTTTCACGTCTTAACTACTTAAACGATTATCATAACATTTCGCATACACGTTGTAAAGGTATAGAAAAAGACATAGGGTATCTTTCACCCAGAAAAAGCGAGTGAAGCCTCGGGCAAAATCTAGTCTAAAAGATGTTATTGTTTTTCGTGTATATTTGTGCCTAACGTAATACTCACTATACAGATTTAATGCTCTTTATATAGTTTAGCAGCCTGGAGTCCAACTTAAAATGAAAGCTAATATGTCCCTAATTTCGGTTTGTTCAACAGGCGCCATGGTGCATAATGTTAACTCACATTGCGGCCGAATTAAGGTCCACGCTCCCGAAATCCCGGGCATCCAATCTAATAAGGCCCTATTAGATTACCCTATTGCCCTATACGGGGTGTCTCGTAAGGACTAGCAAGTCCTGAAATCTTATAGGACAGCAAATGGGGGCACAAAATAAAAACTATAATCTCTCCGATATTAGTAACTAAGATATATCATGATCAAGATTCGTCATTAAATAAATATACAATCTTTTACAATACTTTGCTATCTGTATACCTAAGCTACAAATAATAAAAATTATTAAAAAAATATGTATTTAATACAGATTTCATAATGGAATATGTTATTTTAAATCGTGTAAATACGAGGTCATTGCTATTAATAAGCAGAAGGAGTAGATTTTATATTAATAAAGTACCTAGAAAACATTTTTTTATATTGTATTTGCCTCCCTATAGCTAGGTTTATCCATTACTAGATATTGCCCGCCGCTTCGCTCATATAAATGTAGGTTAAGTTAGATTAGTAGATTAGTAACAGTACTACGTCTAATATTATGTCCTTTTCTGTCGCCCTGACAATAACTGCGAAATTTCATGATGATCGGTCAAGTTGTTAAGATGTGAAAGCAATAAACAAAATCACATTTGCATTTATAATATTAGTTAGGATTTACGGTATACGCTGTATATGTATCTTATGTGCGGGCCAGTCAGTGCAGACCGGCAACATTTCGACCCAGTGGATCTTTTGTGTCGACACTCTCCCAATAACGACTGCTATAGATGTTCATGGCAGCCGGGACCGACGGCTTAATTGTCAATCAATACGCACATAATTTCGAATAGTCATATAACTTCCGAAAGTCAGAGGTGTGCGACGTGGGTTCGAACCCGAGAGCCTCTGCATTGCAGTCTGTTGGACTCCCCACTGAGCTATCGCTGCTCTGGTTGTCTATGTACCCTGTATATAGACAACCTTTAAGTTATTGTAGCGATCTTAACGTCCTCTGGTAGCCATTCTCTAGACTAACGTAGGCACTCATAAATCAAATCACGATAGACATTTGAACCGCGGACACTAACATAATTTACTCTAAAAAAACATTATGCTCTTTCTAGTAAAATATTTTTAGTAACTAGAGCAGTTCCCTCGAGTATTGCCAGACTAAATTATTTTAAAGAATGAGGTTTAGTATTATATCTAAATTAGTTTAGTATTGATCAGCCGTTATGTAAAAGTAATTGATATTGTAATAGTAATCTTATTTGAGTTTTATCATGAACGTCATTTTGAGGTTAAGAGTTCGAAATCCAGGTTGAGCAGTGCTATAGAGGTATCAGAATATTTTTAGTACGGCATCTGGAATTGTGCTCTATAGGTTATATGTTAGGATCTTGCAGTTTGCGCATGGACCAAACCCGCCTACAATCACGGCTTGACGTATGTTATATGTCATCTTGTAAAAGACATATAGCAGCGATACCCTAGTGGCCGACCGTTGGGCTGCCACGTAGAAGTCCTAAGTTCGATTCGAAGGCACGCAACTTTGACTTTTCGTAGCTGTGTGCGTATTAAATAGTTAATTATTTAACAGTGAAGGAAAACATCGTGAGGAAACCTGCATGTCTGATAGTTCTCCATAATGTTCTCGAAGACCTGTAATGTCTGCCAACCCACACTAGGCCAGCTTGGTGGACTATGGCCTAACCCTTTAGACACTGAGAAAAGGTTCGTGACCAGCAGTGGTACAGCTTATACACAGGGCTGATATTATTAAACACATACGTATATATACTTACACCAGTATTCAGTGACAGTCAAGCTGCTCTTAAGGCTCTGAACTCCTGTAGGGTGGATTCCGGACTGGTCCTGAACTGTGTTAAAGCCCTTAACAAACTTGGCAGGAAAAACACAGTCAGGCTGGTGTGGGTTCCGAGGCATACAGGTGTGCAGGGTAATGAGGAGGCTGACGAATTAGCCAGGAAGGGCTCGGAGCAACTATTTGTTGGCCTCGAGCCATTTGTACGACTCTCTGAGAGTACCGTCAAGGCAGCTATGAATGCACATGGCAATGATAAACAGAGGCTGGAGTGGATGGCCCTGGATTGGCCCTGGCCAAGGAATAAATCTCGGGACCGACACAAAAGATCCCACTGGGTCGAAGTGTCGCCGGTCTACACTGACTGGCCCCCGTAACAAGATAAGATAAGATACACCAGTATTCCAGGGTAAACAGAATATAGGGATTTATCAACTTCAATCCTGCTCTCACAATTTTTCACTCTGTTTATAAACAATCCATCCATTTCTGCCAAAACACTCCGAAGGTCTTAAAACGTTTTTATATTTTCTCACATTGCGCATAGTCATGATAAATGCCTCGGCGGTGAAGCCTTACTGGTCTTTTGGATAATATAGGGATAGTAACTATTAATATTGCTACTGATTCTGCTGAATCGTCCCTCGGTTTTCAGTTTCTGTAGCCCTGACAATGTGTAGGCGAAATTTAATGACGATCAGTCTCTACCGATCATAAGTAAATTTTGCGTAAAATAAAGCCTGTGCGTCTGATACAATCGGGTTCTAAAATAGGAATTTGATTAACTACTCGGTTATCAGGGCGTGGAAGCGTAACAAACAAACAAAGTCACATTTACATTTGTAATATTAGTTTAGATCACTTTCGCCTCGATGGTGCAACGATATAGTGACGGGTTTGATTACTTGGTCGGGAAAAGTGCTATTAGGTCTTTCTATCAAGAAATCCTCAGCAGTAATATGGTGTCTAAAAATGTGCTCGGTAAATGGTAGTAGCGCTTAGAACCATATCTGGGTAAATAAGAGTGTGATACATTTGTGTCTACCCCTTCGAGGATATAGAAGTGAGGCTATGTGTGTACATATGTTTATATAATATAGTCCTTCTCATCGATTTCGTCGACGGCGACCTTAGAAATTATGAATAATTTCTTTTATGGCTAGCTAGACTGAACTTGATCTTAAAAGTCTCTACTACATGCGTTACAGTAAAGTTGGCCTGCGGTATTGTATGTATACGTGAAGGAGGGTTTAGGTCTTTCTTTGAGTATTTGGCCTCACCAAATACACCAAAGTTCAGCGATTCAGTTAGTCTACCTTTAACAAAACTTCGGATAAACAAACTCTGTGTTATCTTTTTTAATTCCAGGCATATAGCTTCTTGTCTTAACAGATCTTTATAGCTTAGCTTTCAAGCTTGAGGGTGAATAACACAACATATTGATATTGAACGTTCAAAGTATCGATGTCTGAATATCTCTTAATCAAAAGTTCAATGCAAGCAATATTTTCCTTATCGCCGTTTTACCAGTAGGTAGGCATTTGCCTACTTCCGCCGGTTGAGATTTTGGAATGTATGTCTATTTCGCTAAAATCAAAATATCTCTATTCATTTTGGTCACAAAGTAACACTTGTGAACGTCAAACTTAGACGAACTAATCAATAATAATAATTTACGTTTAGATTTACCTGTTGCCACGTTCAGCAAAGTAAGGGATATCTCGAAAAGTAATTGATTGATGGACTTGACATTTTTACACAACTTTGCATTTGTGTGAAAGAGTGTTGTTATTTATTTTTATCTTATAATTCTCACTTGAAAGGTAATAATAGCCCTAATCGCATAGTTTATTGATGTCTACCGTGTAATAATAATAGTAATAGGATTTTTTTGTCAGAAAACACCAATTAAATTTTGCTCAACCTGGGCATCAATCCCAAGATCACATGTACAACAGTTGTATTCACTACCGCTGAGTCACCGAGGCAGCAGCATACTCTTATTTTGTATTCAAATCCAATTTTTGCAAAAAAACATTTCGAAGCGCTGATATTTGAACTGGATTGCTATTTAAATTTCTATCCAATAGTGTTAATTGGATTTTTCAGTTAATTGAATTATATCAAAGTGCCGCTCGCCTTCTGTGAACTAGTAACGTAATTCAATACTTATACAGCAGATGGTTCCATGCAGAAGATCTTTTATTTAGAGTTGTTCATAAGAGAATATATATAACCAATTAATTTTTTGTTATTAGTATCACTGTGGTGGCGCAACTCTAGTAAACGTGATAGCTGTGCATGAGATCTGAGGATCGATAACCGAGTCGATCAAAGTGATATTTGGATTTTATGTTCATAAAATCTTACGGTGTTTGAACAGTGCTTACTAGATGGCGGACATTTCGCCTTATATTATGTGGGAGCTTAAACTATAGCTAATAAAATGTAGGTGTAATGTTTTACACCATAATATATATCCCCGAAAAATAGAAGTGATAGGCAAAGGTACATCTGTGTGTGTGTGTGTATGTATATATATATATGTGTGTGTATGTGTATATACATATACTTTCATGTAATATAGTATAAAAATATTGTATAAGTTATATTTATTATTTTATCCCATTTTTTGTATGTTTTATTTTTATAAGAATTGATGTGTATAAATAAATTATTATTAGTAGGCCTGCGAGAATACCAGCGTTGCAGTCTATACTGCAACAATAGCTGACGCAGTTGCCTAATTTGATCTCCATGTGCCGTTTTAGGTTAATTGTATCTATTATTATATTTTTTCTTAAATTATGTATGTATGGAGATTCAAATAAAACATTTTTCTTTCTTTCTTTTTCTTTCTTTATCTCTGCCTATCATTTTGGGGATACAGATAAAATAGCTTTTCTTGTATGGACAGTTAGTGACGCTTAGTAAAATAGTACGCAAGTGATATCTATATAGCAATTACCTATATGTCTATTGGTTTCCTTATACGTAGTCAATCCCGATAATGCGCCAATCATACGGTAGATTGCATGCGGTTAAAGTGCATAGGTAAAATGCATCGAGTCAATGTACAAATAGTTACGCATCTTATCGTCGTCCTTCTGAGATAAATACAAATGACATAATCTCGTGTTTATAGTGATAAATGTATTATAAATAATGTAATGTATTATTAAAGCCGCTATACTCTATTCAAATAGGCTCGAGACAAAAGGTAAACAAAGAAAGCAATGTTTCTCAATCAAATGTGCACTCTCGTGTACCAGCTATAACCCGACTTATAACAAAATGATACATTCACTACAGAACATTTGTACTAGCTGTACTTTTTGATTTAGCGGTACTATAATGCGTTCAACCTTTGAGAATCATTAAATTTTTAGGTTCTTTTTTATGTCACTTTTTTAAACTAGGGTATTTAAAATTCTCGTAAAATAATTAAAATGTTATGTATTTTAATAATACATTGAATTTTAGTATATATGCTGCTTTTAAATGCGATACAATATATTTATAAATATTATATTTTAGCTAGTTTAGTTTAGTTTATTGATTTTTGTCTAATTTTATAATATTCACAGTTAAACGTGACGTATTAAATAACCTTTTTTATTGTTTGTATTTATTTATTATTGTTTATAGAGTATAGGTGATTAAATCAGCACCCTCTAAGTGATAAAACTCAATGATAAGCTAGTTAACCAAAACATGAAACTGTTGTACTTAATCTAATGGGTGACAAAAATAATCATAACATGTTATGGAGGCTATATTCCCATACAAACTTTCATACTTAAGTTCTATAAGGCAGCACATAAGCGTTTTCAATATGCCTAACTGTTACGATGCTATCAGATTTAACACGGAAAACTTAGAGATCAGACAACTTTTGTTCAATGTTGTGAGTAAGGGTTGAGTCCCAGTTATATCTACAACGTGAAATTTTCTATATACATAATAATATCAGCTCTGAGATCTTTTTGTGGCAATAGGGTAGGTAAACTGTGACTTATTTAAACCTGACTGGACAACTTTTGTTCTACCACTTGAATTTGAATTTAATATTTTCAAACGAAAAATACAATTATTGAAATTGGTTACTATAATCGCATTAAGACTACACGTGGTTGTAAAATAAATCAGCGGCATAAACAAAGAACACACGGCTGAGGCAATGTGCGAGAGTTGAGGCGCTTGCAATTTTAAACTTGTTAAAAATATGTCTTTTTTGGAAAAGTATAGAGTTTTGTAAAATGTGGTAGAACAAAACTTGTTAAGTATGATGTAAAGAAGACACGGGTAAAAGATTATTATAAGTCCATTAAATCCTGTATAGGCTTACGCCTACATCCCTGACCAAGTAGGTAAGCGTGTATTATGCCAACAATGCTTTAAGAACACACGTGTCTTTTGCCATCTTGCCATCTGAGCACATGGCTTGTCACAAATGCCGTGCGTGGACATTTCTTAGCAGAAAATATCGAATAACACCACCCAACCCGGATATCAGACCTGAGACCTTATGCACAGCAGTCTCATTCACTACTGAGTTCAACAACAAATACACAATTTTATAGCAAACATTTTAGCATTAAACACACTCATAAAATTATTGATACACAATAAACATTCCAATCCATATCACACTACAATCGGCTACGGTTATTTCTTAGTTGAATCTCACATATTGTAGGGAAGAAGCATATCTTGGACATTACAATTTTATTAAAATTATACACACACAGCAATAGCAATAAAAGTTTATGTGGGTGTGTGTTTTTATGTATGTCTATGTATGTATGTCACGTCGTTGCTTGCAATTTTAAATAGCACGTATGCTTTCAATCAATTTAATAGATTTTATTGTCGCAGATAATGGATTAGGTTTGTGTGGTTGTTTTACATTTTAACGTGTTAAGTACGATTGCCACCGAGCGGATGGCGCGGAAGCGCGTCGGAGCGCATTTCACACTGTGCTTAAGGAAATTCAGGTTTCTATACTATAGTTCGGTTTCTTTTGCATAGAATTTACACTGTTTGGAGCTCGGTTAGATCCGGGCGTATGCGGCGGCAGCCAGTCGCATGCGCGCGTATACCGCGGCAGGCGGTCGGCCGTCGTCGCGTCCGCTCGGCAGTTCTCTTCTTCTCGTCACGAAAGCATCACTAGTCGCTGAGAGCATGCGCGCTTGCACCCAATTTCCAGCAGATTGTAGACGTCGGGCGGACACGCCGACTTTAAAAAAACAAAACAATACCCTTTTTTTTTTAATTCTTTTATTTCCATAAAAATATAAAATGTGGTACATTTTTAACAAACTCGCCAAACTGTAAACACAGTTTGTTGGCGAAAGAGGCGCTCTTTCTTAATTCTAATTACGTACTTATACTAAATTATAATTTATTGACATAATATTATTATGTTAGAGGAGTTTTTCATACATTACATAAAATTTACTTACTTTAATTATTATATATTCTTAAAACAATATTTAATTTAAATGTATATTTAAATTAATTATGGTCTTGTGTATTAATATTACAACGGTTTGTATTTTGCCTAACTATTAATGACGTATAACATCTCATTTTTCAGTCTCTTCTTTAAAGTTACTTTGAACAATGTATTCTTAAGACAACAAAAAACTGTGAATATTCACTAACTTCTCGTAAACCGCCATCACTAGAGACTCGCATCAAAAAGTTGGAAACTATGGCGAACACCCATATACCCATTTCCTTCTCGTATTAAATATTCAGTTACCACTAATTGAACACATACTATGTACTGGTTCACTTATTACACATATAATATTGTCTTCTATTTACGCGAATATTATTCATTCACATTCACAGTCTCCCCGTGACCATGGCTGCTGAAAAGCAACCGAAACGTCGGGGAAAGTGTAAAAATAAATGAAATCTAAATAGTTTAATAATAATTTAATTAGCTTAAAAATTAGTAAAGTTTAATAGTAGTAGTAGTGTAACAATTTTCAAAATTTTGTAATAAAGTGTCAAATAAACAACGCGATAAAATCCGTATATAGCAGTTTAATTTCAATTATTACACATAATTACGAAATTTTATTTAATAATTAAGTTGTTGATGTAATGTTTATGTTTTATCTTTGCTTTCAGTGATTTCCTAGATAGAGAATATAGCTAATGAATATTTTTTTGTCTTTTACGAATTAACAATTTTTGTATATTGATTTATATCCTTACATAAATACCTCCTTATTTTTGTGCTTTAAAAGCCGATGTGTTAACATAGAATAAGTATTGCCATTCAACGTGGCAATGCTGCCAGTCAGAAGACTGCAACGTGTCGAAAAGGTCACGTTGCCAATTATTGACGACGTTGGGGAGAAATATTGTAACGCTTTTTAATTTTGTTATTTTCATTTGTCTCTTTTTAGTTATATTTCTTGTAAAAAAAATAATGAAATGTAGGTGAGCTACACCTGTGCCTAATTTGTTCGTGGTATAAATCAGGCATGAAAAGACGAAAATACGACATATCCTTTTGTGACTACAGTAATGCAAGGATAAACATTGTTAACTATTTCTCTATATGACGCGGATATTAGAGTCTACACTAATAAAACTAATAACCATTTGACTAACATAGTTCATGTACCTACTGTGTAAGTCCTTACTCGAGAATCAGATCGTAGTTTACACATGAAAACACTAAGAAAACCTTTTTTAAAGATCCCGTCATCCCATATTGATCTTATCGTAGATACTTCGCCGCCATACTTTTCATAGCCTATCAATATCCTCAGAATCCCGCCTGATTGAAATAATATACGAGCGAGTATTTAAAGCACAAACATACCCCATTAAACTTCGTTAATATTTACTTATGTACAGTCTGTTCAATCACATCGCATAATTTCAAACATACACAATTTCGAGTTGAAACTTATCGATAATCGATATCTAGATTTGGTTTGAAACTTTACTATGTGAGCCGAACTATCATATTTGCGAGATCTCGGTTTAGGATTAGGCCGTGTTGCATTATGAAATTAATATTGTTGATGCTTAGTTTTGTGCTAATGCTTGTACCATAGGTTGGCATGTATCATAGGTTTATGACGTAACAGCTAACTTAAAAAACGCTCTGCGTTTTCTTCTATTGTCAAAATCGGTAATAATGGACGTCACCTTAAGGTATTTTCCCTTTAAGAATATATTAATTATGTATCTGTGCTTAAGAAACATGAAAACAACATTAAGGCATTTTTTTTACTGCGATGTGTATCTACAATATACTGGCTGGCAATAAGAGCTATATTACTAAATACACATCAATATGTTGCTTATGAATAACCAATTAATTAAATTTGGAATAGCCGATGCCTTCAAATGGTTTTAAGCTTGCCGGGTTATAGCTGAGAACATTGCAGCCACATATTGCTCTTTTGGAAGACCCTTACGTACACTATTTAAGTAACAATCCCTAATTGCTAGTGTAATGCCTACGTGTTATCCTTAGGAGTAAACCGACGTGATCCTGTGTAATATTCTGCAACAAAGTTGCTTTACAAAATATATCCGAATCGACATAAACCTTACCAAATTACGATAGCTTCCGGAGATTAACGAAAGTTGATAAAACGGTATTAAAATGGATCCTATGACAATTTATTACCTCTATGTTCAAATTCTTTATTGGTTTAGTTGGGTACGTTAAGTATTGATTTATTTGAGCGTCAGATTTAGAACTGATAATACCGCATGAGGGTACACAGATAATTGAGTTATGATAAGGCTTTTGGCTAGTCAGTTGTAAAAGTGCAACATCGTTTATTATTTGTTATGGATGAAGTAATATGAAGTAAGTATATATAGTAAGATATAATAGTTCTCTATATGGTTTTACATGTGATTTGACTGTAGGTAACTTTAATATGACGCGATAGCTTACTGCGAGATAGTTGGACTACCACGCACAGGTCTTGAGTTCGATCCCAAGGCATGCATCTCTGTCTTTGTGGGGGCCAGTCAGTGCAGACCGGCGACACTTCTACCCAGTGGGATCTTTTGTGTCGACACTCTCCCAATAACGACTGCCATAGATGTTCATGGCAGCCGGGATCGACGGCTTAACGTGCTCTCTGAGGCACGGAGCAGGCGATAATTGTCAATCAATACGCACATAATTTCGAAAAGTCACATAACTTCCGAAAGCCAGAGGTGCGCGACGTGGGTTCGAACCCGAGACCCTCTGCATTGCAGTCTGTTGGTCTCCCCACTGAGCTATCGCTGCTCTATGTAAGTATTAACGCACTTAGCCAGCGAGGACTATGGCCTAACTCTTCTTATACTGATAAAAGTCCGTACCAAGCAGCAGACAGTTTATATACAGGGCTGATATTATTATTAATACTATTCAGCCTGCTCATTGTCGGATAAAGATAACTACTTGTATTGTCTTCTGTTTACGCGAATATTATTCATTGAAATTAAACTACTATATACGGATTTTATCGCGTTGTTTATTTGACACTTTATTACATAATTTTGAAAAACTGTTACACTACTACTACTATTAAACTTTACTAATTTTTAAGCTAATTGAATTATTAATAAAACTATTTAGATTTAATTTAATTTTACACTTTCCCCGACGTTTCGGTTGCTTTTCAGCAGCCATGGTCACGGGGAGACTAAGATGGTAGTTGTCTCAATGTTCCAGTGTACTTATTGCAAATAAAAATAAAAAAATTATAAAAAAAACTTTTTTTTAATAATTATTCAATTAGCTTAAAAATTTGTAAAGTTTAATAGTAATAGTAGCGTAACAGTTTTTCAAAATTATGTAATAAAGTGTCAAATAAACAACGCGGTAAAATCCGTATATAGTAGTTTAATTTCAATAACTACTTGTAATTATTATACAGACAGCCATCAATTCGTAAATCTCCAAAGGGTTTGGCAGAGATGTAGGTATTACTACAGATTACTTAATAGTTACGTGATTTCCTATATAAAATTAATGGACTGCATGGATGGACTACTGATTTAAGTGGTCGCCGGCTACTGCCACTACGCTGAGTGCTTTTCTTAATAGGGATCTACACGGTACAAAAATTTGTATGATCTACAAATAGTTGCGAGTTCTTAGTGTGCGTCGTTTGAATATTTGTTAAGTCCACCGCAATACAAGAATGAGACATATTACGAGAGTTCCTTTTAAAACAACAAATATTGACCAAAATTTCTCATGACGTATTTTGATTATGCAAAGTACTGCGATTTTATGATAGAATAATTATAGTATTTGCACAGAATCTGTTATTATGCCAAATAAATGTCTAGACTTTCTCACTAGAACGTAAGATATAAAAATAAATGTGCATGTAATACAGCTCTGCTCACCATTGAAATACACAGGCCTGAATATCCGTGGGTTAACACGCCACGTGTATTGCTTGACCGACAATAAAAGTGACCTTCTGACCGCTATTGTTAGACGCTAGGCAATTAATTTGACTCTGAGCCGATACTTAGCTAACGCTAGCATCTTTACTGTCGCCCACAACGCTTGGCCATTGTTAATTGCTCCGATTTTCCGTACAATATAGCTTTAAACATTTTCTCTATTGAATTCGATGCACAAGCCAGGCGAACTGTTTTTAGTTTGCTTGCGAGTTGCAGTTTGTTTTAAACCAGGTAAAAAAAAAAGTGTGGTAATCCACGGCCTTTGCCTTCTCACACTGAGTAGAGACTGGGCGCAGCAGTAGAATAATTCATATAAGTAATAACTGTAACATCAGTAACTTAAGTAGACTTACTAATAATACTTCGACGGAATGTTGTGTTTGAGTATATTAATTGGACCGGACTATATATGATCATTCAACTAAACATATCTCATCAAATAAATTAGGGAATACAAAGGCGTCTCGCGTGCGGGGTAATATACCTGTATTGATACATTAGTGACAAGAATAGAAAAGGGTATGTTAACCTGGTTTGGGCATGTAGAAAGAATGGACGAGGAAAGACTGACTAAGAAAGTTTATAAGGCTAGTGTGAATGGAACAGTCGCAAGAGGAAGACCTAGGCGAACGTTTCTTGATCAGATCGGAGGTGTTCTGGACAAAGGCCAGGTTAAGAGCACCTTGAACCGACAGGCGTGTATGAGGAATGTGATGAAAGTGAATGAAGCCAGAGAAGTGTGTCAGGATCGTAGCAAATGGAAATCCGTAGTCTCTGCCTACCCCTTTTGGGAAACAGGCGTGAATCTATGTATGTATGTATGATACATAGTTGATTTCATTTAAGATTGATTAAAATTAATAATTCCGTCATTATAATTTAACATAAAAATGTGTAATATTGTCTTCTGTTTACGTGAATGTTATTCATTGAAATTAAACTACTATATAAGGATTTTATCGCGTTGTTTATTTGACACTTTTTTACATAATTTAGTAACTTTTTTTAAGCTAATTAAATTATTAAAACTATTTATGTTTAAGTTTACACTTTCCCCGACGAATTAGTAAAGTTTAATAGTAGTAGTTTCTAAATTATGTAATAAAGTGTCAAATAAACAACGCGATAAAATCCGTATATAGTAGTTTAATTTCAATAAAAATGTGTGTGTTATGTGAAATCTACCCTCAGCCTTTTTTTATTATCAAAAAGACTACATATTGTATTTCTATAATGTAGAAAGGGCTTCGATTTCTGAATAAAATAAACCGCTTAGGTTTTTACATAGTTACTTCAATTTTCGAGTTCACGGATGGCGTGGTTTTAGTCGTCACCTTGAAGCTGCCACCGCACCGAGTGTTTGATCCCCACACACAACAGAAATTGGTGTGATCCCTAAATAGTAGTGCCGAGTCTTGAATGAATTAACAATTTATTAGATACAGACAGATTACATAATACTCACAAAACACAGTCAACAACATTTATAGCAACACAGTGTGCCTGATTTTTAGCTGAGGCCTACGAGCGGCTCACGGACGACAATACGGTATTATAAAGAGGAATAAAGTTAAAATTAAAGATAATATGAAAAAACATAAAAGAGAATAGTCTAATACGATTAGGTATATCGATAATATTAAAAGGCTTATATTTAACTTATCACCAGATATAGTAAAATATAACAGTCAAAAATAATAAATGATCACCAAAATTAAAACCGCATTTTAATGTGAGATTATAAAAATTAAATATATATATTTAAAGAGATCAAAATATGTCGACGGAGCCCCGCTTGGCGGGGTTTTAGTTTTGGGTGGGTTAAGAAGGAACCTAACATAACCTATCTCTTCCGAGACGTAATGCAGTGATTTAAGGCGTATAGGTGCTCGTTATGATATATTTTAGTAAGCATATTTTGCTGCGCAATTAGTATTTTTGGTGTTATATTTAATCCCATATTAAAATACACAAATTGCTGGTAATGCATAAATAATATAATTGTAACTAGGGCCACCTAGCGGATTGTATCGTGTCCGTTATCTAAATGTTTGACCCCTACAACACAGGAATCATAAGTGCGGGAGATAATTTTTTCTAGGAAAAGAAAAAATAATAGAACTGCTATTACAACGGTCTATATAAACTTTTACAACGGTCCAACTGTAATCGCCGAAATGCAGTTGTGATATATCTCTACGAAGAATGTGATGTCGCGTTATTTCTTAAAAACTGGTTCAGTATAGCTTTTTAGCTGTTCACACTAAATACAACGTCAACACAAACATCTGTCAAACATAACTCTTTAAATTCCACCGTTCGGTCAGAACGACCACAAAATATTTGAATAAAGTTATAACCTAATTTACATATTAAATTTTAAAGTGGATCTAATAAAAACCATTTTTGTAAAGCGATTTAATGGTATTGTTATAAATCTCTTCACATTTGAGGTTAAGTATGGAAATAAATCACGATTTGATTGATGAGTGTTGAACGCCATTTTGATATTTGAAACCAGTATACTTTGTGGACAATATGTTTTATTTTACCAAATGTATTTGTCGGAGTCTAAGGGCGCGGTCAGATCACGAGCTATAAATTATTGGATAGTGTGCTAGTAAAGTTATAGCGCATGGCGGTCAGATCAGTGAGCTATAAATATAAGCATAATGTCGTCCAGACCGAATTTCAGTCACGGCGGCCAAATTTAACGGTGACTAGCCATCTGCGCAAGAAATATTGTAGTGCATAAGCGTGTGCACTCTCTGTACCGTAACTCTCATGATCCGATGGGATGGCAATCCGACACGACCTGCGAGAGATCAGGCGCCAGGACCAAAAGCTTTACGTACTTTCCGAGGCACTGGGTATCTTACCGCAACAACTACCTAACTCCACACTGATATTAAGATTACTCTACTTATTACAAGAGTAGCTGATGTACGTCCGGGCGTCACTTGGGGATACCAAATAATATCAGGGTTGGTTTGAGGTATCAACCGCAAACCAACAATAAACCTGAGTGGTAACCTCATTTTTCATGATATATGTACTTTTTTTTGTTTTGTTTTCTGTGTTCTAATATTTGTACTAGATCGTGAACCTACATATATTTTTAATAAATTTTTACTTACTTTACTTTTACTTACTTAACAGAAAATCCCAATGTCCTTTTGTTGGCTCGACCATGGATTCGAACCACGAGGTAGAACAATAAAGCTACGAAGAGAGCGGCAGTCTCCACGCGTAACTACTCTAGTTTTACAAGCTGAGCTGGCTACTCAATAGTTCGCAATGTGAACCAAAAACAATTGAGCTATTATTTTGCCATTTCGTGCTATCCTAGTAAATCAAATGACAGTTGTATTCTTCGTGAGCTATTAAGTATCTACTAGGCTCATCCAGGCTGAGAACTCATGATCAGCTGAAAACATAAATGTAAATTATATCACAATATCAACAAAAGCAATATGTAGAAAGACAATACTTGATATGTAACGCAATCACAAGAGATTAAATTAGCAATTGTGCCGTGTGGGAAGCCGCTACGCGACACATAGCGTGGCTGTAGCAGCAATGCAACCACTTGGCCGCTGCGCCAAATAAACAGTCGAATTTAAAATACAAATATCTAAATTCAACATTAATATAATACACGTGTTGTAAAAGGAATATTATCAAAGTTTTGTTTACTTGCGATTATATAAAAGGATCCATTTTGCTACCGATACTGAAACGTTTACCGTCGAGAAAACTGAAGGTTCTATAGAAATGTAGACAATACGGTTCTTTGATAACGATGAAACTTAGCCGATGAGTATATAAATCCAGATAGATTGATATTCATCCACTGAATTTATTATTGAAAATTTCGTATTTATTTCATTACTAGACATCCCTTTGGGAACAGTACTTTTTCTGAAGATTAAAGGTACCCTTTGTCCTTTTCTGTGCCCCTAACAACGTGTGTGAATTTCATGATGATCAGCCAAATAGTTAAGGCGTGAAAGCGTAACAAACAAACTCACATTCGCATTTATAAAATTAGTTAGAATTAACCCAAATGCACAACATTCAACAAACGCTAAATCGTTGTACAGCTTAAACTTATAACATTATGTTTCTTTTATGTGACAGTGAAGTACCTATCTATTTACAAGAATATTGGTGCTTAGAAATATTGCATCTCCTTATATTAGTACAATAAACGTCTCGACATCTCGACATGAATATTTACTATTAATCATTCGAATCAATGTATGGTATTGCTCTACCCCATAACGTTTTCCAGGGTTAACAAGATCGATTTTATTTTACGTTCTATGTTTAAAAATAGTGCTATTAAGTTGCGAAAATCACGATTGTATAGTAATAGGCTTGCCTCCTATTGCGTAACATAAAAGCTAGCTAGTAAAATTTGGTAGTAATATACATCTGCTTACCCCTTCGGGGATATAGGCATGAGACTATGTAAATTAGAAACACTAATAGCGCTAAAAACGCGTTAAACAAAGCCTCCAATTGGGAGTACGGTAAACATTTTGAAAGGAAAAATAAAATTTAAAAAAACACCGTGATCAAATTAAAAGGTAATTGAAGGGCCTTCTTTTTTAATTAAAAAGATACTCAGAAAGTTTTTAAATAGGAAAACAGATTGGTTTTTACTTGGGTGGCGGTGATACAGTCTTATCTTAACTAGGTAATATTGAAGGATCATTAAATGAAGTTATAAGGTCTGAATATTAATCAGGTATTTATATTTACGCGTTTTGATACTAAATATAGTGCAAACAGGCTTACTAATGGTTGTCATTGCATGGTTTCTAAGATCGATCTAGGCGAGTTAATCGCTGTAGATCATGATAATAGTATACTACTTTCTGATTGCGGCTTTGCCTACGTAAATCCCACGGGAACGGTCGGCTTCGATGGCGTAGTAGTTAGTGTAACCGACTGCCACGCCTGAGATCGCGGGTTCGATACCCGCACAAGTCAAACATTTGTGTGCATGAACATGGATGTTTGTCTTGGTCTGGGTGTTTCTATGTATGTATTTACAAAAAAAAAGTATATATCGCATCCTTAATAAAACAGAGACTTGTCTCAGTATTTTGGAATAAACAAATTTGAACTCTATTGCAAAGATTTAACACAAATATAATATTAGAATTTAACATATACAATTAGAGTTCAAATTGCCTTACTTTCAAATTTCGAGTTAAGTCGCTGTTTTATTAAGAGTGCGATATGTATATTTATCCATTGTCTAGTACCCATAGTACAAGCTCTGCTTAGTTTGGGCTAGATGGTGTTGTGTGTATGTGATAGAATATTATTATTATTATAACTTAAGTTTTTTTGTTTGTTTGTTTCGCTTTCACGCCTTAACTACTTGACCGATTATCATAGAATTTTGCACACATGTCGTTAGGGTTAAAAGAAAAGACAGAGTACCCTTTATCCAAAAAACGTACTGTTCCCGAGGGATAGAAATTTATTAACAGAATCTAAAGTAACTTCTAATATTTATTGACTTTTCGAGGTTGTGTACGTATTATATAGTTATCGCTCGCTTTAAAGGTGAAGGAAAACATCGTGAGCTAAATGTCGTAGAGTTCAACATAATGGACTATTCACACTGAGAAGAAGCCCGTGCCCAGCAGTGGGACAGTTTAACACAGGCCTGATATAATGTATTTTATATATATTTGTTTGCAATGTCTATAAGCTATCTCAAGGTACACCTCACACAAATACATAACCAAACAATCCATATACGTCTCCCAAAGGTCTACACAAACATAGGACGCCTACACAAACATGTAACAATACAACAGGTTCAGTTATGAATAAGATAACATATTTTAATTGTAAAATCGATTACTGGAATATGATTGATTCGTTTCATACTTGTTTTTATTGTTTGCTATGTTCAATATCAAACACCACAGCGGGATTTTGTTATAACAACTGATTTAAATGGTACACACGGTATACCATTAAGTTTACATTGTTTTATATTTTTATACCATTCATCTTATGGCAACCACAGTGGCGAAGCGGCAATTAATGCGAGTGCTGTATGTGTTCGATTCCAAAAACAACCAAAGTGTTAGTGAGTTTCCTGCTACGAATTCTCAGTAGCGACATCGAGTCAGCAACTGTGTCATCGGTCACAGTTGCTGATCGAGACGACAAAAGGCACGCCCGCTATTATGTGAGACCTGAAACCGTAGCCGGCGTACCCGTTTCGGAGTCCAAGATACACTTTGAGGCTCTCAAGGAATGTTTTCAGGCAGCGTTTACACTCATTTTAACCTGTGGTATGCCGGAACGTGGATCTACGCGAGACACAATGCTTTTTCTATTATGTCTGGTATTCCGGCATACAAGAGGTTAAACTACAAAGGCCTGGAGAAATAACTTTAACCTATAGAGCTGTATTATACTTGATAGAACTGTATTATAAAAAATGCTTGACTGCGCCGAGCGTAAGACAGATAATGACAGAGCTCGTGCGATGCATATTCAAATCGGCGCGCGGCCGCCATAGTAAAATTGTATGGAAGATTTCAAGTGCTTTTTTGATAAATATGTATCTTTATTGTCAACCAATAACTTAAATATTTGGGACGGACAAATTGTAATATAACTATTTATGTTTCGTTTAAGCTATAAAATAGGATAGATTTCTACTGTTATAATCTGAAAAACACGTAACACGAGCTTACGTTTTTGCATTTTTTATGCAAATTTACGAAAGTTTGTAGACGAAAATATTAATTATTTTATGTTTTTTACACGGAGTAATTGTAAACACATTCATTGTTATGGTAAATTTATATTTTATATTTGTATTAAACAAAAGTGTTGATTTTATTCACTTAACTGTGACCGCCTGTTTTGGCACATTTCGCTCGGCGCAGTCTTAAAGTGATGCACTGTCTACAAGGTACCGGTACCATGCAAATGTGTATCGCAAATTTCCAGCCACATGAAATATTAAGAACTAGATTTTTTACGCAGCTTCGCTCATGTAAATGTAGGTTATAACAATTTTCTATCCCTCGGGATCTGTACTTTTTCTGGATGAAAGGTACCCAAGTCTTTTTCTAAACCCTTGACAACCTGTATACGAAATTTCATGATTATCGGTCAAACAAACTCACATTGGCATTTAGAAAATGTATTAGGAAGGATATACCAAACTTGAAGTTTCTTCACTGTTTAAATACAGTGTCTAAATATACCTTGACGATTTAATTTACTTACATGACTAAGGCTTTGCTAAATTTAAATTTTTATTGTTCAAGTTGGCAAACGAACTTACGTTTGTGTTATGAGTTTATATACCTATATATGACGTATGTCCACTTAAAAACCGACCGTGCTATATAACTGGGAAAATAGGTAAATTCAGTTAAATATTTAAATGCAAGCGCGCTAAACTATAATTGGTCTCCTAATTAGATAACTTGCTTAAACCTGGCATTTCGCACAAACTCAAACAGCCCGGCTGGGAAGTACTCCCGCCCTGTGTATAAAATGTCCCTTATTTACTTAAGAACCAAACAACCTTGGGTGGAGTTGCTGCGGTGAGGAGTAGGGTTTCCAGGATCCTTAAGGCGACGCTGTGCGCAGCGGCTTATTATGTTCTTCTTGCATGCTCCTCGGCTTAGGATTCTCTTAGCCTGGACATATCCAGAATATCTCCGATGTTATCAGTTACGGTCACCTAGATCTTTTCCTCCTCTCTAGTAACGTTAAGCACAGGTAGTATTTATATTTTACGGTAATTTCACAACATTTATGGATAATTTTGCTACACGAGATCCACATTTACGTGAAAACGCCCCATGCTTCCGTAGGAAACTTTGTTACGTTGTCGTGTAAATACTTGTATGAAGGGAAGCCGGTTATAATGAGTAAGAAATTTGTTCGCTGTACTTACGGAGTTAATTATATTTTTAATTTATTTTAATTTTAATTTAACGGCTTGAGGAAGAGTAGTATTCAATTGGGCACCTGAAGATAAATTTAGTTGAGTTTTAAGTTTTTCAGTTATGGTGAACAGTACAATTGGCCTAGTATTGTTTTAAGTTAAGTTAAGGTACTCCGAAACAAATTTGATTACGGCAGTCGATTTATTCAGGGACTAGCCACCTGGCTAGTCCCTGAATAAATCGACTGCCGTAATGCGCAGCGCCTGCGCAGATGCGCAGGAGAAATTATAGTACACAAGTGTACCTACACTCTAATTTCAACCTCTCATAACCCAATGGGTCGATCATCCGACACGACAAGAGAAAAAAGAACCAATAGCTTTAAGTTCTTTCCGACGTACGGCGGAGTGCCACACCGCCGACTTCCTAACCTCGGGCAGTTATTGAAAATGTCTTGTTTGTAAATCTCATAACTGTTTGTTGGTCGAACCCGTAATTCGAACGTTAGACCTTTGGCACAGCAGTATCATTCAAAACAGCTGCACCACCAAGCAGATAGTGTAATTTTATTACACGTGTGTATTAGTAGTTAAAATGCCGTCACAATAAATGCGTTGAGGCTTCGGCATATCGATTGGAAGTAATGTTCAGTTAATTAAAATGTTATTAGTAATTAATATCTAATTAGCACATTGAATTCTGGACAAAAGTCATGCATGAAGAATGCGATGAGAGCAGAAGTAATATTCTAAGAAATATGTCGAACAATTTGATTCGTATATTACTGGTATGCATGTTTACTTCTCTCGCTGAGCTAAATGCTTTCGTGTGGAGTTGGTTCTTGTGATTCCTTATATAGTCACAGTTGCATGGTAACTTATACACGCCAAAACCAGAGGCACACTTTGGAATCTTAGTCAATATGGGCGTCATAATCTATTCATCTTCCAGTGCCGAGGAGATATGCGTAAGCTGCATTTTCCTTTCAAAATAAAACGAGAAAAAATGAGTTGGTAGTACAATGAGTTGATTTACTTTCTTCTTGGTTTTCTCTCTTTATAGTGATCAACTGAAAGAAAAGTAAACATAGAAAAATTTGGGATTTGGCAAAGGATTGAGATAGATGGAATTTGCTACACCAACAAGTGCTTAGCACTTAAATTTTGGAACTATGTAGGAAACAAAATCCGCCAACACTGAATCACAAGCCGCTGCTTGTCTGTACCTATCCCTTCTCTTTCGGGAAATATGGTCCTATATGAAAGCATGTTACTATGCAAAATGTACCTGTTCATAAAATTTATGTTGCCATTAAAATTAGATAGCCGAAAATTGGCGCCGTCTCCCTTTGCCCTTTAGCGTTAAAAGTTAAGGGTATTTAAGAGAACGTATAATTATATTATATGTGTGTGTGTGCATTACATATAAGCTTCTTACGTCAAGTTCAAGTTAATGTAGACAAATGAGCTTTTAGGACTGTGGATGTTCTTTGAGAATCTGATTTATTTCATGCATAGTCTCATGCTTATATCCCCGAAGAGGTAGGCAGAGATGCATTACAACTACATTTCGCCACAAATGGTTTTCGGTCACCGTAACAGGAGGCAAGAATATTGCAGTTTCTAGACACCGTGCTGCTATTGAGGCTTTCTTAACAGGAACACTTTGAATTATCGAGTAATCGAATCCGATATCTCATACACAGCAGTTGCATTCAAATACTAAGCCTTTATACAGGACTCTGTTGCAGATAAACTGCCACAACTGGGCACGGGCCTTTTATAAATATGAGAGGGATTGGACCATCGTCCACCACGCTGGCCCAGTGCGGGTTAACAGACATTTATCTTTAAAAAGAATATGGAGTACTCTCTGACATACAAGTTTCCTTACGATGATTTCAATTACCGTTAAATAATATTATAAATGCAAATGTGAGTTTCTTTGTTATGATTTCAAGCCTTATATAGTCGACCTATCATTATGAAATATCGTATTCACAGTGTGAGGGGTACAGCAAGGACATAGGGTACCTTTCATCCAGAAATATCTACTATTGCCGAGAATATAACTTTGTCAACCACTTCGTATCTTAATATAATATTTCACTACCCACTTTGATTTTAACCACACATAAACAGCGTGCAAAATAAAACAGAATCAGCAGAACCACTATTTACACAACAAACAGTATTATACAGTCAGTTTGTGTGTGGGCCGATGACTTTACTCGACACTGCAATAGTTTTATCGTACGCGAATCTACTAAACAGCGGTAAAATGCATAACATGTGTCAGACACAACAATGTTATCAGTTCAGTAGTGTGAGCACGTGTCATGCACAAACCAGGATTAACGTTCATTAAAGTTGATGCGATTTGTTGTTATTATATACTAGTTTATGCCTGTGGTTTCGTCCTCGTAAATCCTACGAACGAATACTGGGATATCGCCCTCTTTTTTAACCATTGTTCGGACGCCGGCCGGCGTTCAGACACATTGTCTTTATGCATCTCTCAATATGGTTAAGTTTACAGGTTAATCTGATATATGGGCTATCTGTGTGCCAAGTTGCATCCAAATCCGTTCTTGGCTTACTAAATAATATCGAAACGTCCACAAATATTTATTTTCACATTTATAATATCAGTACCTAAGACATATACTAAATGAGTAGGTAGAGGTTTACATTTACATTTCACCAGAAATATTTTAAGGTCCCATGTAGCCCATTAATATAAAGGAGCGATAGCTTAGTGGAAGACTGTTAGACTGCCACACAGTGGTCACGTATTCGATCCCAAGGCGCGCATCTCTGACTTTTTGAAGTTATGTGCGTATTAAATAGTCAATAGCTCACTTTGGCGATAAAGTAATCATCGTGAGGAAACCTGTATGTTTGAGAGTTCTCCATAATCTTCTCGAAAATATGTGAAGTCTGCCGATCCGCACTGGACCAGCATGGTGGACTAAGACCTAACCCTTCTCAAACTGAGGAGAAGCCCGTGCCCAGCTGCAGTGGCTGGGCAGTTTAATACAAGGCTGACATTGTTATTATTATGTAGCCTATTGCTGTCTACCTGACTCAGTTCAAGACTCAGTACTGCTACTGAAAATCTCTTACAAAAAAGTCCCAATAATTCTGCATGCCCTCAGCACAGCAGTCGCACCCTACCATAGCACCACCTAACTAAGACAGGCAGCGGTCTGTCCCACTAATTCCTAAGACATACCCCTTCTATTGTTTCTGACACGATATAAAATATGTTTATATTTGATAATAACAATACATGTTTATCGCAGTCTTGAATGGCATGCTGTGCGCACACGACTCGAGCCAGCTTAACAATTGACTTCGTGAATACGAATGCGTTTTGAATTATGGCCGTTGGTTGTCCTAAATTTGAAGTTATTGTTAATAGAGAGACAGATTGTAGAAGTAGAATTAAATGTGTAATGTAGTGTTACTTGACAACGATAGTCTTTTGACGAGCCGAGGTTGAATTGTAAAATACCTAAATTATAATCTAACCTGTCAGATCGTGGAATGGCACACAATAACATAATTAAAACTGTTTGTCTGGCTGGCGCGCGGTGTGCCGCTGCGACACAATAGGATAATAAAATTGCGATAGAATCCATATGAAGAATTTTAATTTCAATGCGTAATTAACTTAAAATAATACTTTAATCAACTCAGAAATTTAATATCTGGCAGCCAGACTCAGTAGGTTTTGATTTATGTCTGACATTTCTATAATTTATTCATTTACAGTTTAATTAATAAGTTACATCTTTTTTGAAACCGTAAGTTTAATAGATTTGAAAAAGATAATGGTGAAATTCATATATAATATAAGTTAAATTTAAACGGTAAAATTAATATTGGCATTTGCTGTCTGGAATGTTTCAGTTGCAATACAAATCTGGTAATATATTATCTCGACGGTATAAACTATATACATATAATTTGTAAACTTGCAATCTATAGAAAGGACAGCCCAATGATATAATAAATAAAATTAATTAGACACTGTCATCGTTAAATTGTATGAAGTCTGAAGTGTCTCATTATTTGTTCATATTATTACGTTTCAAAGTAATTTAGTAGTACCCGGCTTTCATAAATAATGCTAACAATCGATACCGCGATGTAATAAACTTGAACGTATATTATTTTAACCTTGCTGTTATGTTATTGCTCTATGCAAGAGTCCTACCATAAACATTGATTTAAATAATGAAACAGTAACATTTATACAATCCACAGTTTTCTTAGGCATTACCTTAGGTAATAAAGTTCAGTGGGGCGCGGGCGTTCAAATATCGTGTCTTGCAGGGAGACTTAGCTCAGCCGCATTCGCGGTTCGGAAAGTAAGACAGCTTACTGATGTAGATACTGCGAGACTAGTATATTTTAGTTATTTTCAAAGCGTCATGTCCTATGGCATACTATTGTAGGGTAAGGTAGCTGATATTGAAACAATATTCATTCTTTAAAAGCGTTCAGTACGTACCATTTATAATTTAGGCCCACGAGATTTCCTGATAGAGCGTTTTAAAGAAATTGGTATACCTACTTACCGCTGCGTCGCAATATATATTTACGAATATTATGTTTATAAACCATAATATTCACTTAAATAATAAGAATAGTGATATTCACAACTTCAACACTAGAAATAAGCATTAGTTAGTAGGTACTTATCATAGTTTACATAAAGTTCACAATTCATTTGCGGGACTCAGTATATGCTTTTTTAATAAACTACCAATTGATATTATACATTTACCTTTACTCAGATTTAAAAGTGCTGTTAAAAGTCAGCTTATCCGGCAGGGCTATTATTCAATCAATGATTTACATATATACACATAAATGATAAAAACTCATGGAACTAGCTGCTTGTTTCATACAGGATTCAAAATATCCACTATACGAGCAAACAAACGCAAAGCGAATGACATGACAGAAACAGAATTAACAGATAAGTCAAGTGTTGCTAGAATATGAAAATAAATTACCCAACACACTTTACAATTTTGTTATATTTTATCAAATATAATATCATTTTTACATTATTTATTATTGTCGAATTCAAAATATGAATATAGCAAATAGTGAAAAAAATATCAACGTATTTTCAGATTTCGTTAATATTTCTAAATTTGATTTTTAAACTCTTTTCCACGGTTTTTTACTAGGCAACACAAAAAAGCCATTTGGATTGTCCATTTCAGTTACCTACACGTTCTAAACCAAATGAAAATATTTTAAAAATAATTTTAATTATAGGCACGTCAATTTCATACGGCTGGATGGTAACCAATATTTATTATATGTTAAAACAAAACGTTTAATATTTTACTTTGTTTATAAGACGATTGTCCATGTTCAAACCGAATATGGACGGTCTCCTTGTCTTTTAACTACATTTAGTCACGAACTACCTTTTCATAATATGTCACAAAGTGTAAGTGTATGCGTCCTCATGCCATACTACTGTCTATTACAAATTACTACAGATATATATTATTTCAAACCTGAAATGCTTCTTACCTGATATTATTAACTGTTCCTTTATTTTTAGAATTTTGTTTTATATGGACAGTGACATATGGCATTGACGACTTCGATGGCGTAGTGGTTAGTGTAACCGACTGCCACGCTTGAGGTCGCGGGTTCGATTCCCGCACAAGTCAAACATTTGTGTGCATGAACATGGATGTTTGTCTTGGTCTGGATGTTTCTATGTATAATATGTATGTATTTACAAAAAGAAAGTATATAAGTATGTTTATCCATTGTCTAGTACCCATAGTACAAGCTTTGCTTAGTTTGGGCTAGATGATGTTGTGTGTATGTGATAGAATATTATTTATTATAATGACTGCAACACCTGATATATAAATGAGTTGTAAAATACTGAAATTTTAATTTGATGGCGATTTAAAAGAGTGGCCTTGAGTTTCTTGCAGGTATCTTCTCATAGGCTCAACCTTTTGCCTGAACCTTGCAACTAACATAAATGTAAATTTAGTAAATGTAATAAACTCACTAACCACCTTGACGTTCATAAGTCAGAAGTAAGACTTTGAATTACTTCTGGCTGCCTTAGTGGAGCAGTGGTAGTGTCTGCCACTGCTGTGCATGATGATAAAGGGTTGAATCACGGGTCGTCATAACAATGAGTTATTGGATTTTTCTGAAAAGAGATCAATTGTAGCATCCCGGCGATAGGAAGTTGGCGGTGTTACACACCCCCATGCCTTGGGAAACACGTCAACCCGGATTGCCGTGCCATCGGATTATGAGATGCATTTATTAATATAAATGCATCTCTGGAGATATTGCAGTAGATATTATAGTACACGCAAATGCGTGTAATATAATATCTCTTACGCAAATGGCTAATCTCCATTAAGATCGATTGCCGTGACCGAAATTCGGTCTGGACGACATTATTACTTCTAATTAATTAATTCTACTAAAAAGAAGACATTCATAATCACACACCTATATCCCTGTTGATTATGTACAAATGTGGTTACACCGACATTTCGACAATTGTGGTTGTCGGTCCTACTTTATTTGAGGTGAGCCTGTTGGCTTTTACCTAGGAACATTGTTCCAAAGGCTGTTTAAAATAACGCAATTTAATTCAAGACATCTAACGCCCTAAGGGGTTTTATATTGTTTGTATTGCGAGGGCCTTACAGACATTTGAATTACGGAAACAAAGAATAGCCAGATTCGAAATATCCATAAGAGAATCACACAAGTAATTGTGTCGTATAAGTAGTGGCAAGAGCGAAGTGACTACTTAAACCGCTAAATTATCCATGCAGTCAAAGTATACATACATTTATATGTATATCGCGTATGTATTTATTGTCATTGGCGACCTCATAGACTACATTATTTAATATCTCATCTATAAAAATGCTTTATTTAACAAGAGGACTAATTTGAGTCTTAAATAAGACATAAGTATGCCTTTTCATAAGGAATATAACATGGAATCATTGTTACGTTTATAGGAATCGGCGTCTCAATACATAACATACATTCAGTATCACATTCTTGCTTAGTCACACTCACACATGAATACGTTATTAAACCATTTTGGTCCTTTTTGTAGTGAAGCCTGTTTATCTCTCACAACTGACCCTAACACCTGTCGAGAGCGTTCTCGTTCTTAGATCTAAGATGCCTTATACATTGTGGTATATGACCCGGTTTCTATATTCAAGAAACGGGACGGTTAATCTACATACAATTAATTTTGACACATTTTCGATGAAAGGAATGTCAAAATTTAGTAGGTAAAAAGATTCGTTCTTGAATATAGGAACTGGCCCTTTAACATAACTATGTATAATCTGACGAAGGTTTGACTTTATATAATGTAATAAAACTGTAAAAAGTTAATACATACATACATATATGTATTTATACAATCATACCAGCGTGGTGCTTTTTTTTTTTTTTGTACTCTTGTAGGCTTGCCTTTGACCGCGATCTCACCTGATCTTAAGTGTAGATGCAGTCGACGATGGAGCACGATTGCCTAGAAGATACCTATTCACTCGCGACTTGAAGACACCCAGATTGTACTCATCGGGAAACACAGACTTAGGTAGCGAATTCCACTCCTTAGCGGTACGCATTATAAAATTGGAAGCAAATCTCTTCGTGCGTAAATGTGGTATATCCACCATGTACCTGTGTCGCTGGCCTGATTGTCTGGTCGTCTGATGGTAGAATGGGGAAGGAGGAATCAAATTATGCAGTTCCTCTGCACACTCTCCGAAATGTATCCGATAGAAAACAGAGAGACTAGCAACCTTACGACGATGCTCCAAGCTTTGGAGTCATGTGTTGACCAATTGGTCATCGCCGATAAGACTCCTGGCCTTTCGCTCAATTGACTCCAAAGCCTCAAGCTGATATTTTGCAGAGCCATCCCAGAGGTGAGAACAGTACTCCATGCAGGACCGAACCCTTGAATGGAACAGTTGCAAGAGGAAGACCTAGGCGAACGTTTCTTGATCAGATCGGAGGCGTTCTGGACAAAGGCCAGGTTAAGAGCACCTTGAACCGACGGGCGTGTATGAGGAATGTGATGAAAGTGAATGAAGCCAGAAAAGTGTGTCAGGATCGTAGCAAATGGAAATCCGTAGTCTCTGCCTATCCCTCTGGGAAACAGGCGTGAATCATGTATGTATGTATGTACCAGCGTCCCGGAAAGCTAGGCGTAAAATTGAATCTGTGAACTCATGCAGAGCACTAGAGATTCACTATCGCTGTGCCACCGCGGCAATTATTCTGAAAACTAATAGTTATAGTTATAAACTAAAGATGGTTAGATCACATACATATTTTGTTTTAAAATGACTATATGTAAACATTAGTACTTATCTATATTATATGACTACATATAGATATGAATATGATAAGCGCTAGCGCTGTATATGCAGTTTGCTGGTCAGAACTACGTTTATTAAGTTCAATAAGATTAGGTTGTTTTTAGTTTTTGTCGTCTAACCTCGATGTACCCACACTTAAAATTGTTACAGAAATTATAACAACTTCAAAATTAATACAATATAGTCAGCCTTATGGCAGATTTGAAAACATAAAGCCGCATAAACCCACTTTTTGAGGTCGAACAAGAACATTAAACATAATTCGACTATAAAACGATGCGGCCACTGCAGTGAGGTCGCAACCGACAGTGTAGGGGCTCCATTATACGAAAATTGCTTTTTTTGTTACCTTTGTTTGTCCAAATAATGATTTTATTCACTTTAGCGTTTTATTTATTTTACTTTATAGCGGCAACAGACCGTAAAATTTGGTTAAGAGGCCTCTTACGGTATTAGACTGGTTACGGATTTACGATTATACGCAGGCAAAATGTATTGTCTTACGTAATTAAAGTTTATTCGTTCATAGTGATGATAGTACAGCTTAATTGTACTACGACTTTTTTTTTAATACTATGATCTTAAATATATAAGATATTGTTATGTTTATATGAATATATGATGCATTGTATTGTAGTAAGACCGCTATCATCTCTCTTAAATATTATCTTATCTTAATAAAAAACAATTAATGTGGTGTCCGCCAACACCGTCACACGCGTGGCATATTAAAAAAAGGTCATTAAACGTGTCTTAATTTATATTGATATACATTATCTGCCTCGATCGCGTAGTGGGATTGTATGCGTTTATGTGCATGAGGTCTTGGGCTGTAGTTACGGATGGGACAAAATAGTTTTGTGTTTTACTGTTAATACATTTTCAGTAGTAGCACGAAGTCTGATATTATGCCAATATGGCAAAAAACTTGTCTCCTATTACGAGTGAACTAAAACTGTATCTAGTGGAATGTGAGTGTAATACACCTCTGCCTACCCCTTCGAGGACAGAGGCGTCGATATATATTTCAGCTTTTAAATAACCATTAAACATCCAAGACATTTTATCAAAACCAAAATCGAAGGAGGCTTACTAATTATGCCATTTAGTAACAGTAATTGCTCAGCAGTGATTCCTTTCAATTCAAAAAGTTAACTTTAAAGTATTATTTTAATTTAGTATTTACGCTGTAATAAGCTAAAATAGGGTTGACATGTCTGTGGGTATAGGATAAACATCCCAAAATATAACAAATATTAAAAAAGCATTAAACGAATGTTTGCTTTTATTCTAAATAATAGTTACTAAATTTATATTACAGCAGCGATAGCTCAGTGGGGAGACCAATAGACTGCAATGCAAAGGGTCTCGGGTTCGAACCCACGTCGCGCACCTCTGACTTTCGGAAGTTATATGACTTTTCGAAATTATGTGCGTATTGATTGACAATTATCGCCTGCTCCGTGCCTCGGAGAGCACGTTAAGCCGTCGGTCCCGGCTGCCATACACGTCTATGGCAGTCGTTATTAGGAACTCAGTGCCCTATAATATCCTGATACTGGTCTAGCCTAGGGTATCGTTAGCCTTCGAGTTGCGGAGGTCAGGTGACAGCCGCTCCGTGTAAAAACTGATATCCAGTCAAATCTGGTTAGACCAGAATAGCCAACCCCAAGTGACTTGGGAATAATAAAGGCTAAGGAGAAGAAGAAGGAATTACTAAATTTATTTATATTACCGATATTTTATAATAATGAGGAATATTGCTAGTTGAGGTCTTTTTTATTTTAATAGCTACGCACAGAAATAAGCGATACCTATACCTTAAAAAGTTATTTAATTTAAACGGCTTATCTGTAATAAGTACTTGATATCTAGCCTTCAAAGTAATTGAACTAGGTCATATTCATTCCATCTTTCATTATAAAATGCAATAATTAACTGAAAATGGAGAGTAACTTTTAATTAAAACCTAGATGGTCATTTATCTCATAAGATCGAAAGATCATAATTAACATTTTTAATTTAAATAAAAAGCATTATCTTATTAATAGCCACGTTGCGCTAAAATAATTATTTCACTTTTTATTATTTTTAAATGAATATTAAATATAAAACGCGTTCAAATTTTAAAGCTTCCTTCTTAGTAGCGCGTTAATTAACTCATTTTTGAAAGCAAACACTTTTGCAATTAATTGAACAAAAATCATTAAAATTTCAAGAATAATGTCGAAGAAAATTGCATTAATTAAAACTGCCCGAAACGAGTTCGTCAAAATTTATAATTTAAAATCAGGTAAGTCACGTTAAAAGCGTCGGCTGATTTAAATTTATAATCTAGACGACAAAATTTACGTTCGGAATAGTTACGGCTGTCTCGAGTTTGTGATCGGCCTAAAGTGTTATGTAAATAGAACGTTTTTATTGAAAATTAAGAGAATAAACTCATTATTGACTCATTAGGGCGGAATTGAAATTTTATCGATATACTTCACAGGCTTTAGGGAAATAAGATGCTGAAGCTGCCATTTGGACCGAGTTGCTTTGTTTGGAGTTACGTTTATCTGTTTATATGAATAAAACATTTGTTTTGAGTTTAAATTAACGTATGCTTTCGGGCTATATCGAGTGAAAAAAAGTTCACCGGTGAAATGTGATTCCCAATGGCGGGGTGTATTCATGTCCGCACCGCACTGAATAATAATCCAAATTCGCTTTAGACAGACATTTATGAATTTATATAGATACTAGTAGTTTTCCCGCGGTTTCACCCGCGTAAGTCCCGTTCCTGTGTGAATATCGGGTTTCACCCCTTTCACCCCCTTCAGGGTGGAATTTCCAAAAATCCTCTGTTAGTGCTCCACTACACTCTCCAAGGAACATACATGCCAAATTTCAGTTTCTTGCATTCAGTAGTTTCGGATGTGCGTTGTCTTCTGTCAGTCACTCAGTAACGGAAGAGTTTTATATATAAAGATTATTAAGAAGTTATATTTTACCTGTCCGTGTATTTAAACTGATAAAAAGTATTATTTCTAAGTAAACTTGGCTATTTTCTAATAATATACCACGGTTGTAAAACCTTAAAGAGGTAGGGAGAGATGCAGCACGCTATCATTTCATCAGAGTTGTTTTATGTCCATTTATGA
Organism: Catocala fraxini; assembly: GCA_930367265.1. Lineage (NCBI taxonomy): Eukaryota > Metazoa > Arthropoda > Insecta > Lepidoptera > Erebidae > Catocala > Catocala fraxini. Next base: position 11,892,282 of record OV884049.1, on the reverse strand, counting down.
AAGTATTAAGTTGAGTAGTTTTAGTAAAGTTTAATAGAAGTAGTAGTGTAACACTTTTCAAAATTATGTAATAAAGTGTCAAATAAACAACGCGATAAAATCCGTATATAGTAGTTTAATTTCAATGAATAATATTCGCGTAAACAGAAGACAATATTATACATATATATAAATATCTTGACAGAGTAAAATGATTCTATAAGTAAGCAAATGATAAAAAATAATTGTAGATAACTTCCGCTCTAAGTGTTATTCTGTCTTGAGTAACATTTAAACAACGGACAGGAAGACACTCAGGCTCGGTAGGTTTGTAGATCACCTTAATATTTGTCCCATTTAGCTATCAATCCCACAACAGTTAGCCTAATGGCAACGGCTAGGCGACCACTTAAACCACTACGCCATCCGTGGAGTGTAAGTATGGCTCATAGTGTAGTTATATAGTCCAGTAATCCCACTACACTGCCTAAGTTTTAATCCAGGATACAGTCCGCCTATCCAATTAGAAAGACAAAAAAATAAAAAAAATGAAATGGTACCGTCAACAGAGCAATGTTTGACAAAACGACAAACGCGTTTACGCGTTCACTTTTACAATTTTCAATTTTGCATGCATAACTGATGTATTATATAGCAACATTTTAATTCCCACCATGCACAGAGCAGTGCAATCGATAGACATGAAATTGATACGATATTTATCAGTCAACAGATAACTTTATCTAAAATCTTACTTTACTTAAGCTTAATCATTTTGCGACAATAATGCCGATGGACGACTTAAGGAATCATTTCGGCTGAATCAGCCGAAATGATTCCTTAAGTCGATATAGCCAAAACAATAACTGTCCAAGTGACAAATTAACTGTTATTGAAACATTTACTCTTAAATTACAACATGACAAAAGTACTAACACCTATCTATGTACATATATAGCCTGCTTGATAATTAATAGTAACCTAATGCCGTTGTCTTTAGTCTATGGTAGGTAACCACTTACCATTAACAACCTTGTATTTTGTTTCTGAAGTAAGGGGCAGCCGGTATTCAGAAGAGATCTCGTTCTGTTATCAAAGGTACGGTATTATTCATCCTTTTCGCTAATAGCTCAGGTAATCTTTTTCTTAGGGCTGGGAAGATGCTTGTGGTAATCCCGGCGTTGCAAGCGTCCATAGACTACAGTAATAGCATAACATCAGACTACCTTCTGTCACATAATAAACGAAAATACTGCGGTTCATGTCTGTTACATATTTGTGTCTGTGGCAATATCGTACATTATCAAACATTTACAAAAGCTATTAAAAGGCTAAATTTATTTCTCAGTTAAGGCTTTTCTATTGGCAGAAAAGTCTGCTCTTATATGACTAAGGTGGCAGACAAGCATATGGCCTGTCAGATATTAAGCAAATACCGCAGAATATAAACGTCTGCTTTCTATTAACGGCGGCTGAGTATTAACAATTTCGTATTCTGTTCTTTCATTTTGATAAAGACGATTCTCGTACTAGAAATATTTCCCGCGTCACGGGGAACTCTACAAATATTCAAAGACGGACACAAAGAACAGCCTGACTCGAAACAAGTATTTGTGGATCGCATAATTTTTTGTTCCGTGTGAGGCTCAAACCCATAACATTCGGCGCGGCGGCAGTGGCGAGGCGATTACTTTAAACCACTGCGCCATCTGTGCCGTCGATATTACTTCACTGTGATTAGAAAATGCCCAGTATGCCTTTTTGTAAATCTGTTTTGTAGACTGTACAGTCGGTCAAAACCTACCACCAAAAGTCAACCTTAGCGATAATTAGATCTCACAGAATCTTTTGACAAAACTGGTAGACCACTTTCTTGGCTGACTGTACAATAGGCTCGCTTCTATGTGCAAAATCGGACATAGTAGTCTTCCCTATTCTTTTAAAACGAGAGTATAAAAACAAAGAATGAAATGAAAGTAACGTCTATTAGACATGTAAGTCTGTAGCAATATTGTACAACGAAGCACGCATTTACATATTGCGTGCATAAAGCGTGCTACATAATCCCTGTGCTGTGATAACGAATGAAAAATGCGTTGCAGTTCGTAACGTAATATGATAGTCAGTAATGCGTGCTGTTTAGAAACGTTAATTGTGTAATTAATATGTTTGGAATTATTGTGACAGCGTTTAATTGTTATCAATGGTGATTAATTTTATTGAATGTGTTGTGTCTAGATATCGTTAATCTAGATATTGTCGATAAATTTCTATCCCTCGGAATATTTATACTTTTTCCCTGAATGTCTATAATTATGTCCTGTCCTTATGCCTCGGAGAGCACGTTAAGCCGTCGGTCCCGGCTGCCATGAACATCTATGGCAGTCGTTATTGGGAAAGTCAGTACCCTCTAATATCCTGACACTGGTCTAGCCTTAGGGTATCGTTAGCCTTCGGGTTGCGGAGGTCAGGTGGCAGCCGCTCCGTGTAAAAACTGATATCCAGTCAAATCCGGTTAGACCAGAAAAGCCGACCCCAAGTGACTTGAGAATAATAAAGGCTAAGGGAGAAGAAGTCTATAATTATGTCCCTATGTCCTTTTTTGTACCTTTGACAATGTGTAATGTGAAATTTCATGATGAACGGTCGAGTAGTTAAGGTGTGGAAGCGCAACAAACTCACAAACGTATTGATAAAATAGTTAAGATTAAGTTCGATTCCCAGGTCGGGAAGAGTGAGTAACAGTTCCAAGTATGGGACTGTGCCCGGCAATCGACAAAAGGCAAAATACATATAAATATACCCCTTGGGGCCTATACACGTAAGGTGCAGTCTAGGCATTAAATAGTATTTTTTACATTTTAGCTTAATGACAACTACGTTGTTTAAACAGTCATTTCTGACCAGTAATTTCAGACTCAGATCAAATGTAATCATAGAAAAAGACCAGTCTAAAAATCAAACCCGAACACATCAGTACACAAATTACTCCTCCATTGTTACAATCGTTCGACCAAATGTACCCCGCAGAGAAAATCTTACAGTATTTTTTTTAACAAAGTCTTCCGTACTTCAGAAATTAAGTTAAATAAAGATTTACTCACTTTAACTAACATGACGTATATTAATGAATATTTCGTTGCTCATATTATCTCAGTGTGAGATTTTTATAGCCTTTGTATCTTTATTCTGTAGGTTGAATAAAATTGTTTATAAAATACAATGGTTTTATTTTAAACATGATATAATAATAAATAACGTTTATTTGTATAATGATTACACAGAATATTTGAAGTCTCTGACTTCTGAGGTAGATATAAACTACCTCTGTTACAGAAATCAGTGCCTTCTCATAATTTAAGCTGAAATAAATATTTTATGCTAGCGGAACCTTAGATATACATACATTAAATTAGTACATATGATTTTCTATTATGTATTTTACTTTGTAATATAATTTAAATACACATTACACACATTTTTTATTGTTGGTAGAATTTATAAAAGTCAAAATATTTACCTAGTTACCGATAAGAGATATAACAGAGTATCACAATGTTTTGTTGTGATATAATGTATGTATAATATGTTTATTGTTCATGTCTCTTTTTGTTTAACTTTATGGGATAGAGATATTCTTGAACTGTAACCAGTAATTGGCAATAGGTTTGCTGTTATAAAATGGGAACTAAAATTAAATGACGAAATTTTGGTCTATATATCTAAGTATACATCTGCCTACCCCTTGGGCGATAGAGGCGTTACTCTATGTATGTAAAAAGACAATAGAAACCAATGTCAATATATATATGATGTATAAATTACATTAGTTTAGATAAGAGCCTGTGCTTGCTGTAACTTCTATTACGCTTTTGTTAAGCCTGGTTAGTAAATCTATAAGATTTCTAGAGAACAATGTCCTAGTAAAAGTTAGACTGTTACTGTATTAGCTCAGTTATTAAGATTCTATGAGTTTTAGAGGACAGCGGTGACTTTTGCCAATTATTCATGAACTGAACCGTCTTTTGTTTCTGCGTTTCTTATAACACTTAAAGCAGGCCTACGTATCCTTAGGCGGAGATCTCTCCCTGCCGAGCGTGATCAACGCCATGCTCGGCGGCGAGAGGTCGTGGCAGGCAGTGGTCTCCTTCTGCGAAGCTGTCATGGCGCAGAAGGAGACCGCGGAGAGGGTCAGGGAGAACAACCTCCTCGCTGACCCTCTCCGGCGCAGACGGACGGGAGCGAGAAGGAGGCGATTTGCCCGCCTTTTCGCTCCTGTATAGTGGGGTCACTGGTACAGAGTCGGGGGACTCTCTACCGGCTTGCACGGCCCCACACGTCTGAGGGATGGCCTTGGTGAGCAAGGCCTTCCCTCCACAGGTGCTGAGGCCCGGTCACCATCAGCCGGGCCAACCGCCGGGGCGGGATGGCGATTGCTAACGCGACCCCATCCCGCCCCACTCCGTCGGCGGAGGGACTGCTCACCCCAGGTTTTTAGTGTGTATACCGACCCCCTTCAGGGGCGGAGAGTCTCACATAACCACCCTTCCCCCCCGGGGGAGGGAGGGTATCCAAAAAGGATTTTCAAACATTCTTTTTTTTTATCACATCTCTAAATCCTTTTTCACGCATTGCCAATACAGGATTAATACTCCTGGTATTACATGCTATCATAAGCTTCGATTTTAATACACTAGAAGTATACGGATTTTATCGCGTTGTTTATTTGACACTTTATTATATAATTTTGAAAACTGTTACACTACTACTACTATTAAACTTTACTAATTTTGAGCTAATTAAATTATTATTAAAACTATTTAGATTGAATTTAATTTTACACTTTCCCCGACGTTTCGGTTGCTTTTTTGTGTATCGATACAAACGACAAAAAACTGCTCTGTAGGAAGAAAGCGCGCCGTCGACGCACGTTTCTAAAACGCGCGTCAACGGCGCATTTAAAAAACGTGGTGTGCACAGGCCCTAGGTATGCAGTATAGTATACCAAAAATAATTTTGTAATCAAAATAATGCGAGATCTTAAATTTATTTTTGTGCCCCGTAGCAAAAGCTGCTTACGTTCGGTGCAATAGTGCGCAAGTGATGAGCCCGCTATGTTAGGTGATAAATTGGATGCGGTACTTCAACAAGTAAACGAGGGACTGGCTGATTGACTGTCGATAGGTGAAAAATGTTGATCCTGCAACATAAGTTGGCGCATTTGTTCGCGACCTGATATCCTAAGCTTGTTTTCTGAATCGGTTAAAATGTATGTATATGTTGGCGATAGGTAATTCATACAGTGTTTGAAACTGTACCACACGGCAATAGGCTTTTCCCCTATTATTTGGCACTTAAAACCATAGCTCGTGAAACATGGGTGTAATACACTTCAGCTTATCTAATCGTTCCGGTTTCTTTATTTTTAAGAATGAAAGAAATTCGCTACCTACTTGTTACATCTGTTTAAATTTATTTCGCTCCTTTAACAGTCTGATACCTAAACCAGCTATAAGGATAATTTTGATTCAACTGTTGTTTTCAATGAAGAAATAATACATTTATTCTGCATAGACGCTAATAATTTTGTCGCTGAATGTCCCAAAAAACTAAAATAACGACCGTAATATGTACCTCCAAAAACATTATCTTTGTTATTCCGTTCATATAAAATTAAACGTATTCATATAATACTACTTATTTATACAGTCACGAACACAATGACTTGCTAACTCCCAATAATATTTCACAGATAAAACTAGCTAAATTTGTCACAACTACCCACCAACTAACTAATAAAAAGCAACTAAAAGGGACGGCTAGCCTGAAATCGAATTAAAATTCAGTTGTAATGAAATTACCAATAATGTATTCTGACCTTAATAACTAACGGGTGGTACGACTATAAAGTGCAAAAGTTAACTAGATCCACAGAGTGAGTTAAACAGAAGGTAAATTAGGTACTATGTGTGTTAAATCGTCACACATTGTCAACGAGATTTTGCTTAATATGATGTTGCTTAATCAATAGTTTAAAAAATTACAAAATATATATTTCAAAAACATGCTATAACTGGGTTGTAAAAGTTCTCGAGTTCAATCTCAAGGCGCGCATATCTGACTTTTCGAAATTATCTTCTTCTCTCTTAGTCTTTATTATTCCCAAGTCACTTGGGGTCGGCTTTTCTGGTCTAATCGGATTTGACTGGATATCAGTTTTTACACTGAGCGGCTGCCACCTGACCTCCGCAACCCGAAGGCTAACGATACCTTAAGGCTAGCCTTAAGGTATCGTTAGCCTTCGGGTTGTGGAGGTCAGGTGGACCAGTGTCAGGATATTAGAGGGTACTGACTTTCCCAATAACGACTGCCATAGATGTTCATGGCAGCCGGGACCAACGGCTTAACGTGCTCTCTGAGGCACGGAGCAGGCGATAATTGTCAATCAATACGCACATTATTTCGAAAAGTCATATAACTTCCGAACGTCAGAGGTGCGCGACGTGGGTTCGAACCTGAGACCCTCTACAATGCAGTCTGTTGGTCTCCCCACTGAGCTATCGCTGCTTACTTTTCGAAGTTATGTGCGTATTAAATAGTTAATAAGTATCGTTTGCTTTAGCGATGAACGAAAATATCGTGAGGAAACCTGCATATCTGAGAATTCTACATAATGTTCCCGAACATATGTGAAGTCTGCCGACCCGCACAGAGCCAACCAGTGTGGTGAACTATGGCCTACCCACTGAGAAGTGGCCCGTGCCGAGAAGTACGACAGTTACCTAATAGTGTTTCTTTTTATAATTTATTTAATTAAGCTTAGGTTAGTTGATAAGTCCTTGTTGTATACTTTGTTTTGTTTGTGAATGTGTTTCTTTTGTCTCACTGTCTGGAGCAATATAGGTATGTGTGTCTCTTTCTCATTAATTACTTAATACTAAATACTTGATTTAATACGATAGTACAGGTTTCATATTACCGTAATGATTAATGAAGGTCTTAGGTTTAGACTTCGAATTAAGTGCTTATACTGGAAATGTATACTGTTATCTAATACTAACCTAATATCTATAAACGTGCTAGGGGTAAGCAGAGCTGTATTTCAAGCTCATTGCGTTAGCTATATTTCTAGGTTTCAAATTATAGTTATGAATATATTGGTGTTTTTTGAGTACATTTTTTAAGGGTGGTTACATACATACATAGTGTCACTATTATATCCCCAAAGGCAGAGGAATTGGAACCACATTTCTCTAGGCACCTATGGTTTTTAGCATTAACGTAATAGAGGGCGAGCCTTTTGCCGTTACCGCGCATTGTTCCAGACTCCATATTGTATTAAGAATTTTTTGTCAGAAAACCTCAATAACACTACCCGATTTGAGAGCCGTGTGGATTTGTGAGCCATGACCTCACATCTCACATCACACACGCTGCGTCACCGAGGCATTCGTTTAAATATCTTCATAGTCAATAGGTTTATAAGCAGAATATTTTACATCGGTAGACGCTGTAGGTAGAGCAGCGATAGCTCAGTGGGGAGACCAACAGACTGCAATGCAGAGGGTCTCGGGTTCGAACCCACGTTCGCGCACCTCTTGACTTTCGTAAGTTATATGACTTTTCGAAATTATGTGCGTATTCATTGACAATTATCGCCTGCTCCGTGCCTCGGAGAGCACGTTAAGCCGTTGGTCCCGGCTGCCATGAACATCTATGGCAGTCGTTATTGGGAAAGTCAGTACCCTCTAATATGCTGACACTGGTCTAGCCTTAGGGTATCGTTAGCCTTCGGACTGCGGAGGTCAGGTGGCAGCCGCTCCGTGTAAAAACTGATATCCAGTCAAATCCGGTTAGACCAGAAAAGCCGACCCCAAGTGACTTCGGAATAATAAAGGCTAAGAGAGAAGAAGAAGACGCTGTATGTATGTATGGGCCAGTAATAGATGCTGTAATTACGCCTACTTCCAGCATCAAATTGAAATAAACTGGCACTTCTGTAATCAATTAATCTGTGGTGAAAGTTACCACTGCATCGCAATGAAGCGACTTCGTTAATTGTAGCATATTTGTTCATTTACTGGAATAAATTTAGTTTACAGTTTGTGCGATGTTAGGCTGGTGGTTGTAACCTTTAGGGTTTACTTTAGGAGAAATGTAGATATATTAGGAAGTACAATGAGAGAAGGTATAACAAATACACTTTTAATGAATTAAGATACAATTAAAAGAGACAATCTTTACTTATAGAACTATAGTCAGGGCGTGGTTCGCTAAAGACTTGCTTCGTGGTCCTTGTATAATCAGGACACTTAGCTGGGAGTGTGAAGCCGGGCCGCAAGGAGACTCCACTGACGCCGTCCGTCCTTATATAGTGTCGCACCACCGGTCGCGAGAGGTGGCTAGTGACGTGCGCCCGCGTTCGCCGGGCGTCTAGGCGATTATCGTCACATGGTTTAAGTTTCTGTTCATTACGGTAGCTATTTATTATTATCGTTGTATTTTAGTCGCACTCTTAATAAAACAGCGACTTAACTCGAAATTTGAAAGTAAGGCAATTTGAACTCTAATTGTATATGTATGTTAAATTCTAATATTATATTTGTATTAAATCTTTGCAATAGAGTTCAAATTTGTTTAATCCAAAATACTAAGATAAGTCTCTGTTTTATTAAGGGTGCGTAGTGTTAAATGCGAAACGTTAATGTGTGCTGAATTCGATGTTCCAGCAAAAACTTTGCGATAACGCTTTATATGGAATTGTAATGCATGTACTTGACTACTAGTGAGCATTCAGACTTATTTATAACGGACATAAGTATGTCCGGAGTATGCATGTCTGGAAGTCCAGACTTGCTACTAAGTATTCTTCTAATAGAAAAGTTGGCTGCACGGATGACGCAGCGGCAAAGCGGTTGCCTCGGTGCTGCCGCCGCGCTTATAGTTGTGGGTTCGACATTATCATCAGTCATCTGACACCGACTCCATTAATAACAATAATTTAATTATTCACAAGAATACGCAATTATTTTTTAACTTTTTGGTGCATTTTTTGTTTAAGAATATTCATTTCTAAAGACGGTTTTCTATTTTGTCAATTTTTTTGTTTATTTTAACATACACACATAGTGCATACATGAGCAGAAGTGTACCACATTTAGTTAGATATGTTTTTATATAGCCATGTTATAGGAGGCTTGTATGCTGGGCTGTTTTTTTCCTAGGTGTCTTAGAGGGTGCTGCTTTTGATTTAATTAAATTTTAAATTTGATAAATTTGATCTGCAGAGCCTGTGGTAAACATGACGAGTCCATATCACACCTACTGTGTGAATGTGACGCGTTGGCTGGACTAAGGATGGGTCTGATGGGATTGGCATATCCGAACCCTGAAGACTTCAGGCTTGTCTCTCTGAAGTGCACGCTGCGATTGATGCAGTACATTCATAGGGAGATAGCTCAGGGATAGATCTCGGAGCCGACACAAAAGATCCCACTGGGTCGAAGTGTCGCCGGTCTATACTGATTGGCATCCGAAATAAGATAAGATAAGATAGCGGGTACTGCTACGAAAAATTTCTTGACAAAACCACACAATATTTCTTTGCTCGACTTGGTAATCCTGTGTTAATCTTGGTCATGGTGTATTCTTCTTCTCTCTTAGCCTTTATTATTCCCAAGTCACTTGGGGTCGGCTTCTCTGGTCTAACCGGATTTGACTGGATATCAGTTTTTACACGGAGCGGCTGCCACCTGACCCCCGCAACCCGAAGGCTAACGATACCCTAAGGCTAGACCAGTGTCAGGATATTAGAGGGTACTGACTTTTCCAATAACGACTGCCATAGATGTTCATGGCAGCCGGGACCGACGGCTTAACGTGCTCTCCGAGGCACAGAGCAGGCGATAATTGTCAATCAATACGCACATAATTTCGAAAAGTCATATAACTGCCGAAAGTCAGAGGTGCACGACGTGGGTTCGAACCCGAGACCCTCTGCATTGCAGTCTGTTGGTCTTCCCACTGAGCTATCGCTGCTTGGTCATGGTGTATCTATGTATCAAATTTCATCTAAATCTGTTCAACGATTTATGCTTGATTGTGTAACAAACATCTTTACAACTATAATATTACTAGCTTTCGCCTTGGCTTTACTCAGAAACAGTATTTTGTCTGGATTAAAGGTACCCTACGTAACAAACATTGGCATTTATAATACTTATGTATATAAAGATAGTATTAGGATATGCTACAACCAGAAAGGGTTAGTTCCTTCATTGTAAGATCATTAAGGTTCTTGATATCATACTAATATACAAAAGGTTATATTTTGATTGACTGAATATATGTATATCGAATCCATAAGTGTTATGTATAACGCTTCATATTTTTATGTAATTGGTACATGTACTTATATGCATAGCTACAGCGGGCTAATTCTTGTAATAAAAACCTTTCATATTAAAGTTGTGATCTAGTCTAATAAACGTCAAATATATTTAATTTTGTAACTGTTTGGTTTACTTACCATTCATAACTTTGTTTTCAAGAGAAGAAATCTATTTCAATCCAAGCGGTTCAAATACGGCACAAATATCTTTGGTTGGTAACACAAATGCTAATTAACATTATTTTGCGACTTCAATTAAAGGTTTTGAGTTCACGAAGTTGAATGCTAATTATTTTCTGACCTAAATTAATTAATATATCGAGTTCAGAGCATGAATCAACGTAGTCTCTTTTACTAATTTTAACGTAATCTTTCTTCATTTACGACCTATTAACTGCAGAATTTTAATAAGCGAAACGAGTAATAAATAGTCATACGAGGCACGTCTGCCGCCGCTCAGCGTGTAAAATCAACTCATTCATACGTCATATAACGTTAATTACAGGGTTTTGCGGTTTGACAATTTATAGACGACAGATTTTGTTACTGTTATTATGATATTCGGTGTTCTTATATAGCACTGATTCTTAGTATAAAGCCTTATTTATGTAATACAGGCTGAGGTTGCGCTTTTATATACATTCCATCCTAAAGGCGATTCTAAATGGGCTTTATTTTTCTGTTGTTTTAGGTGTGGCTGTGATATGCTAATAATAATATCAGCCCTGTATTTTAATAATAGTATCATTGCTGGGCATGGGCCTCTTTGCAGTGTGATCTAGTGTAGATTGACAGATTTACATATCTTTAGAACATTATGAAGAACTCTTTGACTTAGAAGTTACCGCGCGATGTTTTTGACTTCAAAAAGTCTGTCACAGTCGTTCTTATATTTTGCCAAGTCAAACCAATCGGGTACACTCATCCACAATTCTATGGGTCGCCTAATATTCCGTTGGAAAGACAAAATAGCTAACGACTAGGATACACTTGATTTAATAGGTTTAACTATGTGTGGCATTCAGAGATTTGATAAGCTAATAATAACTTCACTGAAATTAAACTGCTATATACGGATTTTATCGCGTTGTTTATTTGACACTTTATTACAAAATTTTGAAAATTGTTACCCTACTACTACTATTAAACTTTACTAATTTTTAAGCTAATTAAATTATTATTAAACTATTTAGATTTAATTTATTTTTACACTTTCCCCGACGTTTCGGTTGCTTTTCAGCAGCCATGGTCACGGGGAGACTAAGATGGCAGTTGTCTCAATGTTCCAGTGTAGTTATTTCAAAGTACCCGAACATAATTTAATCATTGGTGTTTCTATTTACGCAGAATGAGCTCAAAGTATAACTTCACTATTAAACAATTTACCACTTAATATTCAAAGCAATAAAACAAGGTACATTCTTAGAATACTTTATTAGTTTATAACATACTTATTTGTATGAGCTTTTCTATGAATCTCTTCATACTAACCACCTGATTACAAATTATTTATTGTAGAAAAATGAGACTCATGAAGTAACTTTTCGCAAAAAAATATTTAGTTTATTAATTTATTTTATAAAAGGTTTCGTTTTGTATTCTTTACGTAAATGGTGATTTCTGGGTACAATTTTGTTATTGTTTCTATTGGTAAACAAGCCACAGAGTCTGATGGTATTTTGTTTTTCTGATAAGAAACCTCAACAGCAGCCCGGAGTTAGGAATTTGGCGGTGTTTTAGAGGCGTGCGTCGGGAAGCACGTACACCCGTTGGTCCTGCGCCTGATCTCTCCCCGGTCGTGTCGGGTGGCTGTAACATCGGATCATGAGATTGTTGTGTTTACGCACACACTTGTGCACTAAAATACCTCCTGCGCAGATGACCAGTCGCCGCGCCGTTAAGATTTGCCTACATGATCAAAATTCGGTCTGGAGGACATTATTGCGTAATGGGAAGACGCCTTGAAGCCTTAAAAGTATTTGTCCTCTCGTGAAACAATATTGAATTAATAATTTTATCAGCACCCCATTATTAAGGAGGCTGTCACCCATATTACGAAAGGGTGACTTTGTCGCTGCCAACCAAAGTTTTAATTTAATTATTTTAATGTGTAATTAATGTTGTATTACATCATCACATATTTTAAGTAAAAGAGGAAGATGTCAAGGCTTGTGTAATGTGATAGAGAAGTGTGATTATAGAATATGGTTATGTCTATTCGTGGATCTTGATTTTATAAAGACCATAACTGGATGGTTAACGTTAACATGGCAGTCGCAGTCGTTTACCCGCGGTTACACCCGCTTAATTCTGAAATGTGCAGCGTGATGATAGATAGCCTTCTTCAATAAATAGGCTATAAAAAGAATACATTATTCTTTTCAGATTGATTGTTAGTTCGATTGACTCATTGAAACAAACAAACAATCCCTTCAGCTTAATAATATAGATGACAAGCAGATCGTCATCGTCGGTTTAGTGGGAAATTCTGCTTTGTGGCCCAACAAGACAGTTTTAGAAACTGTATATATTGCCATACACCGTCAAGATAATAAAGTCATTAATTATGTCGCTAATACCCTCCATGTTTTACCTTAACACTAAAATACGAAGAAATAAAAATTAAATCAAAACTGTTACAATGAAACCATTAAACCACGTCTTGAAACTCTATAATCGAATCCCATAAAATCTAAGGGGATTATCGGAGCACCATCTAGTCATAACTGCTATGGGACAACTCTCACCATGATAGGCCTGTCGGCAGTAGTTTATGAGGAAATTATAACATAAAACGGTATGTTTTAGGGTGGTTTGATACTATTGGAACTCGAATTAAACTCGATAGGAAAATAAAATTATTTTAGTAAATGAAATATATTTAACGTCTTGGTGGCGCCGCAATAGTTTGAGCGATTGCTGTGCATAAGGTTCTATGTTCAATTCACGTGATAGAATTATTGGGTTTTTTATCAAGAAACGTGCAGATTTAGGCGCGAAAATAGTCTCATGTATTTAAATATGTGTGTATGTACAATCCTTCTACATTCGCTGTGTTTTAGTTATCTAATTAATATGAATCTACCCAATTAGAAGCTAAAGTATATTTGTGTTCAACAATATTTTATTAAGAACTTCTTCTAGCCAAGAAATTGAACTAAAGTCTTAACAATCGCTTGCGAGAACTTATGCCGCCAGACTAACGAGGCTGTCCAAAAACCCAAAATACACATCACACTAAACACATTGCCAACATACTTAAGAGAAACTTAACGATACTGAACTAAACCCTAACGTCATTAACATAAGGTAACCCTTACAAAGTTGAAGTAAGCTATTCCATCGAAATCGATGATTACAGTAGTAAGACACCCATTATATTGGACATAAATTTATGACCGGGACCCGGTCAGCCCTTATTTATTTAAATTACAATCCGAAACTACCTGTAATCGAGTCCGATTTAAAGGAATCCAAATCGATTTTGAAATATTACAACCGAGTTGCGTCGATGTTATTGTCTCACCTCTAATAAAGTTGTTCAGATTTTGAAAATAAATTGTGGGTGTTTTTTTTTGGTGTGATTACTTGCAATGTGTATAACGATTTTTGTATCGATTTTCGGATTACGAGGGAGTATGTTGTTATTTATTCATATGTTTGGCTAAGGTCATATTTTTAGGTATTATATTTTTTTGTATAATTTATCATAAATCTAGTTCTTTTAGTGTGGACAGTAAACACGCATAGACTCACAGATATCAATCCACAAAGTGCTAGACAGAGATACTTTCGGTGAATGTTCTTTGTGTCTGATGTTTAATTATTTGGCAAGTTCCACAAGAATGGTTTCCATATTAAAATAATAGGTACGATCGATCGAAAGCGTCGATATTATTTCGTATTGTATTATAGCTGCACGGATTTTGAAAATAAATTGTGTGTACATTTTGTGACCATTACTCGTGATATATTATGTGTAACGAAGTTTGTATCAATTTTAAGATTGCGAGGGAGTATGGTGTTATTTATAAATATGTTTGGTTAATACTAAATATATTTGAATTTATAGAACTAGGCTAGATCTTTCCAGTGGATAGTAAACACACAGATTTACAGCCATAAAAGGTCTAGATAGAGATTATACAAATGTATTTCGTGTCCGTTATTTGATTGGTAAAGTCACCTGCGAGACAGGGACTGCTTCGATATTGTAATGTTACCATCGAGTCACGTCTATTCTGTCACATCTATACTTGATAGGTATTATAAAGAGGAAATATTTGATTTTTTGGTTGTTTATAATGATTGAACTCAAAAACTAAACAAACGATTTTAAATATTAACTTAAATAGACGTAACCTTAACCTTTAACCCTCCGTGTGTTATCAAACATCTAAAGCGACAAATCATATAATTACTAAATGGGTGGGTTGTAACATATCAATAATCAATTTCGAGCGACAAACAGATAAACAAGCAGACACATTTGATCGCTTACCCGCAGCTGTGGAGGTAACGGTGACCGTATTAATATTCATTATATGGAAAACTACATATGGCGTACAATGCAGTGTTTAGAGAGTTTAGACCATTATTTTACCCACTCAATATATAGAACAAATGATCAAAAACTGGTAGTGAAAGAAGGTTGACATTTAAAATGTTTAATTAAAAGGCCATTTTACTTAATGAATATTTAAATAATATACATCCATTTGTAAATGTGAATGAACTTATTATGTCCGATTTATTACGAAAATTACATGAACATATTATTTATACTTCTTATCATAATATTGTCTTCTGTTTACGCGAATATTATTCATTGAAATTAAACTGCTATATACGGATTTTATCGTGTTGTTTATTTGACACTTTATTACAAAATTTTGAAAATTGTTACACTACTACTACTATTAAACTTTACTAATTTTTAAGCTAATTAAATTATTATTAAAACTATTTAGATTTAATTTATTTTTACACTTTCCCCGACGTTTCGGTTGCTTTTCAGCAGCCATGGTCACGGGGAGACTAAGATGGCAGTTGTCTCAATGTTCCAGTGTAGTTATTTCAAAGTACCCGAACATAATTTAATAATTGGTGTTTCTATTTACGCAGAATGAGCTCAAAGTATCATGAAGTCTAGCTGTGGTTTGCTTCTTCTTGGGTTTGACTATTTTATTACTTCTTATCACTTTTGCTATGTGTAGGAAGTAAAACATAGTAGAATTAACCACTAACGGTTTAATATGATTTTTTGTATATAAATAGTTTATGGCCCATAGTTTACTTTGCATCCCGCAAACGTGAGCGAAGTTGCGGGTTTAAGTTAGTTGTCCATATAAAAAGAGTTATGCATTCTATTATATAGGATTCGGATAAAATCTTTAAAAAATGCTGGTATATTTTTTTATTTGACACTAAAATTGTACACTGAAACAAAACTACTTTATAACGGCTTTTATCACGATTTATTTGAAATAACACTACTTTTAGATAATTTAAAATCATCAAATTATAATGTGTGAATGTAAGGTTACATAATATAATACATAGTTCAACCCCTGAAACACCACGATATAATATAATAATAATTATTATTTATTTTTAAACGCAGTCTGTATACATGTTACAACTTAGGTCTAAAATTCGGTACATATTATTACAGATAAGTTGTATAACAGTTGTCTTCTAAACTAGGTAAACCTGTACCTTGGGAGACAATATTTTATAAATGTGCAGATCTATGTACAACCCGTGTTTTCCAATGTTATAAGCGGCACAGAGGTTTTACATTTTTTAAGTTAGCTTACAATATTTATCACATTACGTCTAACATTGAACAATAATATGACTATGTACTAATCAGGAGAAATATAAATTTCAAAATATTAAAATTGTGTTTGTTTGGACGATGGACCCACAATTATGATTACACGCTCATGTTTGCCTCACATGACTTGGTTCCGGCTTCAATTCGCAGGTCAGTCATGCTTTATATGCCTATAGTATAGATAGAGCTAAAAATACGCCATATTTCACCAAATTAAGACCCATGTAAAATGGGAGAGATGATTTCAGCCTTTAAGTCAACTTACTTTTTTTTCCTTTTAATTTTAATTAAATTAAGAATGTCCTCGTTTTATCTAAATCATGGTGCCCCTACCTACTGTGACAGATTAAATCGGACAAACAGTCCGAAATGAGGTTTATTTGTGTGGATACCCTATGTATGTGTACCTACGTGAACAGCAATTTGATTGTTATTTTATATTGGTTGGTTAAGTTCAACAACTGGCTGTCTGTGTTGTTATTGATATCAAAGACTGATGCTGCTATATCGCAAAAGGGATAAGCAGAGGTGTATTATACTTTCTATTTGTTGGATTATTAGCCGACCCGCGAAACTTCGTGTGCGTCACACAATAGAACTTTTCCCGTTTTTGCAAAATTTTAATTGATGTGCCGCTCCTATTGGTCGTAGCGTGATGTTACTTAACTTATAGGCTTTCTCGATAAATGCCTATTTATCTAACACATAAAGACATTTTTAATTCGAACCAGTAGTTCCAGAGATTGGCGCGTTCAACCAACCAACCAAACAAACAAACAAACTCTTTAGCTTTATAATATTAAGTATAGATTTTTAAGTCTTAGTTTATAACCAACGAGAGTATAGCCATCTCTTACGCATATTATAAGAAAACGTGCTGCTTAAAATATGCTTCATGTATAGGGTACCGAAACCGGCACCTCTTAATCTGTTGCAAATTTCAGGCGTTGGACCAATGAGTCAGCCATTAAACTTCATCGTTCGCACATACGTAATCTGGCGACTCTATCGCTGAAAGGAAAGACAGAGGTGTATTACGCACACTTTAGTCAACTATGATTTTAGATCAAATCACACAAGTAATAGAGAGAACATTTCTTAACTCCAAGTTATTAGAATTTCTTTAAAAAAATCCTTTTACCACATTTGCCTGAACTGGGAATCGCACCCGAGACCTCAAGCACAGTAGTCGCATTTAACCGCTGCGCCACCGAGACCTCATTAATATATATTTAACCTATTTGCACACGCATTTAATCTTCATTATATCCTTAAACATTTCCTAGTTGTCATACCGTGTTAACATCCCATAGAGAAAATTACTTATACTAAAAACCTTCCCTAATTCTGTTCAGGTCGCAACACCCATACGTGTAATAAATCCCGCGGCCGGTCAATTCGGACAATAACCGGGAAATTACCGAAATACCTTCTGTTTGGTGTGTCATACGATTGTGTACAGTCGCGAACGAAAGTGGTCGAATTTAATGTGTTAGATGGTGTAGCGGTATACTATGCGACTGCTCCGCATGAGGTGTCAGGTTCGGGTAAATTGTTTGTGGGTTTTGTCGTCTATGTAAAAACACGAACAATAATCGAGGAATCCTGCGTTTGGCTTCGTGATTGGTTAATGTTAGGTAATTAGGTGGTCGAATTTTATGTATCAGGTCGTGCAGAGGCAGAGCGATTGCTTCGCATAAGGTATTAGCTTCAAACCCTGGGTCAGTTGAATTGTTATTGGGGTTTCCTTTCATCTATGAAATAACACGATACTGATCGCAAAGTACTTGGTTTGATTTCTTAATTGAGATGAGATCACATAAACTGTTCATACAAGGCGCAAGCCACACAGATATGGCGTCTTTGCATCTATCATAGAGATAAGTAGAACTTAATTATAAATCAGGAAAAAGTCACGTTATGCGTTGTCTTTTTCCTTGTTTATAATTGACATTCTACCTTAGCATTTTAAATATTTTTTGAATATACTACATATTTAATAGCTGTTTACGCTTGCTTTAACAGTGAAGAAAAATATATGGTATTTTCACAATGTTTTTATCCTACTCAATAGTTTCCAAGTTGTGTGAAGACCAGACCACAATAGAAGAGCTTGTTGACCATTTTTTTAATTGGAGTAATGTTCCGGGAATCTTGGATGTCTCGACTCTAACTGAAACTTCCAAGATGTGCCAACTCGCTGCCTTAAAAAGTGGATAGAAAGCTGGAGCTGACACTTTTCGGCGATAGCTTGGCACTCCATAGCCTAACCTATTATACATAACGATTATTAATGAAAAAGAAGTTTAGAATGCTTTTAAAATTATAAAAAATGTGTATATGTAATAAAAATTACACTTTCCATTTGAGCGATTTATATAGGCTGATTGGTAAAAGACTGGACATATTGAAGGAGGGTCATTCAGTATTCAAATATGGAAAAGAATATCTAAAAAAATTGGTACTTTAAATTTGACCTAGTTATCCAATAAAAACTTAATGTGCGGACACTCTTGCGCATATACCAAAGCTAAACAAAATCTCCGCCCCGCACCCTGCTACTGCACCACGCACTCTCCCGTATTTGCACCCCTGCCCGTCCTTTTCTTATCAAAGGTCATTAGCCTTGGTAGCGCGCTCGACAGCTGTATGCGACGCGCGCAGTGTCCACAATGTATGGATATTTCATACAAATTTTCATAAAGGTTTTCCTTGCAGGTTACACAGATTGTTTTTTTTTTATTAACCAGTCACTCTGTATAAATAATTCAAAGCGTCAGACTAGCAATAAATAATATTCAATATAAATTTATCTGTTAAAATTCAGCTATCCAACGAAATATGAAATTCATAATACATATATTAAATAAATCACCGGCGCCTTTATGTTGCTATTTATAACACGATTTTTCGATAAAAAGTTTCATTTTATATTTAAATGTCATATTTTGTCAACTGGAAAGACTTTCATAATAATGGACGACAACATGCTTATAAGGATTATATTTATATTCCCCAACAATATTTACAACTGTTTTGCTTAAGACTGTGCCGAGCGTAAAACAGATAATGACAGAGCTCGTACGGCGCATATTCAAATCGGCGCGCGGCCGCCATAATAAAATTGTATGGAGGATTTGAAGTGCTTTTTTGATAAATATGTATCTCTATTGTCAACCAATAATTTAAATATTTGGGATGGACAAATTGTAATATAACTATTTATGTTTCGTTCAAGCTGTAAAATAGGATAGATTTCTGCTGTTATAATCTAAAAATCACATGTGAGCTTACGTTTTTGCATTTTTCGTGCAAATTTACGTAATTTTGTAGGCGAAAATATTAATTATTTTAAGTTTTTTACACGGAGTAATTGTAAACACATTAATTGTTATGGTAAATGTATATTTTATATTTGTATTAAACAAAAAGTGTTGATTTCATTTACTTAACTGTGACCACCTGTTTTGGTACATTTCGCTCGGCGCAGTTTTAAGTGGGTTTGATGCCAATATACATATCACGCCTATATTCCTTGAAAGCTGTAACTTTCTGGGCGTTACAACCACTTTCCACCAACTCTGGATTTAAGTCTCGGTCCGCTTGTTCGGTAAAATATAAATCTCATGTAATATCGTGCTCTTCTCAAACGGCATAATATTATTGTATCCCGCTATGTAACTGAGCGACAAAGACCCAAAAAGCTAAACAAAAAATCTCTATACCTTTAATGAACTCTTTATAAAATGACAATTCTAAGGTATATAGGACTTGCTTTTATTCGCAGCTGCGCTTAATATAGCCTTTGTCCTGTTCCTGTTAATAATTTATCTTTCTGCTAAGTTTAGATGTGAAAACGTTAACAAACAGAGGGCATACATAATGCACCAGTATATATCTACTAACATGCGAAAGTAACATAGTTTCTTTCGCATGTTAATATATACTAGGTAACATTAGCTAAGTATCGTAACTCAACTAGCAGTACAACTGGCAGTGCTGCAGTCCCGACGTCATTCGATTGTTACCGCTTGCGCGTGAACGAAAAGTACTAGTACGTATAGCGTTGTCTTTGTCTCACACGATGGGCTCAGCTCTACGACGCGACAATTAGCCGTGATGCCGTAATGAAGTGTCGGGTATGAAACTTACAATATCTTGTTATAATCTTAATTTACTGATTTTTGTAATATAATCTGTTCGTTAGCATAAAACAACAATTTCGTTCTAAAACTAAAATTTTAAAGAAACAGCCTTATTATGAC
This sequence comes from Catocala fraxini, assembly GCA_930367265.1. Lineage (NCBI taxonomy): Eukaryota > Metazoa > Arthropoda > Insecta > Lepidoptera > Erebidae > Catocala > Catocala fraxini. Next base: position 11,871,809 of record OV884049.1, on the reverse strand, counting down.
GTGGATTTTTAAAGTTTAACATAATTATAACAAAATTATTTACGTGTTTTTTTAAATACATATTTTAAAACAAACTTGCTCGCGAATGTACATGAATTCGGGTGTGGCCATAAAGTGAGCGATGGGCGCCGTAAACCGGCTTTGGTGTACTGCGCTGCGACAATAAAAACGAATGGATTTAACACATCGGCAAAATAATAAAAAGTAATCTGTTATGTTTAAAATGTTTAAAAGTTAGGGGACACTGAGTTATTAACAATGGAAAATGGAAAGTAATATGTTTATTGTTTTCGATTGAGTGTTTTGGGTGAACATCTGTGTTGTTTCTTTTATTTGTGTCGACTCGCCATTTTGGGTAGTGTTTACATCAGTATTATTTCATACGCGTTATTTATTTGTGTTGAGTTGCCATTTTGCGTAGTGTTGCGTTATTATAACTAAAAGTCTGGCTGCAATCGAAGATATTAAAAGTACTACTACTCTTTAGGTTATTTATTTATGTCAAAAACCAAAATCAGCTTGTGTTTAAATTATACCTGTTCTTACATTCTTGTATGTCTTATGTAACATCATTAATTTTACTATTCGCCTCATAATTCAAGGCATAAAATATAACGAAAAATATAATCCTAACTAAAATTATAAATGTGAATGTGAGTTTGTTTGTTACGCTTTCACGCCTTTACTACTCGATCGATCATAATGTATTTACGTACTCTTTGTCAGGGGTATAGAAAAGGACACAGGATTACCTTTCATCGAAAAACGTGCTGTTTTTTGTCATACCACATAAACTACATTTACGCGAGTGAAGCCTCGGGCAAAACCTAGTAATTAATAAAAGTTAGGTGTAATGCTTCATTCTTAATCAAATGAAATGTATGTTGTTTGCCCCGTACGTTGTTTGTCCCTTTTGGGGATCGAAACCCTGCTCCTACGGCGGGTCTTTAGGCTTTTGACACCACGAACGCTACGGACCGCGGTGTGTAGCGCCCAAGTACTGATACTGAATAGGTTCATACACACCACAGTGGTTACAGAGGTGTCAAACGCCCATGGTATTTTTTGGAATAGGTTGATACGGACCACAGAATGAAACGACGATTTAGGTTCATATTAAAATTTTGATGCTTATTATTTGTTCGTACAGTTGAGTAGAAAAGTGGTTAGTGAATAAAAACGAATTAATGTGTAAAAATATAGTATAATTTAAAAATCAACAATCACAGTATACAAAAATAATAAAATGACAGATAGAGTAATATAAGAATGGCCTTTTACTACATAAAGATAGACAAGTCCTAAATCACAGTTTGATCAACATTACTCATTCTACTTAAAACTAACTTTTATTAATCACAGATTTTGTTGTACATTATAACTTTCTTTAGACTAGTAAAAAAATAAAAATAAAATTAAAAAATCACATGCAAAACATTTAAAAAATCAACGAAGGTTAAATAAGACCTAATATAGTTTAATAACGTATTAGATGTAAACTTAAACTAAATTCTCAATTTTTCTAAGCAATGTCCTACAGTTATTTCTCCAGCCAATAACTCTTGTATGGCATTACAAAAAAAAATTATAAAATTTCATATGTAGCCCTTGTTTTGTCGGGAAGCAATGCGTATAGCACGGGAACCACATTGACATATTGTTCATTGCTGCCGACATCTGCATGAATAGTGTATACTTGACAATAACACTTCGGGCAAAATTTGAATGTGCCATCAATAAGAAATCTTGTCGATTCTTTCAAATATTTAATCATTTCTTGTTTTGCAAAAATAAAAATTAGCTTCTTTTCGTCTTTATATTCGGCAAACAATAAATTTTCATACTTTTTTGGTATTTCAACTTCACAAGCTTTATGAAAATTAAGTTTTTTAGCACCTTGCGAATCGTTCCTAGCTTTGTAAAGTTTTTTCTTTATGTTATCAAATTGAGGTAAAGGTGTCAATAAATCGATTCCCTTACTGATAAGGTTCTGTACAGCATCCCCAAAAATTTGTGTTACTGGCTTATTGATGTCCTTTCGCAGTGTTTCAGTACATAAAAGCATCTGTTGGTCTATTTCTGCCTCTGCTTCGTCTCTGGGTTGATGATTATGCGCAGTCTCATGCAATATTGTAAATGGATTAGATCTGACTTTGAGTGTGGCATTACATTTATTGTTTTTTTTTGTACATCTCCATAAATCAGAACCGTCTTTGTTCGTTCTCTTCAACATAATTTGGGCCCCTCTTCTCGTTTTTCTAAAGTCGACAGTACTTGGTTGCCCATATGAGGTGGACGGGTAATCGGACATTTTTACTGTAGTTAATAACAGCGACCTAAAAATATCATGTCTTTATAAATGACCATACCCTAGTGAATAAGGTTGAGTAGAACCTAAAATGTATTAAAATGCTTTTACTCAATATTTGGTAGCTTGCTTTTGACATGTTGTACTACTATTTACTAAGCTAGCTTATTGTGTACTATAACTGTAAGCTCCCCAAAAAAATAAAATAAACAGAAATGCGTAAAGCAATGATAATAGTAGTTATTACAATAACGACACTAAAAATATTAAAGGAATGCCAATCAGCCTAGTCAAGATAGTATAATGGGAAATTTCTACGGTTTTTGTTCACTTAACTTATAATATTTAATGTTTGTAATAATGTGCGCACCAAACTAAATAAAAAAATAAATGTTTAATATATATATTTGTACTTACCATACAAATTTCACAACACACCACAACAATTTATCCCGTCACGTTATCACTCTTAAAGTAGTTACGGCACTGTAACCCTTACTACCAGTCACTATCAGTGCAAGCTAATTGTCTATAGAAGCATCTACCAATCGAGCACGAGCCCGTGCGCCAGGGTGGTTCTATTGTTTAAGTGGCCGGTAAGTCTACTTTTTAACAAAGGGTTAATCTTACCTGAGATTCTTGGAAGGTATATGTACGCGCATACTGGCAGCTTTTTGCATTATTTAACATATTTTTGACTAGTCTATGTATTTACTTTGCAAAAAAAAATAATTTGACAGTGGTATAACATGATAAGTATTCGTAATTGATTTACTTTTAACAAATGTAATTTTTATTTTGTTGCTGGTTGTACTATAAGAAAATTGTACCTACTTTATTGTGCGGTTCCAATCGACTAATTGCTAAAAGTCCTTGGGTGTTACACACCGCGGTGTAAAACGACCACTTCAAAAACAGCTCTTGGGCAGTTGACACCGCGGTCCGTAACGCTTGCGGTGTGTAACGCCCAACGACCCCCTACGGCGACCCGACCATCTAAACTACTAACTCATGCCAATCATGCGTGCTGTCTCTATCAATAGCACTATCTGACTCAGTAATGGAATCCGGAACCGTCCGCAAACCAGCGCAATTTCACCACTGAACGACTAAGTTACTTCACTAATTAAATGTGCCGAGAGTTCGGAAAACGAATTACCGAGTTTTATATTAAGATAGGGGAGAGTTACGGGTTCGAAGGGGTCACATACTAATTAAATAGATTTTCTCTTTGATAGTTAATTGGGCGAATTAAATGTTTCACAGTGATTTCCGTCATAGCCCTTTGTTTATTACTTGGACCTATCTACCAGCATTGCCTAGAGTACCGGCAATGCTAGTAGATAATTTGTAAAACGGAAGAAGTATTACTACTGCTAGAAAATTGCCACGATAGCGCAATACATGTGGTCGAGAATATGGCTGCTGAGCGATACACAGACTGCACGGATGGCGTAGTGGTTAAAGTGGTCGCCTCACCACGCCGAGTGTTGTGGGTTCGATTCCTAGACGGGACAAAAGTTTGTGTGATTTACAAATGGTTGTTTCGAGCCTGTGTGTTCTTTGTGTCCGTTCTTTGAATGTTTGTAAAGTCTCCCGCGACACAGGAAATATGCCTAGCGCGGCAGTTGTTTTAAAAAGACCTTATAGCACTTTGACAGATTTGATACAACATTTTCTATAACTGAGCAGAGATGGGAACAGTGCCCGTGTAGATCGTGTAGAATCCGCTCTTAGAAACTGTTTTTTTTTAATGAAATCCTGTAGAGTCCTGAGCTCGTTTTAGTGTTATAAATATCACAAACGAAATTCTCCAAAATAAAATAAACGACAAATGTGAAAATAAATTGCATATCACTTCACATTTTGAACTTTATTAGACTGGATCGGAAGTATATTTTTAATTGTTTTTAGATAGAATTGGCCCTCAAAGGTGACAAGTTCTAGCTTTAATCAATGTTTTCTTGATTGAAACTTATTCCTTGTACAACGTTAAGTTTAGTTGGTAGACTTAAAGAGATTCTTAGTATAATTGTACAACAGAACATTTTTGCGATGCATGTCTGGTACTATCTTATGTTACTTTAATATATTACGGCTAGTCCTGAACAAATAACAAATTAGTGTTAAACACCAATCGTTTTTAAGCCTATGTATTAAAAATATTTCTTTAAAACTCTCATATGTCGTAAAACTGTCGCAAACTACGTCCAAGCTGCGAGTTGTTATGATCAAAGTTAAATTTTAATCAAATTATATTATAATATGAAGTTTATAAAACATTTATTTGCATTAAAATAATGTATTATTATATTTTATATTATAACATTATTTTAATGCAAATAAATGTTTTTATTTCATTCAGTATTGGGCAGGTAAATTCTCTTAGCTAATTTGTTCAATCAAAAACATCGGTTCAAACACTCGTAACTCCGAAGTATTATAGCCTGATATGTCCACTATATTAGTCGTTCAAAGCAACACAAGTGCATTGGCTCGGTGCTGCGAGTTGTTATAATTAAAGAGAAATGTCGCGATCAATCATCGCATATTGGCTGATCACATCAACGCCGACAAGTAGCGTAAACAGATAAAAACAAAATGAAAAGTTGACTTAATTTTATGTATTATATTTGTTCTTCGTTTGTCTCGTGGTATTAATCTTTGCTTATTCTCATGGCCGATTGAAGTTTTAGGTTAATTTACCGGGTTATTTTTAAGTTATAGCTCATCTACATATATTACGTGAGACGCAAACGTATCTGTTGAACAAATAATTATAAATAAATTTACTAGTTTTGTAACTGGTACCATACGTGTTACAAAAATAAATTACCCATGACCTTGAAGATGGGAATATTCTTCTAAACTGCACTAAGCCAGCTTGGTACCTTAGTGCACGCTGGCAGACCTATACTAAGATGCTACACTGAGAGCAGGCTCGCTCACAATAGTAAAGCTATAGGGCTCTGCTTTGCAATTAGTAGCAATAGAGCGAGATATAAGACAATAGTAGAGCATATTTATGGCTTCTTATTTGAATATAGATTAAAAGAGCTACTTAACACGCGTAAAACAAAATAAAGAAGTAGCTTTAATAATTTCCTATCAACTCTGATAAAAATACAAATAATAGGCATATTAGCCTCTGTAAACCGTACTCTCAATTGGATCACAACGACTACACCCAACAGTATAGTTAGCAGAACAATTGGACGCTTTGCCGTCTGGCATTCAATAGTTAGGATAGGTATGGCAAATAATTGGCACCTATGCCACTCACTGGCATACGGGTAATAGCTGAACTTATCGTGAACTGTATGCGGCTGTAAAGTGCAGGAAATTGGACGAAATTTACGTATGGAAAGCAGGTGCAGCTAGTTCGCCTGAAATAACTATTGAATAATCCTCTAAGGAGTCTGCGAGGGTACATTGTTGGAATATTCACGGTAGTAGTGTTCAAGGGACCTTAACGATAAGCTGGGTAAGGGATTTTAGAAGCGGTCGTTTTTCGATGGGTGATAATTTTGTTGTGTTTATATTGAGCGACTGTAATTTTTTTCTAAGTTTGTTTTACATGACATAGTATTGTATAAACTGAAAATAATAATTGCTTGGCACTGATTATTCACCATTTAACATTCTGTGGACGCCATCCATTGAGGGGACTGTAAGTGATTTCATGTACAAATTGACAGATTGTTGTCTGCGAGTCTTTTTATATTATGATCATTTACCTACTAAAACGTTTGCATTTCATTTCAAAACTGAAGTCACAATACTTTGGTATTGTGACTTCAGTTTTATATGACTGCAGTCGCTGCATCGGACATAAATCTTTGTTTTTAGTTATTCTTATAACATTGGCAGAGGCCTTTGTTCAACAATGAACTACGAAAGTCTGTTACATTCATCGAAAACAAAGTTAACAAAATATGGCCGTATAACCTCTGCCTACCCATTTAGCTACATAATAAACCTATGTGTATCTTAAAACTAGCAAAATTACCAAACCAACTGTTCAAAATTAAAGAACAAATACTATTAATCTACCAACTCAGCTGTATATTACCATAAAAACTAATTAAACAATTCTTCTTCTCTCTTAGCCTTTATTATTCCCAAATCACTTGGGGTTGGCTTCTCTGGTCTAACCGGATTTGACTGGATATCAGTTTTTACACGGAGCGACTGCCACCTGACCTCCGCAACCCGAAGGCTAACGATACCCTAAGGCTAGACCAGTGTCAGGATATTGGAGGGTATTGACTTTCCCAATAACGACTGCCATAGATGTTCATGGCAGCCAGGACCGACGGCTTAATGTGCTCTCCGAGGCACGGAGCAGGCGATAATTGTCAATCAATACGCACATAATTTCGAAAAGTCATATAACTTCCGAAAGTCAGAGGTGCGCGACGTGGGTTCGAACCCGAGACCCTCTGCATTGCAGTCTGTTGGTCTCCCCACTGAGCTATCGCTGCTATCAACTATATATATAAACTAATTAAACAATTAAGATGACTAATATGTTTCGTTACTCGGAGATACTTTAATTGCTTCCGAAATTTATTTCTAATAACTTGTTGGTTCTTTGCCAGTTCCCTTTATTTACGACTACCCCCAAGGTTCTCCGCCTCTTAGCAATAGCGTGATAATATTTTAAAGGATAATCTTGTAATATAAAAGTATATAAATTTTCGGATACAAAGGCGGTTTTGTATTGTAAGTAAGCATTAGGGTGTTGTTTATGGTTTAATAAAATTACATTTTGTATTATGGCTGTTGGATATGTATTGTCTAATTTTAACCACAGAAACGGTGGTGGCTCAGCGGTTTGGTTATCGGGATTGCGATTGCATGGGATCCGGTGCAATACTTATACTTGTAATGTTAATTAATTTGTTTAGTAAATCGTTGATTATTTTCTTTAACAACATAACTATAGAATTATTTATTGTTGTATTGCACGTTAAGTAAACTATTTGATATCACTGATAGTGCAGTGGATTATGTAGTCGCCACTTGACCACCAGTGCGTCAATTGTTGTAAGTTATGCGTGTGCGGATACCCGCACGCGGCTAGAATGTGTGTGCTTCATAAATATTTGCTCTTGTTTAAATATTTGTAACTTTTCGTCAGAAGCATAATTATACCAATAACGGGAAATAAATTATGATGTTCCAGGTACAATATAAACAAGAAAACATAAGTAGACATGTTACAATATAAAAAAATGACTTAGGTAGACACAGTGCAGCGATAGCCTAGAGAAAGACCGTTGGACTGCCATGCAAAGGTCTCGGCTTTGATCCCAAGGCACATGCCTCTGACTTCTCGAAGTTATGTGCGTATTAATTAGTGAATGATTACTTGCTTTAACGGTGAAGGAAAACATGTGAGGAGACTTGCGTGTATAAGAGTTTTCCACAATGTTCTTGAAGAAATGAGAAGTCTGCCTAACACGCTCCAGGTGCAGGGCCAGAGTGGGGCGCTATGGTCTAACCCTTTTCACACTGAAAAGACGCCCATGCCCAGCAGTGAGCCAGTTTACATACAGGGCTGATGTTGTTATTTATATATATGTATAAAACTCTTCCGTTACTGAGTGACTGACAGACAACGCACAGCCGAAACTACTGAACGCAAGAAGCTGAAATTTGGCATGTATGTTCCTTGGAGAGTGTAGGGGAGCACTAAGAGAGAATTTTTGGAAATACCACTCCGAAGGGGGTGAAAGGCGTGAAACCCGATATTCACACGGGAACGGGACTTACGCGGGTGAAACCGCGGGAAAACTACTAGTATTATATAATAAGCTTAAGAATACTCAAAATAAACAATTCTAACAAAATCGCGAAGCACTACTCTCTTAAAATTGAATAATTACAGAGTAATGTACGAGAGTACGTATTAACACTACCATAATTAAATAAATTTCTACGAATTCATTATATTCGTAGGCACTCGCCCAAGCAATGTAATTCCAGTAACCAAGCATTCAATTTGAGCTTGCACCCCTTTTCCACGAGGCCACACTAGCTAATTTCATTAGAAGCAAATGCAATAGAAATACACTAATTGAACTTTGATAATTACAGAAGCTTCCCAAATGCAAGACAGTCGTGACTCGCAGCGCTACTTCAAATTTCCCCCTTACATCATTATCTTAAATGAGATTATTTAATGGTATTGAACTTACTAATCACGTATATCATAAAATTGTAACTAGTCGATGTCTGTACATAAAAGATAATTAAGAAAAATACATTTTTGGTGTCCTTGTAAGGGCTATAGAAGCCAAAACACTTGTTTTTGCAATACAGTATTCGAAAAGTAGTCTATGGATTGGATTTAAAAATTGTACACATCCTGTTTATATATAAGAGTGTTTTATATACTTTTTATCTCGAAATTCGGCAATATAATATATTAATTTACATTCCTTATATTTAATATCAAAATAAGCCACTGCAAACCGTGGCAGGATGTAGCTGGTATTATTATAGATGAACCTCATCACGCTGAGATAAGAACGGGCCCAGTAGTGGGACAGTTTATGTATAGAGCTGATATTATTATATTGTCGATGTTAGAGGATATGAAGTTATGTTGATGGTTGGAACAGATTTAGTTATCCAAATCTGTTCAACGTTTTACACGTAGTTGACTGATTTACTATATGCCACATAGATTGACCATCTCCTGCATTACCAAATGATTCAACCTTTTATCCCAGTCCGCGGGATTCACTGAGGCCACGGGCATGCTAGTTCAAACATAAAACGTGCAATTCAATACATCAAACAAATACTACATGATATATTAAAAATGCCGTTTCACTGGCTTTCAGCACATGCCTGGCAAATGATTACAGCATACAATGTCGGGATTACGACAACATTTCCAACTGCCTGAACATAACATTCAGTCAAATTCAACTTTAAAGTTTTATGTATAAGGTTTAAATTGGAATGGTTGGCTAGAGATAGACTTTTGTAACAAAAAATTGAATACAAACACTTTCGGATTGCAGAGTAAATTGAAAAATGAAGTGATGGAGAGTCATCAATCAATACGCGAATATTTTTGTAAAAGTTTATTTTTCTGTGGAAGACTATAACTTAGTGCTTTGTGAATTTTATGGTCGTACCAGTAAAGGGAAGAATTCTTTGTTCCTTTGCACTGGCGACGATGTAATAGGTGGATTTTATTCTAGATTTTTTTTGTTCTCCAAGATGTGTGAAGTCTAGCAACCCACACTGGTCCAGTGTGGTGGGGTTAGTCCATTCGCCACCCCTAGCATTGCCCTCTCCGGTGGCGAATGGGACATTTTCCAAAAAAAATATCCCAGAACTACCGGGGGTGACAACTGGGATGAGTTTAATCCCAGTCGCCAATCGCCACCCTCAGCATTCCTTCCTCTGGTGGCGAAAGGGATATTTTCAATAGAAAGAATCCCATTCGATGAAAAAGTATTTATTATCGGTGACTGTAATGGATCTGCAATTGGGATTGGTGGGTTATTTTCAGAAAAGCCGAATCTTTTATTAAATTCTAAATATTTAATAGTTGGCTATTATAGTTTGTATACGTGTTTTTATTTATCATTAATATCTGCCTTTCTCAGATAGAGGCGACACACTATGTATGTATTCATGTTTTGATATATATTTAAATAGTTGATAATATGTACGACCTCAGCCGCTGTTTTATTAGGAAAGCTCGATTTTGAAGTTCGAGCTATCTACAAACCAATTTCATCGGAATCATTTAGAAGTGAAAACGTTGCACACAGATTGAGTTACTCTTATCTATAAATTAATATAGACATTGACTGCTCGATCGATTTCATGCCACCTCCCCATCTTTCAGCCATAACACAATTAATAATTCCATTCAGCTATTCACTGCAATATAACACATTATCCAGTGCGGTTAATTATTACGTCTTAGATATATAACTTTTCCCACGCACCTGACACGTGTTATTAGCCACCTTACCCCAAACATCATCTTCTACTCCACAAAATAAGATATTTCACTGTATAGAAGGTGACGACGATAATATTTTCCCCAACACACTACAAAAACCAATGGGAAAGTAACCGCATCATAACCCGTAACTTACGATATTGCGTAACATGCAACCGATCTTACTTTTCCCCATAACTTACTAGAGTAACAATATATTCCACAAAATTGCAGACATTCCCGTAACTGTCATTATGACGTATGAAGAATGCGGTCAAATGGACAAGATTAGAGTGCCCCCTGTATTTCATTAATATGGATAACAGCCTTAGGGGTTTTATTTGTTTCTGCCACCCCTAGTTTATTTGTAAGGATATAATGTTCTGTCATTAAGTATGGTTTGAGAATTATATAGCGCTATATCAAAGAAATACATTATACCTTTAGGATATACTGCTGGTAGCATATAAAACAACTCTTATGCACCATATATATTTTTTAAACCAAATGTAGTTATGAGACGTTTCAATGCTTCCTTCTGTCAATGTTGCAGTGGATGGAAAATTCACGTGGACGCTTAGGATGAATTAAGTTTTAAGTATTTTTAAGGTTTCACTATATGCTCCACTTATCGAAAGCTTAAGAATTAGCTATTAAATAAACCTAATAATACTTTGGTCAATCCAGAAAACGAACCCGACCTATTATTTTTCAAACAAGGTTTTATAGAGCAAGAATCCGTGACGATTTGACCTTCGTTATTATATAAAACCTGAAAATTTATCTGTGTATATCCCTAATACAGGTTAAAACGATTCCCAACTTTATAGTCGGAAATCGTTTGGATCACGGTTGCTTTGAATGCCACAAACTTATGGATATGCAACCTTAAAAGGCAGCCTTTTAGTACAAGCCTGATAAACCTTAAAATATATAGGTGTAAATTTATACGTAGCTTAATATAATTCAGCTAGTTATTTCGTTAGTAACATGTGTTTGTAACAATAACATTTCATATTTCAATGTGTTCTATAATAAAATATGCCGAATACACCACTCGCTATATAATCTGACAGTTTTGTGAAATATGCGATAAAATTGTTATATTCGTTTTGTGTGAAATTTTCCATTGAAATTGAAGTGATTGTGTGCGCAATCAACTAGATTGTTTCATTTATTTTCATAGCGTACAAAATATTTATTTAACATCAACCATGGCAACTGAAATACCAATTATGAAAAATAAGTTCGTGCTCGTGGTTTCGGACGCGTGTTGCCCATGGCACGCATACCGAGAAAAATAGTATATTCATTTTGTTAAAGCAAAGTATTGTCTATGAGTGTGCCAAGTTTTATCCAAATCCATTCAACGGTTCACGCGTTATTTTTTCGCGTAATGCGTGTCTTTACAAACTTTAACATAATATTCGTAGGATTACTTACTTAATACTAAAAACCTTCAATATCTTGCTGACCTAGATCTAGACATAAAGGCAATATAAAAATAAATGCGATAGTAACTATTGTTAGATTGATTCCCGGATCAGGCAAAATGTAAATATCGCTCTGCTAAAGCTTTTAAAGAAACTAGAGTCATGATGCTATGTTATATTAAAATACATACGAATTCTAAACTATCAAAGTGTAATATTTTATTGTTACCTCAATCTAATAAAATATACATTAAGTTCATTGATATAAATACACATATTCAATAACATACACCATAAACACAATATTAAATTACCGAAAATTTAATTATCACCGATATATTATCGGATCTTTCTGATAAATTAATCCGCCGTGTCAATTTTCATACCGCGTATCATAAATTATCAACGGGGATCACTAATATTAAAGTCCACTGTAATTCGGACACAGGGCCACCCTATTGATGACGTCAGATTAGTGTTGACTGTGACGTAAGCAATATTAATTATTTGATAATAGAATGGTATTCGGATTAAGTCGTTATTTACTATGAAGAGTCCGTATTGAATTATAATGCTTGGTAAATATAATATTGTGTGATTCCGCTTGTTAGGGATTAATTGATGGTTATTGAATGACGATTGAATTATAGCAGGTTATTATACTGTTTATTATATAGGATTATTTGAAATGTGGTAACCCTTATTATATTATTTCTCCTGAATCAGTTTAATGTCAAAGGTTTTGTTTTCATCAGATGATGTTACTAGGTTAGGCATACTATCATATTATGTCTATACTTAACACTATACGTTGGCCTATAGAGTAATTGCTTTCTCATTTGTATTATTTAGTAAACAAATATGGCGTCCTAGTTGCTGGAGACTCCATGTGTATGTAATCTTTTCCTTTTTTGAGGAAAACCGATATAGTCTCAAAATAGAAGCTGAAAGTTTTTCTAATAAAATATTTTTTTACCAAATAAGTAAAAAAATATTATTGATATGAGTTGTAAAATACTGATATTATATTTAATTAGCGATTTAAAAGAGTGGCCGTGAATTTCTAGCAGATTTCTTTTCATAGGCTCAACCCTTTGCCTGAAACTAGCAACTAACCTAAATGTAGCTTCAGTAAATTAGTAAACTCACCTATATATATGTAATAATAATAACCTCGATGGCGTAGTGGTTAGTGTAACCGACTGCCACGCCTGAGGTTGCGGGTTCGATTCCCGCACAAGTCAAACATTTGTGTGCATGAACATGGATTTTTGTCTTGGTCTGGGTGTTTCTATGTATAATATGTATGAATTTACAAAAAAAAAAGTATATATGTATGTTTATTCATTGTCTAGTACCCATAGTCCAAGCTCTGCTTAGTTTCGGCTAGATGGTGTTGTGTGTATGTGGTAGAATATTATTATTATTATTATTATATAGTTACAATACGGCTAAAACTCACCCAATAATAAATCACATTTCTAAACATGATAATAGCACTCGGTGAGTTCGACCGCCTCTCCATATTAAAAAGTTTGTATGTTTATTGCAACACGAGGGTCCAGGTTCAGTGATCCGGAACCTTGTCCAGTCATATCGAAGGTACGATGAGTCGTCCTGACAGGAAACCAATAAGTCTATGATAATTTGTTGTGCAGTTGCGGGGTAGTACAAACAAAATGTCGTCATACGAGGCTAGGATTCTGTTTCATTAAAGAATTTGTTATTATACAAGTTTATGAATCCTAATAATATTATAACCTACTTATTGGCTAATGCCTATATCCGTGAAGGGGTAGACAGAGGTATTACATCCACATTCTACCAGCTGTGGTGTTAGGTCCAGTGAGCCTATTGCTGTCTACCGGGCACAGTACCAGTGAGTCAGTGCCTCTACTGAGTACATATTTTCTGACATAAAATCCCAAAAACATTTTATTTATTTTAGGTACACAAAACTGAACAAAGTACAAGTAGGTTGGAATATAAATACATATTACAGTTATGTTCTAAACTAAGTTCCTAGCTATGTGTACACTACATGATCACAATTGACTTTGTTTCGAACGACGAAATTACGTGATGAACGTTAATTATCCATATAAAGGAAAATACGAAAACAAAATGCGGATAAAACATAAATAAAGAAAAATTTGAATCGTACTAATACTCAGTAATTACGATATTTTCTTTTTTTAGATAACTATTTGTCTATAATTTATAAGATAATAATAGTTAAAGAAAAATGTCCATACCTGAGTCGTATGCGCAACACGCGTCATACCGTATACACGAGGTGCCTATAAACCGTTGCGCCATTCGTGCATTTCGTATATCTCTAAATTCGTGGATTCTCCCACAAAAGTAACAACACTTACTAACTACCTTAATATCGCCCACCACCACCGTCAAACAGCACTACGAGTAAAAAATTAATAAATATGGCTTTAACACATCCTAACTCAGCTCACGTAAGTATCTTTTAAAAATGTTGTCCTTGGCGTGTTTGGGGGTGGAATATCAATCGCCACCCTGTAACCACCCTTGAAAATAATTATTGATATAACAAGGTCCTTTTTCTTGAGGCGATTACGACACGATGTGGAAGTTGGTTTAAGATGAGCTATAGATAGAGAGTCATATCTGCAGATCCCAGAAGATGAAGGCGGACATGTATTACATTTACCTACATTTCGTGAATTACGTTTTTAGTCCCACGCTTCCTATGACGTGGGGGATCTATTTTGCATATTTCCAGACTTCCATCTGATATTGAGAATTTCCTAGCAATATGATGACACTAAGCTAAAGGGGAAGCAGCAATAGCTTAGTGGAAGACAAACAGTCTGCAATGCAGAGGGTCTCGGGTTCAAACCCACGTCGTGCACCTCTGACCTTCGGAAGTTACATGACGTTTCGAAATTATGTGCGTATTGGTTGACAATTATCGCCTGCTCCGTGCCTCGGAAGAGCACGTTAAGCCGTCGGTTCCGGCTGCCATAAACATCTATGGCAGTCGTTATTGGGAGAGTGTCGACACAAAAGATCCCACTGGGTCGAAGTGTCGCCGGTCTGCACTGACTGGCTTCCACATAAGAAAAGATAAGATAACCTATATGGGTATTAAAGTCAGGACTCTCATTATCGGACAAAAACATTTGCACAAAATAACAAAAAATGTAATATCGTCGTCAAATTTACATATCATGGATGTAAATTTTAACAGGGGCATAGACAATCCATGATGAAGGACTTAAACCTGTTACCTTGAGTAACCGTGACGTCGCTCTGCCAACTGATTTATCTACCTATGATCTCATGTCAAGGATTGAATTTGCCTCTATGTTTTGCATCTAATAAGGGGTCTAGCTAGGCTAGTTATATAAAAAATGGTACAATAAAAAACCTAGTCTTTAAACAACTATTGCTGATCACACAATGTTTTGTCCTATAATTGAACCACAATTTTATAAAATAAGCTTAGAATATGTATAACATTAAATAAAATAACAAAACTACAAATAAAAAAAAATTAGAAACTCAACACTACATTATTTATAAAGGTATCGTCTGCTCTAATACACCATACGATATAAAAATACCTTGTCGTAAAACACAGATGTTTGGAGGGTTAAAGTTTGTAGGTAAGTTCAACTTCGCCTGCTCATGAAGAAGCCGATAAAATAGCTAAATGTGTCCCCCGTTTAACATAATACAAGTTCCGTTAACAAAAATAAAGTCTCTAGAGACTTAGTTATCGCTTCTAGCTTATAATAATTATATGTATCTTAACTAATATTATAAATGTGAGATAGTTTTTTAAATATATATAGCTCCCGCACTAGATATAATTCCGTATTGTATTGCCGGAGACTTTACAAACATTCAAACAACGGACACAAAGAACACCCATACTATGAACATTGAACAACCATTCGTGGATCACACAGTTTTTCTTGTGTAGGGAATCGAATCCGCAACGTTCAGCGCTGCGGCAGTGGTGAGGCGATCACTTAAACTACTAAGCCATCCGTGCAGTCTTGTTTATTGTTTGTTACACTTTAACACCTTAACTACTTGACTGATGATCATGTAATTTTGCATACATGTTGTTAGCGGTATAATAGCAAAAAGACAGGGTAGCTTTCATCCAGAAAAAAGAACTATTCCTGAGGGATGGAAATTTATGGAAAAAAATCTAAATTAAAGCAAGTGCATCCACGAGCAAAATCTAGTATTATATAATTTACTACAACTTGAAATAATTAACAATGGCTCTCTTTTTACTCAGAATCACGTATTCCCGAAGGGGTAGACAAACGTGCATTACATCCACATTTCGCTCGCCGTATATGTTGTATAGGTAAATCTAGTTTTAGGTCCCACATTACGCGGGGCGAAACTATTGCCATTTATCGCGCACTATTCCAGACTCCATACTGATACTGACATTTCCTTAATCAAATTGAACCCTAAACCTCATGTACAGCAGTCGTATACACTACCTCTGCACCATCGAGTGTGTGGGTTCCACAAATAGTTCTGCCGAGTCTAGAAGTTTTTTGTGAGCATTGTTAGAATGTTTGTAAAGTTCTCCGCTATAAGGAGTTGTTCCTAGTGTAGAAGTTGTTATTTTTAAAGATAGAAAAGAAAAGAAAAATGTTTATACAACAAAAGTGTTATGAACCCTACTCTAAAATTGAACCTGGCACACAATATTAACAGATGTGTTCTCACACACAACCGAACAGGCAGGTTTATTGGTTCCTAATTGAGCCCAAACCTGCCAAGACAATATGGTCTTTTTCTAATTATAGTCTTAGCCGCGGTCTACACGGACGATGACATAGATTTATCTGAAAGATATCAATTACATATGTAATTGATTTCTTTTATCGCTTGTGGTTTATACTTCAATAAATTTTACTTTAGTTACCTATTTAAATACTTACACTCATGTATTTCAACAGCAGCTGTTTTTCCTGAGAACATATGAATGTCAAATTTATATAATAAAAGTTATTATTTATTAGAAAATTATGTGTACTTTTTCTTTGTACTTTGGGGAATGCTTTGGCGCATACCCCTCCGCGAGGGCGGGCGGAGGGGTTATGTCGGACTCACCGGGGTAAAAGAAAGATGTTGAAATGAGAAAGGATCTCCCGTAATACCGACTAAACCTACCACGGTGTTCCTCGACAAAACCGCTATCGACGGGGCCGCGCGAATCACTTGCACATGCGGTCGCGACCCCGGACTATAGACCATGGACCATAGACTGAACTACGGCCGGGAGCGAAAGAGCAACCAATCCGACTGCCGCAACCAACTCACGGCGCTGTGATGCCCAGGCAGGGCAATCCGCCAAAGTGTGCCGATCTGGTCTCAGTATCATAAATATATTTACAAAATGCAAATAAACGACAAATGTACACAAATTGCATTTCAATTCTGATTTAACGTTAATTAGACTAGAATTATATTTTGTACAGTTTTTATTTTAAGAATTAGCTATCTAAAACTAAGAAGCGATAGCATTGCTTTCATTACATTCTTAGTTAAAGAATAGCAAACTAAGTTTGTTAATTAAATGCATATTGAAATAGTACCCTAATACTTTCTTCATTTAAAACAGAACACTGCAGTATCTTCATTTATTCAAGTGAATGCATACTATCAAAATTGTTGCACAACTCAAAGAGAGAGCAACCGAGCGAAACGGCAACAAATTAAAATTATTTACGATGTTGCCATCCATCTTGGGTTTGGTCTTACTGTTAGTATCCTTTAAGTTGATGTTTTATTTACAGAAATTTCAAATATTTTTTACTTTAGAGTATATTACGCTATTTATCTTTACAAGCAGTGTATTAGAGTTGGGACTAACTCGTTACAAAGCTCCTTAGTCGATGTTTTTACTGGTGAGAGTTTTAGTTTATAATTGGCATTAGATTTAAGCCTGTTTTTTGTAGAGGTAGGCAGTGACTACAGACTGCTAGTTGTTATGAACCTGATATACAGACACATTAGTTTAGGGGTATTCTTACCCAGTAAATAAGAGGCTTATGTGCCAATCACTTCCATTTTTCCCTTGTATCCAATTTTTTATTTATTCACCGTAGCATTTAAAAATATTACCAAGAATACTATATTATTGCCCGGATCATGGCAAATTATACAGACATTTAAATAACGGACACAAAAGGTGTACACTTAAAACCACTAACATAAGTCCACACAAGATTTTAATAATATATATAATATGTATATATCATATAATTCGTGCATTCCACGGGAACGCACACCGGGTTCAAAGTAACCTATTTGGCAAGTTTAATATAAATCCTCTAAACGGTTTACGCGTGATTAAGTAACAAACATCTCCCCAAATTTTTATATTATAATATTAAAGTAATGATTAAATAGTACTAATTAGTACGGCAGCTTACAAGTATGAGTGAAATAGATGAAAATATTTAATGTGACTATTTGTTCGTCGCTGCATCCAACATACATACAGGTTGTCCCAGAATATTAAAATCAAATTGTAACGGGAGATTCCTTAGGTAAGGACAATTCAAATGTGCCAAAAAACTCACTATTATTATTTGTGAAGGATTGATTCGTCAAATTAAAAAAGATTTTTAAAAGAAACTGATTTAGTATGACATCGCTGCATTATTTTGGTGTATTTTTTTTGCATTGAAACTTAGAATTTTTTATTTTTAAAATGTCCTTACCTAAGGAATCTCGCGTTACAATTTGATTCACATATTCTAGAACAACCTGTATATACCAATATAGCTCAGATTTACCAGCGTCCCGAGGGATGCAGTCCGTAATTAATATGTTTGCTATGTGGATAACCCGAAATAGTATTTGTAGTAATATTCAACTACTGGACAAACAAAAGGGAGCTGTTGTATTCACCATCGTTGCCTAGATGCAAAGGACGCGACGTTTGGAACAACGGATCCTGGTAATATACTATTGTAAATGTTTACATATTTGAGTTGGTTAGTCTAGCACGGAATAACAGATGGATAAGATTTTTTGTATAGGGACTGTTTATAAGCCGGCAAGTGACTTTATCGTGGCAAGTGGATGCAAACACGCGAACTCATTGAATGAAACCCAACAAACGTATACTGTTGCGTTTTGTATTATGAGTGAGACCACTCGAGGTGGCTCAGTCATGCCTTCGATCTCTGTTCTTCGACTATCTCTATTCCTTTTTACTATAGGGTATCTAACTAGACAGTAGCTTAGTTGTGTTTCTTTAAAATTGCTTCTGCAATGCTAAGAATAAGGTCACTACTGCTTACTATCAAGTGGGCAAGTGCCTCATTTGCCAGGCGACAATCTACTAATATTATAAATACAAATGTGAGTTTCTTTATTAGCATGATACGCTTTCACGCCTTTACTTCTTAAAATTTTGCATACCTGTTGTCAGAAGAACAAAAAAGTATATTGGGTACCTTTCATCCAGAAACAAGTACTGTTACTAATCTAACCTCGACCTACGTGAGTAAACACGTGGGCAAAATCTATTAAAAAATAAAGTTTACCATAGTGATTCGTAGCGTAAGTTTACACTAAAATCTGCAGGAATTCGCGAGATCGATACCCGATCAAAGTGTTATCGTTTTTTTTGTTAAATCCTTCTCAGTATCAGACTTAAACTAAACATAAACTGTTTGGACGGATACATACATATAATGCCTAAAGTAATCTCATTTGACATTTACGAGTTTCTCCGAACTAAATTGTAGAGATTATTGCCTTGATGAGTCAGTAGCGTTTTGCTTATAAGTAAAAATATTTGTGCCCAATTTATACCACTTACGAGAATTTCTGCCTCTCGGCATTGCCTAATGACGGCGTTTCGTAAGCGTGTCGGATTTGCTAAGGGCTTCTCGGATGCTCTATGAAATAAAATCTTTGTTAAAGATTATATTATAATGTATTCGCATCACAACTTCTTTGAGAATTATTTGGTCTGAGTGCGGATTCTGTTTACTTTTGAGTATTATGTTTGGCTGGATGAAGTTGATGATGATAGTAAAATAATCTTATTGAAACTGTCCCACTGATCAAGTTATTGAAAAAAGATGTTGGAAATCATCTATAAAGGTATTTGGAAAAGTTTTTTAAGGGAATTAAGAAAATAAACATGGGGCCATGTATCGTTTCTTAATTCCTTTAAAGTTTACAGGAGTAATAGTGTTTTATATGTGCGTATTCATGAATGTTAGGGTTGGCAATCTTGAGATTGCTATGGCTTTGCTGGTTAATGGCCTCATATGCGCGCGTTTTAATTTTTTAACAAATCTATTGAACGTGTAACGTACGGTTTTTCAAAAGGAAAACTCATTTTAAAGGAAATGTTCGGCACCGATGCTATTTATGTAAATCATTACTTTTCAGGACATCCTTAATGAGTAAAGCATATTTGCATAACATCTACATGTACATACATACATTCAGGTCATATAGCGCAAGCCTTTTCCCGTCTATCAGACAAGGTGTTAGATTCCTTAATATTTGGTCGAATGTGCTTAAATTATTTCGTGTTTTCTAAGGCAAGGTATTTTTACCACTCATCATTATATGACCTGTCATTTTAATTCCATCATTTAAACATAAAAATATATCTTTGATTTTCTCGCAGAACACCCCGTTTAACGCGTAAACCACCCTTCTGACATAATTTAGAGAAGGGTTTCTACCACCCTTTGTACATTAAAATTTAATTATCCTCTATTTACGACCGAATTCAAGCATAACGTATAATAGGATATGTCAGAGGTATAGGCTCGTAAAATTTTAGAGGTGTCATGATGATATTATGTGATTTGAGTGTCAATGTCGTGCTTCAACATATACGAGTCATATTTAATTTTTTATAGCTTTCCTGAAGTGGTTTTGTATTTTAACTAGGATATCGTTACGCTTATAAATATATATAATACATACACAGTCTAAAATCTATACCCTCAAACTCAACAACAACAAAATTAAAAACTGATGACAATATCGAACTTTCGTATTGATTATTAGATATTAATAAAGTCTTTCTCTCTTTCCAGGTAAGTAAAGCGGACCGCCCTATCTGGTTTATCATCTACAGGAATATACTTATTAGGATAATATATGTAATACGGTAAATATAAAACATTCATGTTCATGCACACAAGATGTTTGACTTGTGTGGCAATCGAACCCGCGATCTCAGGCGTGGCAGTCGGTTACACTAACCACTACGACCTCGAGGCCGCCATCGAGGCCGCCATTATATAGTAGTACAAATTTTCGTACAGTATATATTTTTAAGATTTATATTTATTTAGTTTATACCCCCATTGGAAGCTAATTGTGCCAACAAACATACACAGTGTCATGCTTATATCCCAGAACGGGTGGGCTAAGGAGTATAGCACCCACGTATTGCCATAATATTTTCAAACGCAGCTGTTATGATTTTCTACCCTTTCGAAAATATAATCTTATTTTAATTCAGCATCAGATCTATAACTTACAAAGCAAAATCATCTTTTTCCACTCAACTCATAACCATTACTTAGTCGCCTAGTGTGACGACGATTCTAACAAGCCCAGGACTCCGGCGCCATTAGTAATTGCGATCAATCTACTGAATTTATAGACACCAATAAAGATTTCTAGATAGCAATAATGATTTCGATAGCAATTATTATTTATTGCTATTGCCATTTGTTTTATTTGCCTTTTATTGCTCGGGTTCAAAGAACTAAAAGGGACAATATTGTAGTTTCGATGGCCATATATCAAATGATCATTAGGACTACCTACCGCATTTGATTACTGGTACATAGGTTTAGGCTGTTAGTAGACTTATGAAGTAAAAATTACACGAGATCTCTACTTAAGACTGCGCCGAGCGAAATATGCCAAAACAGGCGGTCACAGTTAAGTGAATAAAATCGACGCTTTTTGTTTAATACTATTATAAAATATACATTTACCATAACAATGAATGTGTTTACAATTACTCCGTGTAAAAAACGTAAATTAATTAATATTTTCGCCTACAAAATTACGTAAATGGGCACGAAAAATGCAAAAACGTAAGCTTGGTAAGTATTACGTGATTTTTAGATTATAACAGTAGAAATCTATCCTATTTTACAGCTTAAACGAAACATAAATAGTTATATTACAATTTGTCCGTCCCAAATTTTTAAGTTTCGGTTGACAATAAAAAAAAATATTTATTAAAAAAGCACTTCAAATCCTCCATACAATTTTACTATGGCGGCCGCGCGCCGATTTCCATATGCGCCGCACGAGCTCTGTCATTATCTGTCTTACGCTCGACGCAGTCTTAACTTATTGAGTGGCAGCGGCGCACCGCCACCGAGCGACGGCTCGATACTTTTCAATGATGTCTTGCATTTCAACAATTAGCTAAAAACGAAAACATATCTTCTTTATTAAAAAAATACCATTAGTCTTCTTCTTTTCTTTTCGTGTGGTTAGTGGCCAACCCGTTGTCAAGAGTTGTTCAAACCGCCCGTAGGCCTCTGACATGGCTTAACGACTGCTGTCAATTTGGCAACAACCGGGACTGATTTTTTACGTGCCCTTCGAAGCACGGAGACGCTCAGATGAAATACCACTAAGCGGTCACCCATCTATAGACTGACCGCATCCAATCCATCCGTTGCTTAACCTCGCTAATCGTTTACCAATCAGTGAGTGCAACTAGCTATGAGCGCCTCAACCATTAGTAATCATGTTTCGCGAGGAAAATTTATTTAAAATTTGTTAAATTCAAATATACCCTGTCTCCGAACAATTATTTGTTAATCGCACAATTTTTGCCTGGTGTGGGAATCGAACCCACAACGATCGGCGCGACTGCAGTGGTGGGACGACCGCTAAAACGTCTATTATATTTCGGCGATGAATAGTATATCCAGGGTTCTTATGGAGGAAACCTTGCTGTCGACACTCGACAGGGAATGGGTGTGCCTTTTGTCCCTTGAGATGGCAGCACAGTGATTCTATTTTATGAAGGATGGAGTATGTCATATGGTGATAACGATAACTGCACAAGAGATACAAATGTTATGGAATTAACTTTTTCATACAAACATATTTTTACGCCTCTATTCTCAAAAGACTAGGTTATTATTACACCCATATTTTACCAGCTATGGTTTAATATCCCACGTAATAGCTGGCGGGGTTTTTGCCGTATACCGGATACAGTTCCAAATTCTATGCTGATAATAATAAAACCCACTAACATTTTGCCATATCCGGGCATCAAATTTGAGAGCAAACGCACATTCACTGCGCCAGCGCCACCCCGGAAATTGTGCTCATTTAAACTACCATCAATCTACAAACTGCTGAAGACTACTGTTCCTAATGACTACCCGATTACATATTATATAGTCTAAAAGAGTATATAGTTAATAGTAATAAAACTAACTAACTAGGATATTTCAACGAAGTTGTTTACTGGGCAGTAATTAACTGCCATGTTGTACCGTCAACAAATAATGTTAGACGCGTTATTATATTATTTAAAACGTACAGCAACGTGTGGTTGCAATATACTTGTCTAAAATAACAGCTATACACATCCATTGCATTAAGAGATATCCCTGTTATTGTGGCATGTTTAAAACAAGAAGACAAAACAATATACGTCAATATATTCCATTTGGTTAACCAAAGATAATACTTTGGACTGCCATATTTATTGTTTGGAATAGCGGAAGCATTTCAATGTTTTTAAGCTAGCTAAGTTATAGTTACCAATATTGCAGTAAAAATATTGTTTGGAAGCCCGTTATGAAGAATGCGTGTTCGAACTCATTGTAACTGTGTGCGTTTATGTTTGCGATCGAAGGTTAAGTCTTGGGTTTTATTCTCGGGTAAGACCAAGGCTTACCAAAATTTATGTAAGAAGATTTTCAATAGCAGCTTAGCTTCTTGAAATATGCCTAGAATAGACTAGTTTCATATTATGCGCGACCTAAATCATAGTTCGTATAATGTGGGTGTAATACACCTCTTTCTACCTCGAAAATCTCCAGTTATGAGTCTAAGTATACCTTGTTATTCCAATATTTACAATTTTAAACGTCTGATATTGATTATGCTTAATATGCAAACTGTCCATTTTATTTACTCAATTTTTCTCCTTTTTTGTGTACCGTACAAATAGCTCACTCGACGGTTGTTGTAGCTAGTCGGGCAACTAGTCGGACAACAAGTCGTTAAATTGACTAGATATCCAATTACTTTGTTTATAGATTGGATAATTGCTATTGTGGAACTGTTGTTCTACTGAATTATTTTATACTTTGTCATTACTGATTGGTTTGTTATTACTAATTCGATTTTACGTCACAATATACATCCAAACAATTGGCACTAGTGTCTTTGTGCTTATTACTAAGATTGTAGGTAGTTACGAAATATTCCGTAGATACTAGATTTTGCCCACGGCTTTGCAATATATCAATTTGCATCCTTCGGGAACAGTAATTTTTTCTTATCATGGCATACTATTATCAAATTTAGATTTTTTTTTAATAAATCTATTTCCAAATTATTTCATCTCTATAATATTATTAAGATATTATTTTTATTGTTGTTGTTATGTCGGCCTCGATGGCGTAGTGGTTATTGTAACCGACTGCCACGCCTGAGGTCGCGGGTTCGATTCCCGCACAAGTCAAACATTTGTGTGCATGGACATGGATGTTTGTCTTGGTCTGGGTGTTTCTATGTATAATATGTATGTATTTACAAAAAAATTAGTATATATGTATGTTTATCCGTTGTCTAGTACCCATAGTACAAGTTCTGCTTAGTTTGGGCTAGATGGTGTTGTGTGTATGTGATAGAATATTAATATTATTATTATTAACTTTAGTTTTTTATAGTGAGTAGTATATGGTATAATGGCTGCAACGCCTTGTTGATTTAAGTTGTAAAATACTGAAATTATATTTTATTGGCGATTTAAAAGAGTGGCTGTGAGTGGCTTCTTCTTCCCTTTGCCTGAACCTAGCAACTAACCTAAATGTAGTAACTTAGTAAACTCACTAACCTATATATTTTGACGTTCATAAGTATACTTTGTGACCTAAATTAATAAATGATTTTTTACTTTGACTTGAAATCAAAAATACAGAAAAAGGAGTGTTCCTGTAGGATAGAAAATAGACATAACCTACGTTTAACGCTAGCAAAGCCGCAGGCAAAATTTATACCCAATAACTTTTTGGTGGTTTGATTCGAACCTAACACAGTCGTATTCACTACCGCTGCGCCATCGAGGCATCCGTATTTTAGTTAGGACTACTAAACATATGTGTATACAATGAAGCAAAGCAGCAATATGACCTATTTTGTGTAGTAAGCTCCGTGTAGTAATCAGAGTGTTTTTAATGTGTCTAGCGTACCGAGTGCGCAGCTCTATTTTAGTTGAAGATGAAACGTTGACGTGACCGTTCTCAGGCTGCATTCTTTAATGGAGGATGCTTGAACTGTATTAATATCGAATGTATTTTTTTCTTTAAATAGAATAAAATATGATTTTATTACATAAAATGTGATTCATAAAACATAGAACATAGTAATAGGGTGAGATACATTTTGTTTTAGGCTATAGTGAAGTTCACTCTAGTATATGGTCGCCTGCATCGACCTCCTGCCCCCGGCAACCTTTAAACAAAATAAAGCCTTAACAAAAATTTTAAGAGTGGACGCAAAGAAGATCTAGACGGTACCAGTACCTAGGTATCAAAAGATACATGTTTGTCCCTTGCGTGATCAAAACCTCAAAACTCCCCATTAAGAAGGAAGCACTTTTTTTAATAGTTTTTATAAAGTCTACCCACTGCACTTGAAATAATTTCTGTCTTGCAGAGACTTTACATATTTGTGGAACACACATTTTTTACCATATAGGGATCGAACTCACAGCCTTCCATGCAGCGTAGTGG
This sequence comes from Catocala fraxini, assembly GCA_930367265.1. Classification (NCBI taxonomy): domain Eukaryota; kingdom Metazoa; phylum Arthropoda; class Insecta; order Lepidoptera; family Erebidae; genus Catocala; species Catocala fraxini. The sequence continues at coordinate 11,846,081 of OV884049.1, read as the reverse complement.
CAAGATGACTACTGCCAAAACGCGGATCCTGCAGACCAAATGCTTTTTCAACATATCTGAATTCCAGAAGACACAGTTAATAGAATATCACGACAACAAGTCTCACAGATTTACAAAATTGAGAGTTATTCTTCAAAAACATTATATTAATAAAGATAAACGCATAAACATCTAACTAAACATTTTCTTTAGCTAAAAGTAGATTATTTACGAGATTTTGGCCCCGGCATACGAAGGACCGCTAAGGGATTTTTTAAACATTTATTGCCCCTAAGGATGTACTTACTGAGGTATTAAGGGCAAAACCCTTCACTTACTTATAATATATTTGTATGTGTATTTTTAGGAAAATAATGTTCTAAATGGTCTGCCATAGTATCGCAGCGGTAGTGAATGCCACTATTGTGCATGTGAGATCTCGGGTTTAATTTGCAGGTCGAGCTTACAAAAGGCTAGGTTTGGTTTACCTGAGAATAAAAATATTCAGAAGAATCCGTGCAGTTTTGGAACTGTGCCTGGTAGATGGCAGTATGCTCGCCGCTCGCGATATATGACGTAAGACTATGTATCTGTAACATTGAAAAAGATTTAGTAATTGTCATATTATTTTAGTCTCCTATATAATACAATCAGTGGACGTCTTTCGGCTGAAATGATGATAATATAATACAATCGATATTTGTAATGCAGAACTTCTAAATTAAACAAGGTATGCTTTAAATGTATAGAAGTCTTTCCGAAGGATGATTATTGTTTCTCTGATATTTTAATGAACTTTCTAAAACTATTGTTCTATACTATTAAGAATTTTCGCCAGCAAATCACAAGATTACTGCTTCATGGAATCGATCCTCACAACCGACTACAAATATAACCACATACCCCACAGCACCAATACTACTACATCATACTCCAACAGATCTTATACCTTCAAACAGGACATCCAAACACCGATTATGTATCCAATTTCGTTTAAACATCCATACTTTTCGTATAAAACCAGATCCCTACCCATCCTTAATAGCTAAACGACTCATTTACCAACAACGTTCGTTTTAAATATCAATTAAGTTGCATATGAAGTCATTAAGCTGTACCATCAACCCGGTTAAAATAATAGAGATTAACAGAGTAGGTTACATCAATATTGCGTGGTGTGTTCAGAGTTTTAACTATGATGACACATTTGGGTCAAGTTTGTAACATAAAGGAAATAGGGATTTTCTTTGTTTACAATAATATGATATCAAGGCTGCTTCGGTGACGGTAGCGAATGCGATTGCTGTGTAGCAGGTCTCAGGTTCAATTTCGGGTTCAATGCTATTTGGTTTATCTGCCAATAAATTTTAAGTAGCAACATGAAGTGTAGAACTGTGCTTGAAAGGCGACTATAGAATCGTCCTCTATTACGTGACTTAAAACTATAAATAGCAAACTATTGGTGTAATACACTTTTGAGTACTTTAGGATATTTTCCGACTCCGACTTAGCTCAACCCGAGAATCCAGGCGAGAGTTAGTTATTGATCGTTAGCATACCTAAGCGCAACTTTATTGCACGAAATCTAGTAACTAGTCAATAATCATTTTCATGGTATTTTTCTTAATTTTATTTTGTTTTTGTCGCGGGGCCTTGACGAACGCTCAAGCAACGAACACAGAGAGCACCTAGACTCGGAACAGCTATTTACAGGTCATATAAGTTTTTGTCCCGTGTGAGGATCGAACCCCATTTCACGCAGTGGCAGTGGCGAGGTGGCCACTGAAACAACTGCGCCATCCGTGCAGTCAATTTTGTTAATATTATCTCCTTTATGTGTACATATAGAGACAACAATGTCATTGCTCTCTGTGAATAAATAAGTAGGTATACTAAAAGTACACCTCATTTACATATGTATATTCTAAAGCAAAGGTTATGTAGATTAAAACTATGATATACAATAAAATCACGTAATAATATATCCCTGTAGGCTGTATTTTAATTACTATTGTCATACTTGTTTCTGCCGTGACTTCGCCTGCTCGAATCTTACGAAATCAAATCCAGGAAGGTACGCTTCCAGCGATCATTTCTCCCACGTACGTGCAAGCTCTGGAATGAACTGCCTGCTTCGGTGTTTCCCGAGCGCTATGATATGTCCTTCTTCAAACGAGGTTTAAAGAGAGTTCTTCTTTCACGGTAGGCCGCGCCTTTGCTGTGTCCTGACATTGCTGAAGTCCATGAGCAGCGGTTACCACTTTCCATCAGGTGGACTACTTGACCGTCTGCCACAGATGGCAATAAAAAAAAGTGAATATCAAGATAAAAATTCACTCAGTAAAGACAACTTCCGCTTTAGGAATAATTCCTGTATTGCTTTACAAACATTCGAACAACTGAAATAAAGAACATCCAGACCCGACATCATTATTTGAGAATCACACAAGCTTATGTCCCATGTGGGCAACCAACCCACAACACTTGCACAACAATAGCAGTAGCGAGGTGACCACTTTAACCATATATCATATCAAGTTACTGAACAGATTTAGAAAGATTTACTTAACTGATTTCTCCAACTTTCATTCCTAATATCCCGAAACATTATTTTGTACTCTCCCGTACGTTTAATCGCCATTATACCGAAATATCAGCTATAATTCTTGTTATATACCGCTATATACTCGGCTATATCTCCCAACGATCCTCATATTGATAATAACTGAGTATTTGCATAAGGCTTAACATAAGCGCGCACAAGACAACTTATAGTTGCGCGACGCGCTGCCCGACTGTTGTCCGAATCTCAACCGTTGACACAAGTCGTTAGCGGTTGCGGTTGTACACAAACGAGCACAAACACTGGAGTTTAGGGATGCTTGCAAAAATCTCTTGCTCTTGTAATCTTTTTATAAACTACGTAAAAATTGTAAGAAAATAACGATGTATACACATCGTTATTTATTTTAACACATTGAATGCTATATAGCAAACACAATAGAAAATGTATTGCTTGTGGTCATTTCTGACTGGCATGTCATGTCGTTACATGTGTTAATCAAATGTTTTATATATTTTTGTCAAAGCGAGGACTAACACACAACTATCAAATAATCGGACTTATCTATTGAAGCTACTCTACCTTAGGCAGAGTGGCTTCAGTTTCGTTTAATAGAAAGAAAGTTACTGTTTTGAAGATGAGAGCTTATTGAAATTTATATCGATAAATATTAGTCAAGAATTCAAGAAATCAATTTTCATAAAAGTGACAAAACATGTAACTCTTATAGATTATTATCAGAGTTAAAATTTAATAATATGATTATATACCTACTATGTATGTTCGAGATTTTGTCTCTATTGTTTGCAAAGTCACCTACGACACAAATATAAACCCCTAAAGTGACAAACATTTTCGTAGTCTTCCTACATACATAATCCCAAGCCTATATTCCCAAATGATTTAGCAGAAGTATATATATATACTTTCGAAAGATTAGTTTTAACATCTTCTTTAATACTTCATCTTTATTATTAAACCAAATAAGTAACTGGCAAAGTTGCGAAACAATATTGCTGCCTAGTGCGAACTATAACATACGGTTTATTTGCATACACGACTTATTCAAACAACCGTTAAGAAATCCTAGCTAAGTTGAGCGTTTTAATGAAATTCCTCGTTGATAACGCATTTTAATACATTATTAAGCGATGTTCCGTGAGTTCGTTAATGACGATTCTGTTTGCTTGTAAATTAATTAAATAGCGTCATTGACTCAATGTTTATTGCTTCAATCATAAAGTTCTATTATGGAGTCGCAGAGCTTTGCTGGTTCTATCATATATTTATATACAAGATATTGTCCGCAGCTTCGTTCGCTTTAATGTAGGTTATATGAATAAATTTCTATCCCTCGACAACAGTATTTTTTATCGGGAGAAAGGTATGCCATGTCCTTTTCTATACCAAAGACAACGTGTTTGCGAAATTTCATGATGCTCGGTCGAGAAGTTAAGGCGTGAAAGCGTAACAAACAAACAAAATCACATTTGCATTTATAATATTAGTTAGTATTAGTATAGCAATGATACGGTCTTTCCTCAGCGACTTATCTTTCTTTTAACGGAGCAATACTATCTTAATTGCTTACGTGGCGCAGCGAAGCGAATGCACAAGTGCTCTTGGGTCCCGACCCCGAGGTCGGAAGTGTTATTGAGTCTTACTATCAAGAAATTCTCAGTATCAGCACGGTGTTTGGAACTGTTCCCGGGAGATGACAATAGGCGCGACCCTATAACGCGGATGTGCAATACATCTCTGCCAACCCCTTTAGTAATATAGGCGTAAGACCACGTATGTATGTACTATAAAGCAGCAGCTCGCCTGTATATATAATGAAATTATTGAAATTCATGAAAGCTATCCTACATGGGTTCTTTTGGCGCTACAGACAACACAAAGTAAAGGAACATAATGACATTGGCTTTTTAAGACTTTCCAAAATACCTCTAAGATATAAACAAGTACACGTCTGTCTCCTTACGTCGCCCACACGCCATTTTTAATAAAGATTCCTTGAAATTTGTCCACGCTTCTTTATTGCTTACATGAGTTTAGGTGTGGTTTGAGTTATGAGATGCAGCGGATTAGTTGTTTTTTTTGCTATGCCTTGGGATTGTGCGGCTTATAGTTTGATTGAAAGTTTAATAATCTAAGAAAATAGACTTAGATTTCTTTTATACTGTCGAATAAATGATTATATTTATTTACGTCACGAATGGCGTAGTGGTTTAAGTGCTCTTCCTCGACACTGTTTTTGTGCTTAGTTTTAGCCAATTTTATGTCTCGTGTTGTGATTAAACTGCAACCAGTTTAATCACAACACGAGACATAAAATTGTGTGATCCACAGTAGTTGTTCTAAGTCTGGGTGCTCTTCGTGTCCGTTATTTGAATGTGTGTAAAGCGCGCATCCTTCGCAACACTAAAATTATTCGTTGTTTGGGGATTGTGAAGATGAGCCGCCGCACTAAGTGAGCTAGCAAAACACAGTAACAGTGTTATTACTTTTAAACCGGCTCTCTAGAGCCGACGAACTCATACTTTCAGCAAATATTTGGCAATAGTGGGCTTCACCAGTAGTAATACGTCGCAACGCATTAGGTACTATTGACAAGCGTCACGATTGAAACTACAAACATTTCTTACAGTAATCAAAGATTTAAATCATAGATGTAGATGCACCCTACTACATGCGTTTAAATGTGGTCACCTTTCTGGACACACAATACCAACGTGACATCTGAATTTCAAATATAGCATTATCATGCTTACTCCTATTGAAGATTGTACACCATCGTAGTAAAAAAGTGGGAACTTACTCTTAACAATGTGGACACTTTATCATGAGGTCTAGGTACGATGAGGGTATATCTATGATTTAAATCTTTTGGCAATAATAACCCAGCCAGTTTCTTGCATCTTTTAACTTGCCCCACACATCGGTGTTGATTTACCCGACCTTTATTCGGTCCTTACCCTAGCTTTGAATATTTCTTTTTATCTTGCATTAACCATTGGAGGGTTAGAATCGTATCCGCTAATATCCGCCTTTAATATTTGATGGGCCCTTTGCAAGATACAACTTTTTTCATATACTTTAATATATATTTGATACGCTGTAAAAATATTCGGCTTGTTGATAAAAAAAAATCATACATACATAGATTCACGCCTGTTGCCCAGAGGGGTACGCAGAGACTACGGATATCCATTTGTTACGATCCTGACACACTTATTTGGCTTCATTCACTTTCATCACATTCCTCATACATGCCCGTCGGTTCAAGGTGCTCTTAACCTGGCCTTTGTCCAGAACGCCTTCGATCTGATCGAGAAACGTTCGTCTAGGACTTACTCTTGCGACTGCTCCATTCATTAAAAAAAATCAGAGCACATCAAACTATAGTTTAACGTGCTCTGATTTTTAAAATGTAACTATTCAATTGAATTCGTTTATTGCACTCCATAATGTATATCTATAGTATATCTTATAAATGAAGTCTTATTGCAGACTCTATACGGATTTCATGTCGTTGTGTTGTTTATTTAAAAACAATTTAACAAAATTAGATTGTCCTATGGCTTCCCTCGCGTAAATGTAGGTTAGGTTCTAATCTAACCTACATTCGGAAAAAAATACTGTCTTTAGACAGTACTTTTTTCTGGATAAAAGATAACGTATATCCTTTTCTGTACCCCTGGAAACGTATATGCGAAATTACATGATGGTTAGTCGAGTAGGTAGTAAGGTGTGGAGGCGTAACAAACAAACTCACATTCTCATTCATATTTAATATTAGTTAGGATTTTGAAACTATTACACTGCTTTTGTTAAAGTTTACTACTATTTAAGCTATTTAGATTATTAAAGCTATTTATTTTTAAGTATACCCTTTCCCGGAACCGGAAGTTTCGTTTGCAGCCAGCCAGCAGCCATGTATACGGGGTGACTTCTCGTAAACATGGCTGTTGACAAGCAAGTAGCAGTAGTAAAGTTTAACAATGGCAGCGTAACAGTTTCAAAATTATGTAATAAAGTGTTTTATATTAAACAACGCGATAAAATCCGAATAAAGTAATTACTTTTAAACGATAGAATTGCATCGTCCGGCAGTACTCTCCACCGATCGCCACTTTTATTCAAGAGTAATGCGTAGCTATTTATATCAAAAAACATAAAAATTATACTTTATAGGGAAGATGGTTTTAAATTATCCGCGACGTGGAATCCCGTGATTAATAATACGCAATTTCGCTTGTTCGCACAGTCGGGTAAATCGCAGAATACGGGCACGTTGACTAGCATACGTAATGGGGATACCGTGAATGTAGTGTGTGACGGTACATGGAAAATAAAAACTTGTCAAAAGTGAGGGTGGATCAAGATTCTTTTGCCTCACAAACGGAGACATGACATCGCCGCATCAGTCAGCTTGTGACCACGGTCGCTGTAGCCTGGTCGAAACGTCAAGCTTTAAAAAGTAAACATGCATGATCGCGTTAATGCCCGATTCATATTATATATATATATATTCGTATAAAGTAGTTTTATTTCAATGTATAACATTCGCGTAAACGTAAGACAATATGGTGTAGGCTCTTCGACTTTCCGACCCTTCCTTTACTGTCGGACTTGCAGTACGCAAGTCCGACAGTACGTCAATCAATTAATCAGTCAGTCAGACAATCAATCAGAAAGTTCATCAATCAACCAGTCAGTCAGCCAATCAATCAGTCTGTTTTCCACTAATAAGGTAAATTTTTATAACGTAGTAACAAGAGCCTCGCTGATGTCAGCATTAATGGGCCAGCTCAACCGGGGAAGGACTACCCTCTCACAGAATATCGACGTGAAATAGCAGTATTCCTACTGTTGTGTTTCGTTGTGTGAGAGTGCCGGCGGCCCAATCACCCTCTTTCCCGCTCCTTCTCTTTCCCACTTCTTTCCTAAAGGGTCGGCAACGCGTAAGTGATGTCTCTGGTGTTGCAGGCGTACGTAGGCTACGGTGACCACTTACCATCAGATGGGGCGTATGTCTGTTTGCCGCACTTGCTAAATTGCTAAATATTGTCGCTTTTTAATAAGGTTTGGCCTTCTATTATGTTCATACATAGTCTCGCACTCATTATAATATTATTTAGACATAATCACGCCTACGATATCTTAGTCGATATGTCATAGAAGTTATTTATCGGCAAATGAGCAGTCCATATTATCTCATGTCTCTTTCAATGACACCTCTTGATTATAGAACACCCTGGAGCAACATTTTACATGTCATATCAGCTGTAAAAAGCGACTGGGTGGTCCTACAATCAAGATAACTTGCCAAGCAAGTTTAATCAATGACAGTATGAAGTTATCTTTGACAATGACGTTATAAAGTAAAATATCTTCCGGTATTTTTAATTGACACGTGTGGTCTTGTTTACGTTGTGTTAGGTAATTATAAAAAAAATATTACTAAATCTTTCGTACAAGCCTCCTTAAGGGCCGGGTAGTTTTCTACTGTAATATGCTATAACAAATGTAAAGAAAGCTGAGAGAGAAGAGAGAGAGAGAATTTCATTATTTTATTTCACGTTAGTTTCTTTCTGCTCGCGGATATTCATGGGATTTAAAATTATCCTATTAGGTCGTCTATAGTCTAGCTATACATCATCCAAATTCGTTCAACAGTTTACGCGTGATTTAATAATAATCCAAATACATCCAAACTTCTTCATATACTTTCACATTTATTATATTAGTAGGATTATACTTGATCTATGTATAGAAATTAAATTAGTTTAAGACTGCGCCGAGCGTAAGACAGATAATGACAGAGCTCGTGCGGCGCATATATCGCATTCTTAATAAAACAGCGACTTAACTCGAAATTTGAAAGTAAGCCATTTTGAACTCTAATTGTATATGTTAAATTCTAATATTATATTTGTGTTAAATCTTTTCAATAGAGTTCAAATTTGTTTAATCAAAAATACTGAGATAAGTCTCTGTTTTATTAAGGATGCGATATGTATAAATCGGCGCGCGGCCGCCATAGTAAAATCGTATGGAGGATTTGAAGTGCTTTTTTGGTAAATATGTATCTTTATTGTCAACCAATAACTTAAATATTTGGTATGGACAAATTCTAATATAACTATTTATGTTTCGTCTAAGCTGTGTGTAAATACAATAGATTTCTACTATAATCTTAAAATCACTTAACACGAGCTTACGTTTTTGCATTTTGCAATTTAAGTAAATCTGTAAGCGAAAATATTAATTTTTTACACGGAGTAATTGTAAACACATTCATTGTTATGGTAAATGTATATTTTATATTTGTATTAAACAAAAATTGTTGATATTGTTACGCCCAGTGACATCTCTCGGCATTGTGGGAAAGACTCGGCAGTTCCGTCTAATAATTTACACCGCCATCTATTGACATCTTACGGAACTACGTAGTAGGTATGCTTACGAGAATCGTAGAGAAGACGCTGGTACTTTCTCGAATCATCGTACTGTTTACATACCGGGAATTGCGTTACTAGAAAGCTCTAGAAACGCTTTACCCGCGTATAAATAGGGCGCACGCGCACTGCCGAGTCAGTTTACAATCGTAAGCGGTCAAGTGTCCATCGAAGCGAACGGAAGCGGAAATACTACGGAGTTTGAAGCAGTACAGTGAAAAAGTGTGGTATAGTGTCTGTTGTGTTTTAAATTTAATTGTGTGTCTGAATAAAACGTGTTTTAGTCGGTAATATTGTTTATATTCTTACCCAACACGTAACAATATTATTCACTTAACTGTGACCGCCTATTTTGTCACATTTCGCTCGTCGCAGTCTTAATGGTGTAAGCGTTTTAGTACTATTAATGAAATAAACAAATACTGCCAGAATTAAACGATAAAGTTTACTTTACAAATATTGTGACTTTACAGATGGCGTAGTGGTTTAAGTGGTCGCCTCGTCACTACTACAGCGCCGAGTATTGTGGTTTCGATACCCACACGAGACAAAACATTGTGTAATCCACTAATCGTTGTTCCGTGTCTGGGTGTTCTTTGTGTTACATTTGTCCGCCTTAACACAGGAATATACTGTCATTTAAAAAAATAAGGAAAAATGTCACAAAATATCTTTTAAATCTTGTTATAAAAATTAACCGACGAACATAAAACGGTTTCACTCATAGTCCTGTCGCATAAATAATAATATAATAATAATAATATTTTTCTACCACATACACACAACACTATCTAGCCCAAACTAAGCAGAGCTTGTACTATGGGTTCTAGACAATTGGGCACGCCACAATCGTGGCGGTAAGTCCCGTTTTTGAGGAGTGGCTGGAGAGGCGGCATGGCGCCCTCACCTTCCGGCTGACACAGGTAATGACTGGTCATGGTTGTTTTGGCCAGTTCCTGTGTCGCATAGGTCGGCAAGAGACGCCCGGTTGTCACCACTGTGGCGACTGCCGCGACGTTGTTGAGGACACGGCGCTGCACACATTGACGGATTGCCCCGCCTGGGCATCGCAGCGCCGTGAGTTGATCGCGGCAGTCGGTTTGGTTGCCCTCTCGCTCCCGGCCGTGGTTCAATCTATGGTCCGGAGCGAGACGTCGTGGAACGCCGTCGCCTCCTTCTGTGAGGAAGTCATGTCCATCAAGGAGGCGGCGGAGCGGGAGAGGGAGCGCTTAAACCCTCTCCCCAACCGCAGAACCGGGCGCCGGAGGGCGCGAGATGACCTCCAGCCACCCTGAGGTTTGACCTGGGGGTGGTGGGCTTCGTGGGCCTGCCCGCCACCCGATCAGCACCAGGTCCAAGAGGCGGCGTGCGTGTTCCCACGCGCGCCTCTGAGCCGTGTTTTTGTCTTCCTACAAGGGGACAGTAGAGGGTCTATTATGCAGTGGCCTGCCGTTCCACACGGCGGGCCGAAACCTCGGCGGGGTCGCGATTGCATGTGAAAGCGATTCGCGCGGCCCCGCCGTCTATGGTTATGTCGAGGAACACCGTGGTAGGTTTAGTCGGTATTACCGGGGTATTACTCCCCCGGTGAGCCCGACATAACCTCTCCGTCGCCCCGCGGAGAGGTATGCGTCAAAGCATTCCCCCACGTAAAAAAAAAAAAAAAAAAAAAAAAAAAAAAAAAAAAAAAAATGGGTTCTAGACAATGGATAAACATACATAGATACTTTTTTTTTGTAAATATATACATATTATATATAGAAACACCCAGACCAAGACAAACATCCATGTTCATGCACACAAATGTTTGACTTGTGCGGGAATCGAACCCGAAATAACATTAAATAACATCAAAGCAGCACAACAACCGTGAAATACAGACATTTCTACTTAAAATTTTACTTAATAAACCCATTCCAATATCTGGGATAAAATCAAGACATTTTTCTAATAAAATGCCATAAAAAAGTTAACAACAAAAGCGCGGGATTTTGACGCACGGCCATATTTCTTATCAAGTTTTTTTAAACAGCAGGCGTCAATAGCACCTCATTATTATTCCACAAAATAATCGAATAATGGATCGATTTTACGTAGTCCATAATCTCAGTTTTGTAGAACGATCGCCAGATTATACGAGAAATGAACGGACTCTTTGTCGAAAGCGGAATCTGGACCAGAGATTGAGAACACCTGGCGTGGGCCGTTTGTAGTTAGAAGTGAAGTTACTGAATGCGGGGTATCGATGTTTTTATCGATATAATTAATTATTGGTAATTAATGTTATCGTTATATTTTTAATTCTTTACTAGCGTTTGTATTATTTGAGTGCATGACTCAGACTGTTTAAGTCGCTTCAGCCATATTTTTAAATCAAAGTAATTGGTTTGGATTAATGACGGCCTCGATGGCGTAGTGGTTAGTGTAACCGACTGCCACGCCTGAAGCCGCAGGTTCGATTCCCGCGCAAGTCAAACATTTGTGTGCATGAACATGGATGTTTGTCTTGGTCTGGGTGTTTCTGTGTATAATATGTATGTATTTACAAAAAGAAAAAGTCTAGTACCTATAGTACAAACTGTGCTCAGTTTGGGCTAGATAGTGTTGTGTGTATGTGATAGAATATTATTATTATTATCAAGTCCAATGACTTTACAATTGGAGAATGCTTTTAGTTATCGTGAAATTCGAATTGATTTTTATTACACTGAATACAGTTACTTGGCAAATAAGTTTTAGCATTAAATATTTGTATTTATGAGTAAATATACGTTACAATTACTTTATTAATTCATTTGAAATTTTGATAACCCTTCAAGAAAATGGAAATGATTACGTCACGTTCGTCTCTCGCGCTCTCTGAGAAGTACAGTGAGATTTTCGTTTAATCCTGGAGCAGCCAGACTGAATAAGTACCATGCAGTAAATTGCAAGCAAATAAGCTTATTGTATTTTAAGACGAACTTTGTTTTGAGAGCTTCTTCAGAACACTGTGGGCTATCGCCTCACGGGTTAAATGCTTCTTTGGCATATTACGTCTCGTATACATATATAATTCGATAGCGGTAATTCAATGTATAACTGTCAGTTCGCAAATATGCATATTTTGGTGATTATTCATTAATATCTATAAATGAAGTAAGCGTAATCATCGTCCCCGCTGCACGCTACGTGATCGTATTATTTGAGTTCCAATTTAAACACAATCATTTGTGAATTTGGCTGCGCTTAAATATCCTTTGATTATACGTAACTCAGTAGCAGTATATAAATATAGAATACTCGCCACACATCCCATAGTGTAAAATATGTAGATCTGGTTAACATATATATATAACAAATACATTCGTTATTTACTGATTCATTTGCTTGATAAATAGTACAATAAAATATCTTCGTTATGATATATATTACTATTTAATCTCTCATTTTTAATGTAGAGAGTATATCTATGTACATACGTTAGCATTTGTAAGTTTATATACAAATAAATACATTTCTTGATATATACTAAGGAATAAAGTGCTTACATACTAACAACACAAACTTAAGCCTCAATACAACGTTTAATAGCAGTTTAATTAATTATCGATATTGACTTTTAACACTTTCCCATCACTATTCAATAGGCTGTAGAATCGTAAAATTGTACTACAAAAGCATTCCTTCAACGAAGCTTAGTTCTGAATAGGTCTACATATGCACAAAATATCGTTACGAACACGGCACAACGATTTAATTCCAATGGAAGTGGCTTAAACAAAGGCGCCGTATTACACAATATGGTATGATGTACAAATGTACTTATGTAAATATTTGTACATGTGTGTGTCACTAACCCGTTACCCGTTTGGGGTAAATCGAGTTCTTGTGTATTAGGTAGGTTTGTTTGCTTTTGTTAATGCGTCGCTGTAAATGAGGGAAACTGATGAATGTTTGAGCCGGCATACGTTTGAATGAAGTGAAGGTTAACTGAACAGTGTGTAGGTTTGAGCGTGTTCGTATTGAATTAAATTGTTTGTATAATCGCGACAAACATATCCGTGTTCATTATATTCACTAAGATATAGCATTTTATTCTATATTGAGTTATAAATATCATACATTGTAGTCAATATACAACGCTAATTGCTGCCTTGGGTGACAGCTGTAAACCCAAAAATGACTAGATGCAATTAGTACCTACTGTCATGTGTAATATCATGCGTTTCTGTCGATTTTTAATAATAAATATAAATGTTAGATTTATTTAATATTATAAATACGAATATGAGTTTGTTTGTTTGTTACTCTTTTACGCCTAAACCACTTGACCGAACATCATGAAGTTTCGCATACACGGTATCAGGGAAACAAAACAGAAAAGGACAAAGAGTAACTTTCATCTAGAAAAAAAATTGTGTTACTAATCTAACCTAATCTACATTTAAGCGAGCAAAGATGTGAGTAAAACGTAGAAAATATATTTTTTGAAATTTACTTAAAATTAATTATTTTTATCCCTGTGTAGGGCGAATAGGTTATTATTCAGATGTACATTACGGTCCTAAAATATGACCACACCATTATGTTATACGATGTATAAGCTGTTTCACTGATGCCTTCATAAACATGTTGTAACAAAATGCAAGCAGTTTAAGCTGCCTCGGCAAGGCACAAATAATAGCGCTAATGTTACAAGCGTCCTTCAACTATGAGAATGGCTTACCATCAAGCGGGCTGTATGCTTCCTCGCTACTTGTGTAATAAATAAGGTCTTATTTTATTTATCTAATCTAACTTAAAGCCACAGCTTTGCTTTCAAATTTCGATTCGATTTCCAATACAAAGTAGATGTGAACCTCAAACCTATGAACTATTTGTTTATAAAATATATGTATACATATCTAATATTGGTTATAATATATATTTGTTAAAAAAGAAATATCAATACTGTTACGTACTGGGTTCGACAGAGAAGAATGCAAATAATATTACCGACCAAAACACGTTTTATTCAAACACAATTAAATTTAAAACACAACAATCACTATACTGCACTTTTCCATTGTAACTTCACACTCCGTAGTATTTCCGCTTCCGTTCGCTTCGATGAACACTTGACCGCTTACGATTGTAAACTGACTTGGCGGTGCGCGTGCGTTAGTTTAGTTAGTTAGTTATGTTTAATTGGATAAAGGAATCTAAGGGAGATTCGAATTTAGTAACCCAAATTGATGATCTAATTAGGTTAAATATTTTCTAGAAGCTAGTAGCTCTAATGTAAATTTACCTCAATTTATAGTTGCTGTTGTAGATTCGGCAATGACGCTCAAAATATTAAGAAAACTCCTGAAAACATTACACAGCATTGGCCGACAGTATGTCTGCTAATATTATAAATGTGTAAAACTAATAGTATAAATGTGTACACATTGGGTGTAATTTAACATACAGACAGACTATATCCTGCATTCAAGCAGGGTTCATGCGAGCGCACTCACTCTTCAAGGCAGCGAGTTGGCACACCGTGGTAGGTTTAGTCGGTAGTACCCGAGACGTAACATCTTTTCACGGGTGAGCCCGACATAACTTCTCCGCTCCCCTTTTCAGCGGAGAGGTATGCGTCAAAGCATTCCCCAACATTTAAAAAAAAGGGATCATGCGAGCGAACTAATATTACTTTATTTTCAAATGAATTTGATATCTGCATAAGACACAGTCAGTATGACTAGTTTAACTTGTCAAATGAGCCGCCATCCTCTCAGCACAAGGGACAATTATCACACGATCCCTCCTGCCAGAAACACACTATTGCCTCAATGAACAATAATTCCCAGTACGTGTCACGCCATTATATTAGAAACCACTAACCTAATTAACAATCGTACTCCTTTGCCGTGGTCTCACAGACCCAACTACTTACCTTGCCTAAGTAGCAACCTGATGACATTAGCCATTGCACTTAAGCGATGAAACAGCGCAATTAAACGCCAGTGTATGGCAGGTAATCGCCGAAACTGTCTTCTGAGAGCGGTACAATTAAGGTAGGTGGGAAGGTATTACACCGATTAGCAGTACTCAGTTAGATGGTGTACATAATATATGTACTTGCGTATATCTTTAAAGGGTATGCAGAAGTGTATTATGTACAAATATTGCTAGATATGTTTTTAAGTCCGACGTTATAGGGGCGAGTCTGTTACGTGGATATGACTATGACGGATGAATGATATATTCTTCTTTTTGGTTAGAATTTCGGGGTATCCTAACTAATATTACAAATGCGAATGTGAGTTTCTTTGTTTATTTGTTACGCTCTTACGCCTGACTACTCAACTGATCATCATGAAATTTCACATTCACGTTGTCATGGTATAGAATAGGATATTGGGTATTTTCAGCCAGAAAACAGTACTGTGCCGAGGGATAGAAATTTATTGACAAAATCTAGATAAATGTGGGCGAGGCCGCGGGCAAAATCTAGTAAAATATATATACTATAAAATTATATAATAATGTCTTCTATTTACGCGAATATTATTAATTGAAATTAAACTGCTATATACGGATTTTATCGCGTTGTTTATTTGACACTTTATTACAACATTTTGAAAATTGTTACGCTACTACTACTATTAAACTTTACTAATTTTTAAGCTAATTAAATGATTATTAAACTATTTAGATTTAATTTATTTTTACACTTTCCCCGACGTTTCGGTTGCTTTTCAGCAGTGTACACTGAAACATTGAGACAACTGCCATCTTAGTCTCCCCGTGACCATGGCTGCTGAAAAGCAACCGAAACGTCGGGGAAAGTGTAAAAATAAATTAAATCTAAATAGTTTAATAATAATTTAATTAGCTTAAAAATTAGTAAAGTTTAATAGTAGTAGTAGTGTAACAATTTTCAAAATTTTGTTATAAAGTGTCAAATAAACAACGCGATAAAATCCGTATATAGCAGTTTAATTTCAATTATATAATAATATAAAATTGTTTGTCTGCACGTTATAGACAGAGGTTATATGTTTTTTGCTGTCTACTGGGCACATTACCAGACGCCATTCTGATTTTAAGAATACTGTAACATCTTGCAACACTACTCGAAATGGGCATCAAACCAGCGATATAAACGCAAACAACACATATAAAAAACGCATAGGGTTTGATGTATATACATATATATGTAAATATATACCTATATATACATAGGTATATATTTTACTCTTATATCGCCGAAGAGGCATATTGTTCGCAATATTAATAACCACGCAGCCTGCATCAGCACCAGCACGATATCTGTAAATATAGCCGGTAAACGTAAAATCTAATGACAATTTGCCTGACCCGGGAATCGAACCGAGACCATATGCTGAACTGTCGCCTACGGTACCGAGGCATACCATACCAATAATAATAACAGCCTTGTTCATTAACTGTCCCAATACTTGACTTAATTATGTCAGTTTGAAAATACTTAAGATATCTACCATGCCGTCCCATTGCAAGTTGGCAAACATCACACATATTCGAGAAATTAAAGAAGGCATCTTAGATATCTGTGTGATCTAACTCTCAAACACGAAACAGTGGCAGCGGTGAGTCGACCGCATAAACCACTATGCTTTCCGTGCAGTCAATAAAATAAAACAAAACTGCTATACGTGTAAATTGCCTTTCATAACATAAATCATTATAATTTATGTACTTTTGCAAACTACATAACTCAAGAACTTTTATTACTAACCAACATTTACAATAAGCAAAGCCTTAAGTACCAATACAATACACAAAAAAACGCAAACACAAACTACGCTAATTTTTTACTTCAAACTACGCTTCATAACTCATCCATTCGTTCGACATCCTTAACAAAAAATAACAAAAATATTGTTCGAACGTAGTAGGGTAAACGAACACGCGCTGGGTGTTCGTGAAAAAAATTGCGGCCATCTTTTTTTAACTTTTTGTACCGCTCCTTTTAAGTACAAGCGTACAAAATCACATTGATGTTTACCCTGCTACGTAAATAGCGTGAAGTTTCGCCTTTATAAAATTTATTTTATGGTAATGTAAAAATATCGTAAACGGCTGTGGTTTTGAGAATAGTTACTCCATTATCCTGAAGTGTTGCAAGTATCAAACTTTAATGATGTTAGTGCAGATCTATAAAAGAAAATAAAGATTGCTACAATTACTTCTTTTGAAATTTGAAGAAAGAGATTAGAAAGGAGAAAGTTTCGGCAACAGTCTAATAGTCCATTGAATTTGTTATCGACAGTATTATGTATGGCTGAAATCGTAAGTTAGATTCCTTAGTTGGGCAAAGTCTAATTAGTTTTGCTATGAGGAATACTCAGTATAATTATATTCTTAATACTGACAAAATGTGGATATAATCTATCTATGCCTACCTCTTCGGGATATATAAGGCTCAATCCATGTATGACTGGAATACGTACTTACGCATACTTATGCTCATCCCTTTATTAATATTCTATTATACTCTTTTACTCTCTGAATATGCTCGTCAATAATAGCTTCCAAATATGGTTAATCTATATTGTCTTTAATCTTTATTAATTCAATTTTTGTTGTAATTTCTATTTATTAGTGAATGAATATTCATTCGTAAAATCAATAAGTTCATTACGAAATCATTCAGTTACTACTTTCAGATTAGATCAGACTAGTCGAAAACTTTGGCAAGAGAATTTATTGTTTACCAAATAAAAAGATTTACTTGTGTACATTTTACGTTTTTATATTATTCAAAACGTATTTTATATTTTATCGAGGATACGTAATGAGCTTAATATATGACCACATCTTGTTTCAAGTTGTAAAATATCATTAACATAAAGATAAGGAGTTCTGGATGAATACTTTCAAACGATTATTTTAATTGTACTCCTACTACTACTACTACATACGGAGCAATAAATACAACCGCAGGGTACCGAGGGAAGTAATAAATAATGTCATATACACCCGAGGATTCAAATCATAAGTAAAATAAATAAATAAAATTAAAATAAACACTCATTGTTATCTTCTGAATCGAATACATCACTATTATAAAGATCAACATGTTTAGCTTACACTATTAGAAGGATGTGACGTAACAGCAGGCCTATCATGAAACGTAAATGAAGTGGTCTCAATAAGAGAGTAAAGAAATAAAAATATTCTTTACCTATATTTCGTTTGGCCCGAAATTTCGGCTTCTTTTATGATAGGTCCACATGTTTATAGTAGGAGTGATCGTGTTTTGCAATTTGTCGTATGTATTGGTGTATATGGTAAGCAAACTCTAGTTGCAGTTAACGATATCGAAACATTATGATAAAATCATAATACCTGAACGCCGGCGACCGTACACGGGCGAACAAATTATAGATCGGGAATCAGAATCGTGTCCGCGCACACAAGTGCGAACTTATAAGCTGACTGATATGTTGAGATATCAATAAATACAGAAATAGATAGAGAGTCTTTTAAAATATTCTGCTAGGCTCTAAGTAACTAGTCTAATAGGAAACGTGTTTTTTACTAGCTTGTTGGTTCGTTAATTAGACATACTTTTTTGTATTTATTACATATTTTATTTTTTGATTAAAGGATAAAACAATGCACGTATTGCATTTTAAACACAAGTGTAATTATTAATATTTAATCCAATATTTAATTTAAAAGTTCAATTTATTTTCTTGCATTCGACTCAAAATATTTCACGGCGGACACGCGACGTAACGTAACGTCAATATGTCCCCTGTATATCAATACAGGGGACATATTGACGTTCAATCTATTCGATGCGAGGGTAGGTAGCAATTATAAAATATATTTCTTGTTTTATTTTGTTTAACTGGCAAATTAGTTTTCGTGATAGGAATGCGTAATTACACATAACCTGAATTGAATGATCGCTCGCTTTATTGGTGTGGCAATACATAATGAGGATGTATATCATATATAATGCTTTTAAAACCACGTGACTACCCTACGGTAAAGTTATACGCTGATGCCAAAGTACTAACAGTTCGGCAACTATACATCCATCGCACGATACTGCGAAGGCATTCTATGTTACCCTTAAATGCAGACATACTACAGAGACGACAAGGCTTCCCTGTATGCGTAACAGCAAACTGTCAATCTGCATTTGCAAGTCGTCACTTTGTTGTCCAAAGCTCGCGCATGTATAATAAAATAAACAAAATACTCCACATATATAAACGCACTCGGCATGAAGTTAAGCGAGAACTACATAAATGGTTACAATCCCTCACATATGATAATACGGAAAGCATACTTAACATCCTGTGCTAATATACACTCATACACAAAACTATGTACACGCCTATACACACACTTTACTTGCTTTTATATATACTTGACACATAACACACGTACACAAACACCCTCGGTACTCACATAGCCCACACACACTAAACTTACCCAAAAACACTGTCACACTCACTCTTCACTGTCAAGATACAGTATAAACTGTCTCTGAAATGTCGCGGTTGTATTTATCTGTAGAAATCGTAAAAAAATCGAACTCCTAAGATACAGGTCTGCGTACCTAGGTGTTAGATAATTACTCACCAACTTTTGATCTCGATGTACAACATGCTGTATTCATGTGTCTTTATTGTATTGTGTTTTTTTTAAATGTACTAATAAACAATTATTATTATTATTATTATTATTAAATGTCTTAGACTTCTCTATAATTTTCACAAAGATATGGGAAGTCTGCCAATCCGCACTATCCCAGCGTTGTGGACTATGGCCTAATGCTTCTCGTACAAACATTAACTCGTGACAGTCGTGGGTCAGTTTAATACAGCCCTGCTATTGTTATTATTATTATGTGGAATTCGAACCCACCTTTATGAATAGCAGTCGCACTTACAGGTTTTAAATGCGATTGCTATTCATAAGATTTTGATTAGCACCGGATTTGCAGTGTTACTGGGTTTTCTGTTTCGGTTCAGAAGCAGTACGCAGTAACTGTGCACGATAGATGTTTAAAATCGCCGTCTTTAACGTGGGACATTAAACTTGTAACTTCTGGTAACTATGATTGTGTGAAAAAGATTTTTCATTCGTGTGTTTGTCCTAGCTAGTTTAAATGGATGCATCATACGTTATAGTTGAATTATATTTCAGCACTTATAATTTCTTATGTTTTGTGAGAGCCGTGCTAATATTTTTTTAAATCTACATTTTGCTCGCAGCTTAGCTTGGAATCAGCACTGTTTTGAGATGAAAGGTACCCTGTGTCCTTTTCAGTACCCCTCACAACGTGTATGCGAAATTTCATGATAATAGGACGAGTAGTTAAGGCCTTATAGCGTAACAAACCAACTCACATTTGCATTTATAATATTAGTTAAGACTAGGATGCTAATCCTGATCATTGTTAGAATAGCCGAATATGGAATACATACATACGTAGATCATTCACATTCTGACAGCTACATTAATTAATGTCCTATGTAATTAGGGTCAAGGTTATCTATCGGATCCAGTTTTAGGCTCATTACCGCGTCTGAGAATTTCATTACAGAAATTTAAATTATTATTTGCTTGACTAGGTATGGGTACCGAGCCCCACAAAATTACAACCTCTACCAATCCAACTATTGAAGTCTAGGCCTATTGGACTATTCAAACAGACAATTACGCTATGCAGTATAAACAAAGGACCAATTTTTGTAATAAAAACTATTTAAAATAAAGTTCTGATCTAGTCTAATAACCGTAAAATGTGAACTAAAATGCAATTTATGTTCACAGTTGATATATTTTTTTAATTTAGGTGCATACTTACCATTTGTGAGCAGTGATAGCTCAGTGGGGAGACCAACAGACTGCAATGCAGAGGGTCTCGGGTTCGAACCCACGTCGCGCACCTCTGACTTTCGGAATTTATATGACTTTTCGAAATTATGTGCGTATTAATTGACAATTATCGCCTGCTCCGTGCCTCGGAGAGCACGTTAAGCCGTCGGTCCCGGCTGCCATGAACATCTATGGCAGTCGTTATTGGGAGAGTGTCGACACAAAAGATCCCACTGGGTCGAAGTGTCGCCGGTCTGCACTGACTGGCCCCCACATAAGATACATACATACCATTTGTGACATTTATAACACCGAGTCAAGTCGGAACTGTATTCTGAACAGTTTGCATAACAAAAACTGTGCCTCGGATTAAAACAGTAAAATTTGATTAAATGTAAAGGTCACAGAGTGTAGATGATAAATGAGGCGACGGTACAGTGAAAAATATGCTGATCCACAAAAAGGTCAAAGGTACAAAGTCTCAAACCTATATCCTGAAGAGATAATAGGCGGAGGTGTATCACAGCCAGCCACCTAACGGCAACCATGATTTTAGGTCTCACGTAATATGCTAGCTAATTGCCTCCTACTGGGCACAGTTTCAACATTTCGTACGACGTTAAATCTAATAGCACTGACCGACTTGGAATTGAACCACAAAGCAGACGAACAAACACTGCCCGACTCCGTAATTGAGATAAACAGCAATCGCATTCAACACTACTGCACCATCAAGGCAGTCAGTCATATGATGCTCCAAGGCATTTTAGGCGACTTTATTATGGAAGTCTTTATGACCACTCTTTTTCTTTTAAAAATTATACCTACACTGTTGTCGCAAGAATTACCATTTCTGAGATACCCCGATTCTTAATAAAAATGTATATTTTAATCTGAATATAGCTATTCCGTTAACGACATAGTATGTGTTGCATTGGTATTCAAGGATGACTATGTTAGACCCATGTATAACTTGTCAGCGAGAACCAAATATTTGCGTGATATTTGTACAGAGCCCCTAGCGGTTACGTGATGAAATAAATTTTGTGTGTTTTTTTTTCCTGTTTATTGTTAAGTGCGGTGGACCCTGGAGCATGGATCATTACATGATCAAGAATAAAATGGGGTGTTGTAACAGAGTGTATAGATTTTTCTCGCTCTGTAATCGCTTGTAGGTTTGTATAACTTGCGTTTGTAGATTCTATAAAAGCTTTCATCTAGTATATTTTGCGCATGTGTTGGTCCTATGGCAGTATACGCACATTTTTTTTAACAACCTGGATTAGACTACCAGGTCAAGCAAACTGTTATTAAATTTTTCTGTTACAATATTAGGATGTACGACTGCACTAATGAAATACACGTATGCGTAATGCCGAGTTACTTATATCGCGTCTATATCGCGGATACAAAGACGCAAAGGGGTAGATAGAGATGAATTTAGCTCAGGCACAGTTCTAGAGGCTGTGCTACCACTCAGAATTTTTGACAGAAAATCTCAATATTAATTTTTCTCTTGAAACATTATTCTTGCACTGCGAATAAATGCAATATCGCGAAATAATGATTGTTTATTTTGGTTCTGATCACTAATTCAAAGAAGAATGATGATTACTTACCTCAATTATTTAATTTCTGTTTCTAACGAAAATCTCCCTAATACGAATACTAACACTTTTTTAAATGCCAGAATTAATTGCGTAACAACAAAATAATCAAGCCAACCAATTACGTTGTTAACTGAACAAAATTACGGCGAAATTGAAATTTACTTCTACGGGCCAAACACTTCCTAGTTATCGTTACTGGCCTACCGGTAGGAAGGTTTAAGTTACCGGTATTTAGATTGAATCATGTTATTAAATGTTATGGTTGGGTTTCGCCCTTTCTTGTTGTTGTCTTTATAAAGACATACTAAATCAAGATTTTGAGTTTACAGTTGTTTAAATAGATAACTTTCCTCAGATGTTAATGATTTATGTTAAGTTCCCTAACAAAAATTCTGTTTACAAAAAGTAATCTTCCGTGTTCTCATTCGTTTTTCTTCTATCTTTAACAATGAAGTTTGTTGGAGCTTCTGCAGAATGTAGATACATAACCTACATCCACTCACAGCAGAAGTTTGTTACGCTGAAATCTTCTGTAGAGTATACCATAGCCAGGTGGTTCTTGATGGGTCAAAAGCCCAATTTTAAGCCAAAATGTCACTGTTCCACATCTCTTTATATGTAAATTGTAAAAGTCTGTAGCCATTCAAGTTATGAATTGCTGTTTTATGGTGAAATGTTTTGCTTTATATTCATCGCTGTCATTCGGCTGTCGTAGAACACTTTACGGTAATGACCAGATCGTGTTAACGGCTCCATCACGTAGATTTTATATGTTCCTGTTATGTTGATCGAAATTATCGCAGGAGGCAAAATTTTCGGATGTCTTTTCTTTGTAATAAAAGTCAGCCCCCGCACTAGGAATTAATCCTGTGTCGCAGATGACTTTACAAATATTCAAACAACGGACATAATCAGAAACGAACCTAGAGTTGTAACAATTATATGTGAATCATAAAAAAATGTCACATGTGGGATCGAACCCGCAACATTCGGCGCGGCGGCTGTGGCGAGGCGACCACTTAACCTCTTGTATGCCGGAATACCAGACATAATAGAAAAAGCATTGTGTCTCGCGTAGATCCACGTTCCGGCATACCACAGGTTAAACCACTAAGTCATTCGTGCAGTCAAATTTTGAAGCTAGTGTTTGAATGAATAGCATTTGTAATTAGCGGCGAGTTCATGGATGTTTGTTTTGGTCTGAGTGTTTCTATGTAGGTATAATATGTATGTATTTACAAAAAGAAAATGTATATATGTATGATTATCCATTGTCTAGTACTCATAGTACAAGCTTTGCTTAGTTTGGGCTAGATGGTATTGTGTGTATGTTGCAGAATATTAGTATTATTCTCTTTATTAATTTTCTCGCGGCTTTGCCTGCTCGGAAACAGTACTTTTTATTGATGATGTCCTTTTCTGTGCCCCTGACAACGTGTATGCCAAATTTCATAGTGATCGGTAGAGTATTGTTACGCCCAGTGACATCTCTCGGCATTGTGGGAAAGACTCGGCAGTTTCTATTAATTTACACCGCCATCTATTGACATCTTACGGAACTACGTAGTACGGTACGAGCATCTTAGAGAGAATGCTGGTACTTTCTCGAATCATCGTACTGTTTACATACCGAGTACAGCGTTACTAGAAAACTCTAGAAACGCTTTACCCGCGTATAAATAGGGCGCACGCGCACAGCCGAGTCAGTTTACAATCGTAAGCGATCAAGTGTTCATCGAAGCGAACGGAAGCGAAAATACTACGGAGTTTGAAGCAGTTACAGTGGCAAGCGCAGTATAGTGTTTGTTGTGTTTTTAATTTAATTGTGTGTTTGAATAAAACGTGTTTTAGTCGGTAATATTGTTCACATTCTTATCTGTCGAACCCAGCACGTAACAGTATTTAGGCCTGAAAGTATAACAAACAAACAAGCAAACTCACATTCAGTTAGGATTCGTTCAAATCGAAATTATTCAATCCAACTTTTCGGTTATTAAATATATAAACATATCGTTCAGACGCCAATTCTATAACGAGCGTGATTTGAGTCCAAGCCCCGTGAAATAGCTCACACAAGAAATAAATTTGAAAGATTTGTAATACTTACATTACAATATTTATTACTTCAATTTAGCTTTTGAGAGTGGATAAATCGACCTACAAAAATAAAAATATTAAATTTTCATTTAATATTATGGGCCAACGGACATGTTAAAATAAGTCAATTTTTATTTTACGTACAAAAAACGTTTAGTACACAGAATTAAACTGTGATACAGCCATAAAATTATTTAGGGTAATGATTATGTTTATATTTAATTGCCGTACACAATAGTTATTCATACTTCAATTGTAGTTTATTGAGTACTAGACTCACCCCGGTTTCGCACGTGTATTACAAAACCTAAACAAATTATACACCTAAACCTTCCTCATGAATTATTGTCTATTGGCAAAAACCGCATGAAAATCCGTTCAGAAATTTTTGATTTTAGGCGCGGCGTAGAACTTTAATTGTAAAAATATGTGGTGATGTACTATACAAGCCAGATTCCCGCAAAAACAATACGTACTATCGATCAAAAATGAGCTATACCATATTCCTGCCACGATCAGATAACCGCATTATCCGACCGCTGAGTATCAACTCACCAATTGTGCCCAACAGCAATCATTAAAATAATACTCCCTCCGCACTGCTATATCATTTTAACCCAATATATCTCCGAGGGTAGTAATTTAAGGAGTATTTTTATCACTGTTATTTTATCCCAGTGATTATTGCACATCCGTCTTGATATGCTTCGGACAAATTTTGTTGAAAGGTATTTTTATCGCGAGAATTTTCGTATGATAAAGACTGTGATTTTTGATATTTAAGCGATTGCTTATATCGATATGAGATGGAAAATTATAATAATAATAATAATAATATTCTACCACATACACACAACACCATCTAGCCCAAACTAAGCAGAGCTTGTACTATGGGTTCTAGACAATGGATAAACATACATAGATACTTTTTTTTTTTTTTTTTTTTGTAAATACATACATATTATACTATTTATTTTCGATTGGGAAAAGTACGTTGAAATATATTATATTCTTTAATATTATGTACGACGAATGAATTCAAAATAAATGACTTATAAAGATAATTTAATATAGTGAATGCGAATGTGAGTTTGTTTGTTTGTTACGCTTTCGCGCCTAAACTACTCGACGAATCATCATGAAATTTCGCATACACGGTACCAGGGATACAGAAACGGAAATACGGTACCTTACACCTAGAAAAAAATTACTATTCCGAGCGAATGAACCCGCGGACAAAAGCTGGTTTGGATTAAATAGCTCACGAGAATAATAAATAACGTCTTGCTAAGATGGGTTTGGATTGAATTTTATATTATCATCAATACATTAAGCAACATAATATAATATCAATCAACATAATAAATAGAGCAGTTTGTCCATGACACGGCGATGTATAAGTGCGTTTCTAAGTTTTTTATACAACTAAGTTGGTGTCTTTGAAGCAACGCTGCTAGCACAAGAGACAAATCCAACTCGCTGTAGACATGACAAGTATTTCTTCTATACCACGAATAAATAATGTTCCAACATGTGGATAACGTTGTGAGGTACAAACTTACTACCATCTTTTTATGTAAGTTATTTTATTTTAAGAATTGTATGTATCAGTTTGTTTTCCCAAAATAAATAAATAAATAAATAAATAATAAATGAACGCGATGGACTTTACAAACATTGAACGCACTCATAGCACACACCGACTCGGAACAACCACACAATTTTTATCCCGTGCGGAATTGAACCAGGAACAATCGGTGTAGTGGTGAGGGGAACACACAAACCGTTGCGCCATCCGTAAACTCAAATTTTACTTTGATTTACTCAGTCAGGCTTCTACAGATTTTAAGTGGAGATGCCCAATGTTTCCTCTCTGCAAGAATCTGTTACTTAAATAAATCTTCTTTTGTTTCAGCTTCCATCGAGTCCTTGCATGCGCCAACGGGAGGCGGTGTCGAACTACCGTGTGACGTCACTCCAGCTCTGCCCGATGATCGCATGGGGCTCGTCATCTGGTACAAGCAGGGACATGAAACACCTATATATACGTAAGTATAAAAAAGTATATATTTATGTGTGATTTGTAAATAAACTGTAAAGGCAAAAAAATGCGGTGCTACTAATTTAAATTTCGAACTTCTTAAACATGGTTGACAAACACGTTCACGACCCAGGCATCGAATCTGAGACCTCATGCACAGCAGTCACATTTTCTACTACTGCATCACAAAGACATCCAGGCAAGTACCGTCAGTAAATTATTAGTAGGCGGGCTTACACTAGCCGAGGCGATCTCTAATATTTCTAGCTGGTTTTTAAACGAAATCTCTACTAGCCGAATCGCGTCGATACAAAATTATTAAAATCGTATTAACATCAAACGTATCTTCAAATTTCATGCTCTGTGTAAGAGCAGCTTATCATAGGATCATAATAATCGCGTACGTCGTTAGCTTAGGTTCGCGATTAGTTGTTTTAATATCGTATACGATTTCATTATCTTTATATACATAATTCTACTGTACGTGTGTATGTCACTGAACTACTCCTACACGGTTGGACCGATTTTGATAAAAAAATTGTGTGTTCATGTGGATTCGAGGATGATTTAGATTTGGGTTTTCTTTTTTTCTTTCTTTTTTTTTCGTGTGTAGGTACAGTACAACGTCTGTCGCGACAGCTTGTTGCGCTATATATTTTAAAGTGCCGATACCAATTATTTAGTAGTAGATCGTTTTATAATGTAGTTACCTCGTCACAGCCACTGCGCCGAGTGTAGTGACAAAACATTTTATGATCCACAAATAGCTTTCCCGTGTCTGGGAATTATTTGAATGTTTGTAAAGTTTCCCATGACCCAGAAATTATTCCTAAAGCGAGTGTTTTTATAAAGTTAAGTATATAGTATATACATATATAATAGCAGCGATAGCTCAGTGGGGAGACCAACAGACTGCAATGCAGAGGGTCTCGGGTTCGAACCCACGTCGCGCACCTATGACTTTTGGAAGTTATATGACTTTTCGAAATTATGTGCCTATTGATTGACAATTACCGCCTGCTCCGTGCCTCGGAGAGCACGTTAAGCCGTCGGTCCCGGCTGCCATGAACATCTATGGCAGTCGTTATTGGGAGAGTGTCGACACAAAAGATCCCAACTGGGTCGAAGTGTCGCCGGTCTGCAATGACTGGCCCCCACATAAGATACATACGTATACATACATATATAATCTTGACTTTTAGTAGCCATGTTCGTTCCACATCATTTGAAGTCTATTGTTTATCACCCATACACAAAACACACACATCTAAACATTTGTTGAGAGTCGAATACTGACCCGACTAATACGACAAAAAGATTTAATATCTTTATATTAGTAAGTGAAGAGAAAACTGAAAGAATCGGTTTAATTTCGACAACTGGGCAGGCACTAGTATCTACCTGATATTCGAACAAACGGAGAGAACTGAAAACTAATTTTATTTCAGACTATTTAATGTTTCACAGTCATACAAGTGTGATTACAAAAATAAATAGTAGCATAAAATCCATTTGTACAGCATCACTGCCATGAATGATGCTGATTCCTATACAGTTCAGAAGTGTATGGAACGCACGACATTGATTCTCAATATCGCTGCTTTTTTAAAAAATAATCACTTTTAACCTATGGTACACTAGATATGTCATTTTCTTAGTAATGAACAATGACAACCTAATCCATACTATTTTATTAATAGTAAGTATTTGTTAATAGTTACAATGTATATTCAATTCATGCTTTGGCTTAACCCACGGTGGGTTGAGCCAACGCATGAATTTGTTGAGTTGGTTTACAATACCTAAAACTTAGTCTATAACTTGCTTCCTATGTAAACAGAGCAGTTTTATACAACCATTACATGTGCCTCATAAACTTAACTTTAGAATCACATAAAAGGAATTGAAAATTCAAGTTAATACAATAAAAAGTTGCAACATTAAGAGAAAACAAAGCACTTTTTGTATGTATGTGTCTTACGTTGCCAGAAACTGGTGAACCGCTAGTTGAAATTTCCGCTTGCGAGGATAGCTTGAATCTTTTACTGGTATTTTTATTGGGCAGTGAAAATACAATTATAAATTGAAATTAAAATACTTTATAGGGATTTTATCACGTTGTTTATTTGTTAAAAACAATTTTTACATAATTTTGTAACTGTTAAAACGTCGGGGAAATGTTTAAATCTCAATTTTATAAATTAAATAGCTTAAAATGGTAGTATACTTTAACATTAGTAGTTTAAAATGTTTGTATTAGTAGTATTTTCAAATAAACAATATTATGTAATACTATTATAAACTTTAACTAAGACAAGAAATATCTAATAAGGTTCTTGAAATCACAGATATTTAGTACCAATTTTGAATTTCTGTTGAACTCGGGGGCCCATTGATTAATTATTCAACCGTAAATTTTATTTATTTATTGGTTTACCACCCTTGTGGGGATATAGGCGTGAGCATATGTATGTAATTATAAATATTTTGAAGCATTATCTTCTTAAAGAACTCATGCTGCTTGATGTAATGAAGAATGCTTTACATAATAATACGTATACACGAATGTTATACATTGAAAGTAAATACTTACTAGATTTTACCCGCGTCTTCAATCGCGTAAATGGAGTTTTGGTTAGGTTAGATCAGTAACAATATTTTATTCTGGATGAAAGCTACCCTATGCCCTTTTTTGTTATCCTGACAATGTGTATGCGAAATTTCATGATGATCGGTTGAGAAGTTAAAGCGTGAAAGCGTTACAAATATACTCACATTCGCATTTATAATTATTATTTAGGACTTACATTTAGGTTTACTCTTTCCCCAACGTGACTGCAGCAGTCACGTCGCTCACGGGGAGACTAAGATAGTGGTTGTATCAGTGTCTTGAAGTGTAGTTATTTCAAAGTACTCGAACATAATTTCTTCATTGGTGCTTACGCACAAAGAGCTCAAAGCAAAATGCTTTAGTTTAGGACATTTATTCAGTAAATAAGTGCGTACGATTGTAAGTATATATAATATCAGCGCTGTAAATAAATTGTCCTATCGCTGGGCCACAGCATTTTCTCAATATGAGAAAGGTTAGGCCATAGTCCACCACGCTGGTTCAGTGCGGGTTGGCAGACTTCACATATCTTCGAGAACATTATGGAGAACTCGCAGACATGCAGGACTCTTCACGATGTTTTCCTCCACCGCTAAAGCGAGTGATAATAATTAGCAAATAAGAAGCACATACTTTGATAAGTCAGAGGTGCGTGCGTTAGGATCGAAACCGAGACCTCTGCGTGACTGTCCAGCGGTCTCCTACTAAGTAATAGTAATCTAAAATATAGGTACTATTTCTGTTTGTCCCCAGGCTGGATACTCGTGAAGGCGTGACGTCACACTGGTCCGATGGTACCCTCGGCGTGAGAGCTACCTTCAAAAGCGACACCCAGCCGGCGGTACTAGTTCTGACCAAGTTGCGGTAAGTCAGTCCACACCTATATTGTATTATTCTCTCTATAAATAACGTTCTTTGTCAATGTCTTTAAAATTAAAGGCAAAGGCTCAGACCGAACACTTAAAAAAATAATAAAAAATGTAACCTTCCTTTAGCATAACGTTGAAATATTTGACTCAAATGTCATCATCCGCGTTTCGTTATACTTAGTCCAGCATTCTATTTAAGTTTTTACAGAAAGAACAAACCTAGTGATTGTAATGACATAAAATTTCGATTATAGAATAGAATATCGACACTTTATCGATTTCTGAAATCTGTAAGATGTCAATAATCAAATCTGTAATATTATAAATGCGAATGTGAGTTTGTTTGTTACGGTTTCACGCCTAGTTATACACGATACACGTTATCAGGGCATCAAAAAAGGACATAGGGTAACTTCCATCTAGAAAAAAGTACTATTACTAACCTAACCTAAACTACATATACACGAACGAAGCCACGGGCAAAATCTAGTATAAAATATAACCAAAATGGTACGGTCTTGTCAGTTTGCTATCTTTAAGGGTGGGAAATACCATTAACGGTACAGAAAAGGCGTTGATTCGTACTCTTTTTGTTGAGGTAGAAGAGAGACTTGTTGTTTCCGTGGCATAATGTTATGCGTATGTGTACGAGCAATCGTAAGGACATGGTTTGATGCCCAGGTTATGCAAAAAATATTTTTTCGCTAGAGTGCTATAAAGCTATTGGCCCTTTTAAGGGGAGAATGGGATACATATGGCTTACTATGTATTATATGAATATGTATTTTTAATGTCTGGTGCGTGTGGATTGCATTAAGTTACATGAGATTGATAAAATATGACGTTTAGCTCATAGTTCTATTTGTTGAGAACTTCAGCATTTTGATGAAGAAAGATGAACAAAGATGTGGGTATAATACGCCTCTGTCTGCCAGAGGCGTATTATACCCACATCTGTCCAGCTGTGTGTGTTGGGCCCTTTTAACAGCGAATGTATTGGCAACCCGGCCCACTTTATAACCCTAAAAATATCAAAGATTTTATCTGATTCTGGAAACATGCTTATGTTCACATTAGAAGATCGTTTCTTGCCGAAATTCTGGAATCCTTTTTTTTTTGTTGGTCTTTTTAAACTCTATTGCTTTCACTTTTTTCATTCACTGATTACATAGTATATAGTATCTTTAAACAGTAGTGTAGATAGTTATAGCTTAACCTGCCCACTTTAAATAAGGATATAAGCCAGCATAAAGACAATCCCTGTGTCATCGAAGCTCTCTAGACCCTCTCTGATTTGGTTACGGAACGTTAACTTTCCACTTCCAATTTTCCCCTTTGCACTTGCCTGTTACATATATTTTCAATGGTGTCGCTTTTTTTGGATATGTTGGAAAATTTACACTGTTTGCTAAATGATGATACGTTTCGGTAAATTTTAAACTGTTATATCACCTACAAATTCTCTGTAATTTACTTACAGCGGAATAAACCAAATTCCGTGTTTAAAATCGCACAACGCGCGGGGGGTGTTTGGATATTCTGTAGAATATTTTCGCTTTTAGTGGTCGATCCGCCGAGTGTTTTCAGTTTTAATCGCACGGGACAATTATTTTTGTGAACGTACACGTTCGTTACGTACGTACAAAGTATTGTTCTGAGTGTAGATGTACTTTGTGTCCGCTAAGCTGTATATTTGTGAAGTTCTCTGCGACGACGTAGGGCTTGATCCCTAATGCGGGAGATACTAGAGTTTTGACCATAAAAATATTGTGTTTACCAAACAATATTGGTAATTTATTCCGATAAGACATCAAACCTCTTGTTTATTAACTATGATATCGATGTAATTCTATACGAAATATCGAATTCCTCCATTCCGATTGGTATGGAAACCTTAGATCATTAAAACGTCCAAAAATTATATAAACAACTCGATTTGTATGTTTACGATTGAATATCGATTATGTTGTTACGATTGGGGATATTCGATTTGTTATAATAATTTATAATCAAAACAACTAGTAATTTCATTTACGTAATTCGTTTAAATATGAAACGTCAAAGACGCTATGCAAAATATATTATTGGTGGTCGGTAGTGTCCGCGGCAATTTTAATTAATCGAGTAAATTTTGCCAACTGCACAGTTTAAACTTCAATTAATTCTTAAAACACTAGTACTTTTGTCCGCAATTTCATTCGCATGGAATTTGGAAGTAGGTACTTCCAAATTCCAAATCTATGTTGTTCTTTCTTTGCATGTAAGAAGCTGTTCTACTATAATAACACTCGACTTTTACGCAGTGATATGCTATCGACATGAAACATGCACCACATTTCAAGTTAGATTTTCAGCAATACAACTTTGAAAACCTTATTCAATTTTGTGCAGGAGTATTTGTGTAAAGCGCATAAAAAATACAGATAGACAAACAAAAATGTTAAAAATAATTGTTTTGTAACTCTTATAAAGACACTTCTCATATTTTCCTGAAATATGTACAGACGTCGACCAGTTACAATTTTATTATATGTAAAGATATTGTACTTAAGTACATTAAATGAAATATAGAAGCAATGCTTTAGAGAGAGAGAAGAATTGTAGAAGTATTTTCAAATCCTACTATAACCTACTATAAAAATCTAAAATACCAAAATTGGAATACTAAATCAGCATTTAAAGTAACGTACTAGAATATAACGATAAGAAATAATACAGCTATTCATTTAGGTATGAAAAACTACACTATTACGTTTTTAAATGAGATTTGAGCAAAAAATATCGCAGTAGTTATATTTTTAAGTAAAGAGTCGTTATACGCTTTTAGTATACATTTAATAATGTAAAGAATATTTCGTAACAATACGTCGCAATATACGTATAAAATATTAATCCAAAATAATAGCCGCATTACGCAAAGCGCGTAAAAAATTATACCTGTAGGTAATCAATGTGAAAATTTTATTTTTATTGGTACCTCACCGGCGATTCTCGATAAAAATGGATTGCCACGGCAATATTCTACGGATTTTATACATCGTCTCCGATACGTACCGATTTGTTGCGACGATAAATTGCTTGAAAATTGTTTAGAAAATTTATTGAATCGGTATAAGATATCGAACGATACCGATGACAGCATTGTAATCGATTAAATTGGTCTCGTATTTTATATCCCGTTAGCTTTATAGATTTGTCGTCGATAGTATTGTAAAAATAGCTCCGATTTTTTATTTAAAAGTTCTAATGAAGTGTAGGATGGATAAAAAATTACTGCCCGGATGGCGCCGTGATTTAAGTGGTGGTCGTTTGATTGATCTCTGGACGGGGTAAAAATTTGTTTGATCAAAAACTAGTTGTTCACTGTCTGGTTGTTCTTTGTGTCGTTAGTTTAATTGTTTGTAAAGTTCCGCATTATATAGGCTTTCCCCAAATGGAGAATCGTCATCTTATAACAATAAATATATAATATCACTAGATTTTGCCTGCGGCTTCGCTTGCGTGAATGGTAGATCTTGTTAAAAAATTTCTATCCCTTTAAAACAGATTTCTTTTTGCGGCTTTAAAGTGTCCCATATCCTTTTCTGTAGCTCTGTCAAAGTGTATGCGAAATTTCATGATGATCAGTCGTATAAATACAGCGTGAAAGCGTAACAAACCAAAAAACTTACATTTGAATTTGTAATATTAGTTAGAATTACAAAAGATGTTTAAAGAGTTCTATGGTGCTTATATAATGATAAAAACAGAATCATAGATAGGTAATCATATCGATCACCGCTCTGATAACCATCTAAGACAGATCATATGGAGAATCGGTCCCCTCAAATATTGTAGCCTTTAATTTTGATCACACCATAGATGCATCGATATGTCTTTGGTCAGATGGCAGTCGCCCTATGGTTAAAACAGATGTACAGCTAAATCTGGTTAGTCTGGATAACCGATTGGAACTCAGTTGAGAATTCACATTTCTTTTTGTGAACTCTAGAATGATGTTTATTTGATGTGTCCTTTACTTGCCTATATAATATTAGACCTGTTTTATAAACTGTGCCACTGTTGGTTATGTCTCTCCTCAGCATGATAAGGGGAAGTCCAGAGTACACTACGTTGGTACGGGTTGGCAGACTTTGAAAACAATATGGAGAACTCTCAAAAATCCTTGTTTCCCCACGATATTTTCCTTTATTGTTGAAGCGAGCGGTAATAAACTATTATATATACCCAAATAACTTTTTACAACCTATGCGTAAAGTCATACAATATATAAGTATTACAATATGCTATATAATTATATTCGAAACTAATTACAAGTATTTGTTACAGACCCGAAGACAGCGGACAATACAGGTGCCGAGTCGATTTCATTAAGTCACCGACTAAGAACACAAGGCTCAACCTTACCGTGCTTAGTAAGTTATTTTAGTAATACTAATGGCTAGTTTACAGTAGCTTATTTGTCGTCTTCAGCTTGTCGGAGGTGGTTCGGTGGAAGCGTAGCTTATACAAAGGCTTGCTTGCTTTCTGCTTGCTGACTGTCGACTGACTGACCATGTCGCTCTATGCACAATCTGGTCGACTTTGGTTGCGAAGTATGAGTCAAATGAGTAGGCATTTACACTAAATCCTTGGACCTATTGCTGTCCCCTATAATCGTCTTTTCGACATAATAATAATATTATAATATTGATCCTTTATATTAACCGTCCCACTGCTGGGCACAGGCCTCTTCTCAGTGTGAAACGGGATTGGCCATAGTCCACTATGTTATCCAGTATGGATTATTATTAAATATCAGTCAAATTCACATATCTTCGACAATATTACGGAGAACTTTCAGACATAGAGATTTCTTCACGATATTTTACTTCACCATTAACGCAAGCGAAACTAAATACTTAATACGCATATAGCTTTGAAAAGTCAGAGGTGCGTCCTTGGGGATCGAACTGAGCTGAACTGAACTGAGCTTTACATAACAGTCCAACGACGTAGTGAGCCATATATTATAATATGTACAATAACTATTAAAGAAACGTGTGACGTAGTAATTAAGCCTTAGCTAATAAGAATATATACTGTATGACTTAGGCAGATGAGGCATTAATAAACTTAACGTATAACAATCAACATCTCTTTGATTTACCAAAGTCCCGTCCTTACATGGCGACCCTGCCATTTAAGGTTCGGTATCAAATTCCAGGCTCAATAGTTCGCTTAGTGATACAATGGCATTAAATATTAGATTGCGTTATTGTTCGGACAAAATAATAAGTTTGGTGCATAACTCAAAAAATGGGAAAAACGCAAAGTAAAGAAGAAATTGTGATTGCGCAAAACGCCGCAGGTGGCGTAAATGTGGCTGATGTTGCGCAGCTACATCAAAATCAATCAGTAACCAATATAATACTGGGGGTGATGTTGATCATCCTAATTTTTGGAGTTTTGTTCGGATTATACAAGCTATATAGACGCTGCCACATAGGCTGGATGCGAGCGGAAATAGCCAGGAATGCTTTTAGGCGTTCTGCCCAAAGGCGTGAGACAAGGAGCAAAGAGCCCAATGATATCCAAAAGGTTTAGCCTTGAGTGAAAACTCGGCTGGACAAAGGCAAACATCGGGTAAAGTCTTCGGTACGGTGTTACGGCTAAAAAGTGAAAATGTGTGTATTGTGTGTGCAGTGTTACAAAGGTACGGCATTGGACTGAGGTATTTTAGTTAAAATTTTGAATAATTTATACTTTCTTTTTTTATGTTTTCATGCTTGAGTATGAATATGATATATGATTAAACGTTAAATGTCTAAATTAATAGACATTCATAAACTAATTAAAAATATTAAAATAAATTTGATAAAATTAAGTAAGATAAAGAGAACAGAGAAGTTATTAAATCAAAAATATTTAGAAGCAAATGATTTATATGATCAATATATTATA
Source organism: Catocala fraxini (assembly GCA_930367265.1). Lineage (NCBI taxonomy): Eukaryota > Metazoa > Arthropoda > Insecta > Lepidoptera > Erebidae > Catocala > Catocala fraxini. Next base: position 11,810,066 of record OV884049.1, on the reverse strand, counting down.
TGTCGTAGTGAGTTAGATATAAATGTAGCTAAGGGTTATGTTAAGCAGGAGGAGTTAAAGTATATTTTGGTTATTTGTGAGGAAATAGAGTCAGACTATCAAAGAATTCAGAATTTTTGTTTAGAAAACAAACAGAGTTTTAGTACCGTAAACACCATGACTGAGTTTCGATATGAAAACTGCAACTTCTCTTCTACCTGTGATGACAGGAGAGGAAGAATGTCCGAAAAAATTAATAGATGCTATTGAATTTTACAGCCAAAATATTAAAAAAGAACATGAATCATTATTAATATCTTTTGTTCTTAAAACTCGCATATCCCGACATGCCAAATTGCGTTTGGCATCTAACTATGATACTTCCGCAGATTTAATAAAGGACATGAAAAACAATTTACTGACTAAGCAGTCTGCCACGGCGCTTCAGTTGGAGCTATTGCAGTCTAGACAAGGGTCCCAGAGTATTGAGGAATTTGGTAAGAAACTTGAGGACTTATTTGTTGAATTGACTATATCTCAATCTGATGGAAAGGATGATGCCTATAAAATATTTAGACCGGTAAACGAAAAACTGACTATTCAGCGGTTTACAGAAGGCTTGAGAAATAGTCGATTGAGTACCATTTTAGCGGCTAGAGATTACTCAGAACTGAAAGATGTCATACGCGCGGCTAAAGATGAAGAACGAGCGCATCAAGGTCACAGCACAGCGTCGGAGACAGTCTTTACGACTCAACATCGAGGTAGGTATAATCAATTTTATAGAGGACAAAGCCGAGGTCGTGTTTATATTCCAAATCGTGATTTTACGTCAACCCTGCCAGCACCCCCGAGAAATCAGGTACCTATAAGGACTTTTTACCGGGGACGCGGAAGGGGTTTCGTTAACAATTCGCATGGACGTGGACGTAATTACGGTCAGGCAACGAATTCGGGCAACTATAATCGCAATGACAGGCATAATACTTATTTACTAGAGCAGCAATCGAGAAATGATAGTCCAGGTGCGTCGACAAACAATCAAAATTTAGATTTACAGTTTTTTCGATCCTAACATTATTTTAACATGTAACTATAATAATAACTTCGTAGAATTGACAATATTCGATACCAAATATAGAATGCTAGTTGACACTGGAGCCTCTTTGTCAGTGGTGAAATATGATACAATAAGAGACTGGAATATTCGGATGCACCCAGAATGCATAACCATTAATGGTATTGGTGGCGAATCGACCACCGTCGGTTATGTTTACATACCATTTTCCATATGTGGAAAAGAATTCAAACATAAGTTTTATGTTCTAAAGAATCTGCCTTGTATACAAGACGGCATAATTGGTCAAGATTTTTTAAAGAAGTATAATTGTGTTTTAAATTATGAATATAACACGTTGACAATAAATGAATGCGATAGTTCGGTTACAATCGGTTTAGAATTAGGAAAATTAGGTAAAAACTTATTTATTACAGTACCACCAAGGTGTGAAAAGATTTTTCATATTCATTGTTTTGAGAGTGAGGCTTGCGTTGTATTTCCGAAAGAATTATGCGAGGGCGTATTTATTGCTGGAAGTATCTGTCAACCCAAAGAGGGAAAGATCTTAATACAAATTTTAAATACACGTGAAACAGAAGTTCGACTTAATTATTTTAAGCCTGACATTGATAATTTATCTAATTATAATATTTGTTCATTCGAAAAGCAAAATTTAAGCGGAGAAAGAGTTAGGAAATTACTATCATTGATAAAATTACAGCATTTGAACAAAGAAGAATCCATAAGTATACAAAACATTTGTGCAAAATTTGCTGACGTATTCTACTTACCGGGAGATAAATTAGGCACCTGTAACCTTTACGAACAAAAAATTCAGTTAAAGCCCAATTCGGATCCGGTTTATATAAAACAATATCGGTTACCATTTTCGCAGCGTAATGAAATTGAAAATCAGGTTCAAAAAATGCTTTCTAATGATATTATAGAACCCACGAGTAGTGAGTGGTCTAGTCCAGTGCTACTTGTTCCTAAAAAACTAGAGAATAACAATAAAAGTTGGCGTTTAGTTGTTGATTTTCGAAAATTAAATGACCGCATAATGGATGATAAATTTCCTCTCCCCAACATAACCGATATATTAGACTCTCTTTCCGGTGCAATATATTTTTCACAGTTAGATTTAACACAAGCCTACTACCAGGCAAAATTAAACTCGGACAGTAGAAAGTACACTGCATTTACAACACCCTCCGGACAATATCAGATGACCCGTATGCCGATGGGATTAAAGACGAGTCCCAGTTCTTTCTCACGTTTAATGACAGTAGCAATGTCAGGACTAAATTATGACAAATGTTTTATTTATTTAGATAATTTAATTTGTTTTGGAAGAAATTTAGACATGCATAATAAAAACTTATTAGATATTTTGGCTAGATTAAGGAAGGTAAATTTGAAATTAAATCCGGACAAGTGCGATTTTCTTAGAAAAGAAATATTATATTTAGGTCATGTTGTGTCAGCTGATGGTATTAGGCCTGATCCGGAAAAAATTAAAGTTTTAATTAACTATCCAGTTCCTAAAAATGCTGATGAGCTAAAACGTTTTGTAGCATTTTCTAATTATTACCGGAAATTTATTCCAAATTTTGCCGAAATTTGCATACCATTAAACAACTTGTGTCGTAAAAACGTAATTTATAATTGGGATGAAAACTGCCAGAAATCATTTTTCATGTTAAAAAACTGTTTAGTAAAGCCTCCGGTATTGCAATATCCTTTGTTTGATGACAGTAATACTTTTATTCTACAAACCGATGCGTCTGGGTACGCTTTAGGTTCAGTTTTGTGTAATGCCGATCGTAGGCCAATTGCTTACGCCAGCCGGAGCTTAAACAAGGCCGAGTGCAGGTATCCTACAATTGAAAAAGAATTGTTAGCAATAGTCTGGTCCGTAAAATATTTTAGGCCATATCTCTATGGAAGACGATTTATTATAGAAACAGATCATAGGCCATTAGTATTTTTGTATAATTTGACAGATCCTTCCAGTAGATTATTAAAATTTCGATTGTTATTAGAAGAGTACGATTATAAAGTGGTTTACGTGAAAGGGCGTGATAATGTAGCTGCAGATGCATTGTCACGCATAGAAGTGACTTGTGAAGAATTAAGGTCGATGAATGAACACATTATATCTGTACTTACGAGAGCGAAGAGACGGGAGCTTGAGAGAAATTCCTGTACTCATACTTCGGTGACTAATATTCCTAAAAACGATTGGACTGATCACCCGAGAGTTGTAGAAATGTTAAAATTGCCGAAGGATTACACGGAATTAGTATTTGTGAATGAGAAAGAATGGATGAAAGTTAAAAAATATGTGTGTTTAGAAAATGGTGATTATGCGTATTCGTCGTCAGATCGCACTATATATGTAAAACTATTTACTCAATCACAGCGTACACGAGCGGTCTCTGTGAGAGAAATGGTATCATTTTGTGCTGATTTAAAAATAAATACATTATATATAATTAAAGATGAAAATAACATAAGAATAATTAAAGAGCTAGCTCAATATATAAATAAATTGCCTAAGTGGTCCGGACCCCGCTTATGCGTAGTAAAAGGCGTTAAAAAGATTATTGATGACGATACAAAGAGAGTTATTTTAAACGATTATCATATTCTACCTACAAGTGGACACGCAGGGATACGACGTATGTTAAACAATATTAAAAAAAAATATTTTTGGACTGGATTAGAGCGTGATATTACTAATTTTGTAATGAAATGCACTAAATGCCAACGTTTCAAATATTTAAATACAGTAAAAGAACCTATGGTTATAACGGATTGTGGTAATTCAGCTTTCGATAAAATATATATAGATCTAGTAGGCCCTTTACCCCGAGATAATAACTACAACTACATTTTAACGCTTCAGTGTGACCTCACCAAATATGTAGAGGCGTATCCGATAGCGAGTAAGGATGCGCGTACGGTGGCCACAACGCTGGTAAATAATTTTATACTCAGATATGGCATTCCCCGAGAAATAGTAAGCGACAGAGGAACCGAGTTTGTCAACACCATAATGAAAGAGGTATGTACAATTTTGAATATAAGTCATTTACAATCTACAGCCTTCCATCATCAAACTTTAGGTTCACTAGAAAATAGTCTCAAACATTTAACTTTTTATTTGAGAATGCAAGTTAACAGTCAAACTCAGGAATGGAGTTCATGGTGGTTTCATGGTCCTACTGGTGTTTCTCATATAACACTTCAGTACATTCGAGTACAAAATTTACGCCATATGAACTAGTGTTTGGCAGACAATGTAACTTACCTTCCAACCTCACTACAACATTAGACCCGATTTATAATTTTGATGATTACGCTGTTGAATTAAAATATCGTTTACAAAAGTCGCAAATGGATGCTAAAAACAATCTTATCAATTCAAAAATTGTCAGAAAAAGTAAATATGATAGTAGTATAAATCCAGTAACATATAAAACTGGCGATTTAATATTAGTTAAAAATGAAAATTGTAACAAGCTAGAACCATTATATTTAGGTCCATTTTCAGTAGTTAAGGATATATCTCCAAATGTTGTTATTTTAGTTAAAGGTAAAGAAAAAACTATCCATAAAAATAGAACTAGACTTTATAATGAATAAGTTTGTTTCTGTAACAGTTTTGTCTGTAATTGTACCGTATCAAATTAAGATTTGTACTGATGACATTGTTTATTGTTTAGCTTGTAAGTGTATTGAAATAGATATAAGATACTACATTATAATCATGCGATAACTATTGATTGTACAATGAATAATATGTAATTGTTTAATCTTCATATTATATTCTATCATGAATTAAATAAAAAAAAAAAAAAAAAAATGTTTTTACATTTTTTTTTTCCTTTTGATAGGGCGTGTGACGTAGTAATTAAGCCTTAGCTAATAAGAATATATACTGTATGACTTAGGCAGATGAGGCATTAATAAACTTAACGTATAACAATCAACATCTCTTTGATTTACCAAAGTCCCGTCCTTACAAACGTCTAATATAATATTGATTTGGATTCGGTTTTAATAAGTTAACTTAATGCTGATTGTTATTACAGTACCACCTGAGAGGCTGATAATCCTGAACCATGAAGGCAATGAGATCAGGGGCGGCGTCCTAGGACCTTATGATGAAGGAACTGAAGTTAATTTGACCTGTATTGCAGTTGGAGGTAAGGATTGAAACATTTTATATAGCGATGAGCATAATTGTATTCGAAAACATTAACGACATGTAACATATATAACTACACACATAGTATCAGACCTCTATTCACTAAAAACGTAGGCAGAGGTGTATTATACCCACACTTCGCCACTATGTTTTATGTAATAAAAGGCCAACATATTACCATTTGTCGGGCACAGATCCAAACTTCGTGCTGCTGCTGAGAATTTCCTGCCAGAAAATACTTTTAAGAATTTGCACGATCTGAAAATTAAACCCTCAACCTTGAGCCACTGTGACTGTCAACATGTATGATATTATATAGATATAAGGCACACGGGCTTGACCACACTAAGTAGGTAAATGTATTCGAATAAGATTCGAATTTCTTTTTTTAATACATTCGTGCACATCCCTAATGTATAAAAATAAATTGTCATCATCTTTTCCAAGTTCAAAATTTATATTTATTGTTAAGGTAATTTTGGATTTGGAATAGATGGCGCTGGATGGTTAGAATATCTACTCACTCATATTCGCCTCAGCTGAGTTTAGAGATAACTTTATAGATTTAGATGTTCATACGTGACAATTGTGGCAATCGTGGCTAACCTTGCAGGTCATTCGAACTGCGTGATTGTCATTACGTCACGGATCACCCTCAAGTGTACGTTTACTATTAAAGTGGTGATAAAGAAATGAAAGGTCTGATAGCTAATGGCTACCGTAGCCTATGATCGCTATATATGAAATGATAAGTTACACAGTGCAGGGTCTATGGATTAATAATAAAAAATGGGATGAAAGAAATAGCAGAGGTAAGCAGGCAATGAGTTTTCAAAATCTTACACTACGGGATAAATGCAGTGCTAATACTCCTATAACAGTTTTCTATAATAGAGCAGTATTTTCCGAATTGGCTGGCTCATTTGTTCAGGCCCTATTCTACCACGCTGGCGCAGCTGATCTGCGAATATATTATAAACTCTGGGACATGCTGGTTTTCTCACGATGTTTTCCTCGTGTACCCACACCAAATAATTGGTAGCGACTGGCAGATCTGCTCATGAAGTATATTTACGGTTAAATCATGACTACATCATGACTTTAGCACGTCAAAACCTGGATAATACGATGATACAGGCACAAAACATGCTTTAGAAAAAAGAAAGCCTTCTTTCCTCAAAATATATTTAAATAATGCAATGGATGCTGAACACGATGCCAATTAATGTGAAATTATCCTGCATCAACTACCTTCATTTTTACCTCTCGTCACGCCCAGAGCACATTTTACGATCATTTTTCTTGTTTTCAATGTTCACGCCTACGGTCCGCGCGTGTGTGGATGAACCTGGATCAAACGTCACGGCCTCTGATTTAACGAAAAATGTCCGTATCACCATACTGACTTGTGCGATAGTCTAAGATTGAGGATACAGCGGGTAGCTTCTGATTTTATGATTACATGATATTGGCTCTGCAATATTTCCGCTTAACCGCTTCCAGAAGGAAAACCATTTGCAAGAGTAAGCGAAATTAACCAGTATATTTACTTCAAATAGCATTTAAAATCGTATTTTCCGGGTTTGTCGGGTGTGACAGGACAAAAATAAAATATTAGCGCCTAGTTGAGGTACAGCAACACGGCAGGTAAAAAATATTCACGCTACAAAATTTGCCGTCAAGTGGCTGCATGTGTTTTAGTCATACGGGTTACTCGCGAGAGTGTCTTATGACGAATGTTTACACGACGCGTTACTCATGTCAGTGCCTTAACTTACGCATGTTACGAGCGTACTAAGGCGTACGCCACTATTACTGCGAATATTTTTTGATTGCAATAACAAATAATGAAATAGTTCATAGATTTATTGATTTGATACTGGTTGTTTTTTGTGCAGTAATATAAAATGAATATCAGTTTATATTAATCTGTTTAGCTGTAAATTTATTGATTAGACAATAAATTTAACACGCACGCGTTTACAGTAGCCCATAGCTGTCAACTTCTAAAAAAAACGCTCTCTCTTTCACCTTAGCCAAGCCACCTATCCCTAACTTGACAAAGGTATACGCCAGACCATTGCTTTACAAGTTTTTTTATTCTCTCCACTCATTCACCACTCACAATGTACAACATTACATGTGCCGCTGGCCGGTAAGTCATTATACCAATTTGTTCATTTATTTAACCGTTACGACCTTTAACTTAATTAAATTAAATTTGACGTCGAAAAATGTATGTTTAAAGGCTGTGTTTAGAACATATTGGACTCTTTTAATAATTTGATATAAAATTCGTCTGCTAAACGGTATGACAGTGTATTGAAATTAAACTGCGTTATTCAGATTTTTTGGGCAAATGGCTGCTAAAAAGCAACGGAAACGTCGGGGAAACTGTAAAACTAAATAGTTTATTAATGTATTTTTTTCTGAATACCACGACCATAGCTCTAGTATTGTAAGTTATAATAACCGGTTACCATCAAACAAAACATATGCTTGCCACCTTAATAATATAAAAAATCCTTGTCATTATTTCACCATCCATTGGTAGTTCATTTAGCATGTACATAGAAGTATTGTAACGTCAGTCACCAATGTATATGAGTCATTTGTTTTCTTCGTACAGGTCGCCCTACAGCTAGAGTATCTTGGTGGAAGTCACATGCACTTCTCGCCAACTCTGAAGCCAGAGCCACTGTGTCTTTTCGGCTGCAGAGGTCTGACTTCGGCACTGACGTCACTTGCCAGGTACGTGTGTAACAGCTGTTTGTTAAAGTAGTATACTTTTAAATATAAATATTGTACTTTGACCTTGGGCATAGGTAGCTTAGTTAAGCAGAACACCTTGTTGCCGAAAAATAACATAATAAGAATATTGATAATGTGGTAAGTGTGACTCGCTTAACAGCCTAGTGTAGAAGTCAGCAGGTGCTTTACGAATAGCAAGAACGGTCTCACGCCTATTGTATTAAATTGATGCCTTTATGAGATTGTATAGACTAACGCTGCAAGCTAATACAAACACGATTTTTTAAGAAAATGTAATCTGTATTCGTCCTTTTACACAATTTTAACACCTCAGTGATCGAATACGATCAAAGCTGGCTGTGTCCTTTTGTTGATAAATAGTAACGACAAGCGCTCCTTCTTCTTCCTTTTAGAGTTCGAAAAAAACTCTTATACAACAGCTTTGTCCGTCCGTCAGTCCGTCTGTCTGTTATACAATTTTCAGAGAGAGTAAGAGCTAGAGACTCGCGGTCAACGCCATTCGACTCAGCATAGTCGATATACCCCCGAAATGACTATGACCTTTGACCTCTGACCTCACGTGGTCACGTGGTATCATGTGACCTTTGCATATCACTTGAACCATTTTTTCGAACTCTAAGATTTTACGGCAATTCATTGTCGATTCTCACTTGTTTCTCTTATGATATTTTACTAGAAATATATTAAAATTTCAATTTCTATACCCCGTTTCGATGACAACTGTTAGATACAAATAACAAACGTTAGTGCAATATTTTTTAACGTGAACTAACAGTATTCTCCTTAATAATTTCATTAGCTAGAGGATTAAAATATAACAGCTTGGCTTGCAAATCCTTGTTAAAAACTATATTATAAGTTCTTCATACATGCAACATTTTCGGAGTGTTTTTATACTAAAAGCTGCTATATTTTATTAACATATATATTTGTTCACAGGCAGTAACAGATCCGCTGATTGCGCCCGTCTCTGAAAACATATCTATCGATGTCAATCGTGAGTGTTTTATCTTTATTCTTTTCTCAATAACGTTTCTTTTCATTTAATAGATTCACTAACAATTATCACAATAATTCGTACGACAGTAAACATTATATGTAACATATTCAAATGTATAACTACTAATAATAATTATTTAATTTATTTTTCTCTCACACAGAAATGGTTTACAAAAGTTCAGTCCTTAATCTATGAGTAGTTATAAAAGTAAAGATGTGAGTTGAATCTGTATGAGAGACTGGTATGTATACTGGGTAGACCTGTGTTACAGATTACCAGCCTCTCCTGACTTCAGATAAATGGGTTGTGTGCAGTCAAATGAGGTTATGTTAGTGAGCAATTACTATGCCGGAGGGAGCGAGATGACCTTCAGCCACCCTGAGGTTTGACCTGGGGTGGTGAGCTGCTTGGGCCTGCTCGCCACCCGATCAGCACCAGGTCCGAGAGGCGGCGTGCGTGTTTCCACGTGCGCCTCTGTGTCGTGTCTTTGTCCCCCCCCTCCACAGGGGGACGGTGGAGGAAATATTTTTTGTGTAGTGGCCTGCCGTTTCACACGGCGGGCCGAACCACGGCGGGGTCGCGATTGCATGTAAAAGCGATTCGCGCAGCCTCGTCGTCTATGGTTATGTCGAGGAACACCGTAGTAGGTTTAGTCGGTATTAACGGGGTATCTTTTCCCCGGTGAGCCCGACATAACCTCTCCGTCGCCTCGCGAAGAGGTAGGCGTCCAAAGCATTCACCCACGTAAAAATAGTGAGCAATTACTATGTAAGGGTATAAAAATACATACGTGTGTAAAGACTTGAATGACTGTGTGTGTGTGTGTGCGTGTACGTGTGCGTGTGCGTGTGTGTGATATTGATGAAAGTCGTATATTAATAACTTAGGAGGGAACATGGAGCAGATGTTTAGTTTCCTCATAATTAAGCGATTTCAGCCTTGAGGTGAGTACCATTTTACATCTACATATATCTTGTCAATGAATATATATGCAATTTCTGATTAATTTTGTTATATATATATATCGTCCCAAAAAGCCGGAAAACTTGCCGGAGAAAGATGTGGACGATTGATTTTCAATTGAGGAACAGACTTTATACTTTAATCTTTTGTTACTAAAAATACTAAATTAACTAATAGGTCATTAGTCAGTTTATTTACAAAAATATAATACAGATTAACTCCAAACTAGGTAAGTCTATATCTTCGGAGATAATATATAAGGTAACATAATAAGAATAATTCAATATAAACTTTAAAACTTAACAAATAAAACTGAGACATGAAGAAATTAACTAAAACAAAATGTGATAAAAAGGAGTACAAACGTTTGTGGATGAGACTGAAAATGTTTATACAGCATTATAATCTAGTTACAATGAAACTAAGCAAAAACAATTTTCAATTACAACGAAGAGCTCCATCGCCAATAATAATTTATTTATTTTAATGGCTAACCAACAATAGTTCACACATATACAATTTTAAAAAAAGCCTTAAGATTAGCAGACTGTGCGAGTGTGACAATCTTTTATAGGTAAGCACAGCATGCACAACTCAACAATAAATGTTCAGCAAACATAAATAGCAACAATAGGAACAAACTTTAAATACAAAGCAAAATTAAAACAATTAATACTAATATTGAGTAAACTATGTACATTATTAAACAAATTATATTCTTTAAAATTAAATGTACATAGACCAAAAAATAATGTGATTACACGACAATAAATAAATTTTAAACATTATCACATACTATTCTGCGGAACCTACCAAGCGAGTCAGAGTGCACATCAACAAGATCACTGTAACTATTTAGCAGTCTACACAGGCGGGGAACTACTGAGCTAGCACCGAACACTGTTCTACGTAGAGGAGGATGCAGGGGAGTAATAGGGGCACGTGGATATCTAGCAGGAACACGAAAAGAGAATCTGTAAAGTAGTTGGGGACAGTCTAATTTGCCACGGAGTACTTTATATAGAAAAGTAGAGTCGGAGATACTTCTACGTTTTTCCAAGGACACCATCTCAAAGTGTGAAAGTCTAGCTTCATAGGAACGTTTCTTTTTAGCTATGCCTGATGAATAAGCTAGATGCCACAGAAATCTTTTTTGAATACGCTTCAGCCTAAGATTATGGGTGTATTATAAATCCGAATGTGAGTTTGTTTGTTACGCTTTCACGCCTTAACTACTTGGCTGATCGTCATGAAATTTCGCACACATGTTGTCAGGATTACAGAACTAAGGGTACTTTTCATCTAGGATAAAGGTGCCTTTCCCGAGATATAGAAATACATTTTCATAACCTACATTAAAGCGAGCAAAGACGCGGGCAAACTCTTGTTGATTATAATGTAGCAATACATGAAATAGCGGAAGCAACCCAATAAAGACATTCTTTATCTAAACTTAATAAGTATGATAGCCAGTATAATAATTCCTGTATAATCGGGGGACGACCCTATTGCTGACTACCGGACTTATTATCAAACTTGGTACTTTTAATGAATTTTCTATCAAGACACGGACAAGTTTGATTCCCGGGCGTGCATAGTTTATTGGATATTAACTATCGGGTGCCAACATAAGGGAAAACTTGTACCATGGCATAAGATTGCGATAATGTAAAAAAATATAATATCTTTGTCGCATAGAGAAACCTACATGTCTGAGAGTTCTCCATAAAGTTCTCAAAGAATTATGTGAAGTGTGTCAACCCGCAATTGGTCAGCGTGGTGAACTATGGCCTAACCCTTCTTATACTGAGAATAGGGCCCGTGCCCACCTTTTGCCCAATTTATATAAATCTTCTATAAGAATTTTTACGAGTGTAAAATCGCGGGCGTAATCTCTTCATTCATGACTAATCAAAACGTTGCACCGTACAACTTCGTTAACGCTGTAGGACTCAACTCTCAAGTTTCTTCGCAATACGTATGTATATATTATTATACATACACCTTCAAACTCAAGAGAGCGTATAACTTAATTAAACTTACGCCAACTAAGTTTACGTCACGATCTTATTATTACTAGATCAACTAATGTTCTGCAATCGCGCTTACATACTAGTTTGGTCGATGTTTTAATTATTTATCTTAATTTAATATTATAAATGCGAATCTCATCCAGAAAATAGTACTGTTGCTAACCTAGCCTACACTTACGCGAAGTTGCGGGAAAATCTAGTGTATATATTATATACACAGACATCCTATATTATAAATGTAAATGTGAGTTTGTTTGTTACGTTTTTACGCTTAAGCCATTCGACAGTTCATGAAATTTTGCATACACTTTGTCAGGATACAGAAAAGGACATTGATCTTTCCTCTATCTTTCTTCTAGATGAAAATCTAGAAGAAAAGTACTATTTCCTAGGGATGGAAATTTATTGACAAAATCTACATTAGTGCGAGTAAAGCTGTGGGCAACATTGAGTAATATTATAAATACAACTGTGAGTTCAATAGATTGTTTATTACGCTTTCATGATATCACTATGATATTTGTATTTCATTATTTGCATTTAAGTATTTGTAATTCATTATTTTAATTAATTATTAGTAATTTACTATTTGTAACTTTGTCCAACTTCGCCAACTGTATGTACGTTTTTACTTTGCATGCTGTGGCCTACTGTAAGTGAGGGTGCACACTTAATATATCGACCTAACACTTTTGTATTTAGTATTTAAGTTGTGTGTATCTTTGTAGATGGTCCAATAAATAAATATTTCACTCAACTGATTTTAATGAAATTTTGCATACACGTTATACAGAAGAGAACATAGGGTTTCATCTTGAAAAAGTACTGTTACCGAGTAAACGAAGTCGCAGGCAAAGATCATTTGGGAAACTACAGAACAATAGTACATACTTTAAATGAATGAATAGTTATACACTATCCAGTTCAGTTTTCTAATATTTAAGTTGTAATGTCTGCTGGTTAAAAGTTTCGAGTCATGACTTATCTTGCGACAACTTAAATAGCGCTTTGTTTAAATTTAGTGCGGGGAGGATTTCAAATTAATATATTTACAGTTTCGTGTGTTTTCAGCTCTTGACGCGTGTTGTTGTAATATAGCGATAGCCTCGTGGTAGATCGCTGGACTGCCACGCATAGGTGCGCCTGTCAACGGTGTCAAAGATACATCGCTTCACATTTCATTTTTCATTTCAAAATTATGTGTGTTTTTTAAAAGTAAATATCATTTGCTTTAACGGTAAAGGAACACACTGCAAAGAAACCTGTGTATGTCTGTAAGTTTGTGGCGACTCCGCACAGACGAAGAAGTTCCGCCTACATCTAACAGATGGCGCTAAATACGCTCAAATGACGTCACAATCCTGCATCGCGCAAACGGAGTTTACACAGCGACTAACTATATATACAAGCTCCCGATATCAACCGTCGGGCCGCAGCCCGCCAGGCACGTTCAACTAGCCTGGTCGGAGGATCTTCCCTCTGTGTTGAAGGGACATCACACCCTTTTCCTCCATAAGTTCTTCATAATATTCGTAAAGATGTGGCAAGTCTACCAGCCCACATTGGCCACGTTGTGGACTATGGGCTAATCTTTCTTACATTAAGAACAGGCCCGTGCCCAGAAGTAGGGATAGTTTATAACTTAGGCTTATTTTATTTGATGTTGTAATCCTTTTAAAGATACGTTATATTATGATTTTCTTACTGTCGTGTTCCTTGCAGTTTCACCCGCGTTTATGATTACTACTCCACTCGTAACAAACAAAAATACAAATCTTTCTTCTTTATAGTATTAGTATAGATATAGTTTTTTTTTTGGATATTGCTATAGTCTTACATCCATACACAGTTTCACTTTTACCCCTGAAGAGTCGAATTACACCCACATTTCGCCAACTGTATTTTTAGGTTCCACGTAATAGGGGCGAGTCTATCGTACTGAGAAATTCTAGACAGAAATCCCGATAGTACAATACCCGACCAGAATCGAACATGAGACCTCATGCACAGCAGTCTTATTCGCTGTCACAGCACCACCGAGGCAGTAAAAATAATCCTCTCAAAGCCCACTTAGTTGTAATCCCTCATATACACCAAGATCTTTCCCATATCTTTAACATTATCCCTCCTCATAGTATCCCGTGATTGACGCATCATTACCGATACAGATTATATCCTTACGTGTCTTGCACTGTCTCCTTCACTCGCATTATAAGATTACGACCTCTCGCTCCGACATGAAAGGATTATTGGAGAGACATCATGCATGTTATTGTATCGATTTGGAATGTTAAGTACAGAAGTGGTATCGATTAATATATTAATACGATCTGAATGGCTCTTGAAGTCAAAGCTAGGCAAAGCGATCTGTGTTTTCGAGGATTAGGCATCGTAGCTATGTAATGACGTAGACGGGTGTAATTATTTTAAGTATTAAGATTGAAATGAACACCTTTATGAAACATATGAGAAAATGTAAACTATATAAAAATTAGCTTTTGCCCAATACATTTTTCTAGATGAAAGGTATGCGTGGTATTCTTTTCTGTACCCGTGACGTGTATGCTAACTGGCATGATGCTCGATCGACTGGTTAAAGCGTGAAAGCGTAATAAACAAAGTCACATTTACATGTTTAATATTAAAGTTAGGATAATAAATTTTTTAAATACCCGTATTTAAATGCTATAACTACAATAAACTGACTGATTGTATAAATTAGTTAAATTTTAATGTGTAACATTTATGTAAATGGAAGACAATACATAATACTTATAATAATCAAATCAGCCTTGTTTATTAACCGTGGTACGGGCCTCGTCTCTGTATGAGAAGGGTTAGGCTGGAATCCATAACGCTGGCCGAATACCAGTTGGTAGACATCACACAACTTCGAGAACATTATGCAGATCTTTCAGATATGAGGGTTTCCTCACGGTGTTGTCCTTCACCGTTAAAGGGAGCGATAATAACTTTGAAAGGTCACGGGTGCCATATTTAGAACTCTGCTTTGCAGTATAACGATCTTACACTAGGCTGTTCCTGATCTTCTATAAAATACTTAATAATATTTTTATGCCCAATAGCTTTTTTTATTTCCGACCTAAGAACAAAGGGTGCGATGAATGTCGTAATTGATCTCTGCTTACCCTTCAAATCACATTAAATCATTTATTTGCTGGTCAGGAGTAAACAGGGTTAACATTACGCTTTACACTTTATCCTTTCCAAGATATACGCAACTAAATTATGTTATCGTGTAAAAAATAAATGTACCTGTAGTTTTTTACATGACAATAAGGGCCTGTTTCCCGATGTAAAAGAGGGTAAGTATTCTTTTAACTTGCAACAATATGTGACACCCCGTCATATCCTCTTTGTATATTATCCTACCACTCATTAATAAGAATTACCTCAAAATGTACAGCCTCTATTTCCTTAGTTTTAGGTCAATTCTTTACTCTATATTATTTGGAGAAGTTTTGTTGTGACATATAAACATACGATAAATAAAAGATCTTATGAGATAACTTGCTTGTTAGCGCATCGGTAGTGAATGTAATTGCTGCGCATGAGATATCGTGCTGGTTCTCAGGTCTAGTTAAGTGTTATTTAGATATTGCATTTTTTGTTAATAACAGCACGGAATCCCAAACTGTGCCTAGTAGACTGCCACAGGCCCGTCTCCTATTACGTGAGACACAAAATGATAACTAGTAAAATGTGGGTGTAATACCTGTTAGGAAATATACTAAACTATCTAATAGAGTTATTTATTTGAGTGTTTCTATTACGCAATTCTCAGTAGCAGCACAGAGTTTAGAAAAGTGCTCAATTGACGTTAATAGACTAGCCACCTGTACCGCGCAGTTTTAACATCGCTAATGAAATGTGCATGTGATACACCTTTAACTCTTCAGTCATATACAAGTGTAAATCTATATATCTATTTGAATTAAATATTCCTGAGGTGTACTTTAAATTAATTGTCGCACGATAAATATAACTTAAACTTCAGAATTCTGAAATAACTTACAATAAAAAAAAATGAAAAGTATATTTAGCATTTTATACATATTACTAGCTTTTGCCCGCGGCTTTGCTCGTGCAAAAGTAAATTAAGTTAGATTATGATAGGAACAGTACTTTTTAGCAATAAAATATAGCCTATATTACTCGGTGATAATATAGCTTACTAGAGGAGTGAATTTTAAAATCGGCTAAATAGCTTTTGATGTAAATCGTTATAAACAAACAAACAAAAAATCTAATCTTTTCTTTTTATAATTTATAGAAGTATAGACAAGTGTTTGCCCGTGACTTTACCCATGTGAATTCCACGAAATCAAATAATGACAAACCAAATAAAAGGTAGACTGTGTCCTTCTCAGAATACAATCTATCTCCATGTCATGTATCAAAATGGGGTCAGTTTACCCGTAAAAGTACAGCAGACCGACAGACAGAACTACTTTTGCATTAATAATATTAGTATGGATAAATTACGTTTAAACGAACCGAGCGTTTAAAAGTATCTCATAAACTATACAGAACTGTTATTATGTCGTTATTTGCATCGAAAACTATAACTTGATAAAAGAACACGCATTTCCCTAATATTATGTTTATTATACACGTATAATATAGTTCAACGCATAACCCCTTATCCTAAACTGTAAAATTTAATTCGAAAAGCAGTCAACCCGATATTTTAAACCGACTTACTATAATTTTCACGGAGTATATGGTGAAATTCCGAAGTAAAGCCACATAAACAAAACTGCCGTGGTACTAAATTGTATTTGAGTTTAAGGAACTTTTGAATATAAAGTTGAACCATTTATCCACGGTTATGGCATGAATGGTGCAGGCATAACTATGTGTAAATCGCCATCAAATTACTATATGTCCGGGTTCTCATTTCGTTCAGAGCAAATTTTTAAATACCTAACAGCGCTGTATTAGTGATTCTATTCCCACTTGGAGTATTTTAGCCAATAATTTGTTACATCGGCAAAAAAATTACCTATGTCTGGGTATCTTTCGTATCCATTGTTTAAATTGTTTTGGTCTTCCGCTTACTGAGAGTACAACTAGTGAAGAATTGATATAAAAAATTTAATCAGAGGCATGGTCTATCTATGTGCCGGGCTAACGTATTATTTAGTAGAAATTATCAAGACATCTTCACCATTTATAATATTAGTAGGATAATAGAAAGTTCGACGTCACTGTATGTACAGCAGAACTGTCAACACAGAAACGAAATAAAACAAATAATTTTCAACCAAAAAACCGAATGTTTCCTAAAAAACAGCGTTACCGCAAATTTTGTGACCTCGCATAAATCACTGGGATCCCCGAAACGCGGGTACCCGATATAATCACGCCATACATAACACAGATGATAATCTAAGGAGGCCTAATTGACAGATTGATATACTTTTGTATCCGATTGTACCGACAAGGAGCCGGCGTTTTGGATGCGGCACGTGTGTCTGCTTTTTCATGTTTTGTTTTATTCTTGTTCGATTGAAGTAGTATTAAGCTGTTGGTTGATAATTAATTTGTGTGTGATTTTTGTGGCAAAATGCTTGCCGGTTAGGGTCGATCTAAATGTAGATTGGCGAAATTTGAGTGCATGAAACAATTCTGTCCAACTGATGCTATGTTAGATGGAATCTTTTGTTCTGCTAATATTATAAATGTGTATAAAGTAGTTTAATTTCAATGTTTAACATTCGTGTAAACATAAGACAATATTATGTAAATGTTTTTTAATAATAATAATATTAAATCATTTATTTCGGGCTGCATAGGACCATAGATAAAGCTTTTGTTTTGTTTGTTTTGTGAAAATGTTTATTATTCAATAACGCGTTAACTATTGAACGGTTTTGGATGACACATTGCATACGGTTAGACCTTAATTTTGTTTTGTCGAGGTCCAAAGTCCTGGTTCATAGATTATATTTTCCTCTGTTAATATTGACATTATACCTTAGCATAATTAATGGTTTTTCTATACATTCTTATACAGGATGTGGCGTAAATAATGGATGACCCTGTAACTGTCGAATTGCCAGATTGTCATCTATCATTTACCCCACTTATATCACCATATGCCCATGGATGACCAAATTATTGATATTTTGGATATCAACATTTTTTTTTTACTGCAGCGATATCCCTTTGGGGAGGCCAACAGACTGCAATGCAGAGGGTCTCGGGTTCGAACCCACGTCGCGCACCTCTGACTTTTGGAAATTATATGACTTTTCGAAAATATGTGCGTATTGATTGACAATTATCGCCTGCTCCGTGCCCCGGAGAGCACGTTAAGCCGTCGGTCCCGGCTGCCATGAACATCTATGGCAGTCGTTATTGGGAAAGTGTCGACACAAAAGATCCCACTGGATCGAAGTGTCGCCGGTCTGCACTGACTGGCCCCCACATACGATAAGATAAGATCCTATGTGTTAATCCAGGATATTGTATACCTGTGTGCAAATATCCATTGAATCTTAGCAATAATTTACACGTGATTGTGTTATACACATGCAAATATCTGTATTCGTCAATCATTTTCACATTTATAATATTAATAGGATTAAGACTATCCTAAACTGGCACAAATAAAGATTTGGTACAATTATTTGTGAATCGCACAATTTATTTGTTTTGACTATCGAACTACAACACACTGCGCGGCGGCGATGTCGAGACGACCATTCAAACCACTACGCCATTCTTGTAGTCAATATATGAATGTATTGCACTGATACGGGTAACTGTCAGAAATGCTTCTCAGTCTTATAGACAAAAATCGGCTCGGTAACTTCAATTTTGAGGAAGATGAAAACTGGAAATTGTATCTTCTATAGGAAGCTGCGAAATATCTTGTTTTCTGAAATAGTTTACTCAATTCAAAATCCATTTAACTGTGTTTGTTGGTTTGACGACTTTAACACTTATCTAAGGCCATCAACATTACATCCCGAACATATTCGGCACGAACGGCGGCGGCGTTGTGGTTTAAGTGATCGCCGCTCCACTATTACTGCGCCTTGAGTTGAGAGTTCAAATCTATAAATCTACAAATGGTTATTCTGTGTCTGCGTGCTGTTTGTGTTAGAAATTATTCTTATTGCAAGAGATGTCTGTTTAAAGAAAATACTGCTGGAATATGCGCGTTCAAGTTGCCATAGGCACCTCCAGGATAGATGGGGTAAAGGGTCTGTATCAAATTCCTGACAAAAGTTGACTCTGGATGTTATTAGTGTTAGTTATTTTAACGTTTTTCAAACTGCTCGCGTCATAAGAAATTGACCTGCGCGCGTGCCTGTGTTTCGAAGCATTTATAAAAATAAAAGAAGAATCCGCTATATTTACTACATTTTAAAGTGGCAATCATAGCCATATATGACTATCCTACAACCTACTTTGAGATAAAGCATAATATTAAAACCACTTACATATATTTCTGCCCACTCTACATTTCCACCGGTACGATGTTCGCTTCACACTTTATATTCGTAGCACAGATAACACACTCATATATTATACAAAATGGCGTTGTTCGGTTCTGAGAAATTAACTTGCCTTCCTGAAATTATTACCGGCTACTGTGTTTTAACATTTTAATTATTTTAACGTGATTTTATTATCATTTTAAAAACTTAGCTTAATTTGTGTAATACAATCATGACGTCACGATTGTGTCTACTCAAAGGCTGGAGTAGAAATCTCTTAGTGAGTGTTGGGTGGAAACCACGTCGACTTGATAGCAAGTTCGACGCTTTAACCTTATGGCTACCGCTATTGGAAAGTAATATAAGTGTATAAGTGATTTCTTAATACATGCATTCACTTATGTTTTGTTTATTCCCAAAGCAGTACGCATTAAGCACAAAGAGGATTTGCCATACCATTATGTAACGTAACTGCTTTTAAAGCGTAGGCGTATTAGAAAAACAGCCAGGCATATTTATAATTTATCCCGTTACTAAACACGAGATCTTCCTCATTATGAGAAGGGTTAGACTATATTCCCCATGCTGGCCTAGTGCAGGTTAGCAGACTTCACATATTTTTGAAATTATGGAGAAATTTAAAACAAGTAGGCTTCCTTACGATGTTTACCGTCACCGTTTACAAGAGCGATAATTAACTACGTAGTAGATAGTAGAGCCTCGCTGGTTTCAGCTTGATTGGGCCGGCTCGAACGGGGAAGGATTACCCTCTCTCATAATATCGACGTGAAATAGCAGTATTCCTACTGTTGTGTTTCGTTCGGTGAGTGAGAGTGCCGGAGGCCTAATCACAACGTTCAACCTTCCCATCCCTTCTCCTTCCCACTTTCTTTCCTTAAGGGTTGGCAACGCGCAAGTGATGCCTCTGGTGTTGCAGGCGTCTATAGGCTACGTGACCACTTATTATATATTATTATTTACTATATATTATTATATTATATCAGGTGGGTCGTATGCTTGTTTGCCACCTAAGTGGTATAAAAAAATCTACTAAGTAAACACATGCCATGCAATCGAACTAGAAACCTCTGCGTAGCAGTCCACCGGTCTGCCACTAAGCTTTTGCTGTACTTAAATCTTCTTCTCTCTTAGCCTTTATTATTCCCAAGACACTTGGGGTCGGCTTTTCTGGTCTAACCGGATTTGACTGGATATCAGTTTTTACACGGAGCGACTGCCACCTGACCTCCGCAACCCGAAGGCTAACGATACTCTAAGGCTAGACCAGTGTCAGGATATTAGAGGGCACTGACTTTCCCAATAACGACTGCCATAGATGTTCATGGCAGCCGGGACCAACGGCTTAACGTGCTCTCCGAGGCACGGAGCAGGCGATAATTGTCAATCAATACGCACATAATTTCGAAAAGTCATATAACTTTCGAAAGTCAGAGGTGCGCTACGTGGGTTCGAACCCGAGACCCTCTGCATTGCAGTCTGTTGGTCTCCCCACTGAGCTATCGCTGCTTTTGCTGTACTTACATAAATCTGTTTAAATAGGTTTAATTCTTCTTACCTATTTTAAATCAATAAACTTTCCTTTGGGTTTTACGACTTGACTAAAGCAACTGTAGAACGGACGAAGAAATTGCACTTAACTTGATTACCCTACTTTCGCAATAGCGCCGTGAGGTTAATAAAATTACAAAGTTGAACTTTGTAAACAGAAACAGTAAGCGATCCTTTGTTGGAAAGCTTTGATGTTTATGAAGTTACAGACATTTTTAACTGACTTGACTTAAACGAGGTTCTTAATCAGGCTCTTTGTTTTTGTGCCCGCGGCTTCGCCTTCAGGAAGGTGTGCCGAGCATAAAAAATAGGTGTGATGGATGGTATAGTAGTTTAAGTGGTAGCTTCGCTGCTGCTAGTGCACCGAGTGATGTGGGTTCGATCTCAAACCGTACAAAAATTCTGTCTATAAGAATTTTATTTTATGAACTATATGAATTTACACTAATATTTAAAACTAACTTATACCTAAAACATTATAAAACGCAAATAAAAAAGAAAATGTGGTCCTAAAACAAAAACCCTCGAATAGGCGTTATAGAATTCTTCCGCATCACATGGGGCTCAGCTCTATCCAGAAAGACAATAAGATATTGTGCGTAAGCGCTAAACGTAAGGTTGCTTGTCCGTTGGTAGCCTCGCAATTGCGAGGCTAAGCGCAGAATACACGTGCCCAACTAACTACAACCAGACTATACCCGCCATTTTAATTATCTATGTGGACTACAAATAGCCTGCAACGCTATATAGGTATATCACACTATGCACGATAGCTATTCAGTTGATATTTCGTTCGGACTCAATGCCTAATAATAAATCTGCTAACATCCTTTGCTTAAAATACCACACACAATGATTTCGACTCAATAGATGAAGATTAACAGCAATAGCCTAGAGGAAAACCGTTGGACTGCCAAACTATAAACCTATATTGCACCTTAGTATCTCATTCTAATATATGATCTAGTTACGCTCGAAATCAAAGTGAAAAAACGAATATTATACCGTTCAAACTTTTTATCTGTGTACCAGCATTAGCCTAGTGAGAGACCATTAGATTGCCATGCAAAGGTCTCGAATTCGATTCCAATTGAAGCTCGCTTTAACGGTGAAGAATAGCAGTGTGAGGAAATCTACATGTCTGAGAGTCTCTTTAATGTTCGTGAAGATATGTGAAGTTTGCACTGGGCTAGCGTGGTGGACTATGGCCTAACCGTTCTCACTGAGCAAAGACCCGTATCCATTAATAGGACAGTCTATATAAAAGGCTTATATTATTAAAGCAACGATAAATATTTCTAATAGTACATATCACGCGTTCACAACCAGTTGTTTTGACTACGGATAGTTAATTAATATTCTTTTTATAGAACATGTGTCAAAAACTAACTGTTTTTAGCTAAACCAACTCGTTTCTTGAATATAGGAACCGTGCACTAAACAGTTAACAAGAAACAAAAGTTACACGCAACCTCGAACATCAAACTGAACTCTGCCACACCGTTCTTGTCAACTTTCAAAGGTAAAGATGAAAATTCATCTCTAAGTTGATCTGTCAGAATGATGAAATATGATCGCTTCCGGGCCATTGGTGACACGTCAGCAAAGTTTTGAACTTGCTCGATATTTTAGCCTCTCTTCTAGTTATAATTGTCTAGTTTGAAAGTTATGTTATTATATTATGATGATGTCGATGTTACTGGCTATCTTGTTAATTCTGTGGTGTAGATCTGTGATTATGTTTACTGTTTGTGGTCTTTGGTTCGCTGCTTGGGTGAAGCTTTTTACATTGGGTTTTCTATTAGGCGATATTCTAAGTAGCAACGATAAGCCAGGAACTGTGACTTGTAAACGGAAATAAAGTGCTCCGGAGACTCACAAACCTATCCCACTCATTCCTTCCTTTCATCCTAGTTTTAATTATTATATCTATGTTACAGTAACCGCTTATCATCAGGCGGAACGTAACCTTATTAAAACAGAAGTGGTTTAAAAAAATATAGCTTTATTGTTACGTGGGTCTCAAAACATAGTTAGTAAAAATGTGGGAGTAATAATAGTATTACCTCCCAAATTTTTACACACAGACACACTTGACTTGCACCTAAATATGACTGATAGGGATAGCCCAGCCCTATCAGGCATATTTAGGTGCAAGTCAAGTGTGTCTGTGTGTAATTGAGTGTCACGTATAGTAGAGATATCATTACAAGACATACAGTTTCTTGTTTTATATTTCACGATAATAATATCATGAAATATCAAAATTAGGCAGCAAATATGGTTTTCTTCTTATAACCACTCTTGGTCACGATAACATCACAGTTATACGCCATATAGACCAAAGAGTTAAAAATAATATTTAGTGAATCACCACCCACAAAAGTAAACTCCTTACGATCACAAAAAAGCACCAGGCTACCTCTACAAAAACTCCATAAAGTGTTGAACTTCACCGTATCATGCCACTTAAAAACAATAAGTTAAAAATTCGCACTCGATATCAAAATCTCTCAGTCTTAAAACAACGCCTTTCTTTTTATAATGAACTTAAAAAAAAAAAAATTGAAGCAAATATTAGCCTTAACTATGTCCAATAAAGCCTATTTCTCTTTACTACTCCCTGGTTTTGATCAACCTTTGGTATGCAACGGACAATCTAAATTAAACCTTGACTTTTAAGAAATAAGGTCGAGTTTTAATAGTTATGAGTCTTGCTTAAATTGATTATTTTTATCGTCCTGGGATCCGTAGTTTTGAAACGATTTTATTTATACCTTGCCAAATTTTGTTTCATTTATCAAAGTCGTATCTTAATTGGTATGCATCAATTCTTTAACATTTATACATATCTACTGTATTTATTGGATGGCTTGTTGGCCCAGTGGCATGTCCCGGGATTGATTGCAGAGCCAGTAGTATTGAGATACACTGTTAAAAATGTTTCTGTAGTAGCAATATAGATTTCCTCTTAAACTAGTTTCGACTGGGAAAATACCTTTAACCTACAGAAGATCGATGTTTCTGCGGTGAGATAAGGGGTCAAACATCCTAACAAGCTGCGCTGTGACCTGTTGTGTAGGTCACATCATAAAGGGTCTTATAAAAGCATTTTTTTTTATTATAATACTATCTCCAGTACTCTTGTAATCCTGTACTCCCCATTTAGGGCAATTCACCATTTATATAGCGCCACCACCTGGTCAGCCATTATACATGCCTTGTGCAAAATATTTGCGAAATGAAGTAACTATTCTTGTATAACGGTAGATTGTGCAGACATACAATCTACAAACAACAAGTTTGTTAGTCAGGAACTGACAGCACATCTATTTGTGGATCGCACTAACATTTGCTGTATGTAATCCAACTCACACGATATGACTTCATATTTGTAATACTGTTCAGTGTTTCTGTGTTTCACAAGTTATCGGTTATAGTTTGGATGTATCATCTGTAAGTTAATGTTTACTGTGTAGCATCTATGAACACTGATAGTTATAAATGCATAATAATGAATATACATACATTCTCTTAGGTTTACATCCCCAAACGGGTAGGTGCTTTACATTCAGATAATGCCAACTATGGTTTATGGCCCCAATTAGAGATAGTCTATTGTCTGCTACTGCTTCTGAGATTTTCTTGTGAGAAACTTTTAATAACACTGTCCGACTTGGGAATTAAACCAAAGGTCTCTTGCGTTGCAAACGCATTCACTATCGCTGCGCCACCGAGGCAGAAACAGTAACTCAATATTTTTTGTGATCGTCATCGACAAGTATCGCTCATTCGTTAGAAGCACACCTTCCCATACAGAACCCTAAAAAGGTTTAAAGCAACAAAGAGCCCGGCTTAATTGTCTTAAGTGGTCTAAATAAAAGAAAGGAATCGGGGTCTTTTCAATCGTAGTTAAGTTAGCCCTTTGTTTCCCACAAGTGGGCCTTTGCTTATGAGTCCGTCATCCGTGCAAGTTGAGATATTTTTAATAAATTGTTTCTGTAAATTTATTGTATTAATTGTAATTGTGTTCTAGCAGCTACTAAATAGTTAATTTTGTTTGAGTAATTAACAGTGTCTTAAATTTAAACTATTATGAATGGCTTTTACCGCGGTTTTTTTAATACACGTTATAGCATTTTAATCTTCACGCAAACATTACTTCTAAAATACAACCGAAACCTCGAGCAAATGCAAATTTAAATAGTTATATCCGTCTCTAATACACACGTCTGGAACCCCGAAGAGGTAGGCAGGACTGTATTACTCATTCGCTAAGTAAGTTTTTAGGTCCTGCGTAATACATGTCTATTGGTACAGTGCAAAACTCCGTGCTGCTTCTGTTTTATTTTCTCGACCAAAACCCAATAACGCTTTGCCCAACCTGGCAATAAAACACGCGACCGCGTGCACATTAGTCGCATACATAACCGCCACCGAGACAGTCAGTTTAAAATAAACAGTAAACAGTTATTGAATTCAAATGTATATAATATAACATTCATGTAAACGTAAGACAAGTTAAAACATTGTAAGGAAACTTGCATGTCATTATCTGAAAGTTCTTCATAATATTCTCGGAGATATGGTAAGTGTTAATCCGCACTGGGCTAACTTGGTGAACTATGTATGTTATACTTAACTTCCCACACTGGGAAGAAGATTATGCCAAGCAGTGTGTCAGTCTATATATGGGTCTGATTATATTATTATTTATCTTCTTTTCTCTTAGCCTTTATTATTCCCAAGTCACTTGGGGTCGGCTTTTCTGGTCTAACCGGACTTGACTGGATATCAGTTTTTACACGGAGCGGCTGCCACCTGACCTCCGCAACCCGAAGGCTAACGATACCCTAAGGCTAGACCAGTGTCAGGATATTAGAGGGTACTGACTTTCCCAATAACGACTGCCATAGATGTTTATGGCAGCCGGGACCAACGGCTTAACGTGCTCTCCGAGGCACGGAGCAGGCGATAATTGTCAATCAATACGCACATAATTTCGAAAAGTCATATAACTTCCGAAAGTCAGAGGTGCGCGACGTGGGTTCGAACCCGAGACCCTCTGCGTTGCAGTCTATTGGTCTCCCCACTGAGCTATCGCTGCTCGCTATATTATTATTTATATTAAAGTATAAAATCTATAGATAAAAATAGTATGCATGTTTATATTTGTAGCAAAAGGTTTATAGGTGTGTAAATGTATGTACTGTGGACATAACTTTATACCTATATTAAGACAATTTGAAGTTCAATCTGTGTACATAACGATTGATATAAAAGAAGGACTATCAATAAATTGCTATAAATTTAATTACTGTTGGCAAAGTTTCACGCTTACTGTTATAACTCCCGAAAACTAATTTAGGTGATTAAAGTTTAATAATGAATACTAGCAGCGACCAGCTACTTCGTTCGTATCTTTACAGTATGCTGGTGATAGTAATAAAATGCTTTTCTATGTGAGTATTAATACTTACTAGGTTTCAGAGGTGACATCTTAACTAAATAGTTCGTTACACACGTCTGAGTCACGGTAATATTATCTTACATTACCGTGTCTGAGTCTTAGTAAAACGACACATTTGAGTGCAATATTCATTAAACAGTAGCACATACACATGAACGGTGAAGTAAAACATCGTGAAAGAACCTGCATGTCTGAGAGTTCTCCATAATGTTTACGAAGACATGTGAAGTCTGCCGATCCACACTGGGCTAGCGTGGTGGACAATAAGTCTTACTCTTCTCACAGACACATCGGTATGCTTCAGAATTATCTAAATCAAATCCTAACTAATATTATATATGCGAATGTGAGTTTGTTTGTTACGCTTTCACGCCTTAACTACAGAACCGACCATCATGAAGTTGCGCATATACGTTGTCAGGGTACACAAAGGACATAGGCTACCTATCATCTAGAAAAATGGTTCTGTCCCTGAGCGAAGGAAGCGAATAACCAGTCTAAAATAAATTTGACAATATTTATCGTTCGTCATCAAGCGAGACCCACCTAACAAATAAAAAACTTCTAAGTTGTACCCCTCTATTAATAAACCTTAACTCTACAGTGTTATTTTTTTTTTGGGTTATTTAAGAAGGTTTTTATCTACCATTTTCAAACCCAACCATAAGGTCACACCACCTGGTAAATTCATTCACCCTACTTAATCCTTTATTGAATTATAAATTGATTGATATTTGATAGGCATGGATATGTTAGTTATTTTCTAATGATTCCGGAATTAAATAAAAAAAATGTCAGAACCGTGTTTTTGTAAAGAAATTATGTAATTGAAAGAATTCACTCGCATTTTGATGATCCTAGAGAAGAAGGAAAGGAGATGTATAGCTTGCCTTCCATGCCGCGTTTGCTCTGCCGGTTCTTAATCTGGCAGAACTGGCTTTGTAGCAAACAAAACGTATGTAAGCCTCTTGAACTGTTACTAACTGAGCGAAAACCAGGATCAATATTAGTTAATAGTTATTTTGAAACCGATTTCCTGTAATTAGTTCTGTGACTAAAATTTTGCCCGCAGCTTCGCTCGCGTAAAAGGTAAGGCTATGTTAGTAACAATACTTTTTAAATCGGTTGTATAGTTTTTCAGTTAAATTCATATAAACAAACAAACAAAAAATCAAATCTTTCCTCTTTATAATACTATTTTATTATGTAGATTCAATGTTGCTTCTTTGTCCACAGTTCGCCCATTATGGGTGCGGCTCCAAGGCGGCAAACGGCTACTAGTGGCAGGCCAGAGCACTGAGCTGGTCTGCCAAGCTGTTGGAGCTCGCCCCAAGCCCACCATCTCCTGGTGGAAGGGAGGCACGAGGCTAAAGACTGTCAGAGAGACTGTGAGTATGATATGCTTAAAATAATATAGTTATTGCTGCCATTTTATTTGTGCAAGACGGTGGATCAAACCTTTAGTGATGGCGATTTTTTGAAGATGGTTTAATGGTTTTGGCTGAGTTCAATGGTCGGTGGTTTGCTTTACTTAGAGAAGCTGTAGGTCAGCTTCACAGATAAAATTTTGAAATATGTACTCGAGTCTCTCTTGATTTTTTTATTCTGGGGCTCTTAGGAAAGTGGACCTTGGTGCTCATATGATTTAAAATATCTGTATCTTTTGGCTATTACTTTATTCACATTGTCCACGTGTATATAGCTGCCAGATTTAATATAATTTATATTTACCTTTCTGCATCTAACTGTTACTAAGAATTATATTCAATATATTTTATAATATATTACATTTACTATAAAGAGCTGGTTATAAGTCTGCTTGACTTTTTAAAATTGACATTTGTTTAAATCCTTAGAAAAAATAATATCAATTGCTAATTATAGAAATACTCAAACACACACATCTGTGGTGTTTGAATATTTCTTGATGTATGAATACATCGTCAATTGAATTTATTACGAGTAGACCTCACATTAATAGAAAAGGTGACTTTCATTAATACAAAAACATGAATTTTGGTCACAATACCGATATTTCTCTATTTTTATGTAATTATTTGTTGAGTCGTAATATTCAAAGGCAAAAGTTCTCGAGCCGAAAAATAAAGTATCTACGCGTACTGCGTTGCGCCTGTCAATATTTATTATTATTATTATTTGCAGCCTAATCTGTCCCACTGCAGGGCAAAGGCCAATATTTATTTCTATAAATTTTAAATATGTCTTTATGATTTTCGGTGGTATAATATGCGTTGCTAAGAAAATATGTAGTTTATTGCTCGTTTTAAACGCGAAACTATCGAGTCCAATGTTTAAAACATCGAATTTGAAATTAACAGGTCTTAGGTGTCCCACTAATCACAGTACCAACGTGGACCGAACGTTTATTGTTTTGATATCCTGCTGATCCTAGCCAGGATACCGAAACCTAATTGCACATTTAGAGGTACACTGCAAAACATACTCAACAATTGTTTACTCTTATGAAACAAAGCTGACCTATTTTCATTGCGCATTTTGTTTAAGCTGCTAAGAAATATAAAGGGATCTCGTTAGCTAAACTGTATTTTTTTTGTGTTCGGTTACCGAGTGATGTAAAACATTGTCTGTTTTCTAAATCTGTGATATTCTAAATCATTATTTATGAACCTTGAAACTTCGCGTTTTGTTCCGAAGTTGCTACTGCGGTTATTGCAAAGCTGTAAATTCTCGCTTTCAAAAACTTATACGGTCGGTTTAGACCGTTTAGATAGGTTGAAATGTCAATAAATCTAAGTCGACGCTTTATACGTAAACAGTGCATCACCTTATCCAGAGGAATCGCATTCTCAAACGAAAACGAGAATTTAAAGAAATCAAATCGCGATAAAACCTTTTAAAATACAGTTTAAATTAATAATACCGAAACTGAAATTACAGCTGAAACTAGACTACACAATAAAAGTTAGCTAAGCTTTGTGCCTAATTCTATTTTCTAATACATTATATTGTCTTCTGTTTATGCGAAATAGTTTTAATAGTGTTAATAATTTAATGAGCTTTAAAATTAGTAAAGTTTAATAGTAGTAGTTTCTAAATTGTGTATGCAAATGAGCAGCGATAGCTCAGTGGGGAGACCAACAGACAGCAATGCAGAGGGTCTCGGGTTCGATACCACGTCGCGCACCTCCGACTTTCGGAAGTTATATGACTTTTCGAAATTATGTGCGTATTGATTGACAATTATTGCCTGCTCCGTGCCTCGGAGAGTACGTTAAGCCGTCGGTCCCAGCTGCCATGAACATCTATGGCAATCGTTATTGGGAGAGTGTCGACACAAAAGATCCCACTAGGTCGAAATGTCGCCGTTCTGCACTGACTGGCCCCCACATAAGATACATAGATACATTCTAAATTATGTAATAAAGTATCAAATAAACAACGCGATTAAATCCATATATAGCAGTTTAATTCTAATACATTTCTAGGTTATACTTAAAGCTCCAATTACTGAATTCGGAACTGTAATATTATTCATTACAGGGCCCAAATTTTAACTGTATGTTTTATTAATATTTAATGTTATACTTTGCACAGGACTTTGTCTTTGTAGGATGCGACAGCCCTCGAACCTCATTTCTGTCGACCACACTGTGCCATTTCTCCATCCCTGCTCAACAGATTTAGATGTATCTTGAGCTTAGTTTCTAAATTGAACCCCGTACTACCAACCTATGTAAACCGCTACACTACGTATAGCCGGAACAAACATACAAAAAGTCAAAAATTGTAAAATGCTTTACTTTACGTTCACACACTCCAAGTAATCGATACTATATGCTTTTCAAAATATCACCAATTACACAGCCTTGTTACAGTTTTATAATAGTGTAGATTATTACCCTGTTAAACAAAAGCTTATTGTTTTAAATTAATTGATACTTCTCTGTACATATTAAAACATCTTATCTTAAACTTTGAACCGAACATATCCGTTACATTCAAATTTATCAATTCCTAACGCCATCTCTTATCTACAATAGCAAAGACCATTAACTAAAACTTCTAATATGTCGCTACTTTTATTGTAAGTCAGTGAACCTAATTCCCCTGAACATTACGGACATCAAGATAGATCGGGGGACAGCACAATGGGTGGTTGTCATTACACGAATCTTGTATTGAAACTTTAAGCGTATCGACCATCGGTAATGGCGATTTGATTCAATCTGATTGATTGAAATAGGGATGACTACTTGGAAATTTCTTTTTTAAATGCTCCTCTTGTTAAAGGTAAGATAAATGTAAAATTCCTTTAAAGGAATAGTTAATTTATACTCAAGATAATTTACCTTAAATGGTAAATGAGATTTATTCCAGATGAAAAGATCGACACGAATTGATATTTATCATGGTCTACAAAAGGCAATAGTGAGATTACCCTGATTATTAAGCCGTATCTCCGTCTTAGTTTAAAATATCTAGTGTTGTGCAATTTTAACCATTTTCGATGGTTTATGATAAATTAAGTAGGTGTCTATATTTGATTTTATATGAAACACAACAGGAAATACAATTCAAAAGAAAACTTTTAGTGAAACTATTTTAATGATACTTTACCACATCAATGATATTTTTATTTAATTCGTTTATGGACTATTAATCAATCTTTAAACCCATTTGGCATGTCTTATGGGATCTGGGTTCACCCGAAATCAAAGTACCTTTTACCTGCAATATTTTCCTAGACGTTATAAAAAGTAGATGTGAATTATACAGTCAAAACTTTTTCGTGACAGCACTGACTATATAATTTTATTATAATGTTAGGTATTAGTCCGTTCAGCCGTGTTTACTGAAACTAAAACTACTGATATGTAATAATACAAACGTCACTCGATATGAAACGAACGATCGAATTATCAGTCAACGTCTAAAAGCGCCTTTGCGTCCAAAGGCGCTGCTGTGCATGAGTACTCGAGTTCGAATCCCGGGTCGGGCCAACAAAAAGTTATTGGGGTTTTCTGTTAAGAAATCTCAATAGCAGCCCGGAGTTAGGAAGTTGGCGGTGTTAGTCACCCCCGTGCCTCAGAAAGCACGTGAAGCCGTTGGTCCTGGGCCTGATCTCTATCCGGTCTTGTCAGATTACCGTCCCATCGGATCTTGAGAGTTAGGTAACAGAGAGTGCACTTGCGTTTGCGCACACTCTTGTGCACTATAATATTTCCTGCGTTGATGCCCAATCTACGTTAAGATTGGCCGCCGTGACCAAAATTCGGTCTGGAGGACATTATAAGATTTCTCTTATAATTGATAAGATGTGGTAATTACATGTGGTATTATATAATAGATGTTCAAAGAATACATATGTGGTCTGCTTTGTGTGAGCTGGTATATATAAGTCTCTATTACAAGTCACCACGCATAAATGCCACGTTCTTGTAGAATAAGTCCTTAAGATTTTCTTAGTGAACCGGCGGGTAAGAGATAATTTTCGATTTATACATATTATGTTACCTATTCCTGGTTAAATATACAAGTCTATTTTCTCTTCACTCTGGTAACTTATGGAAAATTGGAAAAGGCCCTGGTCAATAACCAATTTAAAGTTAATTTGTTTGATTAAGGTACTTGATCGAGGTCTGACAGCAGCGTAATTTGTTTAGTATCTCGTATTACAGACAATTCTGTTATCTACCTGAAACACAAAAGTACATACCAACTTAAACTCTAAAATACATATTTTTTACTTATTAAACAAGCTTTTAAACATTTTACTTTATGAAAAGTATTTCAATCACCCCTAGGTTCGTTAACCAGCATCTAGATGATCTTGACAAAGCTCCCTACAGAACAGTGAGATACAGCCTTTAGATAGTATTTTATTTACTCTGATTATTTTTAGTATACCTCTTAAGATATATTTTATAAAAATGTCCCATGCTAAACACATCTGTTTTGCAAGACGCAAAACATAGAGGCAAATTTGATTGCCTGACGTTGGCCCAAGAATAGCTTAGTTAGCGACTAAACGATTTGTCGATGTCGTAGGTTGAAGTCTTGCTTCATTTATTGTCTTTTTCCTGTGTCATAATTCTCATATTTTTATTAATGAAATCTGTAAACATAATGGATTTTTGTAGGTTGGCGACATTGAATTTTTAAAGCCGTTTTAGTGTAGCATATCTATGATATATGTATAATATCATTGCAATAAAACCGATAATAACAAATACACAAGGACATAGTAATAAATAAAAACTATGTCCTTTTCTTTTCTCTTATTCTTTTTCAAAATAATATTTGACAATATTTTGCTACCAGACATCAACGGATGGTAACGTGACCAGCAGTATCCTGACCTTCGTACCGTCGATAGATGACGCTGGAAGAGTTCTATCCTGCAGAGCAGTACAGCCGAGCCTGCCGCACTCCACTCACGAAGATGGCTGGAAGATGGAGATACAACGTAAGTACCAATGGATGGCGCAGCAAGTGGCCACGTCTCTACCACCGCACTAAGTGTTGTGTGTTCGAAATCCACACGGTACAAATATTTATGTGTTCGGTCGGCCAAGAAAGTGGTCTACCAGTTTTGACAAAAGTTTATGTGAGATCTAATTATCGCGAAGATTGACTTTTCTAACTTGAAACATAGCATGACGTAAATATAATACATTATAAAGAGAGCAGTGGTCACTATCATTATATTATTACATGGGGAATCGACCTTGTTGTTTCATGACGTTTAAATGAACTTCGACCATTGGGTGGTAGACTACATTTATAGCAGACTGTACATTACTGTTCTAAATCTGGTTACTTTGTATCCGTTATTTGAATCTTGTAAAAGGATAAGTTGTTTTTAAGCTACTAGGCTTTTGGTTCGGCTATTTATCACATTTTCTATTTAGCTACTGTCATCTGTGCAGCCCTATATTCTAAATTATTTTCTTTGAGGTAACTAGCACTTTCAGTTGTAAATTCTATATCTTATTTATATTATATATATCTAATGGGCTTCCGCCGCGCGCCGCTTCAACATTTTAAACCAAAGAAGTTAGACCAGATATTAGAATATTTGAGGATACTTACTTACCATATCAACTGGCATGGATGAAAAAGGCAGTCCTCACTGATGGTTTTACCTACTCGCCGAAGTACGTAGGGGGTTAACTTGTGTAATTTATCCATGAAGAGCATAGCAGTCGCAATATTGCTTAACCCTATAGGTCGATGAATTTGCCCGATAATCTCCATTGTATTTACAAATAAGGAATTTCAGTACCGTATTCTACAGAACACGTAATAACTTGAAAATCAAATGGCTTAGCGTCCAAAGGTGGATAACGGGACAATTGGCTTCAACCGATCAAAAAACTGTGTACAGGCAAGGATAGATACGAAACGTATTCCGTACTAACGTGAGTTACATTCCATTGTTTTCGCCATGAGGAAGCACTGTTCCTGCATGCACGCACGCAAAGACTGAAACATATTGCCTGCAGCAACAGAAAATAAAAATGGTGATCTTTTTTCAAGTTGCCTGTTATTATTTATATGCATACATTTTTTAAGTGAGGTATTCACACTATCTTGCTTCGCTTTGGGATCGGCAGAGAGGTATGTGCGTACTTAGCACAAACCGGCAAAACCACTATTTTGTTCCTCTCTTTGCCTATGGCCGTTGGTGAGGTCTCGGTCAAACAATCACTTTAGATACATACTTGTCGTCTTTATCAAACTAGTATATAAAGGTTTTCCGTGCAATCCCTACGGTGAGGGCACATCTATGATTTAAATCTTTGATTTAACCTACATTCCGGTTGCTCCTAAGCTAAGTGCCACGTGGTAGGAGGCATATTTATTACGTGATACTTAGCCTAAAAGTGAGCGACAGAACCTTATTACCTTGTTACTTAGAAGTTCTTAAACGAAAATCCTATAAATGAATTTATTACCTTGCTAATTACAATTTTCTAAACGAAAATTCACTAAAAACTGTACCCGAGAACGGCTACGGGTAAATATTAGTTATATGTTCAACTGCTGTCTTTCCTATATCTAGTTTCGTGATGCCTATAAGACAATGATTATATCCAAATAAAATTATATATTATTGAAAACATGTAATCTACATTTATTATTTTTAAACAATTACTGTTATTTTTTAATACATTTTTTTTTTCACAAACCCCCTTACCATAAATTACACATGAAATGTTACTGATTTTTTAAACACAAATTTTTTACTAACAAATACCCTTGTTAAGATTTAACTTGTGTTATGGGTACCAGAGCTCTCTCTCAGAAAATAGAATTAACTAAACAATAATGTAGACTTTTGTTGACTATGACTACAGGCACAGGTAAAAAGTATCACTTATTTTAAAGTTAAATACAAATGAAATGTGTACATATGCAGTATTATTATTAAAAAATATGTAGCACTTAGATAAATAATTATTATGTACCTATGAAAAAATATATAATTAAGTTATAATAATAATAATAATAAATAGATAATAGTGTACATCTACTAATAAAAAAAATATATCATGTATAACAAAATATAAAACAAGTCGATATATAAAAGGCAAATAATAGCTATAAAACCGACAGCTTGAGTAGATCTTCGGTTTTTGTGTAAATAAATAATTTAAAAGCACACTTGGCTTAAAGTCAAGCAATTAATATATCTACATGTAAAATATCTCGAATTTTCCATACAAAACTATAAATGGTCTAGTACACATAGTGTGTGTATGTGATAGAATATTATCATTATTAATGAAATATTTTGTATGAATTTCTTTTTACAAAACGTACGGCAAGTACATTAGGACCCAACATAAGCAGAAATGAGGTACTGGTTAGTCATAACTGTTTTTGTAACAGATCTGCCGGTGGCGAAATTGGAGCTTGGCGCCAACTTGGATGCGAAGAAGGTTGTGGAAGGTTCTGACGTCTACTTAGATTGCAGAGTACGAGCGAATCCATGGCATAATCATGTATATTTTACTCATAATGTAAGTATTCTTCAATGATTTTTTTGACATGGTATATCCACTGACATACTGGCTTGAATTATTTTCTACTGGAATTATTAAAGTTTGTTCCTTATAAATTGATTTACAACAGAATTAAGAAAGCTGTACGTCACGCTTCTACTAGAAACGAAAGTAGTAATAATAGTCGTAATAAAATAACTAGGAAGACAGGAACCCCCTACGCACCTTCGGATTGCGCACCTCAACTACTACAACAGAAAAGGTTGACAATACCGAATTCTTCCGATAAGAGTTACGGACGAATTCGGTATTGTCAACAGCCGCTTCGTGGGATCCGAGTGTACTTCAACTTGCAGTATTTCGCTGTAAAATATATCAAATTGAAATTAGATATGGACAGGATAAGTTTTATCCTGTCCCATTTCTAATTAGATCAATACATTTTTTGGATCTAAATAAACACAGGGCTGGTCTAACTATATACAGGAATATTTGCACCTTTGAGATTTCTTGCAAGCAGACGTATACCGACACAACTATACTGGTATTGATGATACCTTGGGAACACAAATAAGCTGCGTGCCGTAGTATGATTCACAGGTTATTAAATATTACATTAAGTAAAGAGTCGTATTATTAAGAACTAAATTTAATATACCATATGGATATAAATAAAGCGCTTTTATACCCATTAGAAAAACATAACAATATAATTGTGCCTCTTACTTTGGCAATATATCTGACAAATTAGCCATCATTTAAACTAGACATATAAATCACATAAGCCTTTAAAGTCACTTTGCAACGGTAAAAACTAAATTAGTAACAGCAAAATATCGGAAATATATAAATTGATTTGCAATTAAGAACATATAGGTGTGAAGGGTCGTAATTTTTTTAAAGTTAGGTGTTAGAAACACCTTACTGTGTTTAAAAATAATCATTCAAACTACAAGCGGGTCGTAATTTTATATCATCATATAAAGGATTTGAAATGAGTTTATTGGGAGAATATAATCGAATTCAATTTTGCTTTAAATAGACATTGATTAAATAGGATTTCTTAATACAAAACTGAATTTTTATAAATGTTCTTTCAATGATGATCTACTATTTATTTATTTCTGCTGATATCGACATATGTATGTACGTAATTTAAAAAAACGGAGTAGATTCTTTAGGAGAATTAAAACACGCCTATATTGGTAGAGGCCCAGCCAAGGGGTATTACAGCTATATTTCGCCAGTTATATATTTAGATGCCAAAAAATGAAGAAAGAACTTATTTTCTAAATTTCAGTTGCAGTGTCAATAAATTATCAGACGCCATGATTCTAGAATTCTCTATCGGCAAAACCCAGTAACTTTTGGCCAACCTGGGCAACAAGCCTTACAATTGGTCACAAACATAAGCACCAACAGAGCTATTAGTCTCTTGTTCCAGTGTATTAGAATATTCCAATCATCTTCACCTTTTATGTTTACTTGTTTATCCTAACAGGGTGTAGTAGTCAAGCCAGGTCCAGGAGTACTGCTAGCCAATCAGAGCCTGGTCCTTCAGCGAGTATCAAGAAAGGCTGCTGGTGCATACGTTTGTTCTGCCAGGAACAGCTTGGGTGAAGGGTCAAGCGAGAACCTTATTCTGGACGTTAAATGTAAGTATACCATCATGTCTAAGAATCTGCTTGTTTTAAAAACCATAACCAAAAGTATATCTACATAACGTCTAATCTAATAGGCAACATCTTACATCTACCTGATACATTAGCAGACTTATTGGTGCAATTAGATAATTTTAACAGTAATACCGGTAGTCTAGTGAAAGACTGTTGGACCGCCACACGAGGTCTAGAGTTATGTCCCAAGGATCAGACTTTTCTAAATTGTATTTATCACTCGCTCTAACAGTGAAGGAAAACATCTTGCGTGAGATCTGGATAAAGTTCTCGAAGTATGAAGTCTACCAACTCGCACGGAGCATGCATGATGGACTAAGGCCTAACTAGGCCTAACCTATTAGTAGTATAGTTTATATACAGGGCTGTTTTTATAACAACAAAACAAAACGCTTGACCCAGTAGTCGTATCCACACGATCAACCACAATCCCAAGCCACGAGCCAACAAAACAAGTCCGAATACACTCAACTGATATAGGTGTGCTCATACCATGGAAATGACTTACGGTCGAAAGCCAAAATATGTTTCGTAACAAGCAGAATGCGGTGGAATGGCCGAAAGTGCATTTATAATAGAACAAAGGGATGGGAATGATATTTCGTAGTGCCTCTACCGATTGTATAAAGAGGAATGCTAGAAATCGTTTGCTTGTTAGCTAGTCCAGGTTTGATTGTACTCTTGACCTATGGTTTAAAGTTTTCTTTTAGCATAAATGCATCTATACTTGGTATAAGGGATAGTGTACCGACAACTGAATTAGTAGATTCAGACCATTATGTTACATAGGAGATGTTTGTGATGATGACTACACGGATGGCGTAGTGGTTTAAGTGGTCGCTTCGCCACAGCACCAAAATTTTTGTTCTGTCTGGGATTCGAGCCCATAACTCATGGGCTCGAATCCCAAACGGAACAAATATCTTAATAATATTTCTTTTAGATTTACATGTGTGTGTTTCTACGCGCAAAAAACAAAAACTACTGCACTAAATTAAATCCTGTTTCACAGTTGTATAGTTGTATTGTTGGAAGTCTAACTTGAAATCTACGAGACAATTGTATACGGGGCAGTATTTATTTATCAGACTATTAGTAATTTTGATTGCCTGTGAGTTAATTGCCACAGATAATACAAAATAAACTGTGAATCTATAAACAACATTTATTTTATTACTTAGTAACTACTATCATATGGTCTAGAGTCACCTATTAAAGTAATACACACAGACGGTATTAATATAGGTGTATTCCACCGACATTTCACCAGCTATGGCTTCAGGTTCCACGTTCTAAGAGGTGAGCCTACTGCAATCAATCAGACACAAGCACCGTGACAGGAACACTTTGCCCGATCTAAGAAATGAACGCAAGACCTCATAGGTACACAGTATTCGTATCAACTAGGCGTTATTCCCTAGACGTGTTCGTCATCAGAATAGATCATAAATATCCATAACCCGTAGCAAACTGCTGAACCAATGAAACTACGTAGCTATAATTACTCTCTATTTACATGAAATTTAATATTGCCTGTCAAAGGGCAACTTTAGAGTAATCAATACGACTTTAGAAGGTGAAATATTAATCGTGGCGGTTGTAGGGCATGTCACGTAAACTTGTGCCTACTTCACTAGACAGTGTTCAGGAAGTTATTATAAAGGATTAAACACAGTTTATGGGTAAAGCTTTTGAGGTTACAGTTTGAAACTTAGTAATATGACGCGATTGATTGGATCGTCCAATAGATGACTGTCTTGCTGGTTCTGTGGCGTATGTTTGCTTGCTAATGTGAAGTCCTTGGTTTACGGGTCGGATATAGATTTTCTTTTAAGCTTGTTTTTGTTAGGACATTTTTAGTTCTGTGTCTGGCGATATGGTAGATGACAAAAGTTTCGTAGTCATTATGTAGGATCTAAAACGTTAGCAAAACGTAAGTGTAGTATTCCTGTCCATCCTCAGGTGTGAGCGTATGTATCTTGTTAGTACAACCGCCGTTGGCAAAGCTAGTGTTTTTGCCAGCGGCTTCGTTCGCTCGTCTAATGGAATATACTCTCTGTAATTATCTGTACTCCTGTCAATCTCTCTGTCAATTTCATGATGGTCGGTCAAGTAGTTAGGGCGTGAAAATGGCACAAACAAACAAATAAAGAAACTTACTTCGCATTTATAATAAGTATAAGTAAGAATAAAGCTTGGTTAGGTTTTATCTTCCTTGGATCAAAATATGTAGCAGCGGCATGATCTGCGTACAGATTTAGAGTACAGTAAAACCGTAAAACAATCTATCCTTATTTTTGTGAAAGTGGCTACGTGTAAATGAGCTATAATTACTTTGCCCTGTGGACGGTAACACACGAGTATTAATTAATATTGCGAGCGGGAATATGCTTCGGTAACTGCTTACCATCAAGAATGTGGTTTGCTTTTACGCCACCTTTGTTTTTATCCTATTGATTCGCAGCGACACACCGGCGGCCAGACAAAATTGATATTTATTAATGTCTGGAATTCTAGGACTTGGAAGACTATATACAAAGTCCGTTATGTGCTTTTTGTGTCTTTATCAGATATAATATAAATACCTTTGTTATAGTCGTGCCTACATGTAAGGCATCACAACCGCTGGTGGTGAGAGCAGCTAGAGGAGAGGTCATTGACATCGAGTGCGAACTGGATGCTAATCCCAAGGTAAGATTAACATTGTCGTAGTCAAGCCATCATTATTGTAATTACGAGTGACCTCGGTTCTGCCTGCGTTAAAGGTGGAGACGTTTTTAGGCATCTAGTAAAATAAAATAAACTCTATTGTAATTAATACAGAGTCTATATTTATAAGTCTATTTTAATAAAATTGTCTCCATTTACTTTATCCCTCCCATACATCTGGTTTTCTACATTCTTCCTTCTTCGTCCGGTCCGTTTTACTATGGAATGCGCTCTCTCATGAAGTCAGGGTCACAATCGTTACACGTCTTTCTATATATATTTTTATATATTTTATTTATATTTTATAATAAGTTTATTAGTATGTACCGTGTACCGTATATACAATAGCGGACTTAATGCTAAGGATATTATCTGCCAGTAGACCTTAGGGTGATGCAGAGATAAAAAAAGTTCTGGTGTAGTAGAGCCTCGCTAATTTCAGCATGAATGGGCCGGCTCGACCGGGGAAGGACTACTCTCTCACAAAACATCGACGTGAAATAGCAATATCCCTACTGTTGTGTTTCGTTCGGTGAGTGAGAGTTCCGAAGGCACAATCACCCTCTTTCCACCTTTCCGCTCCTTCTCTTTCCGACTTCCATTAATTCCTAAAGGGTATTATTAAAGTGATGCCTCTGGTGTTGCAGGCGTCCATAGGCTACGGTAACCACTTACCATCAGGTGGGCCGTATGCTTGTTTGCCACCTTAGTATTAGTATAAAAAGTAGCAGGTGCGATCGCCAATTTATTCAATTTAATTATATTTTATCACTGATTAAACCGAAAATATCGATACAATTAAAGTCCTTGCTTGCATCCTTAGCTATTATTATTGTATCCTTTAACGCGTGCCACAATTCCGTACTTAGTCTTGCACTAATATTACTTTCGTTCGGGCTTCCGCCATTGATTGTTTGCTATGTCTATGCTAGCTATGCTATGTCATATTCAGACGCTGAGTACTATATCATGTTTATGTGTTTAGGTAGGAGTGAACGGAATTATGCAAGTGCGCGTCCCTACGCGCACCAAAAAACACTATGCCCGTATTGCACTCTCGTATGCCAAGGTATAATCCGACGGGACTGCTAAACCTCGTGGTCTAGAAGTTCCTCGTACTAGGGAGTCTTAAAAAGTTCGAGGTCATTTACATCAATGCAATATCAGCTGCAGCAGCATTTAATAGTTTACTATGCTATAACGTCGGCACGTGCAAAGGGGCAAGCGGATTATATCAAAGAATACGCCGACGCCGACCTTGCCGGCAAACTTTTGTGTTGGCATATATCAAAGCATGCGACGTGGCGCGCGGCGTCATCAGTGGACCTCAATGAACTTAAGTGATATCTAGTTATTATGATTTGTGAGTTGTCGGTGTATGGGTAATCAATAAAGAGATTATTTTAAATAAATAAAATGTACAAACCACACAAAAATTATTTAATTTTTTTATTATTTTATATATGCCATCTACGTAATCATAATAAGCTACTGTGTAATACCTTTAATGCCCGGACAGGGTTTATTATACACACCGTCCACTTAATAACGTACTGCTTAGCAAATAAGGTTTCATTAAATTTGACTACCGTCGTCGTATTGATCAAAGCTTTTGCGAAAGGATTTTGTTATAGATGTATTAATGGGAATGTAAGGTATTTAGTTTTCTTTTCATGTTTGTATTTTTGCGGTATTCGGCAGTGCAGTGTATTGAGGTACATTGGGATATCGACTTAAAGTCGGGACTGTGTATATGACTTAAATTCGATGCGAACTCGTAAAATTTAAATGGAGAAGTTATTACACTGTACAGAAAATTATACCTGAACAAACCTGTGTAGGTTTCTTCCGATGTTTCCATGCTGTTAAAGGAAAATCAGTAGATGAGAGCGTTTATTCCTTGCACTGGCAGCCCCGTGACTTTTTATACAAGATTGACATATTATTTGACTACATAGATGGCGTAGTTAGGAGGCCGCCTGGCTACCACCACGAGAAATCAGGGCTTGAATCCAAAATGTTTAAAAAAATTGTGTGATTTACCAATGGTGTTTATAAAGCCTTCCACGATACAGCATTTAAACCAATGGCGGAGTTGACATTTTAAAAATCTGCTTTCTAAAAGATAATCACAAAATAGTATTTGCAAATGATACTGATGATGATTATGATGAATATATAATTTGAAATGAATTGTAGCATTTGATGTCTTCGCTGATACAAATGCGGCATGGGTATCATTAAACGCTATGATGTTGAGAATCCTCTCTTAAACGAAGAATATAGTGGATATTAAACTTGTATAAGTTTTTACCTTCTAAAGAGCTCGGTGAGATACGACTTTGACATAGTGT
The DNA here is from genome assembly GCA_930367265.1 of Catocala fraxini. Classification (NCBI taxonomy): domain Eukaryota; kingdom Metazoa; phylum Arthropoda; class Insecta; order Lepidoptera; family Erebidae; genus Catocala; species Catocala fraxini. Next base: position 11,767,806 of record OV884049.1, on the reverse strand, counting down.
CGGTAGTTTCAAGTCTGTATGAAGTTTTAGGAGTGTGTGATGTTTGATATTTTCATTGTTATTAGATTACTAGCTTTTGCGAGATTTGCTCAAATTTTGGGTAAAACTCGCAAAAGCTAGTGTTAGTCTAGATTTTGTCAATAAATTGCTAATCTTTAGGATCAGCATTTTTTTCTAGGTGGAAGGTACCCTATGTCCTTTTCTGTACCCTTGACAACGTTTATGTGAAATTTTCTGATGATCGGTCGAGTAGTTAACGCGTGAAAGAGTAACGGAAAAACAGACCGAAATTCCATACGGGTGTAGATATAGGAAGTGCAGGTTGATTGTGTATTATGTTATTCATGAGAAACCGTCTCTTTTGGGATAGAGGCTCGACCCTGCGGTATCTACATTCGATATTTGCGAGCAAATTAAATTAGACCATCATATCTTGTGGCTATATCCACGGCTGTTTGTGGTACTCAGAAATAAGTCTTATATTTCATAATTAGCTTGTGGCCATGTTGGCTACCTGGTAAACTTTGTAAGTTATTTCATGCTTTTGCCTGTGCCTTCGCTCGCTCGGGCATAATACTCAACATTAATAAACAACATTAAAATGAAATATTTGTGGTTGATATGTGGTCTAGTCTAGCAAAATGGAATCGGATTATTTATGACTAAATTCTTAGCAATAGCCATATCACCATAAGCTAAAAATGGTACGGGTTCAATTTCCGAGTCGGTCTTAAAAACTAAAACTTTACGTAGGCCCTTAAACTCCACAATATGGTTATAATACATCTGTACCTTCCCACGTCCAAAAATACCAAATATCAAACACTCCGCTATATCAAAACAACGATTTCATCACTGTTCTATAATTGCGCCATCACTGATGCCGAATACATTTAATTGTCGGAAATGTATTTCGATTCCAGTTATTACAAACGCAATAGGATGCTTTGATTATCAATTCGGAATCAACTCGGTTCCTTTTAAATAACCAATGATTAATTTGATTTCTTGTTTGGAATTTGATGATTGGTTTACTGTTTGGTTGGGGCGATTGGCTGATTACTGTTTGTGGTCAATTATTTATTTTTACTAAGATATCTGGTTGTTTGGGTAATTATTATTTCTAGGTAATATGTTAATTCCTTGAGCTAATTAATCTTGTGTAGTTGTGAGTTCATGTCGTTAGTGCAATAAGTGGGATTCGAAACCACTACCTCACAATCGTAAGCCTTATCTATTCGGTTATATACGATTCCCATAATTATTTTTGTGCACCTTCTTGTGGAAACATATACGTTAAATTATTTTTTATCAGAATAAAGTTGTCTAAACCTGATTGTGTAATAGTAGTTATAATAAACTCTAACGTTAATTGGAAATGTTAATTCGATTGAATCTCCACTGTTAATTTTAAAGTAAAGTACAGTGATTTATTTGGTTTGCGGTCTTACAATTTCAGTTAAGTTAATGAATTTGTCTTCGGGTCGCATTCTGTGCAAGCTGGGACAAGAGATTTATGATCAAAGCTCTTTAATTTTATTTCAATACTCGGTGGTGCAGCGGTAGAAAATGCGACTACTGTACATGAGGTGTCAGGTTGGATTCCGGGTCAAGACAAAGTTTTATCACAATTTCCTGTCACGATGACATGTCTTGTTTTAATAAAAGTTAATCTTGTACGAGTACATTGAAGACCAAGTCTTGATCTTCATATTACTGCTTCTTATTTTTTAAAACTTGTCGTCACTTCTCATACCCGACTTTTATTTAGAGTTATATTACTGACAATTACATAATTTACAAATATGACTAACAATACAATTCCACATAAAATAAAATAAACATAAATTATAATTTTAATGGAATGGAGAGAATTAATAATAATAATAATATTCTATCACATACACACAACATCATCTAGCCCAAACTAAGCAGAGCTTGTACTATGGGTACTAGACAATGGATAAACATACATATATACTTTTCTTTTTGTAAATACATACATATTATACATAGAAACACCCAGACCTAGACAAACATCCATGTTCATGCATACAAATGTTTGACTTGTGCGGGAATCGAACCGGCGACCTCAGGCGTGGCAGTCGGTTACACTAACCACTACACCATCGAGGCTGACTAATTAAGATCCAAATTACGTGTATTATTCCAAAATTAAAAAATACATAGTGTATCTTTGTCCCCAGGAGCCCATGTCTTACCAGTGGTGGTTCAACAGCTCAGCTCACAGCAAGCACGAGCTCGCCACGTCACCGATGACTACTGTGCCAAACATGCCAGGTAAACAGACTACATACTATGTAATCGTAGTAATGGGAAGACTGAGACTGCACGGATGGCGTAGTGGTTTAAGTGGTCGCTTCGTCACTGCCACTGCGGTTTGATCCTCACATGGAACGAAAATTTCATCCACAAATAATTGTTATGAGTCTGGGTCTTCTTTGTGTCCGTGTTTTGAACGTTTGTGAAGTTCCCTTTGACACAAAAACAATTCCTAGCACGGGATTTGTCTTTAAATACAAAATAAACTTCAGCTAAGAGCTACACCAGCGAGTATCTTCTAAAAGTAAAGAGGCTTCGAAACGGGCAGTATTTTACTGCAATGTCTGGCTGCAATATACAGTAACAGCCGTATTGTAGAAAACACGTCAATATTTTACTATCAGGTAGAACATCGAGGACTATAAAAATGTATAACATCAATGCTATCTAAGAGATTGTATGATCACACATGTTTAATGCAAATAAATATTTTCATTTTCAAGGCTTATGTTTGGAATGGCCAATGCGTTCAAATGTTTTAGACCTAGCCAGGCTATAGTAACAAGCATTGCAGCCACATATATAAAGCAGTGTAAAATTTACACTGCTGCCCTGCCCTTAGCCTGTCATGCTTAGAATTTCAGACACAATTGAAAACCTATTTTCTAGCCGCCAGTGTGCCGCTGAGACTAGATAATTTATAAATATATTGAGTAATATGTTGCTACTTTCGTACACTGTATCAATATAGGACGAATTGTGTATCAAGCGTATTGACAGAATCTGCTTTTGTAGCGTTTCTACCTGTCTCGATTAAAGAGAGTGAGACAAATCAGAATTTCGATTTAACTTCAAGGAAATCAAGGACTCATTCTCTTTTAGTCTTGTATTGATCCAATACCTTAGATTGTTTTCGTCTATAATAGAATACGAATTGTTCTCAATAACAGTTTCAATCGAGAAGTTTCTTCATAAAAATTTTCAAGGCCAGTTCAAATCTGGATGAAGCTAACTGCTAATCGTAAGCCAGACCAATTTTTCTAAGTAACGTTAAGCGCTCTCGGTGCATGTAGCCTTGAATTGACCTTTCGTTATCGGAAAATATCTATCTTAAATAGCACGTCAACGGCTTTGGTTTGAAAAAGTTTGTATAGATAAATCTTTGTTATTTGTTAGTTTTATTGTCTGTTCGCAACACAAAACTAAAAACAGCGGTAGCCTGATAGTTAATGGGTTGGACTTACAAAAACGGTCGCGGGTTTTGGGTGGGCACATTCAAATAAAAATTTAGTTATTCTGGAAAGTTTAACAAAGATATAATATTTTGTAAACCAAATTTACTTTCACTTTTTTAAATACATTTCCTTTATCGCGGCGAATTTTGCATACATTCAAACAACGAACACAAATATAATAATAATAATAATATTCTATCACATACACAGTACACTACCACCTAGCCCAAACTAAGCAGAGCTTGTACTATGGGTACTAGACTATGGATAAACATACATATATACTCTTTTTGTATGTATACATACATATTATACATAGAAAACACCCAAATCAAGACAAACATCTATGTTCATGCACACAAATGTTTGACTTGTGCGGGAATCGAACCCGCGACCTCAGGCGTGGCAGTCAGTTACACTAACCACTACGCCATCGAGTCGTCATTTATTTTAGCACTTAGTGCACACACACACACACCAGCTATTTTAGCACTTATTTTTTTTTAGTTTGGATATTCTCAGTAGTGGCACGTAGTTCGGTATAGTGCCTGGAGTTAAGTGATTTGGTTTTCAAACCCGCGACCGGCAGTCGGCTGCACTAACCACTACGCCATTGAGGCCGTCATTTCGTCATTCATCCAGACTCGTAACTACCATTTATGCTTCACATCAATTTTTCATCTCACACTACATTCAGTGCTGAACTACTACGCCACTACGCCTTCCGTGCATTAAAATTACTTTCAATCTTCTCCCTAGCCTTAATTATTCCCAAGCACGGATTTGCTCCGTGTTCCCAAGTCACTTGGGGTCGGCTTTTTTAGTCTAACCGGATTTGACTGGATATCAGTTTTTACACGGAGCGGCTGCCACCTGACCTCCACAACCCGAAGCTAACGATACCCTAAGGCTAGACCAGTGTCAGGATATTATAGGGCACTGACTTTCCCAATAACGACTGCCATAGATGTTCATGGCAGCCGGGACCGATGGCTTAACGTGCTCTCCGAAGGACGGAGCAGGCGATAATTGTCAATCAATACACACATAATTTCGAAAAGTCATATAACTTCCGAAAGTCAGAGGTGCGTGACGTGGGTTCGAATCCGAGACCCTCAACATTGCAGTCTGTTGGTCACCCCACTGAGCTTTTTTACTATCAATCTTGAACATAATAATATATAATACCAGCCCTGTATTAAACTGTCCCACTGCTGGGCACGGGCCTCTTCTCAGTGTGAGAAGAGTTAGGTCGTAGCCACGCTGGCCCAGTGAGGGTTGGCAGACTTCACATATCTTCAAGAACAGTATGGAGTACTTTCAGACATGCAGGTTTCTTCGCGATGGTTTCCTTCATCGTTGAAGCGAGCAATAATTAACTTTTTAATACGCACATAACTCCGAAAAGTCAGAGATGGGATTGAACTCGAGACCTCTGCGTGGCAGTCCAACGATCTCCCACCAGGCTATCGCTGATCTTATGATCGCAATCTTAAACATAAATTCTTTGAAATCTACAGTCAACCGCGAAAACCATTTACTAATTTAGTATATATTATGTTTTAGGCACATACATCTACATGGTGAACACATCAGCTGACTACGGCTGGGTGCAGTGTGCCGGGACCAACTCTGTGGGTCGACAGACTAAGCCGTGCCTCTTCCACATATTGCCTGCAGGTAAGATCGTTAAAACTTGACTTCATTTCTAATGTAACAATTCTACATTCTATATCGTTTGCCAATCATCGATTAATACATACTTAAAAGCTGATTGGCTGATTTATCGTATGCAAAACCTTAATTGTCACCAAAGATTAAAAATGAAATCTATAGGTAATAGATGTTCTTCTGAAAATATAGTATTATTAATGTACCCTTCATCCTACCTTTTCTGTACCTCCGATAAAATGTATGCGAAATTTCATGATGATTGGTTTAGTAGATAAGGCGTAAAAGCATAACAAACTTACATCAATTTATAATATTATTTACTATCTTTTGCCCGCGGCTTCGCTCGCGTAAATCATAAGTAAGGTTAGGTTAGGTTATGTTGGGCACGCCACGATCGTGGCGGTAAGTCCCGTGTTTGAGGAGTGGCTGGAGAGGCGGCATGGCGCCCGCACCTTCCGGCTGATACAGGTAATGACTGGCCACGGTTGTTTTGGCCAGTTCCTGTGTCGTATACGCCGGCAAGAGACGCCCGGTTGTCACCACTGCGGCGACTGCCGCGACGTAGTTGAGGACATGGCGCTGCACACTTTGGCGGTTTGCCCCGCCTGGGCATCGCAGCGCCGTGAGTTGATCGCGGCAGTCGGATTGGTTGCCCTCTCGCTCCCGGCCGTAGTTTAGTCTATGGTCCGGAGTAAGAGGTCGTGGAACGCCGTCGCCTCCTTCTGTGAGGAAGTCATTTCCATCAAGGAGGCGGCGGAGCGGGAGAGAGAGCGTTTGAACCCTCTCCCCAACCGCAGAGCCGGGCGCCGGAGAGCGCGGGACGACCTCCAGCTACCCTGAGGTTTGACCTGGGGGTGGCGGGCTTTGTGGGCCTGCCCGCCATCCGTTCAGCACCAGGTCCGAGAAGCGGCGTGCGTGTTCCCACGCGCGCCTCTGTGTCGAGTCCGTCTCCCCTCTAGGGGGGACAGTAGGGAGTGTCAGAAGTGCCTTTGGGTAGGTCTATTCGTGTAGTGGCCTGCCGTTTCATACGGCGGGCCGAAACCTCGGCGGGGTCGCGACCGCATGCGAAAGTGATTCGTGCGGCCCCGTCGATAGTGGTTTTGTCGAGGAACACCGTGGTAGGTTTAGTCGGTATTCCGGGAGGTACTTTATCATCTTTACCATCTTTCTTTTACCCCGGCGAGTCCGACATAACCCCTCCGCCCGCCCCCGCGGAGGAGTATGCGTCATGCATAAACCCACGATAAAAAAAAAAAAAACGTTATGTTGGTAACAGTATATTTTAAAATATAATATAGTCTATGTTACTCGGTGATGATATAGCTCCCTAAAGGTGAAAGAATTTTTAAAATCGTTTGTGTAGTTTTTCAGTTAAATCCTTACAAACAACAAGAAAATATTTGATTTTATATTTACTCTTTATAATATTAGTATAGATATTATAAATGAATATTCTATTAACAGCATGATAGCTGGGTGGCTAAGAGGCAGGCAGAGGCGCTACGCTCATTCATACTGAAAATTATACACTAACGTTCTCTATTGTGTACTTAAATTTAATGTGTGAGTTCACTCCTCTTAGATAGACAGTTTTTCTTCGATATAAATGCAGTGAGAGCACATCTATGATTTATTTATTTTATTTCTACACGCTCTATAATTACACCGCTTTACGTAATATTTTCATCAATTAATTCAAGCGGAATTATACTTCTTTAAAACATTTCTTATTTCACGTCTTTATTTTTAATCGATCGATTGCCGTCGATATCCAAGCCGCCATCTTATCTCAAAACTTATAACGAGGGATGAACGTTTTTTTTAGATTCAAAGAGCGCTGTCGGTTTCAAATAAAATGCTTTCTCGATTAGACATTTCAATTACTTTATGATTGTCAAAGACTATCGAATTGATAAAAAGTTTTCTAATATTAAAGATTGTAGGACAAAGTTTTTGCTTGCAATTTTTAGTCGTACATACAGATAGATAAGTTGATGATATTTTTATTATATTTACTAATAATAATAAGTATTATAAAGAGTAAAGATTAGATTTTTTGTTGTTTGTTATGATTTAAATCCAACACTACTCAACCGATTGAAAAAATGCTTTTACATAATTTACCATCAAAAAACTATATTATCACCAAGTAACATAGACTAAATTTATTTTTAAATGTTCTGTTAGAAATATTCCTTTTTTTTTTTTTGGTGGGGGATTGCATGATGCTTACCCCCCCGCGGGAGCGGGCGGAGGGGTTATGTCGGACTCGCCGGGGTAAAAGAAAGAAGAAAGATAGAATAAGAATAATGTACCTCCCGGAATACCGACTAAACCTACCACGGTGTTCCTCGACAAAACCACTATCGACGGGGCCGCGCGAATCACTTGCACATGCTGTCGCGACCCCGCCGAGGTTTCGGCCCGCCGTATGAAACGGCAGGCCACTACACGAACAGACCTACCCAAAGGCACTGACTCACTTTAAAACCTACTGTCCCCCCCCTAGAGAGGAGATGGACTCGAAACAGAGGCGCGCGTGGGAACACGCACGCCGCCTCTCAGACCTGGTGCTGAACGGATGGCGGGCAGGCCTACAAAGCCCACCACCCCCAGGTCAATCCTCAGGGTGGCTGGAGGTCATCTCGCGCCCTCCGGCGCCCGGTTCTGCGGTTGGGGAGAGGGTTTATACGCTCCCTCTCCATATCCAGTCAAATCCGGTTAGACTAGAAAGCCGACCCCAAGTGACTTGGGAATAATAAAAGGCTAGGGAGAAGAAGAAAGTTATAGTATTGCTATTTTAATCACAATTCATGGCTCAAACAATTTTCATTCATATAATACTGTTACCAATTTGTTTATTGTTCAGCTATTTATTTATGTTATTGACTGCACATAATCCTTATTTTGTATTAACTAAAATCAATTATTCCATTTTAATAGGTAACCTGTCCGATCCGAATCACATAGTTAACATATGATATATAACAATAGATTTCCTATTGTGTCTATCACGCGACAGGGAATGGGTTAATATAGACTAAGCTGATTAATAGAAAGTTATTTATTGAGTAGAGCATTAGAATATTAAATAATAAAGCATGATTAAGGCATTACTCAAGTAATTACACAAGTCATAATGTCTTTCATCGTTTTAATATAATATTTTATATTATTAGTAAGTCAGAGCCATCGGCTCAACATCATAGACTTACGTCTACATATCCCCGACAAAGTGCCTCACACACATTTCAGCAGTTATATTTTTAGTTCCTATTTAATTAGTGGAAAGCGTATTGCTGTCTACCAGGTGTATTGCCAGACTCCGTGCTAGTTATGATAATTCCCCAAAAGAAAATAATTAACACTCGACTCAGGGATCAAAACCGGGCTTTCACGACCGCATACAAAAATAAGCGCAACTATTGCCACTAATCCAACTAAGTAGTCAAATGCACAAAGAGTATCAAGACTATTATTTTCAAAGGGTTTAACCATTTGAAAATATAGTTTTAAAGCTCCCAAATATCTGAAGGTGGGATTTAATTCAATGTAATAATGTATAAGCCTCAGCCAACGATCGTGCTGCTACGGATAATTTCCTGAATGCAAAAATCTAAAACAGATCTTCCAAATGAAAACTAGAACTTACCTAATATTTAAGTAAGTCTAGATATAATAGATGAAGGTTGTTCACAGATAAGCCATCGACGCCCAAATCGTGTGAAATAACCAACGTGACTTACGACTCTTTAACTCTGAACTGCACGCCAGGCCACGACGGAGGAATCCGCCAGTCTTTCCTTCTAGAAGTAAGTTTATTCTGTGTTATTTTGGCTCACTGCCTCAACCTCAACCTGAATTTAGAAGATTAAAGTTTGAATCCCAGGTAATAACAACAAAAAGCTTTGGATATATATTTATATACTTAACATTTAAAAATATGTTTTAGGTTCCAAATAATAGGCGAGCCTATAGCCTACCCAGTAAAACTGACACACGCCTCGAACCCTCTGAAAAATCCCCATACCACTTAATGCGACTTGGGACTCAAATCTATTATTGGCACGATTACTTCGCGAGACCAACGATGTAGTCGTTACAAAATAATTAACGTTAATACTGAAAACAACATGCATACATTTCTAATTCTAATTATTATTTATTATATTATTATTTATTATATTATTATTTATTATATTATTATTATATTTAGGTTTAAGAACAACTTTATTTCTCATTAAGAATTGTATACATAATTCACTTACTGAATTCAAACTATGTTTAAAACTAAGATTAATATTTTGAGCGCACATGGGCACGTAAATAAAATAAAATCAAAACGAGAAAAGTACTAACAACGATGTGGGTAAACAAATAATATAGACAGTATGACACTCGATCCTAGCTAAGCGGAACCCATGTTCTATAAAAATCGATTCATGCATCCATATGCATGAATCGATTTTTATAGATGTGCCATTGATGGCATAGTCTGTTATTATATAATTACGGGTTGTTTATATATTAGTATAAACAACCCGTAATTGTATGTAAAATAACTATCTCGTTCCATATTAATTCAATTAATTTGTTTGAATTGGAAACAGAATTGGCAACTAATGAACATTCAAAAATGTACTGATCCTAGAATACATTTATTATCAACATGAAATATTGATATTAGTTTTAACGGGTAAATTGTTTAAAAAAACAGGGTTTTTAATATGAAGTTGGCGCTTTGTATAAAGAAAATAAGTACCTAACGTTGTGGTTTTCGTACTAATTATTTCATAAAAAAAATTCAAATGCTATTTCGAATTCTGTTTTTTGACATGTAAAGTTGCTTATATTTAGGCCACTAACTAAATAAAATTAACAATAAAATCTACCATCATGTATTTATGACAAATTGAAACAAGGAATACAGGCAGACACTAAGCGATATTACTTTTAATATAAATATATAAAAGGTTATTGATATTTATTATTAACAACACATGTTATTAATAATATATAATGTAGCCTAATTAATAATATACTAGATTTTGTCTGCGGCTTTGCTTGCGTAAATGTCATTTTCCTAGATAAAAGTTACTCTTTGTCCTTTTCTGTACCCCTGACAACAAATTTCATGATCGGTCGAGTAAGCGTAACAAACAAATAAACGCACATAAATTATAGTATTATTATTAATAATAATAAATTATATATTACCAAAAAAATATATATATTTATAAATTTTATAAGTGAAGTTGGACAAACTTAGGATACAAATGGTTAACGGAACACTGATGCCCATGGTAAGATCTAACTTGTGTTATGGGTAACAGGCTACAGTGAACTGTATACTTGCAACAGTTCACTGTATTATACTATAATTAATCTACGGAAGCGTTATCTCAGTGTAAAAACATGTATAAACAAATTTAATACAAAGTGTAATAAAATCTAAATAAACTAATAATAGTGCAAACATTGCGTTAAACAACAACAGTGACTAAATATAAGTCGTGCAAAAAAGAACAAGTGAACTTATTATTCAGTGATTAATCTGTGAAAATAAACGAAGGAATTCAAAAGTGACAAGTGACTCGCAAATTCCTAATACATTTTTGCAGCATGAGTTATGTTAATAAGTTCTTTTAAATCATGATGAATAAGAAAACGTAATTTGGCATCACGGTCAAGTAACACGCTGGCTGATTGGGTACAGCAACGGACTGCAGTTCGTCGCAATCACAGTTCGAGCCTCATTAAACGCCATACACGACTTTTTGTACGTTTCTGACTATAATTTATAAAATACAAAAATGAATGACTCTAATAACATAACGTTTCGTAAAAAGTTACGTTCTAAATCAATGACAAATATTTCGATGAATGAAGATTCAACAATTTCAAATGATGCTACGCTAGATGGCACTACCAACAGTTTGGCAAGTTTGTCGGACGACGAAAACGACATACAATTATTAGAATTTCGCAATGAAATAGAAAAACTGAGATCTGAGCTAGAGGCGGCACACTCCGAAATTAATCATTTATCATTGGAGAACTTAGAATTAAAGAAAAATATTAAAGATATGCATAGTAAATATGACCTACTTAAAAAAGCCACAAAAATACTTACCATCGAGAGATGCACTCCACAAAAAAGGACTAAAGATTGTACACCAGTAAAAGCCACAAAAAATACACAAAAAAGGAATGTGACTCCCCCTAAACCTAAGCAAATAATACAGAGCTTAAAGTTGCCGCAAAAACTTGCACCATCACAGAACAACTTACATGACGTACAAAAACATAATTTATGTATATTAAGTAGCAACAAGTCGCATAAAATACTTTCAACGGCACAGAATACATTTCCAAGTTTTCAGGTGTGTCACTATCTTATGCCGGGCTGTGGTATAAAGAAACTTACAGAAAATATACATAAAAAACTTATAAACTACACCTCAGAAGACTTTTGTATAATTCACATCGGCGAAGAGGACTTTCGCTCAACGAATTATTATTGTGATTTAATTATGCAAGTTCGCCAAAACTTGAAATCTGTTGAACATACCAACATTATATTATGTTTGCCCACATACAAATGTAATTATTACTCAATGATGTTCAACTGCAGAGTAGAAAAGTTTAATAATATGCTCTATTTAGATAACATCACTCACAACTATGCTACAATTATGGATTCAAATTTACAATTGACATGCGATGGTACTATGTTTCATAAGGGCAATGGTAGGCTGAATAACACCGGTCTAAAGAATGTTTATTGCAATTTGGATGCTCTAATAAAGGATTTTCTATATAACGGCAATCATCATAATGAGATAAGTAAAGAAGAAACAGCAAATAATGATCTTTTTCTTGCCCAATAGTAAGAATGTAGGTACTACCTACATTCTACATCAAAATATTGCTGGTCTTCTAAATAAGTCCGACGCTTTGACTGTTCACCTTCAAGAACTATATATGAAACAGAAAGATGTAAATGTTCTATGCACAACGGAGCATTTTATTATGTTAGGGCAAGAACATCTTTTAAATATTCCCAATTACAAACTAGCTGCATGCTATGCACGGCGCGGAGCGAAGCGAGGAGGATCATGTATCTTAGTCAAAAACAATCTTGAATATAATGAACTAGCTGACATAAAAAGTCTTTCAATGACAGGTACCATTGAGTGTTGTGGAATAGAACTCGTAAAACAACGATTAATTATTATATGTATATATAGAACGCCATATGTAACCAACTTGACATTATTTTTAGAAAAATTATTTTTAGAAAAATTAGAATCTATTCTGAGGTCATTATGTAAAAGGTCAAAAAGACAAATTGTTTTATGTGGAGACTTCAATATAAACATCCTGAAAAGAAATAAAATTACCTTGGACTTTGAACACTTACTCTTAAGTTACAATCTTGATCTGAAAATTAGGCAACCAACTAGACTATGTAGTAACAGGTGTATAGACAACTTTGCTTGTAGTTCTCAATTAACTTGTAGTAGTGAAGTCATAGAGCTGGCCTTATCTGACCACACAGCGCAACTTATAGGAATCCAGGTGAAGTATGGATCTTCTAAACAATCATATTATCGTGTGAGTAGGCGTGATATATCACTTGAAAATTTAAGAAAATTTAAAGGCCATCTTCAGAACCTTAGTTTTTCTGCCTTATATATGACAGAGAGCGCAAACGAGGCATACGACGCTTTTTTGGAAGAGTTTCTTTTACTTTATAATCTTTGCTTTCCTTATAAGTCAATTGTAATTAAGAATAACTATAAAGTTAGATGGGTTTCCCGAGGCATACGTGTTTGTAGTAGAAAGCAACGCCATCTGTTGTGGCAATATAGATATAAACCTTCCAAAGAAAATAAAATTATTTTTAAAAACTATTCCCACAGATTTCGCAAAATAATAAAATTAACCCAAAAAGTGCAAAATAATCACTTTATTAACACGTCAGAAAACAAATGCAAAGCATCTTGGCAAATAATAAATAATAAACGTAATCTTAAAGAACCTATCTCAGTGATTAAATTTCAAAACAGGTTAATCAAAAACCCCAAAGATATTGCTAACGCATTTAATAATTATTTGTTGACCAGACACACGAATCTAATATTAAATCTCCCATAAACACAAGACTAACTTGGAATCCCTGTTCAATGTTTATGTCTCCAATATTGCCACAAGATGTCTCTAGAGCAATACGGTCTCTAAAAAACAAAAATAGCTTCGGGTACGACGGCATTGCAACGAAGGTTGTAAAATCTGTATCGGATTGCATTTCAGTACATTTAAGCAGAATAATAAATTTATGCATTACTTCTGGCGTATTTCCTAACAGTTTGAAAACGGTTATAATAAAACCGCTTTTCAAAAAAAATAACAAAGAAGATATTGCAAATTATAGACCTATAGCCCTGATACCAGTTTTCTCAAAGGTTGTAGAAAAAATTATACATACGTCAATTAGTAATTTTTTGACTAAATACCAAGTGTTGTGTGATGAACAGAAGGGGTTTAGAAAGAATAAAGGTGTAAACTTTGCAATTTTTGATTTTTTGGAAGTAATAATGAAATGCGTAGATGAAAAAATACCGGTTTGTGCTATATTTACTGATATGTCACGTGCTTTTGACTGTGTTAGACATGAGACCTTATTGAATAAATTGAATGCTTGTGGTATTAGAGGAAATGTGCTTAAACTTGTGGAATCGTACCTTACAGACCGTATGCAATTAACCGAAATTACTAATATATGTCAGAAAACAAAACGTGAGATAAAATACTTATCTGACAGCAGAAAGTTCAAATATGGCGTACCACAAGGCAGCGTTCTTGGTCCGCTTTTATTTTTGCTTTACATTAATGACCTTCCTAAGCAAATTTTGCATCCTATGGTTTTGTTTGCTGATGACAGCACGGCTATAATAAAATGCTCAGATATTAACAACTATCAGCAAGATATCAATAACACAATCAAAGATCTTGTGCAGTGGCTCAAGGAAAACAATCTTGTCATTAACTTGCAAAAGACTAATGTTATGCAGTTTCATCAGCGACTTTCACCTCTTAACTTGGCCTTGCAGTATGGCGGCGACAATATAAATCAAACACAAGTTGCAAAATTTTTAGGTATTATGGTAGATTGTCAATTAAGTTGGAAGGCTCATACAGAAGAAGTATGTAAAAAACTAAGTTCATCTGCGTATGTATTACATAGTCTTTCCAGCAAAGTGAGTATTGACACGGCATTAGTGGCATATCACGGTCTGGTTGCATCTGTATTGCGTTATGCTGTTATATTTTGGGGCAATTCAAGCCTTCGTGAGCAGGTGTTTAAAGCACAGAAACGTTGCATACGAGCAATATGCAGAATAAAAATTACAGATAGCTGTGTGCCTAAATTTAAAACATTAAATATATTGACTTTTCCATCGCTTTACATTTTCGAAATGGCAGTATTTGTGAAATGTAACAAGCAACTATTTACATCTGTATCACAAATAAGAAAAGGTCCCTTAAGAAGTCAATATATAAATCAATTATATAAGATACCATACAATACTGCATTGCTCGATAAAAGTATTTTCGGAATGGCTTCAGTAATTTATAATAAAATCCCAAATACTATTAAAAACGAGACATTACATGTTTTTAAAAAGAAATTGTCAGCGCTTTTAATCGCAAAATGTTTTTATAAAATTACAGACTTTTTAGAGGACAAAGAAATTTAAACATTATGAATTTATGACATTACATTTAAATATTCTTGACATGTTTTTATTTTTATTTATATTACATTATATTCTTGACATTGTTCTATTATATTGTTATTTAAGATTTTTGCTGTATTGACCTAATTCTTGTATTTTATATTATTTTTGACATTGATTATAAATTTTTGTTCTCATAGTATTAAATTAAGTCATGATTATTATAATGAGTAATATTGTTTGTCATTAGAAAATAACAAATTAAAATTTGCATGCTTAATTAAGGTAGAATGTAGCCGATCAATCAACTAAAATGTAACATCTCATATATGTACCTACATTCAAGGCAAATAAAGTTATTATTATTATTATTATTATATGTTCATACAAGTAAATGTTGTAATGTACTAAAGTACATACCTACAGCTTCCTAAATATATCTTAACATACTAATTAAGAAAAATAGTAGTTATAGTACTTTTAGCAGTCATAGCCTAGTGACTATAACTGCTACCAGTATTTGCTGCTTGTATTTGCTACAGGATCGAATTCAAGACTTCTGCGAATTTGATCCCATAGCACACACTATTAAATCGTATTAAATATCGTTCGTTTCAAGGAAAACATCGTGAGAAACACTAGATATCTGAGAGCTCGATATATTTTCTTCTAAAATGTCTAAGATCTACCATGTTGCATTGTATCAGCCTGGAGGCATAAGGCGTAATCAATCTCACAAGACATGGTCTAAGTCCATAAGGACACCCTTAATCCGAAATCCTTCTTAATAAAAGAAAGATGAAGAAATGATTTATAAGTATAAATTATTTTCTAAACAGTTTGAGCATGATTTTCGTTTGCTCCTTGTAGCTTCCAGCAAACGTCTATTGATAAGTGTTTTTGCCACAGATCTTCGACATGGCAACAGGCTTGCTTCTCCGCAACGTGAGCAACGACGACCCAGAGTTTGAAGTGGCAGGACTATCAGCAAGCAACTCCTTGACTGTATCAGTCAGGGCCTTCAATAGAAAAGGCTTCAGTGAAGCATTAACCCTGACGTCTAGCTTGTTGAAGTATCCTCAACGGCATACAGGTAACTAGACAAATCAAATCGTGAAGCATTTAATTTTTTTGGTCTCGTGGTATAAATTCATGCCAGCTCCACTAAAGTAAAATTGTATTATTTTTGGAATTTTCAGTAGCAGTGTAAAGTCTAAGTAAAATATGTCCTTGATCGATGACAATAGCCTAGCCCTTATAACGTTGAACTTAACATTTTGCTTAATGTAGAAGTAATACTTTTCTCATAAGCAGCGATAGCTCAGTGGGGATATGACTTTTCGAAATTACGCGTATTGATTGACAATTATCGCCTGCTCCGTGCCTCGGAGAGCACGTTAAGCCGTCGGTTCTGAATGCCATGAACATCTATGGCAGTCGTTATTGGGAGAGTGTCGACACAAAAGATCCCACTGGGTCGAAGTGTCGCCGGTCTGCACTGACTGGCCCCCACATAAGATACATACATACAATACTTTTCTCATTCGGGTATTTGCGGTCTTGTATCCAAATATACATTTCCATATTTTATGCTGCTACGTAGAATTTTCTAATAAGGCCGTGAGTGCTTAATGAATTTAATGAGTTTTGTTTAAATTTATGCCACGGCCTCTACTGTATTGGTAATACAGCGAATACTAGAACAACAATAATGTTAGGTGTTTGTTCTTCAACCAGCTCAAGTCCCAGTGAAGGTGGAATTGACGACTGTGCTAATAATAGTCCTGGGAGCGGTAGGCGTCATTGCTGCCATGACTGCTGTGTCTGCAACCGTGTTCTGCTGCAAGTACTGCAGTAAACGTGACAGTGAGTGATTTTGTTCTTGTCTATTTGTATCTCTTGCTCCACCATGAATGATGCTTAATGACAGCATTTGTTTTGTGGACGACTCCTGTGACCCATGAATTTTGCTGATTTAATTCTGTCTCTCATGTAGATCCAGTGCATTTGTTCCGAATTTGAATCTAGTTCATGATCCTATAGTCTTCTTCTGCGATACTGGGATTATTGGCTAGTGCCTATAATAATAAACTTATTGAACTAACTTAACCTATTAAGTCTCAGCGGCACACCGGCGACGGCTAGACACAATCGATTTTTAATTATGTAAAGTACTCTAACACCAGACTGATTAAATAAAATTAGTTTCCCTTAATTTGTTTGTGTATGACGGATAGTTAATCTATCATACATAGAATTTGATAACTACTGAATTGTTTTTATACTTTCACAAAATACAGAAAATGCAATACAGATATAAAGTTCAGGGTCACCAGTGTACCAAGACGATATTTAAAGTGGTAAAGCAGTTTTAGGGAACAATTTACCCTGTATTGCGGGGTTAATAATACTGCGTTATAGGACGCTCTTATGATCTAGGTTGTAAATATGTATGTATATATCTATGGATTAAACAGACAACACGGTCGCAAATATTATCTCGACTAAAATAAAGCTTTATTTTAATCCAGCTTTATTGAAACCAACCATACGCGAAAAGAACAAAATTAATTTAATTAAATTTCCAATTTTAAATGAAAATTCGAAGAAATTAGACAGCGGCTCCAGTTTCAGAAACAACTAGTTCTATGGAGTGTACTTACACATAAAATAGTTTACCAAATATGAATATTTAAATTTGATATTAAACATTTTATTTTATACACAAAACAATTTAATATAATATTCAGAAATAGGTTAATACAAAATTGATATGCCGATTTTCGTAGAAAATCATTTGAATGGATAGCGGTTTTGAGAATTGTGTTAGAATATTCGAGGAATGAGATGCTTAAATTAATTCTTATAATATTATAGATTTGAAAGTTTGTTTGATTGCCATCAAGCTCATAGTTGGATTAAACTAGATTTGTTTTTCGAGAAAATGTTTATCTAGCTACCAAATATTAAAAATGTGTTTGTTTTAAAGGACATTATTTATCGTTAGTAGTTTGACAATACTAACAAAATAAAATACAAATACTTTCATTGATGCCATTGCCAAATATTGGTTCTTCGAGCTAATAGAGTTTCTACAAAATCAATTGAACAATTTGCATAAGAAAAAAAGTATATAATTTTTTATTAAATTGTCATTTTACGTATTTGGAATAAAAAAAGAAGCTTTTGCCAGTATTTTTATATATAAAAATATTGGCAAATACGTCTTTTTTCAAATTAATATGAGCTATTAATATATAAAATAGAGTAAACAAAAATATACAATGTTTAAATACGCAAATAGTCTTTCCTACTTGTAAAGTCTTGCTTCCTGAATTACAGTTAAATTCGATTTGTGTATTGATAATTATCGACTGCTGCAACTGATATTTCGACTGTCAACAGCATCACTCGACGCAATTGTTCGAGATATCGAACGACAGGGATGTTCGATTGAATCTTGCGACGAAAATGTTAGACGAAGACATTCGATAGTCATTTGACGTCGTTTGGTCATCGTTTAACGGTGATGATTGGCGGCGTCGACCGACGTCCATCCCGTTAGGGTACTATAATATTTTTATGGCTTACATTAAAAGATTAACTCTCTTTTCTTCGTAGATAAACACGAGAAAGAAAACAGACAACATGATGAGACGTCAAATATACCACTCACTGGTACAAAGGAATCTGAGAGTGTGGACAGCTTGGGTAAGTATATTGTCATACAGACCTACTGACATTGTGAATCAAACAAATGGGTAAGGAAGCGGTACACAGTTGTATAGCCTGTCTGATACTAAGAGATATACAAATATGAATATCGTGCAGGCCTTTTTTCATAGTTGGTGTTATTTGATCTGCGGAAATAGACATTGTATTAGATTATTAGCACAAGGGACAGAGATTATTGGGCTCACTTCCGACAGCACATCTTGAAGTGATTGGTTACTTTGTTAAAAAAAAGAAATTACACCTAAAATTTTAGAATGGACAGCGTACTACACTACAAGAATTATAATTTTAGATCCCACGCAATATCAGGCAGGTTTATTGTCTACCTGGTATATGTCATCCAGACTCCGTGCTGTTATTGAGAATTCTTATAACAAAAGAAATCTATGGCATTTTGTTTGAACCGTAAACCAAACCCCAGGCTTCACAGTCACAAGTAAACATAGCGCTTACTTATTTTATGACACCAAAGTGGCAATTCCAAGGGACCAAAGAGGCAGTATTTCCTTTGTCTAATTATTCTTCAATCAATCTGTATTACAGCAGAGAAGGCCAATTTTCCTAAAATCTTTTCCAATAAAGAACACCGATATTTTCGAAATAACCTTAAAAATGTATCAAAATTGACCCTTCAACTGCAAAAGCTATTTGGACGAAAACTGGCTCTGTTATAAATGCGATACTGAATTGACCCCAACTGATGAGACAATTAATATTTTACCGAGTTCCCAGCCTCAAAGCTTCGTAATTTGAATACTATTTAGCCTCAGGATTTTAAGGTCCATTTATGAGATAAAACTAGACTTAACTATGACCTTCCAGACCTTTGTAAAATAATACGCTCGAAGGATCTGCAAAAAAGTTTTTAATGACGAAAATGTTTCAGATAAAATACTTTTTTAAGGACAAGAAAATAAGGATTCCTTGTTATAATAAAATTTGGACAATTTAGAATTATAAATATTCAACTTACTCGCTTTACGGGTAGGGTCAACTGCAATATTAAATGAGATTAATGTTGGGTCTATGGCACATTCAAAATTATCGTTTTATATAAAAATAAAAACGGTAACGTTGTTTCTCATACAAACCTTTTCATATTTGTCAAAAACATTGTCGAATTCGATGATCTTGGACAGGTTTCTTGACTTTAGATATTGCTTGTCTTAAATTATCATAAACAGCAAACAATGAAAACAGGGGAGACACTAAAAGAACAAATGCAATGAAAATCGTATAAAATAAATGAATGCATATTATTAATTATGCATGTTAATAATATTAAGACATATCTGGCATAAAAAAATAATATGAGGCGTAAACATCGTATTTTGTATCGGTATTACGAAATTACTGTAAGTAATATACGGCAATTTCGGAGACAAGGCCCAAATATATCTTAACTTATTCCGTTTACTTATATTCAAAACTTATAACAAATTCAATGAACTGACATTATTTAGCTACTGCTACAGGCTTTCCCAGAATTAACAACAGAATTAATTTTGCATAATGTGATCAGAAACTTTATGAACTTTTTACGGGCACTGTCATACGGACATATCATGCATCTATATTGGGCAGAAGAAATGTGCCTGTATTTTTAATACCGATATGTTAAACAAGAGTATGTTCTGCGATGGAGAGTCCTGGAAACCCTACTTACCGCAGCAGCACAATACTAAATTGCTTCGCTGCGATCTTTTGTAGATCTGCTACCAGATTTAATATCTATCTCTCTCTCTTTGGTTATACACGATTATGTATAGTTAAATTGTTACAGTGAAATAAGGTAAGATACGCAACAGTATTTTGTTGATACGTACAATCTCATGTACAGTCCATTCGATTTTCTATCAAGCTAGCTAGTGTGGAATATTGTGTGGATAGTATATTTATTATTATACGTTTAGTTTAAAAGACAAGTATTTGTTTGCCCTAATGAAATAAATAAATTTGTTCGCCATTGGATAGCTGGATATGGACTGTAAAACTTTTTAGTACTGTTACGCCCAGTGACATCTCTCGGCATTGTGGGAAAGACTCGGCAGTTCCGTCTAATAAATTACACCGCCATCTATTGACATCTTACGGAACTACGTAGTAGGTATGCTTACGAGAATCATAGAGAAGATGCTGGTACTTTCTCGAATCATCGTACTGTTTGCATACCGGGAGCGGCGTTGCTAGAAAGCTCTAGAAGCGCTTTAGCCGCGTATAAATAGGGCGCACGCGCACCGCCGAGTCAGTTTACAATCGTAAGCGGTCAAGTGTTCATCGAAGCGAACGGAAGCGGAAATACTACGGAGTTTGAAGCAGTACAGTGAAAAAGTGTGGTATAGTGTTTGTTGTGTTTTAAATTTAATTGTGTGTCTGAATAAAACGTGTTTTTGTCGGTAATATTGTTTATATTCTTATCTGTCGAGCCCAGCTCGTAACAGTACTTATACAAGTATATATTGTACAAGAAAAGCAAAAGATGGTTTTGCTCCTTAGAATTGAATAATTTGGTCACCTGCAAAATACCTACGATTCCTTTTTCTATTTTCGACGTAATACTGCTGCTCTATTAGGATAAATGAACGCTTATGTACATAAGCGTTGACTTATCCTAATAGAGCAACCGATAGTTAGATAATCCAATCAAAACCGTTTTGTTACTACGAAATCTTGCAATATGTCCATAGATAGCAGGTCATATGACGTAGTTCAAAAGTCAAAATAAGTATGAGACACTGCGCATCGCTTTACAGATTTAGGGATGTAATATCATTGTTAAGTTTATATTGATAAAAACATGTCTGCTCATGTACCGTTTCCTTTAAACGAATAATACTAACAACACAATTTTATAATGGCTTGTAATTTCAGTCCCTCAAATGGCCAAAAAGGCTCTGCTTGTAGTATCTATCGTTTAAAGAGCAGCGATAGCTCAGTGGGGAGACCAACAGACTGCAATGCAGAGGGTCTCGGGTTCGAACCCACGTCGCGCACCTCTGACTTTCGGAAGTTTTATGACTTTTCGAAATTAAGTGCGTATTCATTGACGATTATCGCCTGCTCCGTGCCTCGGAGAGCACGTTAAGCCGTCGGTCCCGGCTGCCATGAACATCTATGGCTGTCGTTATTGGGAGAGTGTCGACACAAAAGATCCCACTGGGTCGAAGTGTCGCCGGTCTGCACTGACTGGCCCTCACATAAGATAAGATAAGATCTATCGTATAAAAACATAAACTATACCCAACAAACAGCGAGCACTAAAGGGAATTTATTATCTATCGTTGCAGATAAAAACCCCGATATTATACCGCTAGACGGTAAAATAAGTGACAACTATTCGAATAAATCTTCTGCTACCGACTACAGCTCAATACGACCCCTCATATCTAAGACTACGGATAAATACGACATGTCAAACTGTGATAGATTTTACGACCACAACATCGACCCGTGCAACCAATACATTCAAGTACGACCGATGGAGTACAGACGCCAGTACGCCCCAACGTTGGCCCCAATACCGAATTTGGGGCCGAGTATACAGAGTTTGGGGCCAATGAGCAGCTTGCATATGGCGAATATTGGACCAAATGATTGTCATAGACAGCCGTATGATAAGGTGTATGAAGATTGGTTGAAGTACAAGAATGCTTTGCCGTTGAACACTAGTGGCTTGGTAAGTAATAATTTCGTTTTTAATATTTGAAACTATAAAGTTAAGGTCGATGTTAGTGCAAACAGCGTGTTGTGCTTTAAGCAACAGTGCTAGGTATTTTCTGTCTTGCTATGCGATGGCAGTACGAAATATACGTGAGTTTCATTTTATTTCAATGTGTTAGCTACCTGTGTCTATGTGAGATTTTCATAATACTCTTAAAGGTTCTCGAAGTCTGCCAACCTGCTCACACAGTGTAGTGTATGTATTATGATCTTACCTTTTCATACTGAGAAGAAGCCCATGCTCAGCAATGAGACACTGTATGAACAAGGCCGATTGTAGTTTTTTATTTAGGTACTTATGCATTTCATGTTCTCAAAAATAATCCATAATACATCAAAAGAATTTTATAAAAACTGTCTGTACTTATTATGGTTTTAGATGTCTCCAATCGATAACAATAAAAAAAGGCGTATTTAAAATTCGATATTATTCCTTTCTTTTTGTGTAGTGTAATATAATGTGTTGGATGTACAATATGTTGTGCCGTCGAAATGAAATTGAATTCGTAGAAATTGGTTTGTATTTTGAAAATACAGAGAATATAATATTTGGTGCTTTGAGAATAGTCTTAAGCGTTTTGTTCTACAATATTTTAAATTTAGTTTAAGGTAATAATAATAATATTCTATCACATACACACAACACCATCTAGCCCAAACTAAGCAGAGCTTGTACTATGGGTACTAGACAATGGATAAACATACATATATACTTTTTTTTTTATAAATACATACATATTATTCATAGAAACACCCAGACCAAGACAAACATCCATGTTCACGTACACAAATGTTTGACTTGTGCGGGAATCGAACCCGCGACCTCAGGCGTGGCAGTCGGTTACACTAACCACTACGCCATCGCGGCCGACATAATGTAGTGTGTAATGTGAAGGGATTTACGTTTTTTAGTTGTTTGGGATAGTTTTAATTCTTTCTTGAGTTACAATTGAGCTGATAGCTCGTATTGTATAATTTTATTAAATATATTTCAATATAAAATTATATTATACACGTACTCATTCTTATATACAATAATGTTATATATACATAAATATGTTAATAAAATTATGTAATACGAGCTCTAACCAGCGAGCCTTTCACAGGTTTTAAATCAAGTACATTTTAAATTACATCAAAGTTAGCTAACCTAAACATTACTACTTGTTGCCAGCAATTGGTCAATCTCCAGTTCGCCTTAATAAAAAAAATTACATACTTTATATAAGCTTAAGTCAAATCGCACTCTTAATAAAACAGCGACTTAACTCGAAATTTGAAAGTAAGACAATTTGAACTCTAATTGTATATGTTAAATTCTAATATTATATTTGTGTTAAATCTTTGCAACAGAGTTCAAATTTGTTTAATCTAAAATACTGAGATAAGTCTCTGTTTTATTAAGGGTGCGAAATATCCATTTTATACGACAAACCGCAGTTATATCGGTGATTCCGGACCACCGTTAAAGAGCAAATAGACGATCGGACATGGTGCGGCCGAACCAACGCACTGTACGCTGCTACGGTGCGCTCATCACACCACATCACCGCACCACAGCCGTCATAATTGTTATCATCAATTGATCAAACCAGAATACCTGTATTAATAATAACAATGTTTGGCGCACTGTGTGCAAAATGATTGAATATGGTTCGAGAGCGGACAGCATTCGTGATCATTTTGTTTTCGTTTTTTGTTGATGGTAATCTCCTGCGATAGGAATAATTTGTTGTGTCGTGGGGACCTTACAAACTTTTAAACAACGGACACAAAGAACATCGAGACTCGGAACATCTATTTTTGGATCACACGATTTTTTATCCCGTGTACGGCAACGAAACAATCGGAACCGCAATACACGGCATGGTGGCAGTAGCGAGGCTACCACTTAAACAATTATTCTATCTGTGCAGTATATCGTCTAATTATTTGCGCTTTTAGTATAACCCAAATATTAAACTCTGATTTTCCATTTTAGCTGCCAGCTGAACAACTCATGCCTCCGGAGCTGTACGTGACCCCTCCACCACCATCACTCTACAGCAACCCAAACAGAAACCCGTTGAACTTGACTCAAATGCCTGAGCTAGAGCCACGGTACTATCTGGAACCAAGGTCGCTGGTCGCCGACTCTAGAATTTGTTCTGACTCTCCCCCAGTGAGATTCAATGCTGAGAACAATAGTGTATATTTTAGTAAAAGTGTTTTAGATAGAACTACCAACACGCTGCCGCATTTGAAGCCTAGGATAAATGGTAAGTCTAATTGTATATACCTACATAGATTTAGGTCTGTTGCCAGGAGGATACTGCTTTAGTGGCGTAGCGGTAGTGAATGCGACTGCGATGAGGTCATTCAGGAAAATTGTTATTGGTTTTCCTGAAATTCTGAGTAGCAGCACGGAATCTGGAACTGCGCTCGGTAGACAGCAATAGGCTCGCTTTCTGTTTGTGTGGGACCTTAAACCATAGCTGGCGAAATGTTTTAACCTATCCCTTCGGAGAGGCGTGAGCCTCATGTATGTATTTACGAATGGGTAGGCAGATACTACAGATTTCTACTTGATATACGATCTAGCCATACCTCTTGCTTTATAAACTTTCATCATTTTCGTCAGCTTACGGAATTCCTAACTTGGCCTTTCTTCAGAAGGTTCGTGATCTGGCTAGAAAATATTTATAAAAAATCACTTATACATAAGTACATAGCCTGACACCTGTTTCTCGAAAGGGCTATGTACGGTTAACGTACAGACTATTTAGCTGACGCGCCGTTACATCAAATTTGATGTACGGCCCAGAATGTATTTGTTAAGTTATGTTGTTAAAGGTTGAGTTGACGTAAACCACAGATTGCAATTATATACGATGTTTATTGTTCGACTGATTACAATATGATAGTTTGGATGCTAATCCGTGGCTATTGCTCAAACGTTATGAGTCAACTAACTTTATAAATAATAAAATATACTAAGTGCCGAAAGTAGGTAATGGTGCGTCAGCTAAATAGTCTGTACGTTAACCGTACAGGCTAGGTGGATAATACGGTTTCCTCTAGCTACGATGCTTGTATTCGTATATATCTTTCATCGTTCGCTCTCATCTCATTTTTATTTGACACTCTTCGGTTTACTCTTAGCATTTCTCGTAAAGGATTCCGGTCATGCCAGAGAAGGCTAACGCCCAAGTCTACCCTTTGCTACATCCCCATTCATATGTGAATGTAGTCTGATAATCAGCGGGTCTTCCGTGAAAATGTTTTTTCGCAATGACGTGCCGAAACGAATTACGAAAGAAATAATAAGCATATACCTACCATGAAAACACTTCGGATTTTTAAGGACGTACAAATGTCATACGACGATATTCATGACGAATGTCGGCGCAAATGATGTTTCATGGTAAGAATAAGCACGAACGAACGTACGCAATTGCGTATAACGCGTTTCACGGTAGACCCCCAGTACTGTATAATCATTTATGACACAAAGAAGCATTTATAAAAGATAAAGTTTATTAGTTAGTCAGTTTACTGGAGTTACTTAAGTTATTTTTTTGGTAGGAGTGGAATATGACTCGCGATGTTTGATTTTTTGTTATTAAATACAGTTGAACAGTTATTTTGTGTGAACTGAAGATTTTATACGTTTCGTCTGAATATTCATTAATTGAACATAATAGTCGTATTTCATGGAGTTTTAATTTCATTTCATAATTGCCTTTCAATTTTAAAATGTCATGGCCGGATCGAAATTAATGTTCACAAATGTAATTAATCGTGTCGAGTTTTATATCTGCTTGTTGTTTTGTAAGTTATAAATGTTATAAACGAAACTTGGTTTTTAGCTATTTTTGCTATAAACATCACAAGAGTCATAGATACATAGATTCGCGCATATTTTCCGTGGTGGTGAACAGAGATTACAGCTTTTTTCCCCTGCATAAGATATCCTGACAAATCACTTAACTCCAGGCACTATACCGAACTACGTGCCACTACTGAGAATATCCAAACTAAAAAAAAATAAGTGCTAAAATAGCTGGTGTGTGTGTGTGTGCACTAAGTGCTAAAATAAATGACGACTCGATGGCGTAGTGGTTAGTGTAACTGACTGCCACGCCTGAGGTCGCGGGTTCGATTCCCGCACAAGTCAAACATTTGTGTGCATGAACATGGATGTTTGTCTTGGTGTGGGTGTTTATATGTATAATATGTATGTATTTACAAAAAAAAAGTATATATGTATGTTTATCCATTGTCTAGTATCCATAGTACAAGCTCTGCTTAGTTTGGGCTAGATGGTGTTGTGTGTATGTGAAAGAATATTATATTAATATTAGCTTACTGTCTGTCAGTATGGTTCCACCGCTGAACTACGGAAACGATTTTGATGAAATTTGGCGAAGAGGTGGATAGTCCTGGGAAAGGACGTAACCTACTTTTTATGCTATTATATGTCCGTGGGATTCATCTAGTCGTAGCCACGAGCAGAAACTAGTCATATATAAATCGTATTTTTAAACACAGCTCCTACACTAAGTGTAACTCCTATGTCGTGGGAAATGAAAAGGGTTCAAACATCGGACACTAAGAACACCCAGACTGGGAACTACTATTTGTGGATCATTTTTTGTTCTGTGTGGATCAAACCTACTCTGTGCAGTGACAGTGACAAAGTTACCTCTTAAACGATACGCTATCCGTGCTGCCGAAATAAAATACTGTTGTACAAAATCTCGAAAGTGTTAGAAACTCAACAAATTATTTCCTCAAGAGGTACATCTTCATAGATATGTAATGTATAAAGCCGTTTTCCTTTTAAATCCATAATGTATCGACGAGGTAAAAAGAAAATGGCTTTTCGATTTACGTATACGGCTAAGCGACTCATGCACTTCAGTTGCTTTTAAATTTAATGCGATACAATGTACTCCGCTGTATGTTAAGAAAGAAGGCGTGACTGCTTTTGTTTTTCTTGTCTTTTTTCGGAATTCTTTTTGTCATTCTTTTATTTATTCTATATTATATTTGTCATTAGTTATGGAAGAGCGAAGTCACCTTTCACAGGCATTATTTGCTTCGAAGTCACCTAGTGGTGACTTCGATTACTACACAAAGAGAAATACTTGTTATTGAAATTAGAACAAATTATTGAATTACTCTCAGTTTTGTTTATTCATGGTGATCCCGTGACAACCATATGTAGTTATGTAATATCGAGCTCGAGCCGTGTTTTTGGTTTGTCGTTGAAAATTCAGTAGCAGCTAGATTTCTTGCAATAGATCTAGTTCAGAGGCTTGCTACCTATTACGTGGAAATTGAACTAGGTAACTAACTATACAAGAACAGAGCTTCTCTGGTTATTTTAATAAGTTAAGACTTGCATGTAACACCGCAGAGTCTCTGTAGATTTAGATAAAGCTTTCTAATATTGTATTGACCATAACGGACTGCACAGATGGCGTAGTGTAGTGGTTTAAGTGGTCGACTCGCCACTGCCACTGCGCCGAGTGTTGTGATTTCAAATTCCACACGGAACAAAACTTTGTGTGATCCACAAATGGTTGTTCTGAATCTGAGTGATCCTTGTGTCCGTTATTTGGATGTTTGTAAACTCCCCGTGACACAGGATTTATAACTAGGGCGGGGCGATATTTAAAAAGAAATAATAATATCAAAACGTGTACTTATGCGTTTATCCTCAACATGATGAGAGGTTTATTACATCACATTTGGCCAGCTATGATTTTTATTTCCCACGTAACAGGAAACGAGGCCATAGGTACCTACCCGGCACAGGTCAAAACTCCGTGGTGCTACTGAAATACTCTTGATGACAACACCAAATTACACTTCATCTGACCCCGGCATCGAACTTGAGACCTAAATCATAATAAATGTTAGTTATGCCAAAAACAAGGAAAATTTAAATCTGAATATACGACAGATATGTTTGCCCATTATTTTGTATGTGTATGTCGAAATGTTATTTTTATTTACAGGAAACTCACAAACACAGATGCAGAGTGAGCTGAAACCATCGTGTAAGGCAAAAACTGCTGACATAAACTTAGAAGTAAAAGTTAGTAAAGATTGTGACTGAGGCAAATATTATAAAAGTGATGTTGGACTAGGCAAAGTGTCAGGCCGTGGACTGGCCTTCAGTGATGTACGGCCTTGGACTAAGAATTGATGGCCTGAACAGTGCCATTTTAAATATGTAAGGTGTAAATAGTTGTGATAAAATTTGTAAAAAATTGGTTTTCTGTCTTTCGACCTGTCTGTTTTTTTTATTCTTACACAAAGTAAAATATTATACCAATGATTAGTTTTTTTTAAATTTTGTCATGTCTTACTGGTTATTCGTTATATTACCGATTAATTTATTCGGAATTATTTATGAGCACTTAAATAATGATTTTATATAATAAGATTATCTAAAATAAATGTCAATTTGATAAAACGAAAAGAAACAAACTGTTTGTTTATTTAACCCTTAAGGGCTACTACGGTGTTTTACACCCGGGTGACTTACATTTGTGACTTTATCTTTTTTCATATTTATGTCAGCGCCTTGAGATTCCATGTATTCTCGTAAGTCGACAGGAGCCCTCGAACACGCGGGAAAAGTAATGGTGCGCGTGGGCCGGTCCTGAGACACAATGTGACTGTATCACGGGACCGGCGCATGCGCAACCTCTGTGCACACCCTGGTGTTTTTTTACCCATTGTAGTCTTCGTGGGCTATTGAGTTACAGCATAAGTAATATACTTGTTATGTTTCACTTGTAGTATGTGTGTAGTTGATATTATTTTTATGAGTATTATTATATGTATTATGTTTATTATTTTTTATGTGTGTTATTATATTTATATGCTATTTTTATTTCAGGTTATGCATTGAACGTAACTGTAATAAGTAATATTTTGTTTGGTAAAGATTAACGCAATTTAGAAGATATTGTTAATTTTCATGATTGTACTCTATAATTACTAAAAAGATGTTGATATTATGTTTTAATTTTCTTACAAGCACCTTTAAAAAAGATTGCTGGGTATCATTCATGCTTTTTTTAGATATAAGGATAAATAATATGCCAAATTAATGGCTTATCTGTGATTGTTAAAAAATATAAAGACTGATTAAAAGAACATAATAAGACATTTTCTTTCAAGTTTTCCACACCTTCAAAATTGCATAATTTTGAGAACCCCTTTTTCACGCGCACTTTAAACTGCTTTTTTAGATATTAAACCTATAAATCAAAAGATCAAAGAACACGAGCCACAATTATGTACATATATCTCATCATCATCATCATTTCAGCCTATTGCAGTCCACTGCTGGACATAAGCCTCCCCCAGGGTGCGCCACAAGGCCCGATCTCCCGTTTTCGCCATCCAGTCACCTCCAGCCACTTTTTTCAGGTCATCGATCCATCTGGCCGTAGGGTACATATACCTAATAAAAAATAATTTAAGATTTTTAATTATAATAGTTATTCTAATCCGTGTGTTTTTACACCCATTGTAGTCTTATATATACAAATTCATTGTAGCCTTTAAGCGTTAATTAAATTAATTAATTTGACCGACATGGGACGTCTAGGTAAGGACGTAAAATTTGTTTAAGGACGTAAAATTTGTTATTATTTATATTGGTAAATAGACTTATATTGGTCATCAGAAAAGTAAGTATTTTTCTACAATATTGTCATCGTAAAACTGCGTTGTTGATCTATTGGGATAAGATTACGCTTATGTTAACAACCGATCGGTCACTCAATCAAGACAATTTTCTAAATCGCAATTCTGTCTAGTAGTATAGAGTCTAACAATGTATTCATAGACAGCAGGCCATATGACGTACTTAACAAAATAAGTGTGAGGTACACCAATGCCCACCCTTTTACAGATTTATGAATGTAATAGCGTTTTTAAAACATGTCTGTTCGTGTACCGTTCCTTTTAAACCAATAATTCTATCAACACAATTTTATAATGGCTTGTGATTCCAGTTCCACAAATAGCAATAATTGCTCAGCTTGTAATACCAGTTGTACCAAGAACATAAAGTTTACTTATCCATATAAATTTCCACTTGGAAACTAACAAAAAACAGATAGCGTAGAATTCATTAACTTCCGTTGCAGATAAAAACCGTGATATTATACAACTAGACGGGAAAATAAGCGACAACTGCTCGAATAAATCTTCTACTACCGACTACAGCTCAAAACGACCTCTCATATCTAAGAATACGGATAAATACGACATGTCAAACTGCGACAGAATTTACGACCACAACCATCGACCCGTGCAACCAATACATTCAAGTACGACCAATGCAGTAAGGCGGCAGTACGCCCCAACATTGGCCCCAATGCGGAACTTGGGGCCGAGTATACACATTTTGGGCCAATGAGCAGCCTGCATAATATGCCGAATGTTGGACCAAATTATTGTTATAGACAGCTGTAGGATAAGGTGTTTGAAGATTGGTTGAAGTACAAGAATGTTTTGCCATTAAACACTAATTGCCAAATAGTATGGTTATAATACAACTCACACAGATATGGCCAGCCCAGTTCCATTCGAGTTCGG
Organism: Catocala fraxini; assembly: GCA_930367265.1. Lineage (NCBI taxonomy): Eukaryota > Metazoa > Arthropoda > Insecta > Lepidoptera > Erebidae > Catocala > Catocala fraxini. The sequence goes on along the minus strand of OV884049.1, from coordinate 11,736,809 downwards.
CAGCAGCTTGGCCCACATCTTAACCTTTGTTTGGGAGCACAGTACCATATTTCTGATTTTATCTATCAGGTATGACATTTAATTAATTATTATTATTTATTTTTAACGTTATTACTCAATTTTTTTGACATTGCATTATTATTGTTTACATTTCATTATGGTAGTATGAAAATTCATTTAATTCAATAAATAATCTATTCATGTTTTTCGCCCAAGTCTGTCTTTGTTGGTTGCCGTTGTAGTAAAGATAATAGATATTTACGTATATGGATTTCTTAATAAGGATTTGTACCACACGAGAAATAAGTTCTTTACAATCACTCAAACAACGGATATAAAGAAGTCCTATATTCGGCATAACTGTGAAATGTGTAAATAACGATGGCACCAAAGCTGTCAGATTTGGGGTAAGTTTATTTATTATCATATCACAGGTAGCGTAGTGGTTTAAGTGGTCGCCTCGAATGTTGTGGGTTCAATCCTCACACGGTACAAAAATTTGTCCATTCATAAATCCACAAATGGTTAAATGGTTGTTTCGAGTCTGGGTGTTCTTTGTGTCCGTTGTGTAAATGTTGGTAAAGTCCCCTGCAATACAATTATTACTCATACTGCGGGCGACGTCTTTAGAAAAATAATTAAGTTATGGCTTTTATAAATAAGATGGCAACCAATCATACTGCAAGCCTGCATGAATGGCTGTAACTGAAGCCGTCATTGCTTGCAATACCATGGGTACCACTCACGTGTTCTTAACTATAGATAAAGAATTAAGAGAATGTGATGAAAGCAAAGATATGAGAAATGTAGATATATGCTATTTTTGAACTCATACTTGCCGTGCAAAGCATATTAACGAAGTTGTTATATTCCGATAATAGAATGGTGTTATGACACTTGCCTTGTAGAGTCGGTTCATTAATACCATCACTGTCTAATATGTACGAGATTGATCTTGCAATCCAGAAGTTGTGTCACCCATCTCACTACAGAGCTGGAGGGGATAATAAGAGTACTCGTAATTTTGTTATCCAAATGGCTGGTCATTATTTTATTTTTAACCACTTGAACCATAGCTATGCATGGCTTGTCAGCTGCTAGTATACTTGGTTTTTGTTCTGGTATTCTAGATATTGACGAGTTAAAAGAAAAATAATGCCATGTTGTGTGATATGTGTATTATATTATCTGTTTGTAAAGTTAATATTATTCTGTTTTTATTATTATCTTTGCTAATAGCAATAGATTGGTTTATATTTGTGAGTCACTAAAGGACCCAGTTGAAACCCAGCGTCAGACTTTCGTCTGACATTTGCTGAACTGGTTCCTATTTCGAAAATACTATTAGACATTCACTTTAAAAGGTTTTTTTTTCTGGTTTCGTTACACTTAAGTTTATTGTTGTATATACCTATTTCTTATTTTTATACATGTTATTATGTGTTAAATAAACAATTTTCTTTCCTATTTTCTCTTCTCTCACTCTACTAACTCAAGTAATTGTTCATTCCTATAGAATATCCCATCAGGGATGTATTTGTATCTAGTCCGAAGTTAGCTTTGTGTCACCTGCATGGGACTACATTCCTTCTCTATAATCCGTGATGGTAACGTTATTCGTTTTGTCTTTCCACAGATATTTAAAGCAGAGAGTACATAAGAGTTGGTGTCGAACTAGCTGGACAAAACCAAGGTGCAGCCTCGAAAAGGCTGGTCGGAGCAGGATCCGCAAGAGATCATATACAATTTCAGACTTTGCGCTGAAAACATTGCATTTTAGAGACCAGTTATTGTAACTTGGTGAGTACCTACTTCTGTTCGTGGAGGTATCTTCTCAAAGGTTCAATCCTTTGTCTGAACCTAGCTTCTAACTTAAATATAACGAACTTAGTGAGTACCAACTCCTGTAGCCATCTTTTAGAAGATACTTTCAAGAACAGGGGTCTTGCAAGTATCTTAGAATATTGGCCTAGGTCTTGCACTTCTGTCTTGCACATTCGTTTTACTCATTTTTTTTGACAATCTTTTGTCGTCCATTCTTTCTGCACACCCAAATAGTACACCATTACCGATTCTTGGCGCTAAATATGTATACACACAATACAAATACTTTTAGGCGCAGTGCCTTAATAATGGGTCCCCGCGCTGGGTGTTGTGGTTTCAATTCCCACACGGGACATAAATTTGTGTGATTCACAAATAATTGTTCTGAGTTTGTTTGGACTTTGTGCCCGTTAAATGTATTTGCAAAGTTCTAAGGTTTCTTAATAATTATTTATTCATTTGAGCGATTCTTATGCTGCCATGTGTAAAGTTATTAGGAAATTCAGGAATTTTGTATTTTCTCAGCAAAGCTGAGACTTGACAAATTTGTATCGACTGAGACAAAATAAATCGATCTTATACATGTAAAACATCGATTTATTTAAAAAAAAACAATTATTGCAAATTTTGACAATTCAATGACTAGCCGAGAAACTACAGCCACGTGCAAAAGTATTAGGCACCCTATAATAATGCCAGTTTTAGGGTGATTCAGCATAGGGAATGTAAAGAAAACAACACATATGATTAATAAGATTTATTTTTATAAAATAATTAATATTTTGTCGGTCCACCTTTGGATTTAATGACAGCAGCCACTCTTTTTGCCATTGACTCTACCAACTTAAAACATTCCTCTTGGGATATCTTTTGCCACTCGTGCTTTAACGCGGCGAGCAGTGTTTCCTTGTTGCTTATCGAGTGTCTACGGATATTTTTTTTCAAAATAGACCAAATGTGTTCAATAGGATTGAGGTCCGGTGATTGTGGCGGCCAGTCCAAAAGATCTATGCCGTTTTGAGCCATCCATGCCATAGTGTGTGCTGACTTGTGGCAAGTGGCGTTGTCCTGCTGGAATTTTACGCCGTCGGTGTTTGTATCGCCAAAAATCTGTGTAACAGACGGTGCTAGAGCTGTTTCCAGAACTTCTGTGTATTTGGTGCTATTCATTCGCCCCTCACACAACACCATTTCGCCCACTCCATCGGCAGCCATGCAACCCCAGATCATTATTGAGCCTCCACCGTGTTTAACAGTGGGCACTACACAATCTGGGTTGTACTCTTCGCCCACCCTTCGCCTGACGTAAGTAACACCGGGTGTTCCAAACACCTATGGAACAAGCAAAGAAATAACTTAATTCAAGATTGCATATTTCCCTCGCAGGACGTGATTTCAAAGACGGCTATGTGTTTTGGTGTAATACATAAATTAAATAACAATACCTCAAAGTTAGATTCGTCTGACCACAGTACGTTGGACCAATCCTCCACTGTCCAATCTCTATGTCTGAGGGCCCACTGCAACCGATTTTTCTTGTTGTGCTCCGATAGCCACGGCTTCTTTCTTGCCTTGCAACCTTTTAATCCAGCTGCAATAAGCCTTCTTCTCACAGTACACGCGCTCACTGATCTGCTTTTTGCTTCAGATAAAGCTGCAGCGAGCTCTAAAGCAGTTTTTTTACGGTCCTGTAGAGACTGCCTAATTAACAATCGGTCTTCACGATCTGTAGTTATTTTTCTTCTGCCTGTTCTTGGCCTATTCTCATGAGTACCGGTCTCTTTGAAGCGATTTAGTGCATATTGCACTGCACAACGCGAGCACTTCACTTCTCGGGCTATTTTCACTTGAGACATGCCTCGTTCATGTAAATTTTAATTTTTAGGCGCTGTTCTGCACTAAGTTCTGCTTTTTTAGGCATTATTAACTCGATGAATATTAGTCTTCAGGAATATGGTAACAACAATTGCGTACTGTTATGAGCCTCGCCAAGGTTAGGTTTTTAAAAAAAGAAACTCGATAATTGGATTGAGACAACCGTCTAGGATGGCTTTTAGGATGAGACTGATTGAATGGATGGGCGCTTCGGCTATGAAAAGATAAATGCTAAGTAAGCAGAAGGAATGTGTGGTTTGCAAGAAAGGGTGCATTACATATCTATAACACCTCCCAGGGGTAGACTAAACATCGGGGTTGTAATTTCGATGTTTAGGAGAGGTAATTTAGAAAATTTATATATTTCGTCTAATACTAGGAGATGGCAGGTTATCAGTTTCAGAATTTCGTTTATTAATCTTTATAGAAACTACTGCTTCAGGATCTGGGGATTGGTCTATGGGTGAGTCTACTGAAGTTGATTGAGGGAATATGGGAAAGCGATGGGAGAGACGGTTGTGCGATTTAATGTATAAAAACAATTTAAAAATACAGAAAATAGAAATAACACAAATGAGTACAATAATAATGATTGAGTAATGAGTCTCGTATCTAATTAATGGATGTTGATTTAGAATTTTGTCAGTTTCATCAGACATCGATTTTAATTTTGATTTAGTTTCCATCGTGAAATCGTCTAAATCAATGTTTTGTAATTTAAGAGGAGGCTCATTACCTATTATATCTCTAAACTTATCTAAATTACAACAAGAGTCATTTATAATGTTAAAATCGGGGTGTATAACAGTAACGTTGATTTTAATGTTTTTAAATCTAGGTAATAATTTTGTACTTTTACAATACGCGATACAGTTGTTTGGGATACTTAGAATACCTGTACCGACAATACTTATGTCAATAAGTTTTTGGTTTAGACATTCGATATAAAGTTTATTACTTATAGATTGGACATAGATCCAGTTATTATTGTAAAGTGGTTTCCACAAGTCTATATGTCCATGAAGGAATTTTGTTTGACACTGCACTGGTAAAACACTTATCACATTCGATATTAACTCACTTTCGCAACTCGGCTTCGCGGTGCTCGGGAACACCGTCATGACGTCACAGATGTACTCGCGCGAGCTTATCGCTATGTATTCCTTAAGTGAGTCGAGTTCACAATATTCTGATTTGTCTTTGGTCATTGCTATGTATTTACTACTAGGTATTATAAAACTAAAAGAGTTTGGGTTTACACTGTTGTGAGGAGTCGGTAAGCCAATGCTGTGAAATAAACTGTATTCCTTAGGCGATACTAGCGGTATTCTTAAAATAAAAACTATCTTGCTATTCAAACTGTAGGACAGTACATTAGATATGTTCAATAAACTATGAATATTACTTAATGCTAAGCTTACAGGTAACTTAAAATCTACAGGTAAGTATTGGTAGTTATCGACAATTTCTTGGTATAACTGCACAGGCGATAATACGGCCGGGTGCAGGATGTTTTGGCTACATAACATAATAGCGTTTGTTATATCTTCTAACTGAAATGATAAGCTAAGCATGGATGCTTCTAAACTGTTCAAGATTGAATTAATGGTTGATTTAATATTTAAATCGTTAGTAATTATTGACATATTTTTTAATTTTATGGAGAAATTGTCGATAGCTTGGTTAAGGCTGGCCTCATTATACTTAATTTCGTGTAAGGTGTTATTAAATTTTGATAAAATTGAAGACGTTACTAATATGTTTTCTTTCATTAATGAACCCAGTCTTTTTTCATTATCCTGAATGCTTTGGATGGCGTTATCATATTTGACAGCGTCGTCCTCGTCCAGAGTGCCAAAAATAGTTTTGGACAGAGTGCCAATACCACCAATCCATGCCCCTCGTTTGAACCTTTTGTTTACTAAATGAGATATAGCAGAGTACGCGGCAACAATGTCATGGTATCTAACTGTTAACGGTTCTAATGTGTTATGACATTCTAGATGATTAGAAGTTTGGATTTCAATTTGGCTACATATATGTCGTATTGAGCCTAAGATGGAGTTAATGTTTTGGATGTGCGGTTGAATGTAAGAGATATCAAACGGTGTGACTATGTCTAAATGGCTTACGTGAATTTTGAGTTCACCAATTGGGTCAAAATATATGCCGGAGCTGGTGTTGATTTTTTGAACAAATTCTGGGTGACCTTGGGCCAGTATGCTGTAAATAAAAGAGACACTACTATACTATACTATATGCTATGTCTAATTATTTAATAATATTTGTATAATAAAGATGTAAATAAGTAAAGAGGAAGAAAAAAAAATATTAAATATAAATGAGTGTACCAATTAATTATTTTAGTCTATAGCAGATGCATCTTGGACGTCCACGTGCTTAACTTCATCGAAGTGGTGTTTCACATGGCGTCTGTTTATAAGTAACGATAATGTGTTATTACCGTGTATCTTAACGACCTTGTAAGGCCCTTTCCAAACGGGTGATAAGGCCTTGCGTAGCCTTAGATGGTTCTTTAATAAAACATAATCACCAACTTTGTATATCACTGGGCGAGTATGGGAGTCATAGTAAGTTTTAGAACTTGTTTTAGATTTTTGAATAAACTCTATGGCTTTGTCACGTGTATGTTTCATTCGATGTTGTAACATCTTAACGTATTCGGGGTAAGTAGTATTGGAAGCATCGTCGTACACAGAGTCTGGAATGTGAGGCTTATGCCCAAATAGTAATTCAAACGGTGAATAGTGTGTTGTTGAATGTACGGCGGTGTTATATGCTAACATAGCTGTATATACGTATCGGGGCCAGTTGTCTTGATTATCGTTAGTGTAAGATCTCAAGTATTCTTTGAGCGTGGAATGTGATCTTTCCAAAGCTCCTTGCGTTTGCGGATGATAAGGGGTGGACCATAATGGTTTGATTTTCAGGAACTCACATGTTTTCTTAAATAGATCGGCTGTAAAATTTGTGCCTTGGTCGGTAAGTATGTGTTTAGGAATTCCGAATAGAGATATAAAATGAAGGACACATTCACACGATTCCTCGGCGGTATTGTTACGAAGAGGGTAAGCTAACGAGAATTTCGTAAGGTCATCTTGCATAGTCAAAATGAATCTAAGTTTGGCTGTGCCAGACTCAGGCAAGGGACCTACAATATCGAGAGATACTCTCTCAAATGGAGACGTTGAGGTGGATGTTATTATCATGGGCGCTCTGTTTATCTTACGCAACGCTTTATTCGTTTGACACGATGAACATTTTTTTATATAGTTTTCAATGTCACCGCGCATATTTTTCCAATAAAATCTTTCCTTTATGCGGTTTAACATTCTGATGGATCCTAAATGTCCCGCAACGGGAATATCGTGATTTTCCTTAAGGATCTTCGGAATTTCGCTGAGCGAAGGATATATGACGTTGTTATGGTAAATATGTATTGTTATGTTAGTCCCGTCAAATAGATAGTTAAACATGTTATAGATTTTAACAAAAGAATGTTTATCAAAAGGATTTTTAAAGTCTGATGTGCTGATTGCACATATTGTAGGATAAGACATTATTATCTCGTTGCGTGCATATTTTAAAGATTTAAATATATCTTGGTACGAGAAGTCGTCAAAGTAGTGAACTTTCGTAAATAGAAACAGGTAAGTTTTATTCTCAATAGTAAGAGGTAGGCAGGTGTATAAGGATCTTTCTAAGTTCAAGAATTCACTGCGATGAGGCTCCGGGCAATTATCTAGGATTTCTTGGACATAAGGCATGGACTCGTCCATATCTATCGAGGTAGGTATAATTATTAAATTCTGAGTTCCTTTAAGTAGGTTTTGGTTGTGTTCAGAGATAGAGGTGTCATACGACCTTATAGGTAGTTTTAAAAATTGACTATATGTCACCTCAGGTAAGGTTAAGCTTTCAGGTGCCGGAGGGCTTTTCAAGCTAGATTGATTTGAAACAGGCAAGGTTTCAGGATTCTGCCAGCTGGTTGAAGGTTGAGGTTCGGATTCAACACGCGATTCATTAGGAATAGAACTCAGATAATCCATGACTTCGTTTTCGATTTCAGGATTTATAAGATCTGCGTCAAGACTGGATGGTGGGGATACGAGAAGATCTTGCAAGTCATTGTTTACTTCGTTAGGTGAGCCCGAGGGCTGTGACGTTTGTAGTGGAGGTTCGTAATTGGTGTTATTATTATCATTAGGGTTAAGGTTTGAAGGACTTTCATTGTCAGGGTATATAGGGTTAACTGGGTATCTAGAAAGAGCGTCGGCGGCAGAGTTTAGTTTGCCTTTACGGTACACTATGTCGTAATCATACTCCTCAAGCTTCAACCTCCATCGCTGGAGTTTGCTGCTGGGATCTTTGTGATTAAATAACCATTTAAGAGGTCTATGGTCGGTAACAATAAGAAATTTGTGTCCGTAAAGGTAGGGACGGAATGTTTTACATCCATATAATATAGCCAATAATTCTTTTTCTGTAGTGCTATAATTGGATTCGCTTTTATTTAGTGTACGTGAAGCGAAAGCCACGGGTTGATCTTTACCGACAGTTCCTTGCGACAGAACAGCGCCGACTGCATGGTTCGAGGCATCACAGGTAAGGATGAAACGTTGCGAAAAGTCTGGATAGATAAGAAGTGGAGCAGTTATTAATTTATGTTTTAACAAATCAAAGGCGAGTTGCTGTTGGTTCTCCCATTTGAATAGAATATCCTTTTTTAATAGGCAGGTAAGGGCCTTTGCAGTTTTTGAGAAGTTAGGGATAAAACGGCGATAATATGAGACAAGCCTGTCTAATTCTCGAGACACTGGAGCTTTGACGCTCAATAAAACGATGTTTATTGACAAAAGATGAATTTAATACGTACTATTTCTTGATATAATGGTAATAATGTTAACAAAGATTGTGTTCGTATTGAATGTAGGATAGCAAGTAAGTTATATAAAAAAGTAGGTAGAAATTTTTCATTAGTACATAATTAATTATTTCTAAGTACCGCCATAGCGGAAACGCCTACATAAACAGATGTAGCAATAACGCTAGGCTACAACTGTCGGGCGTTAACATCATCCCCCCGGTTAAAAGTATCCATCTTTTAACCTTGTATGAGATGCTCCGTCGCTGGTAGAGGGCAGAGTCGTGTGAAAGGCCTTCGGTAGGTTCCATGGGTGGTTTGAACGTCTGCAACGCGGCACACTCCGTCAGGACCAGGAAAGAGTTTCGTTATTCGACCCGTGCGCCAGCATAATGGTGGCAGGTTCTCCTCCTGCAGCAAAACTAGGTCACCAACTTGCAATGGAGTATCACTGGTGCGCCATTTCATTCTTTGTTGGAGTTCAGCCAAGTATTCCTTCTGCCATCTTCTCCAGAAGTGTTGTCGGATTTGCTCCAGCCGTTCATACCGCTTCAACTGAGTGGACTTGCTGTCTTCTAGGTTCACCGAAGGTAGCGCAGTTAGTGGCCGCCCGATTAGGAAGTGTCCTGGAGTGAGGAAAAGGAGATCATTGGGAGACGAGGACATAGGGTAAAGTGGACGGCTATTTAACAAGGCTTCTACTTGTGCAAACAGTGTAGATATTTCCTCAAACGTTAAATGCGTGTTACCCATTACTCGTCTAATGTGAAACTTAGCGGATTTCACCCCTGCCTCCCAGATCCCACCAAAGTTTGGAGCGTAAGCGGGAGAAAATGAAAATTTAACTTCTTCTTCGTTTGAGAACTCTGTTATGGCCTTGTGATTACATTTTAAAAAGTCACCAATTTCTTTAGCAGCGGCCACAAAGTTGCGGCCGTTATCGCAAAAAATCTCGGCAGGTTTACCACGACGGGCAATGAATCTGCGTAAAGTAAGGATGAAAGCGTCTTTCGAGAGATCACCTACTGCTTCTAAATGAATACATTTATATCTCATACAAACGAAAATGCACAAATAACATTTTGTAATCCTGGATCCACGACCCTTTTTATTTGATACAAAGAACGGTCCAGCAAAATCTATGCCAACACTTCTAAATGGGAAATCTACCGTAACGCGCTGAGAGGGCAAGTTCCCCATAATGGGTGATAAAGACTTGCCTTGTACCTTTCTGCATTTGACGCAATTGTGTACAGTCCTCCTAGCCAGGTGTCGACCATTGATAGGCCAAATGTATTGCCTGACGCTGGCCAGGAGAAGCTGCGGGCCAGCATGTAATTTATGTAAATGTTCCCGTTCAAAGATAAGTTTGGTGAGATGATGGGAGGAATCTAGTAAGATAGGATGTTTGCTATCAAATGCGATGGATGATGCATCCAAACGGCCTCCTACTCGAATTAATCTGTCTGTGTTCATGAAAGGTGTTAGTGATAAAATGTTAGATCTAGAACTAAGAGGTTTGCCTTTGGACAACAAAGCGTATTCAACAGGGAAAGATTCCTGTTGCGCTATGCGACATAAAAGCTGCAATGAATCTTTTAATTCTTCTAAACTAAGCGCGCCAAAATGTCTAAGCGTTGTAGGTTTACACAAATTGTGTAAATATCTTAGAACATATGCATAAACACGTTTAATATGGTGCAGTTTACTATATTTTTCAAATGGAATTATTGACTGATTATCGATTTTAGCAGCAACGTTAGATTTTATTTCGGGAATTTCAGACTCCTGCGGGGTTTCATTAGGTAGAGTAGGCCAAGAAGAATCGTCTTGGACTAAAAATTGAGGTCCTGACCACCATAAATCGTAACCTTTAAGCTCTTCAGGATAAACGCCACGCGAGATGAGATCAGCGGGATTGTCCAGGGTAGGTACATAACGCCAGCAAGAAATATCCGTCAATTCAAGTATTTCTGCTACCCTGTTCGCCACGAAAGTTTTTAGCTTTCTAGAGCTGGTATGCAGCCATGCAAGGACGACACTAGAGTCACACCAATACACCTTACGTGCAATTGGGAACCTCAACGAATCAACCACAGCACTGCAGAGCTGCGCGGCTAGTAATGCAGCAGAGAGCTCCAAACGCGGTATAGTGCATGCCTTTATTGGCGCCACCTTTGACTTAGAACATAAAAGCTTAACATGTACAGTGCCTGTGTTATCAATGGACCTTATATAGATGCAAGCGCCATAAGCCTTTTGGGAGGCGTCACTGAACGTATGCAGCTCGGTCACAACAGGTGAGTCACATAGAACCTGCCTCGGTGGTGTGATAAAGGTTAGTTGAGATAGACCGTTAGAAAACCTTTGCCAAGCCCTTTTGACATCCTTTGAAACTGGGTCGTCCCAACCGACCTTGTCAAGCCAAAGCTGCTGCATTATTAATTTAGGTATAATAATACAGGGACTAACAAAACCGAGGGGATCAAAAATTTTAAATGAGGTAGATAATATATAGCGCTTAGTAATATTTTTTGTGACAGGTGGAATTTCGAAAGAATAATGTAAACAGTCTATTTTGGAATTCCACCCTAAGCCAAGAGTGTTTGATGACTCACTGATGATGAGAGTATCGTCAGAGCCTTCCGAGCAAGATTCGAGAACGTTCGGCGAGTTGGATTTGAACTTTCTTAAGTTAAAACAGCCTTTCTTTAAGGCGTCCGATAATGAATTTTTAATACGTTTTAAGTCGCTTTGACTATTACAACCAGTAATGACGTCATCAACGTACATGTCATGGTGTATTATAGTTTTTATGAGTGAATCTTCGCACTCCTCGCCTAACTGCCAAAGGCACCTTGTGCTTAAATAGCTTGCACTGGAAAAGCCGTAAGTCACAGTATTTAAACGTAATATTTTTAGGGGCTTATGCTCGTCTTCCCTCCATATGATAAGTTGAAGATGTCGATCTGATTCATCGACTAATATTTGACGAAACATTTTTTCTACATCACCTGTTAATATATACTTGTAGAAACGAGCTCTAATTAATATGGCAAAAAGAGAGTCTTGAATTTGAGGCCCAATCATTTGGATATCGTTGACAGAGAGGCCGGAGGATGTGCGTGCCGATGCATCGAACACCACTCTTATTTTTGTCGACTCACTGTTTTGCTTGAACACAGGATGATGAGGTAAGAAATAACAAATTTTAGATTGTAAGTCATGTAATGAAATCTCAGATAAATGACCTAATTTTGAATACTCTCTTATGAATTGAATATATTGCGATTTAATTTCGGGTTGTCTCCTAAAGCGTTTTTCTAAATTATGAAACCTTTTCTTAGCCATATTGAAGGAGTCACCGAGACAATCAGGGGAATCTATAAGAGGTAGCTTAACAGAAAATCTTCCATTTTCTAAGCGAGAGGTGTGTTGTAAAAAATGAGTTTCACATGCCTGCTCGCTTTCGCTTAGGTATGATTTGGAGGGAATTTCCTCTAACTCCCATAATCTATTTAGACTTTGTTCAATATTTTTATTATGATAAATATTAGTAATTACATGATTGCATTTAATATTGATTTTGGGTTGTTTATGTTGCAAGGGGCCTCCAATCAACCAGCCCAACTTTGAGCTGTGTAACTTAGGACAATTTAAGCCTAGTGACCGCTGCTCACAACCTATTATATCCCAAAATAAGTCTGAGCCTATGAGCATATCTATTAAAGCAGGTTGATAGAAATTGGGATCTGCTAGAACGATATTACTGGGAATATTAAATGATCTAATATCAATAAATGCACTGGGTATGGAACCTGTTAATTGTTCCATTGCATAAAAGTTAGAAATAACAGTAAATGGTGAATTTTTCGATTTTAATTGAGCAATGCAATATTCAGTTATAATACCTGAATCATTGTTGCCAAAACCGATAATCTTAGTAGCATCTATAGGACAGTCCTCTAATGATAACCTTTGTTTCAGATTTTGGCTTATGAAAGAGGACTGACTGCCACAGTCGAGTAGGGCGCGTACTGTTTCAGATTTTTTAGTCTTGGGATTGACTACCTCAATTAAAGCAGTTGAAAGAAGAGCTTGTTTGGTGCATTGGTTGTTACAGTTGGTCAATGTCTCAGCTAAAGTGTTGACACTGTTTGTGTTATCAGCTGTACCAGTAGGAATGTGCAACATGCTGTTGTGTCTCTTGTTACATTCGGGGCAACGACCTAAGCGACATTTAAAAGTAGGATGACCAGATCTTAAACAATTGAGACACAATCTTAATTTACTTGCCTCTGCTATACGTTCGCGTATGTCTTTGGCCTTAAATGATGGGCAGTCGTATATTCTATGATCAGCATTGCAGCAGGGACAGAGGTATGATAATGAAGATGATTGTGTTTGTAACTGGTTACTACCGCTAGTGTATGCATGCGGCTTAGGGTGCGTACGCTCCTTATTTATTGAGTGATTATCTGAACGTTTGTTGTGAGTGGGTTTTGGTACGTTATCTGATTTACCACGGTGCAAGGCCTCGAGGACAGCTGCACGATCGTTAAGAAATTTGTGAAAATCTTTAAGTGTAGGTGTATCAGTTGACAGTGCGTTACGGTGTTCTTCCCATCTAGTTAATGTTTGATTGTCTAGCTTAGAAGCAACTAAGTGGATTATTATGACGTCCCAATGCTGAGTGGCTTGTCCTAAATTAGAAAGAGCACGCAGATTTTTAGTCACGTGATCAACTAAGAAGCGCAATGATCGTTCGGACTCTTTGTTGATTGAATTTATATTAAATAACGCACTGAGGTGATAACTTATTAACAAACGCTTATTATCGTAACGTTCTAGTAATAGGTTCCAAGCTTCTTGATAATTATCAGAAGATACCTCTAGGTTTGAGATGATTCGTGCTGCTTCGCCCTCTAGATATGAAATTAAATAGTGAAATTTATTAACTAAACTAATTCTACTATTTTCATGAACTAAAGATCGAAACGTGTCACGAAATTCCATCCAACGAAAGTATGATCCATCAAATTTGGCTATTTGAATCAAAGGTAGCTTGAAACCCATTTCATTATTTTCATGAACACAATGAGTAGTATTATGAGGACTACTTGAGTCGTGGACGTCCTCATTCTTACTATGTAATTGTAATAAATTTTGTGCAGTTACAATATTACTAATAAACTCCTTTTCTATGTTTTCTCGTTCTTCGAGCTCATTGTCTAACAAACTAGAATTATAAATTTCAATTTGACTTTGTAAGTCATCAAACCTTGATGATAAAGTTTCAAACTTGCTCAATTTAAGTGTAAGTTCTGCCCGATGTGTGGCAGTAAAACAATCGAGATGCGATAATTTTTCTAAATAATTTCTAAACTTCGTTACTTGGCCTTTGACGGAGCTACGTCTAACAAACAATTCCGCCAAGTTCTTAGCATCGTTGCCTGAAGCCATTATTATTTGTTTATTATACGGCTTAGTAACTTAGTAGGTTAATCTCACAGAGAATTCTCACGAGCAAGAAATTAAATTTATGTAAAAGTTTAAGAAGAAGTAACGGACTTATGTTAAAATTGAAAATAAATGAAAATACGCTCACGCCCCTCGTTGGTGATGCCTGCCGCACGGGAGGCCGAACTAGCAGCTATGCTCAGCGCGGAGCGGCGCGTGCTGCGCGGGTACTGACGACGCTCAGTGACGTACGGGTAATGCGCTGCCTAGCTGGAATGTTCGGCGGAAATAATCACTATAATGCAAATTATAAGGCGCGGCAGCCTCTTGCAAAGTTTTGCTATGAGAAGAATGAAATAACGAAGAAGGTATAATAATAAAAAACCGTTATGAGTAAACGAGAGGTGAAATTTTGTAAAATCCGTTTGAAAATGTAATAACTGCGTTTATATTTTGAAATATGCAATAGAAATATTCGTATGAATTGTAAAGAAACAATATATAATAGCGTGCTTGTAAGAATATAACGATAAAATTATGTATGATGTAATATTGTAACCTTGACACGTTAATGCCGTAATTTAATAGATTTACACGCAGTTTGCACAGTTATGAAACCAAATTAATAGGTAGGCAATAGGTTAGTTGGGATAACAGGAAGTTTAGGAGCAAAGGAAGCCACTTAGCTGCAATGATATTGCTGCGCTGCGGTGTGACGTTGCATTTAACGTCTATGTCCGGCGATGCTGGTGTTTCCGATACCCGTGTAGGCTGCTTGTTCCAAGGATCTATGTAGATGCGGTGCGGTGCTGACCGGCTCCAGATAGACCTTGGTGCTGCAAACTCCCTTCAGATTTTCGTCCTGTCACGGTCGCCAATATGTTTAATTCTCGAGACACTGGAGCTTTGACGCTCAATAAAACGATGTTTATTGACAAAAGATGAATTTAATACGTACTATTTCTTGATATAATGGTAATAATGTTAACAAAGATTGTGTTCGTATTGAATGTAGGATAGCAAGTAAGTTATATAAAAAAGTAGGTAGAAATTTTTCATTAGTACATAATTAATTATTTCTAAGTACCGCCATAGCGGAAACGCCTACATAAACAGATGTAGCAATAACGCTAGGCTACAACTGTCGGGCGTTAACAAGGAATGATTTTATATCCTTAGGTGTTTTTGGGACTGGGAAGGAGGTTACGGCCTTGACCTTATCTGGGTTTGGTTTGACACCTTGTTCGGTAATTATGTGCCCTAGATAACAGACCTCGCGTCTCAGAAACTCGCACTTGTCGGGTTGAAGTTTGAGATTAAAATCTCTGATTCTTTGGAATATGGCTGTCAGGTTAAGTATACTGGATTTAAGATCAAATCCATAACAGACTACGTCATCTAAATAAACAAAACACCGAATACCCTGGAGGCCGGACAGGACGGAGTTCATGAGTCTCTGAAATGTTGAGGGGGCATTTTTCAGCCCAAATGGCATTCTTGAAAATTGAAAGTGTCCTTCTGGTACAGTAAAAGCAGTTTTGGGTTTGTCCGCGTGGTTTAATGCGATTTGATGGAACCCAGATGCCAGGTCTAGGGTGGAGAAGTATTTACTATTGCCAAGCTGGTCTAGAATCTCAGTGATTTGAGGAATAGGGTAAGTGTCTCCGATTGTAACATCGTTCAATTTTCGGTAGTCAATCACCACTCGCCATTTCTGTGTATTAGAGGCGTCGAGTTTTTTGGGGACTACCCATATGGGTGATGACCAAGGGGAGTTAGAGGGCTCTATGATGTTTTGTTCGAGCATTTTATCAATTTGCTTCCGAACTTCGGCCTTATGGATTTCAGGAAATCTATATGATTTAGTGTAAATCGGAACGTCCGTTGTTGTTTGAATTTTGTGTTCAACGGCGTTCGTATGGGTAAGATTTTCGCCGGGGAGATAGAATATGTCTGAGTAGTCCGAACATAATTGCAAAAGTGCGTCTTTCTCCTCGGTATTCAGATGTGAGACACGTAGTAGTTTTAACACTTCTTCGGTACGTGTAACGCTGTTATTTGTTGCTTTTATATGGTTCATTGAACTAGGAGTGTGTCTTTGAAATTCTAGGGGATCGATGGCTTCAAGCTTTAGATTCAGGTTTGATTTTAAGGATATGGGTTGTTCGGCAGTATTTACAACGGTTATGTTGATTCTATTATTATCTTTAACCCGTACTAGGCAGTTGGCAATTAGTAATGTTTCTGATAGTTTCTTGTCCAGGACCAATCCCTCTTTTATTTCAGGATTTAAAACAGAGCATTCGATAACAGTTTCGGTCCTGGCTGGAATGATGTAGGCAGGGTCATGGAAGTGCATTTTTAAGGATGACTGCCCAAGGTTAAGCAGGTTATCGTTGTAATTAATATTACAACTATGTGCATTGAGTAGGTCAGACCCTATAATGCCATCGTAAGGTAAGTGTTTTATATCAGTAACATGAAACCGATGTAATATTTTAGAATTTGGAAGAAACATTTTTAATTGGAAATGGCCTCGAGTGAAAGTTGGTTCTTCCGTTGAGTCAATACCCTTAAGTTGGATGGTTTCTTTCACAAGGGTAGGATATTTTTTTATGATAGAGTGCTTTAATAAGCATACAGAAGATCCTGAATCGACCAATAAGGACAATGGCACGTCGGATACGCAGGATTTAACAAGGACATGAGGTAGTAACGTTTTTGCGGGGTTACTTGTTATCTCAAAAACGTTGGATTTAGTAGGGTTTATCAGGTCAACCTTAAACAGTTGCTGTGTGGATACAGAGGAATTTGGCAGATCAACGTTGTTACGTTGCTGCACGGATACAGAGGATTTTGGCGGGCGATCATGTAGCGATGCCTGCGATGAAATAATTGATCTGGAACTTGGGTATGTGATGCCGGTTTTTAAATTACGAGATCCCGTACGACACCGGGACGAGACGGTTACTCGTTTTTTGGATCAGCATCAACAGTGTCATAGCTTTCTACAGAGTTCGCATGGCATGCATCGTTATCAATTTCCTCTGATACAAAGTTCACGCGTTGGGGCGTCTTGGATTGGTTTTGTTCAATGTGCTTAAAGCGATTGTTGTTGTATTCTCGCTTTCTACATTGTTCCAGGGTGTGCCCCGGAGTTTTGCAATATCTACAGAACGGAGCAGTGGAATTATTATGAGGTCGGTTGACATTAACCGTAGGTTTTGAGTTTGACTGACTTGAGTTTGGTGATTGATAATTTGTGTAGCGACGCGAAAATTGAGCGTTCGGCCTCGAGGTGTTCGGCCTATCTTGTCGTGACTGTTGACTACTGGACGCGCCTGAGCCTTGTCTGGATAAAGATTGCTGAACTTTTTCTTCTGAAATAGCCATATTTATAGCTTCATTCAGGGTTTTTATAGGCTTACACCTAACAATATCGGAGATACGGGGTGTCAACCCCATTTGGAAATGATGGAGGGCTAATTCCTCCATAGCTGCTGTTCGTCCTATCATCTCTCGACTCTTATGGCCGTGTGAGATAGATATCTCAGTTAATAATTGGCTTAGACATGTCTCAATCCTTAGAGCATACTGACTTACGTTTTCATTTATTTGTTGCTTACACTCCTGTAAATCTGTGAGAAGATGGGCGTAGTGTTTTCTCTCACTAAATTGGGTTTTAAGGAATTCTTTAAGTTGTAGCCAATTGGTAAACTCCTTTATTGAGCAAGCGGTTTCCGCTTTGCCCTGTAGTTGACATAGTATATATTTAAAAAGTATATCTTTTTGAGAATCTGAAGCTAAGTCGTAGGCGTTGTTGCAATTAACCAAAAAGGAATTTAATTTTTCTCTGCAACCGTCATAAGGTTTTATAAATTTGAGTAAAGTAGAAAGTTCAATATCTGGTTTCGTTATAACTGGTCTCTTTTTAGAGACAGACCTAGTAGAGGGTCCTTGAGGGGGTGGACAGTGGCCTTGACCTTCCTCCTCAGTATCGGTTACAGCAATTTCGGGTTTTTCGAACCTTGGACTATGAGATCTTTCGGCCATTATGATAGTTATCTATTTACTACGTCAATGACAATGGTAAAATACAGTGTATATTGAAATGTACTAATTAAAACCACAATATTCTTAATAAGATATTAGCAATGACCAAATACATAAATTCACTTACTAGAATGCGGATAGCGCGATAAGGATGATCATAATTTCTTGGAAGTTCTCGCAGGTGTCGACGTAATGTTAGTGTTGATAAGCCACGGGAGCGCGTCGTCGGGGAGATTATACCGGTCGCGGCACTGAATTGTGCACGACACTGGGTATAATCTTGCTGGTTCTGAACAGAGACCGGCTACAGCACAAACAGTGCGCAGCAATGGGTTTTCACGAACACTGACGTCTAAGAGGGCCGGGCCGGAACTCGGTGCACTGTATGATATGCACAGCGGAGTCGGCGTTTACACTCGAACACACGCGACGGGCTTAGGTGTAGTATAAGAGACGTACCGGGGACTTTTCCAAATCCCTTTACGCTGCCACCAAATGTTATGAGCCTCGCCAAGGTTAGGTTTTTAAAAAAAGAAACTCGATAATTGGATTGAGACAACCGTCTAGGATGGCTTTTAGGATGAGACTGATTGAATGGATGGGCGCTTCGGCTATGAAAAGATAAATGCTAAGTAAGCAGAAGGAATGTGTGGTTTGCAAGAAAGGGTGCATTACATATCTATAACAGTACGATATGTGTCTGTTCACTGCAAGCACTGATAACCCCCTAAAGAGTAAACTTTAAAATTGCAAATTTGTAAAAACATCGTTTTAAACTGCACCTGGGTGTCATAAATATTTGTTATTGTTTTATTTTTGTTTCAAAATGCCGCCGATGCAATAGTAAGACCATAAAACCCTTATCCGAGCGCTCATTGTTGAGATAGAGACAAACAATAGGGGTGCCTAATACTTTTGCACGTGGCTGTATATGTCTCGGTTTCCATCGAGACTAAGAAAATCAATTACCCCTTACTTGACGCCTAAGTTATATCAGAACAAATGTGTTTTAAAATTAAAGTCATATCACTCTTTTTTCTAACGATACATATTTTCTTTTCCAGATATTAGGAAACCAGCAGCCTGCCCTAGTCAGTCAGGACTAGCTGCAGGTGGGTCAAGCTAAAACCACGTACCGGAGTAGATGCTTCCCGCTGTACAACACCGGCACCAGGCGGGTTCAGTCCACGCATGGGCTTATTACTACCGTCGCTTTTAAACTAGGCCCGGAGGCGCATGTGTATGCTTTAGAAGGTAAATGTTTTTATCTTTTAGATTTGATAATACCTGTATCGCGGGATGAGGAACGTAACAATACTACGTGACCCGTTTAGAGGAGGAGGGAGAGTCTTCAAAATACTATGCTTGGTCATAGGACAGTTACGAGCCCGTTCGCCCCTCAAGGTTCGCCCCCTAGTAGGTATTTGTTAGGTTTATTCTTAAAATCAACCCAATAATAGTCTTTCTATGAAAGGGGCGAAAGTCAAGGGGCGTACGGGCTCGTAGCCCACAGGACGGACAGGTTTACTTTTCGTGATGTGGTCAGTATCCTTCAGGGAAATCTCGCACTTTTTCGAGCTATATTCAAATATGGCGACAAATATGAGCCAATTTATTTTCTTTAACTTTATGTTTGCAAAAAATAATTTTAAACTATATTTATTCATTACTACGTGTAAACTAGGGGGGAGGGGGAAGTCTTGGTATATACTTCTGGTGGTAATCGAGAGGGCAGAAGAGCAGAAAGATTAAGTAACAGTCATATTACTATTATACCGGTTTATTGTAAGTCGGAAATCTACCCAGATAAGTCAGCTCCTACGTTATGTAACTAAGTCAATGGGTGGCTCTGCCGCTTGTAATAACATATAGGTGTTTGGCTCTTATCTTTAAATACATGCTATTCTTACGCCTATATCCCTGAAGAGATAGACATAGGTGTATTACGCTCCCTTTTCACACCTATTCATTTTATCTTGACAATAAACCCAATAATGTCATCCAAGCCAAATTTTTATTTTTCGGTCACAGCGGCCAATCTTAACGGGGACTGGCCATCTGCGCAGGAGATATTATAGTGCACAAGCGTGTGAGCAAACACAAGTGCACTCTATGTTCCCTAACTCTCGTGATCCGATGAGACGGTAAACCCACACGACCGGAGAGGGATCAGGTGTAGGACAAACGGCTTTTACGTTCTTTCCGAAGCACGGGGGTGTCTAATACCGCCAACTTCCTAACTCCGGACTGCTATTGAGATTTCTTAATAGAAAAATCCAATAACTTTTTGTTGGCCCGACCCAGGATTCGAACCCGACCTCATGCACAGCAGTCGCATTCGCTACAGCTGCGCCACGGAGGTAGTTGACACGGAGCAGAACCTATCCAAACCTAATAGCATATATAGATATCTACCCGACCCAGGAATCGAACACAAGACTTCATTCAAAGCAGTCGCAGTTATTAATTACCATTACATCACCGAGGCAGTCTGTGATCTTATGTAGAACTAGATGTGCTCGCGGTTTCACTTGCGTTTATGGTTACTGCGTCGCCCCCGTGGGTCTTAGCGTGACATTATATAGCCAATAGCTTTCCTTGATAAAGAGGCTATCCAACACTAAAAGAGTTTTTCAATTCGAACCAGTAGTTCCTGAGATTAGCGCGTTCAACCAAACAAACAAACAAACTCTTCAGCTTTATAATATTAGTATAGATTATGTTTTGTGTTTATGATAAGTAATGTCCTATTACAACACATATTAGAAACACTTTGCTCGACTAATGGTTCACACTCAAAACCTCGCCATAAGTACACATAAATTCGGCAACGAACATAATTATATTTTGTTTTTTCCATTTCCAGGTTCATAACCGTAGCCGACTGTGGAATGAAGTTCCGCGATAGCCTGGGGCTGCTTACAAAAGTCGCCCAGGACACGGAGCACATCGTCGGCCAGGTGTTCTCTACAAGGGACGTGCACTTATACCAACCTAACAGATTATATTTAAAATAGAACATTGTACAAACTTTGACATATCTTTTTTACTGCTTACGATCAAAGGCTTTGTGTAACATGTCCCAAAATTATTGAGTCGTTTTGTTGTTACCAAATTATATTAGATATGGATATAAACATCACTAATATGTAATAAATGTGTGTTAAGCAAGGTTATCATACGTTATGGGCATATTTTATTGTTATATGAAACGTTACGTTCATTCAAAACATAATTTAGGGAAGGCATTTCTATATTTTTCGATTTCATATCCTATGTTGTATAACTTGTATGCTTGTAAGTAATCGATCAATTATATTAAAAACTATTTATTTGTTTGTCCTTACCAATAAAACGAGTTTGAATCATTATAATTATGTTATATGTATATTTCTATATAATATTTTTTGTGTGATTATTTATCTTCATTTTGTTACGTTTTACTGACACACTAATAATATTGAGACCTACATATTCAAAATAAGTATAACTATGTCTGATATATCAATTATAAACATATAAAAGATTCATTATATGGTTATAATACTTGCAAGTTATATTTGGATTGTATTATTATGCATTTTGATTGTTTGATTGGATTAGAGTAAATTTGGGTAAATTGTTGAATGTATCTACTGAAATACGAAGAAAATATCATCACAAATAGACGGAGGGCTCAATGCAATGCACAGATAATTATTAAAAACACTCATACACATAAGAAAAGTTTGGAATCAAGTCGGCCAAGTATAAACTATTGTATTAAGCCAACTTAGGCTGACTGATGAGGCATTCTATGTGTGAGTAGATATATGTATATGTTTTCTTGTATTGTGATATTCCAGTCATCTGTACTACTTATATTTTGTGTCATTACTATTACTCAGGCTCAATTATTGTAACAGAACAAAGAAAATACAGAAGCGTCATGAGTCCCGGGTGTTATCGAACAATCTGATTCGATTACAAATAACATGCTATGAAACACCTATCACTATTCTACACAGTCAACGTCAGGCTGACTCCATTGATCTGTCTGGAAATTTAGTACTGCTGAGTAATACCTATTCGGCGACCATGATGCTAATGACGGTACCTAAGCACATATATACTGCCCCTGAGAAGCACAATATGGTTCAAAGAGGTGCAATCGAGTTACTAATATTTGTGATGAGTTATTAATCATATAACTCTATTTTATCTATTTTATATTTTATATATAAATATATAAAATATAATTTTGTATATTTATTATATACAAAATAATAATATTTTATATATAATAAAATATAATTTAATTAGAAATAAATTAATACGACACTGCCTTTTCAAAATTTTAATAAAGGATCACCTATATTAAGGATTCTTAAGCTGGGGTAGCCCATTGGGTAAGGCATCGGTCTTGAAATCGAGAGGTCACGGGTTCGAATCGCACCCATTGTACTACCAAAGTGAGCCCATTTCTAACACTTTTGATCTGATCTTTATAAAGAGAAAAAATGACGCTGTGATAAGTAGGTATGAGAAAATCTATCACTAATTATTCTCCTGAGAAACGAGCTATGTGAATGCTGAATAATTACTCCTAATATTTCATATTTCTTAATAAAATCTATAATATTCTCGTATCATAACTATAACAACTCCTAATTATCATAAGAATCCGATTCTACACACACTTTGGAGCTACGGTATCGATGTATGCTTTGTGACCTCTGACCTCTAATATCCTACACACGCTGGACTAGCTATCCTGTACAAATGTATGTTTTGTACCCAATAGAAGCGCCGACATTGACCGTATAATAAAACTATTTTGACTAAAACTGTTTTGTAAAATAAGTCACATGAGATCATTTGTAATATGAGATTATACCTACCTACATACATCGATGTAAATTTAATCATATTGTAAACGTGTTCTAGTTTGTGAATAGCAAAATTAATTCAAAAGTTTTGTTATTACAATTTATTTTTGTCATCAAATACAATAAATGTTCAACATCCAGGTGGTTTTATTTCTTACACAATCTCCACAGACTATATTAGTGGTACTTGGCAGATTATGATGATGCAGGCTGCGCATTTATCAGCCTGAGGTTCGAATCGCAGGTATAGCTAATTGTATTTTAGGAAGGGATAGTTTTTTAAGACAAGACTGATAAAACAAGAGTGCACTGAAAGAGAAAACAGTATTTTAAACTCGTGTTTGCCTATCACGAAATCATGAATAAGCAGGCGATAATTGTCAATCAATATGCACATAATTCCGAAAAGTCATATAGCTTCCGAAAGTCAGAGGTGCGCGATGTGGGTTCGAACCCGAGACCCTCTGCATTGCAGTCTGTTGGTCTCCCCACTGAGCTATCACTGCTAATAAATATAGATAATAATACATTTATTTCCCAGAATAAGTATACGTAACTTGATTTTTCTTTACAGCGCAGTTTATTTGTTTATCTTATCTTATCTCAAAGTCGTCACGATCTTAATAAAAAATACTTATACAAGTCTCATGACACTTATGTTTCACAAACGGTATCCGAAATATTTATTGCATGCTGTGACAGCGTGACATTTATCTGATAGATAAAATTAAATGCTACTTGGAGAAACAGGACCTTAATTATAGTATTGTTAGGTACTGTATAATGGTAGTGTTTGATTGAGTGCTCTAGATACACGGCTCGTTGGTCTAGGGGTATGATTCTCGCTTTGGGTGCGAGAGGTCCCGGGTTCAAATCCCGGACGAGCCCTATTTTTATATAATGTATTTATATAATGAATGAATTTATGAAATAAGTGCCTATTTTAGAATCAGAAGTAACGAAGTTTATTTTGGTTCTGTGGATTGTGTTACTGAACTAATGATGGTCAAAAACAACCGGTGACTCTCTTGTGTTGAAGAAACCCTGCCATATCGGACTGTACGAATGGCGTAGTGCTTTAAGTCGTTGCCTCATCACTGTTACAGCGCCGATTGTTGTGGGTTCGGACACAACATGGGACAAAAAAATGTGTGATCCAGAAATAGTTGTATAAATATTTTTATGTCCGTTGTTTGAATCTTTGTAACGTCCCCACGACACAGTACAGAAATTATTCGTAGTGCGGGAGTTGTCTTTCTGTCCCGTATGGGGATCGAATTCATAGCACTCGGCTCAGTGGCAATGGCAAAGTAACCGCTTAAACCACTACGCCATCCGTGCAGTCAGATATATTATATATATATATATATATATATTCGATTCTCGCACAAGTCAAACATTTGTGTGCATGAACATGGATGTTTGTCTTGGTCTTGGTATTTCTATATATGTATTTACAGAAAGAAAGTATATATTTTATTTTATTTTATTAAGCACACCAACTATACAATTTCAAATGCTACTTAAATATAAAGTGCGTATTATAACATTATAACAGTAATCATACAAATGACAGGCATGCATGACAAGAAACTTAAAGTTTAATTAATTACCGGTAAGATAATATATATTTAATAGGCACTATTTTGTGTAGATAGGTAAGTGCTAAGACCAAAAGTAGTTGTTACACAGATACGCAATTACATAGTGCAGATAAGTTATGCAAGTCGGTAATTATTTATGACATAGGTGCAATATAAACATTAAAAAACAAAATATTTTAAAGAATTAAAATCACAAAGCCCACCATAAACAGCAGTATTAGAACTTAAAAGAAACAGATTGAATATCGACGAGTCAATGTATACATACATAAATATTTTATTTGGCATGCATGTGTCAATATGTTTATCCATTGTCTAGAACCCTTAGTAGGTACAAGCTCTATCTGTTGTGTGTATGTGGTAGATATTAAAACATATAGGCTGCGTGCTTGTTCCCACGCGCGCCTCTGTTGCGAGTCCGTCTCCCCTCTAGGGGTGGGACAGTAGGGTTTGGCGGGGGGTTTGCCTAAAAGGTAGGCCTCTTTGTGTAGGGGCCTGCCGTTTTCATACGGCGGGCCGAAACCTCGGCGGGGTCGCGACCGTATGTGCAAGTGATTCGCGCAGCCCCGTCGATAGTGGTTTTGTCGAGGAACACCGTGGTAGGTTTAGTCGGTATTCCGGGAGGTACATTATTCTTATTCCATCTTTCTTTTACCCCGGCGAGTCCGACATAACCCCTCCGCCCGCCCTCGCGGAGGGGTATGCGTCATGCATTACCCCACGTTAAAAAAGAAAAGATATTAAAACATATAAAAGAGTAAACAAACAAATAATTAACAACACAATAAGTAATTAAAATAATAAAACAGCGACAACAAAGAAAAGCAACATTCTTAAAATACCATATTTCATTAGCAAGGGATTGTTGATACTATTTTAAAACAGACAAACAAACAGAAAACTAATGAATATAATAATAATAATAATATAATAATATTCTACCACATACACACAACACCATCTAGCCCAAACTAAGCAGAGCTTGTACTATGGGTTCTAGACAATGGATAAACATACATATATACTTTTTTTTGTAAATACATACGTATTATACATAGAAACACCCAGACCAAGACAAATATCCATGTTCATGCACACAAATGTTTGACTTGTGCGGGAATCGAACCCGCGACCTCAGGCGTGGCAGTCGGTTACACTAACCACTACGCCATCGAGGCCGACACATTATATGAATACAGTATTCTGAAGAATACTCGCCTATTTGTTTAATGCTAATGAATGAATGTTAATTAAATGTCATATTTAATGTACATACCCTTTATGATTAACTAGATGTGCCCGCGGTTTCACCCGCGTTTATAGTTACTGCGCCGCTCCCGTGGGTCGTAGCGTGATGTTATATAGCCATTAGCCTTCCTGGATAAATAAGCTATCCAACACTAAAAGAATTTTTCAATTCGAACCAGTAGTTAATGAGATTAGCGCGTTCAGACAAACTTTTTAGCTTTATAATATTAGTATAAATGGGCATTGAAAACAAGAAAGCCAAGCCGGAAATTAATACACCTTTAAAACACACTGTCCTGTTAAAATTATAAATAAATTGTTAGAAAATGTGCCTGCCAGAAAAATGTAAATTATATGTCAGGTTAGCATTTCAAAAGAATAATAATGCAATAAGGGTTAATTTTACAGCATCGTTTGTATTTTATTTAGGTATCATAATATGTTGTTTTGTTATTAAAAGTTGTTTATTATGTAAGCAGAGTACTTATATTTGCCCCGATTATTGAGGACAATGTTTAAAAGAAGATTAGCTAAGAAATACTTTTAGGTGCGGCATTGGCAACGTTTCGAAACTTGACACTTGTGTTTCAAAATATGTCAATCCTGCACCAATTATTACCCTCTGAGTCTTCTTCGAAGAGGTTAATGAAAACACTTTGTGGGTCTGTGTGTCTGTCTGTTAATGACAGGTATAGCTCGGGAACCACTGGATCGATTGACTTGTAACATATTGCAGGATATTGGGCAATATTGGGCAAATAGTTCGGTTCTATCAAGGGGTTAGCACTGAACAGATACAGCGGTTTAGTTGGGGAATGATTAGACCCATAGATTGTTATATATAGATTTACATTTGATTAATTTCTGTCTGCTGTTCATTATGGTCTTGATTTATATGATAAAAAGTATGTCAGGTGTTAATTTCAACTTATTTGGGTTCTAAATTTCATATTGACTGCACATATCGCGTGATAGTTTAAGTGGTCACTGCGCAGCGTTGTAGATTCGATGACACGCGATAAAAAAATTGCGTGATTCATAGAAGAAAGAAAGAAAGAAATATTTTATTTTAAGGAAGCATTGCAACACACAATCAAAACTATTATAATGCAAAATTTATGTGTAACAGTAATAAATGTATTTATAAATTGATAATAATAAAAATAAATAAATAAAACTTATTAATATAATGTAGTAATTAATATACCTATATTAATTACTACATTATAATACGTTAATTAATTACATATATACACATTTATACATGGAGCCCTTGCTGTTCAATGTGCGTCGCAGTGTTAATTAAAAAGAGATGTTGCTCAGCATAATGCTGTACCGCTTGCGATACAGCGCTGATTTTCAGCAACACACAAATTGAGGAATAGTGATTATGAGCGTCTAATACAGTCCAAATTATTACCATTAAACTACAAAAAAAGTACAGAATTTTCATAGATAATCACGCAATTGATAAAAATATAAAATATGTGTAATTTACAAATAGTTGTTCCGAGTCTGGGAGTTCTTTCACTTAATCAATAATCTTGTTTTTTGTAAAGCATAGGTACAAAGTAAGATAGCAGGCAAGCAATATTGATCTGTATGTTTTGCCAATGACTGCTGTAAAAAATATTTATGTCTAGAAACTATTCCAATTAGATACATGGTAAAGGACGAACATCATTGACATACTAAGATGTCCGTCTTTTTTAGGTTTGTAAAGTCTCTCCGTGAACAGGTATCATAGTGCAGGAGTTAATCTTTCAGAAATGAAAACTAAATAAAATTATTACCTACTATATCTTCAATTTAAAAGATTAGGAAACATTTTTCACTGTGAAAGACAAAACACTATGAAGCCTAGTTGCATGTTTGGGCATTTTTTTAGAATGTTCTCGATGTTCTATGCTGTACGCCAACTGGCAGATTACTCTATCCACTACCAGGCTCTCAATCTTTAAATGTATATAGAATTCTTTAGCAACAAGCTGACCGCCATTTGATCACCGTTAAAGCGAAATACGTATGTAAAATATAATATTGAATATTGTGAAAAATGTCACTAAGTCGTGTTCGTGCAGTAAATATGTTGTCGGTAGCATACCTTTCCAACACGACTTACGTCGACATCTTGCAAGGAAAATTGTATAAGCTTGATTCACGAAAACTCTAGTTACATTTGAACTACTCATTTCGCTGTTTCGATAGTTGAGTGTTAGAACAATTATGAGTATCGTTTGAGGTTATGGTTACAAGTTATATGCGGTTTTTGCCAGTTGTATTGGTGGAGATATGAATTAAAATCTGGAATTAAAATGGTTTAATCTTGATACCAAGAAGTCGAATATGAATAAAATAAAAAATAAAGATATTAAGATTTTTATTGATATGCTACTTAGTATCCGCAACAACAAGAAATAGATTGAGGGTAGGAGAGTGATACATTCAGGGTTTCTAGTGTAATAGAAGTCAAATGACTGCAAGAATGGTGTAGTGGTTTAGATGGTCGCCTCACCACTGCCTCTGCTCTGAGTGTTGTGGGTTCAAATCCCACACGGGACAAAAATTTGTGTGATCCATAAATGGTTGTTCTGAGTCTGGATGCTCTTTGTGTCCGTTGTTTGAATGTTTGCTTAATCCCCCGCGACACAGGAATTAGGACTAGAACAGGAGTAGGCTTTAAAAAAATGTGAACATAAATGCGATTCATGTTCACGTTGACGTTTCCCTTACCCCATCACGAAAATTAATGTCGATGATGTCTGTGTTTGCCTAATGAATTATGTTTAATCGTAATGAGTCAAAGTCAAATATCAATGAAGCACTTTATAAATTTTCTCTTTCCCTAGATATAATCCTGTATCACGGGAGACTACAAATATTTAAAAAAAGCACGCAATGAACACCCAGACTCGAAACAATTATATGTGGATCACACAAATCTTTATCCCGTGGATACGCAGGCGTGAATTTGTATTTGAATGTATTTATAATTCGAGTGCCGTTATAAGCAATGTCTATTTATTATCCTTACTAATATTATAAATGTGAATGTGAGTTTCTTGTTTGTTTGTTACGCTTTTACGCCTCTTCGCTACTCGACCGATCATCATGAAATTTCGCATAATAATATAAGTTATCAGTTAGGACATACAGTACCTTTTATCCAGAAAAAGTACTGTTTCTGTGACAGAAAATTAACAAAATCTAGATCAACGTGAGCGATGCTGATAGCAAAATCTATTATTAAATAAAGTAGTTTCTTCGTTAGTGATAGGAAAAGCAAAATCATAAATTACAACTTTCTGACTTACACACCTTTCTCCTTGCAGCACAAAATGTATTTGCTCCGGTATATTTTACGATCAGCTTTCACCCGATCGACAGTTGACGTAGCTCGTATATTACGTACTAGGCTGTATTTTACTATTTTTTTGCACTTACATCCTACCTTAATTAGAAACTAAGCTGGATATGTATTCTTTTTGTGCTTTTCAATGTCGTCTAATTCGTATAACTCCTCTATATGACAAGGCAATGTACAAATCAGCATGACATTTTTACGTACTTGTTAGATTAAATATAATTGTAATGTTTCTTTTTCTTGAATAAACGTTGTATCGCACGATAGCAGGCACGCACTCACACACGCATGCACGCATGCACGCACGCACGAACCCCTTGATGGGCCAGCAATATTCAATGCGGCTGTTGTGCATGGGAGCTCAGTTCAATTCTCGAGCAAAGTGCTATCGGGTTATGCTGTCAAGAAATTCTCAGTATACCTGGTAGACGGTAATAGCTGGTGAAATGTATGTGTAATATACACACATACCCTTTTGGGGATAACGTCATTAAACCGCTGTCATGCTTATGCATGGCATCGGTTTTATGACGTCATGTGTGTACATTGCATTGGTCATATTATGACGTAGCGCACTTTATATACATTTAAACTTCTACATTTTCCTACAGCATAATACAAACACAAACACATTCTTCCACCGTATTAATTAAAAATGTTATAGTCACCATTTTTCAATAACACTCGACAAGTTTTATTATTTTCATGTTAGAACAAATTCAATAATATTTTATAAATCATAAAACCGAATTTTCGTGTACATGCTTAAAGCTCAGAATTTTGTGCCATTCGAACGTTTATTATACAACGGTTGACCCATGAATGCGATATCCGTGATACTACACCGCAAAATACAAATCGGAAATTCTCAGAATGCGTTTTGTTCAGCATATCTCAGAGAAAAGCTTGTGATTCCAGGCAAAATCGCTAAGTGGTTAAGCTAGATTCCTTCGTTGGGTTTCAGATTGCATGGAGCTACGGCACTTTTCAATAGATGGAATCTAGTATGAGCTGTTTACTCGAGTAGGATATTAACAAGCGATTTTAGGAACTGCACTTGGATTTTACGGTTCGGACACGGGGTTAACCAGGCAGCTATTTTCGATTTAGATATTCTAGCAATTATGTTGTATGTTTAGTTTATTGCGTTTGACAAGCCAGCGACCCAGCTAATGATAAGTGGTGACCACCGCTCACGGATTTTGACTCTTATAATAGCAGAAGCAATCCTAACTATAATATTTATAAATGCGGATGTGAGTTTGATTATTAACGCATTAACTACTCCACCAATCTTTATGAAATTCTGCATACACTTTGTCACGAGAACAAAAAAGGATATACGGTACCAGGTTTTACCTAGAGAAAAGTACTGTTGCTAATCTTATTTTTAATGTTTTATTCATACTTCAAAAAGAATAATAAAAATACTGGCAAACGGTTACCTTGTCGATGCTGCTGCGTTAATTGCTATAGGTTAGAGTCCCACAGGGTACAATTATGTGTGAGATCCACGAATGATTGTTCTGAGTCTAGATGCAAATTGTGTTCATTAATTGTATGTTTGTGAAATTCTTCGAGACACATGCCTTAATGCCTAGTGCGTGAGTAAGCCTTAAAAATCAAAGCAACATAAACCATAGACAACAACAGGTATTAACTACGCGTACCCAACCCCTTTGGAAAATTGTCGTTATGGAGCTAGAGTGAGGAAAAAATGGCCAACGCTTCTGCTCAGAGCATGTCTACTAGATGAACCTGGAACCCGACTTGGGTTATTACAGAAACACAATATAAGATGGTTTGGCTAAAATCTTCTGTACTTGCTCAGTCAGGCGATTTCACTGCGCTCTACAGGGCAAAGTGAAATCTTCGGACTGGATAAGTCGCCATCGCTGTGTAAGATGTATCTTACGAATAATATACTAAGTGCATATGATTCAAATGCATTCAAACTAACTACTATATATAAAGGCCGCGGTTAATAAGGTCACAAGTTAGAATGAAACTTGATGCATTGCGACAAGCCTCGTACTACTTACAATAATTACAATTACTCTCTTAAGATCACTTCGACTTCAAAACTTTTCACTTCAATAGTACATGAATGAAAGGATAAGTTGGACATATTGAAACAGCTTTCAACTATGATCTAAAGACTGATTGCTAATAAGAAATAAACTTCAAATTACAAATATCTTCAAAAGGTGTGTGTCAATGACGAATTGAAATCGATATAGTAATTATAATGTCCTCAAGACCGAATTTCGGTCATGGCAGCTAACCTAAATGGAGACAAGCAATTCGGATAGGAAATATTATGGTGTTCAAATATATAAAAAAAATTATATTCCCTCACCGTCATAGTACGATGGCATAGTAATCCGACACGATCGAAGAGATATCACATGCAAGAAATACGGTTTTTGCTTGCCAAGGTACGAATATTAAGTATCGCCAACTTTCTGTGGTTTTATTTATAGAAAAACCCATTAACTTTTGGTTTAAATCCTAAACCAGAACCACTTAATAAGGATTAAAAAGCTATGTCATGAATGAAAGTGCAACAGAAACAGTTAGACGTCTGAATTGAAAAGTCCACCGATACGTAATATCTGGTTGATGGTTTGATAGTACAATTAAGTTGGCTTGTCCGAAGATGTACAATCTCCTTACAAGGTATCGGCCTATGAGTAATACTGTGACGGAGTTTTGGCCAGTAAGTAAGAGTTCCAGAGACCCAAATAACTTCGGCTTGACCCGGAACATCAGGATAGCATGCAAACATTAGCGCAAAAATATGCTAAGGGCCCAACAAGGGAAACCTGACAATACTAGTCCTACTAATCGACTAAACTAAATTGCTTCTAATTGTGTACAACACAGTGACCTTTATTAGCACATTCTATTAAATTATGGTGTAAAGCGGTCACACAGCATAATTCTGTTAGAACGACACTAAGCCTAAATGCTATCTATGTTCTTGCAAACAAAATTGCACTTTGTTGCCCTTATTTTAAATATTATTTTCGTAGAGTTTTATCACATCCGCCTCTCGTGGTTTAAGTAACAAATCTCCATACAAAGTTACGACCGTCGACGGTTCTAACAGTAGGTGACCCATGTGGATATAGCTCTAGCTTTAATCTTTTCAATTCCGTAAGTTACGACTATATGTGCATATAGCAGAATGCTTCGGGAAAAGAGTGATAAAACAATACAAGCAGAATAGACAAAAAATACTGCATACATCTTTGTAAAAGAAAGCGACTCTATCCAGAATAAGGACTTAATGAGGTAAATACATAAAACGCATTTAAAAGTTATTATTTATTAATTGTTCTGGCTTTGAAGTTTTGCATTCCGTAATATGTGATGATAATATGTCAATAAATCACGGGGTATTTCAGGAAGAGATAAAACGCATATGTCCTCATATACATATACTCAATATTGCATACTCTGAAAAGGAAAGCAACTCAATACAGAATAAGAAAAATTAAAAATATGATTAGCAACAGTACTTTTCTCTAGGTAAAACCTGGTACCGTATATCCTTTTTTGTTCTCGTGACAAAGTGTATGCAGAATTTCATACTGATTGGTGGAGTAGTTAATGCGTGAATAATCAAACTCACATCCGCATTTATAAATATTATAGTTAGGATTGCTTCTGCTATTATAAGAGTCAAAATCCGTGAGCGGTGGCCACCACTTATCATTAGCTGGGTTGCTGGCTTGTCAAACGCAATAAACCAAACATACAACATAAATGCTAAAATATCTAAACCGAAAATAGCTGCCTGGTTAACCCCATGTCCGAACCGTAAAATCCAAGTGCCGTTCCTAAAATTGCTTGTCAATATCCTGCTCGAGTAAAAAGCTCATACTAGATTCCATTTATTGAAAAGTGCCGTAGCTCCATGCAATCTGAAACCCAACGAAGGAATCTAGCTTAACCACTTAGCGAGAAGGCAAGCAACTCAATACAGAATAAGGACTTAAAATGTAAATTATTATTTATTTTACGTCTCTAACTTTAATCTTTCCAATTCTCCAATTCGTGACTTTGGGAAGAGAGAATAAACCGCATTAACAGACTAAACACAGAATGATATTGGAAACACCCTTGAGAAAGAAAACGCTTTAATCGAAAATTGGGTCTTAATGAGCTAGATGCATAAAACGCATTTGAAAATCTTGGTTTATTACCTACACAAGTGATTACATCGTTGATTCCATGGCATAAGTTATAGCCTAGGGGGATACTGTTGAACTGCCACACAAAGGTCTCGAGTTAAATCACTAGGCGCACCTCTGACTTTTCGAAGTTATGTGCGTATTAAGTAGTTAATTATCACTCGGTTTAACAGCGAAAGAAAACATCTTGAAGAAACCTGCATGTCTGAGAGTTCTTCATCATATTATCAACGAAATGTGAAATCTGCCAACCTGCACTAGTTTAGCGTGGTGGTCTATTATTATCATACTAAAGAAACATCTCTATAAACTCGACTAGTATATTGCCGAAGGAGTAGGCATATAGGCATAAGCATATACAAAATAGTTAAGATGATCACTTAATTCAATGGTAAGGGAAAACATCGTGTAACAATTTATAAAAGCATTCCATAACGTTATCAAAAATGTGTAGTCTACCAATGCACACAACTAGAGAACTAAACTAGCACCTAACTATCCTCACACTACGTCCAACAGTACCACAGTTAACAAACATGTTTGTTATCATATCACTATTAGAATCAGGGCATAATACGCTCTCTCAATAAGCTCGACCGCTTTCAAACATAAACCGCAACTGAACCCAGTACTCAACTTGTGCGACTAAACTTGTCCCGTATTCGTTGCCCTCGGCGTGTAATATAAGTTACGGAGCAATACGACCACTGGTAAGCCAGCTGGGGCAATATGCCTGCGGTCTAGTTGCTGCAGCTATTGCATATTATTGTCCACGGTCGTCTCAAGGATTAATTGTTACATTGTGAATGTAGATTTCGTGTATGTTCTGGCGCGATAATCTTGTGTAATGATTAGACTGCTAGCGATTTTCTTCGAGTCATTTGCTTTTAATGAGTTGTTCTAGATATGAGTACGGCTCACAAGCTAAAGGGATCGATGAAGTTAAGCAATGATATAGAGTACAAAGAATTGGATGGATAATCATTAAATTCTATGATGATAATCTTGTGTAATGATTGGACGGTAAGCGATTTTTGAGTCATTTGTATTTACAAAGTTCATCTAGATACGTATGAGCCGCAAGCTAAGGGAGTAAGCAATGTCGTTAAGTACAAGCAAGATAGTTGATCATTTAATTATGTGATTAAGGTTGAGTTGTTATAGCGGAACAAAATCTTGAACTTTTTCCGTTGATGGCAATATACATACTTGCTTCTACTATTTAGGACCTAAACATAGCCGGAAAATATCTCTTAATGTAATAAATCATTTAATCATTAAATCATATCAGTTCTTGCGTTAAAGAACAACAAACAAACACGCTTTTGCTATTTTTATATAAGTTTGCGTTTTCTTAGTATAATAATAAAGTTAATTAGTAAAAGACCTATCTATAGGCCAAAGTTCAAATTCAAAGTAAATATTATAAATAAGTCAAAAAGCAAATAATTTGTTACATTTTGAGTATTTAATACTAACCTTAGCCACATTATTTGTTATTCTATAAGCCTATGTTTACACGTTTCTACGTGCTAAGCACCGCTATTACGATATAATAAAACACAAGTGCTTCAGATAATTTGTCAAAATTATACGCCAGCCAATTCTACGAAATCACAAATAAAATACAGTAACAAGTCCTTAATATTTCACCGTTTAAAGGGTCATCCATCCTTTTTATGCCTTTACTGTGCTATCATTACTGTAATGTGACCATCGCATTCGTCGTTAGAGACACTGTTTTTATTTTTGGTATCCTTTCGGAACATTTATTCACATGAATTATAGTTATTTATTGATTTGATATTTCATTTTATTTGTCTTATGTAATGGATGGTAAAACTTATTTGATTCCCAAATTATGGTGTTATTATGATTTGTTGGCCATAGATAGATTCTTGATAAAAATCGTAGTTATAAAAAAGTTGAGATGAATTCATTTCGTTTTGTTACAATTCATTGTGTTTTTATGCAAGCATAATACTGATCGCGAGATCTCAGATTTGATTTCTAAGTCGTGTAATATGGTTCTTCAGTTAAAATAATAATTGACTACACAGATGGTAAACTAAATCAGCAGTTACCTCGCAACTGCAGCCACGCTAAGTATTGTGGTTTCAAATACCACATGAGACTAGTATTTGTGTGATTCATAAACGATTGTTCTAAATCTAAGTCTGCTATGTATTTGTTAATAGTGTGGTTGTAAAATCTCCGTGACATACAACTTGGAACAAAGAGCAAGCTTTCATTTTAGCACGCAAAAATTTTAGCAGGAGGCATTGGCAAAGATCTATTACGTTATAAATATTTTTCCTTATGCGAGTACTTATCCTAATTTAAGTTTAACAAATACAAGTCAGTTCATACTCATTAGAAAAGGGCGACCTAAAATATAACTTTAGTAAGCAGCAACCGAACTGCAGAACTATCTTAGCCGTGTAAAAGATTTATTAACCATTCCAAACAATATCATGCTATTTCTGCGTAGGCATTCTAGGCGCCTTAAGAAGGTGTTATGCTTTGACAAGTGAAGACAACCACATGTACTTTTAAATTGGAAACTTGTATAATGCCTTGCAACAATAAATATGGTAACTTGGCGTCTCATAAACGCATACCTATACTGCCTTTGCATTCTTGTACAAGTTTTAACATTATCCTGACATACATATAAGTAAACTATTGAACAACCGCACACATATCCAACGATATATCAAATAGATTATTAATATCGAATCATTAAATGTAGTCCATTGTAATATCGCAGTACAGAAACCGCACATGGACCCTTCGCATAATATCTGCTAGACCAGAATCTATTATAGTCGAGCGAGCCATTCATTCGAAAGCTTCAGTTTATGAGGTGGCACTGTTGACATCGTGTGTCTTTGCAACTTATGGGCTCTGCCGTGAATAACTGAATGACATTGCTTTGTAGATATGTTAGTAATATAAGTTGTGCAAAGCGAATCGTTATTAAAGACTCAGTTTTGAATAGGCTACGTTTTTGTCCGAACGTCTTTACAAATGTTTTGAATGCAATAATGTGATTGTTTGTCGATGAAAAGACACGATTTGAATTATCGACATTGAGTAATGAGGTGTGTTATAAGTTTTAAGTTTAAGTTTGTTTGCGTCTTTGTAGTTCTTAAACATAATTTAATATTGTTTATCCATTAGTTATTATAATTGGAATTGTTAAAATGCTTAACAATTCCAGTATTTTTGCTAGGTATAGCTTTTTGGTTCTTTTCCTTATTCGTTATTGATGTAAGGTAATTTGAATGAACTTGACAGTCGCCAATTTGAATTTTAAGCTAATTCGACTCAATGGCGTAATGAATGCGAGTGGTGTGCATGCGTGTTCCAGTTTGGAATCCCGGATCCCATCAACAAAACGTTATGGAATTTTTCTATACAGAAATTTTCCATGGCAGCCCGGAATAAGAAAGTTGTCGGTAATGCACGTGGCTCGGAAAGCACGTTATCCCGTTTATGGTTTTGTAGGATTGCCGTTCAATCGGTGTATGAGCGTTAGGAGATAAAGAGTGCTCTTATGTTTGCGCACATACTTGGGCACTATAATATCTATAGGGCAGATGGCTGGTCGTCGTTTAGATTGGCCGCTTCGACTGAAATAGTCTCAGTAAACTACTCTTTATTAATCCTAATGATTTCCTAAATATGCAAAAATCACATCTACCCTACAGTAAAGCGAAATATGATTAAACATTAATTTGCAACTTTTGCCTTAAGTAGTCGGCGTGGAAGCGTTATTGATTTAAATTACACGTTCGCAACACCTCGCTATAACGCTAGCCTATGGGCACTGGTTTTTACTATAATGAGCCATACTTAGCGTTTTGTTTTAAATATTATGTAGCACGTAAGATAATTTCCTACCTTTTTGGTGTAAGGTAGGTAAGCTAGCATTTTAAATGAAATGGTTTGGTGCTAGTGAGTTCGATTACAGAGGTGTATTACGCCGGTATTTTGGCAGCTGTGATAAGGTCTCTAGGGTAAAATTTATAACTATCTATCAGGTATACATGTAATTCGAAGACACCGTGCTTCAAACAATTTTTATCTAAACCTGAACACAGTTTTATCTAATTACTTTTACGAACGTTAATTATATTGTCCAAAATATAATTAGCGTAAATTATATTTTGGACAATATATGTCTTTGTCATAAGCGAACTGTCGTTCACACAAACAAAGTTATGGGCCAAATTATATTACAAGAATATGACATTATATATATCAGTAGACATGAATGACAAAATCTAACTACCTATTATGTAATAATTTAGTCTCCAGTCCCTTGAAAAATATCCAATGTTCTTTCTTTGTTACAAAGTTATCGCCATCCCAAAATTCATCAAAATTCCTTCGATACTTAAGCAGTAGAAACATAACATACATACGATACGAATGAATTTCTACCCTTACTTGCTGCTTCAAATGGTTATAGTTTTTACTTTTAAAGTAATTCACCTAATTCTAAAGTCGACATTTGAACACCGGCGTCTAGAAACACGGCATTTTTCGTTGTAGATATGTTTTTATAAACTGAATATTGTGACGATAATCGCCTAGACGCCCGGCGAAAGCGGGCGCACGTCACTAGCCACCTCTCGCGACCGGTGGTGCGAGACTATATAAGGAACGGACGGCGTCAGTCGTCCTTGCGGCCCGGCTTCACACCTTCAGCTAAGTGTCCTGATTGTACAAGGACCACGAAGCAAGTCTTTAGCGAACCACGACCTGACTATAGTTATATAAGTAAAGATTGTCTCTTTTATTTGTAATCTTAATACATTAAAAGTGTATTTGTTATACCTTCTCTCATTGTACTTTCTAATTATATCTACATTTCTCTTAAAGTAAACCCTAAAGGTTACAATATTATTGATTGTTCACACTACCTACCTTTCAAATCATTTCAGCCACGAAACATAATAAACAAAACCATCTACTGTCGCATATAAAATTAGAATTTGAAGAATGATTGGCGTATTTACGTTAAATATTTTCAGTGTTAAAATGAGCGAAATTACTGCGATCGTATTGATAATGGCAAACGTTTAGAATGAGTCAGTTAATTACATTTGTTTATATATAGTCTTGAGTGGCTTAAAAGCATTAGATATCAAAACATTGGATCCATATAGTTCTGAAGCTTTCTACTTGATAAAATCAATCATATTTTATTTTATTAAAGATTGCCTTGGTATTCCCGTGGTAAATATACGGTTGTGATGTTCTTAGTTCGATCTCTGAGATAGATAAAATTGTTGGATTTCTTGGTAAGAAAATCTCTAAAGCATAATAAACAAAACCATCTACTGTCGCATATAAAATTAGAATTTGAAGAATGATTGGCGTATTTACGTTAAATATTTTCAGTGTTAAAATGAGCGAAATTACTGCGATCGTATTGATAATGGCAAACGTTTAGAATGAGTCAGTCAGAGTCAGACTAGTGTGATATTCACGTGTTTACTTTGGAGTCCAGGCGAAAACCAGCGTCAGTCCTAGCGGTCTGGCATTTGCCATTTGATGACCTGGACACCTTTTGCAACGATCGTGGGACACATAAATGTCTTGATTTTGTATTATTCGTTTTTAAAGTAACTTGATTAAGCTTAGGTTAATTGATAAGACCTTGCTACAGAAAGGTCTTATAAAAAGGTATACATACCTTTTTTACTTCTCACTGTTAGTAGCTGAACATTTTTTTCTTTCCTATGTAGCACGATGTTAAATGCTCGAAATGATATCCCAATCTATGGGAACTGCATTATTAAACATACATACATACATAGAAGCACGCCTCTCTTCTCGAAAATAAAGGTAGAAATGTAATGCAACCACATTTCACCAGCTATGGTTTTAGGTCCCACGTAATAAAGGCTTAGTAAATAAAGATTGAAGAATTTCTCGACAGGAAAACCAAGGAACACACTGTTTGATTGCGAACCCGAGACCTCAAGCAAAATAGTCGCATTTACTACCGCGGCAGTCGCGTTTCTAGTTAATTAATAATGCCTATAGAATTCATCGGCGAATGAAAATGAAATAAAATTCCAATTGTTTCAAAATTGTCATATCTGTTTATTACGAAGCACAAATATTCAATAAAACACCTTTATTATTATGTCAATATTTACACAAATTGAATATCGACAGTTGAATTCCAATGTGTTCATTGGCTGAATGACGGACAAAGATGGACAATGATGGAATTAACTAGCTAATCAGTTACTAATTATTAACAGATAAGCTTCAATGTATTAAAATGAGCACTGCATATTACTATCTCATTATATACATATACATAGTATCATGCCTATATCTCTAAAACAGTAGGCAGTGGTGCATTTCGCCAGCACTGATTTTAGACTACCGGGCACAGCTCCAGACTCTAT
Organism: Catocala fraxini; assembly: GCA_930367265.1. Taxonomy (NCBI): domain Eukaryota; kingdom Metazoa; phylum Arthropoda; class Insecta; order Lepidoptera; family Erebidae; genus Catocala; species Catocala fraxini. The sequence continues at coordinate 11,696,995 of OV884049.1, read as the reverse complement.
GCTGCTACTTAAAATGCCTTGAGAGAAATACAAAATAACAATTTACCATATTCGGGCATCGAACCCGAGACCTCATGTACAGCAGTTATATTAACTACAGATGCGCCATCAAGGTAAAAATTTTTTTTTATGTATCTTATACAGAATGAATTCAAAAATACTAATAACTTTTTACCTGTGATTTATTTATTGTCCTGTGCGGCGATCGAACCCAAAACTCTCGACACAGTGATAGTAGCGAGGCGACCACTTAAACCATTATGTCATCTGTGCAGTCAAATTGTTGTCTTATAATAAAATATATAACTGTTTGAATGCCAAGCAGTTGACATAATGAAAAATCTATTGTTAAAATTGGAGGTGCGCAGTGAACCATATTAAAAAATAATTTGCCCACGGCGCCGCTCGCCCACGTGACAGTACATTTGGTCGATATATTACCTTCTCTCGAGAATGGCACTTTGTCTGTATGAAAGGTAATTTATGTATGTTCTTTTCTGTACCTCTGACAATATGTTTACGAAATCTCATAATAATCGGTCCAGTAATTAAAGCGTGAAAACGTAACAAACAAACTCGAATTCGTATTTATAATATAATAAAAAAATATTATTAGTATTGAGAGCAAAATAACGTTTATGTTATTTAGTTATTAGGTATAAATAAAAAGACAGACAGATTTGACTTGTATTATCTATAGCTAAAGGAATACAGCTTACAAATTGCTCGACATTATCTCAGTATTATAAACAGATGCAATGTTAATGTGTTTCTTACATTGATTGATTGACGTGGGTTCGATCCCACCAGTGAGTTTTAAGTATTTAATTTGATTTAATATCAGTAAAGCGTCATGGCTTATTGAGGAATAAATCGGACAATTTAGAGATAAGTAGGTACCTACTATAAATTATACCTATAGGTTCGGTAGGTTTACTATGTAAATGTCTATCCGAAACTACAGGCCGAAGAAAAATCTTACAAAGAATATTCATCGGATTTCTTTCTTTAAAATGACATTAATCCGGTGTTCGGCCTGCGTCATAAAAGGGTTGCGTACAATCAAGAGGTTACGTACCGAAAATAAGGAAGCATCTTAATAATATTAGTTAGCATTCGTCCTAGTCTCGATATTACGAATGTGGGTTATTTGTTTGTTTTTTTGTTACGCCTTTACGTCTTAACTACAATACTGATCGTCATGAAAGTTCGCACACACGTTGTCAGAGGTACAAAGAATGATATAGGGCTCATTATATCTAGGAAAAAACTCTGTTCTCGAGGGATAGCAATTTCGCTCTCCGTGCAGTCAACACGTTAGATCAATATACAAGAAATAGTAACTAACACTAGACCTTTACAAAGTACCAAAAGGATAGTGGGGATAAAAAAATTAAAACATTTTAACAGACCTTAGGGCTCAAAGAACAAAAATCTAGTCGCTCGTACTTACTTATAATGAATCGCTGCTTTTCATAGAGGACTATTAGTGCCCACACTTATGTATGGAAGTGAAAGTTGGGTATGGCAAAAGAAGCATGAGAGCAGAATAAATGCTGTAGAAATGAGAGCGCTGAGAAATATATGTGGTGTGACTCTGAAAGATAGAATAAGGAATAGTGTGATTAGAGAGAGATGCGGCATGAAAGTTGATAATGATGTGTGTGAAAATAATGTGATGAAAGTGAATGAAGCCAGAGAAGTGTGTCAGGATCGTAGCAAATGGAAATCCGTAGTCTCTGCCTACCCCTCTGGGAAACAGGCGTGAATCTATGTATGTATGTATGTATGCTTTTCACAGGCGTTTCTTCACAGAAACTTCACAGAAAGACAGAAGTAAATGTTTTAAGAAATTGGTACTGTATTTATAGTAGCAATAAGCGATTGATTCTGATAATATATAAGTATGTTTATGACTTACCGACATCAATAAAACTACGTCATCCACTGTGTCTAGTGTACATCTTTTTGACTGAGCACTGTCTCCCAAAATACAGGCTACAGCCTAGTTTGGGAAACAGGACCAGTACCGTTTGTAAACAAAAAACAACATTATTTTGTAATTACTTTGTTGGTAACTCATTATTTTGGACAAATAAACATTTTTATTTATTTATTTAAAGGATTCACCGTGAGCTGAATATTTGTGCTATCGTTCCTATCGGATGTACAGAAGATTTTTATTGGAATACCGCTGCCTGATATACAACGGAATCTGCGTTATTTGATACAATGCGAACTTCAAGCGTAGCTTGGAAGTGGATGCGGCTATATCGGATTTAAGACAGGTTTTTTTTTGTTCATTTATTCACTTGTAATAATAATAGTACAACATATAAATTTCCTCGCCAAGCTACACAGCTTGTTGGCGAGCTTTTGTCTTGCTCTATTTTAATATATCTCCAATTGAACTCCGTGATATCGTTTTAATAGATATTGTGTTCTATTTTTCTACGTGCAAAATGTATGAAGTAACATAGACTACATATTGGTACTGATGTATATTGTAGTATGTAGTATTAATATACATAGCCTGTAGCACAAGCACTATTATAAGTATTTATGCTTTCCTTTTATAATTTTCACCTCTGTATCTTTATGCAGTAATAAACAACTTTCACTTTTTTTTATTCAGCGTATATATTATTATTAAGAGGGAATAGTCAGTTTTCTTCGTTTTGTGGCATAATAAGTGCGAAATCCGAATGAATACAAGCCCCTATCTCTAGTGTAAATAGTATTCTGTTAATTGAAAGAAATCTACAATATAGCAACTAAATATTTGAGATAATTGTCGTGTTTAAGGGACGTCCGAATTAGAATACACTGTCCCTTAGATTTTATTTACTTAAATATAAGTTACAAACCTACCGTCGCCGTGTGTTCAAGATGATTTAGGTCATTCATATTCACTATGTTGAGATACTAATTGCTTTTCTCTCTCTTTCTAGATCTCCAGCTTATATTGGTATTAAAAAAAAATGTCAATCTCCTCTCGACCATGGCTGCTGAAAACCAACCAAAGCGTTTATAAATTTATCCTGTCAATTGTTTGAATGTCTAGCATTCATAATTGAAAATTTATTATGTCTAGCCGCCGGTAGGCCGCTGTGACACAATAGGTTAAATCGTTTTATAAATGGCATCATAGTAGTTTTTGAAAATAAACATTGGTAAAATTCATATAAATTAGTTTAATTTCTATTGGTTTTTATATTATTTATGTTTGTGTATTGCTATACTAGCTAAACGCCACGCTTCGCTGTAGTTCAGTCTCATATTAACTATTAACTAATAGTTTAGAGAAGTTTATTTTAAAAGTCTTCTATTACCCTTTCTTGTGACAATTTCGGAATAAAATGTACCTATAATTTTAAGTCAGTCCATGGGCTTCTTTTTGAGCTTTTCTTTTCTTTTCTTTTCTTTTCTTTTCGAGTAACAGCTAAATCCTCTTTATAGTACTCATATGTTATATTATAAATGCGAATGTAAGTTTGTTTGTTTATTACACTTCCACGCCTTAACTACTCGACCGATCATCATGAAATTTTCCATACACGTAATTAGGTGTACAGAAAACAACATAGAGATAATCTTTAGATGCATAACTAATGGATTGAAATTGCAGTTATGCATCTAAAGATTGTTTATAAAATTATTACTACTAGATACTAGCTCTAATAAAGAATATGCTGATCTAAATAACAAAGGCTCATTTCTGTATAATGTCTACACCCAAAGTTCGTATAAACATTCAACACACATAAAAATGTTATGTTGATGAGTATTTAAAGAGCTTAGTTGCCAGTATCTCGACGCGACGAACCGAGTATTAAACCGATATCTCTCACAAAGACACTCGAACTGCAGTCATCTATTGTAGAACAGTTGAAGTATGCTCAAACGCCAGCCATTGTCAACTTTTCGTCATATAACTTTATGATGACATCTATGCATATTTTATAGTTTCTAATACAACATCAAAGCTGAATAGGTTTTTGAGTTATTTTAGTACATTATCTAGTGGTGTCCGTGTGATATGCGAACAAAGAAGCGAGGTAATACATTGTAACTATTGTAGAGCTTAATAAATGAGCCAGCGTTGTGTATAAATATAACCACAGTCTCGCGCGTATATCCATGAAGGAGTAGGCAGAGGTGTATTCCACACATTTCACTAGCTATGATTTTAGGTCCCGCGTTAAAGGGCGCAAGCGTAATGTCGTCTACGTCTAGTTGCGGACTCCGTATTGTGCATGAGAAATTCTTGACTAAAAAACCCAATAAAACTACACCTATTCTTAAACCAAACCTGAAACTTTATGCACAGCAGTCGCATTTGCTGTGGCCACCAAGGCAGACATTTTATGTACAAACGAGGCTCATATTACATTGGGTCCATTTAATTTGAATAATAAATGAAACAATAGTATATAACTATCGTATAATCGCTTATTCAGCTGGTGCCTGCAGCTAAACTTGTCAAAAAGTTTCTCGTTATGATTAAGGATTATAATATACATATGTAAAATACCACAACTGCAAACAAACTGAAGTAAGAAGCAGCATTTTCATCAGTGTGACTAGTTGTTATGCTCTAGCGCGAACGTCACCTATGCCTGCAGCACGTATTACAACACTCACCGTGAAAATTACGATCTCCGAAATTGTAGTTGATCACCCAGTATTGATTTTCAGTAAGCAATATGCAACTTTAAACAAGTTGAACAAACTTCTATTAATTCTGAACTCAAGAAAGAAATAAAAACTTGGCTCATAATTTATAATAAGGTGATTAAAACAACCATTTCTAATATAAGTTTTGGTGAAACAGTAATGAAGTGTTTAATGTGAAATCGTAAGAATGGAACAGTCCAAATTTTAAATTAAGGTACCATTTGAATGTGTAGGCTGGGAGCTAGTAGGAATAGATGTAAAGAAAATTGTATTTTGGTATTTAAAATTCGTCTTTATAAGCAATGTAAGTATTCTATAGATAGCATGGAAGACAAACATGCATACGAATTGTGAAATTGAATGAATTTTTTGGTTACTGTAATTTATAATTGTTAGCAATACCAGAGGTAGGACTTGCGTGTTACTGTGCTTGAAAATATGGATTATAGATGGTATGATCATCCGGAAATTACTTAAACTAGAGCTACTAATCTTACGGTGGTATCATGATAGAAGATAAGTATTTTCTTTAATAGGACACTTGATTCGTTTTTGCCACCAAATAATTGGCTACAGCGTCCGCTTTTACTCAAAATACTCGTGTATTTTTATTTAGAGATATTAAAAGAAATACCTCACAAACAAATTTATTGCTTTGTTGTTCCTGTGCATGAATTGTGCTAATGACTATGTCTGAACGTGAAGCTTTCTGTAAGGTGGTACTCAGTAGCAGCACATGTGCACATGGGACTGGTAGACAGTATTAGGTACATATATTTTCTATCATGACGGATTTGGGATAAACTAAATATGGGTTTAAAAATCTTTGCTTAAATTTGGTTTTCATAGACTTCCTTTCGCTAGTACAAAACTTTGGTTTGAGCTAGGTCACTAGGTCAATAGTATTCATTTTCTAAAATTATGTAAACTAATAACTCAATGTGAAAAATTATCAATATGTTATGAGTTAAATTTACCTAAAATATATTTCTCCTCGAGTGGTCGTTTTCTGGCAAATGACTTATTGACAAAAGATTTTTAGGTAGAATCGACCCGCGTGCATTCATTCATCAGTAAATTAATCTAGTAAATATCACAACTGGTCTTTTATCTAGAAAAGGAACTGGCGGCCAACATAACTTAGAACAATTGTTAAAATTTATTCAACCAGCTGACTGCAAACAATGGGACAGAGGGAAACTACACACCGCTTGTCCTATAAATTTATCTTATCGTCCATAAGTCGCGAGTTCCCCAACTATATTTCGTTTTCAGTCATAATGTGGTTTCTTTTATCTTTGCCTTATTATCTTGGTACCCAGTTTATTTCGCATATTAGAAAATGTGAAATAAGAAAGTAAAGTGAGTTCCTTCCCTGTTTTCTCTAACTGTTTGGATTTCATTATTTTTTGTTCATCGAAATAATATATTTGGCTAAAAATGAGTTACTGTAAAAGTTGGTGATTGGAGATGCTTCTATTTGTACTTTTGTGTGTAAAGTAAGTACTTGACATTTATTTTCGTTTTAAGATATTTTTCGATAGGCTTATTATTTAACCTTTTTAACTTGTAACGATCTGTTGCGTTGGTAAGACGCCATATGTCATCGCTTATATGAGGTCTTGGGTTCAAATTCTTAATTAGGCAAAGTGCTATTAGGTTTTGTCAGAAAATTCTTAATAGCAACACGGTCTAGTACTTATTGTAAATAGTATACGACAATATATTCGCACCCTATTACTAACCTAAAATAAAGCTGCTGTACTTTTACTCGTATTAGTGATATTATACTACATTACTTGACTGTATCATGCCTGATTGCTAAACTTCTAGATAGAGATATATAAATCTCATATTTTGCTAACAATGTTACGATATATAAGGAGACCTATCGCCTTTCGAGCGCATTACCACACTAATAATTTCCTGACAGAAAACCCGAAAACATTTTTATGACGCGGATCTCGAACCTCACAATCAACACAAGCGCATGCACCACTACCAACATCTGAACCATGATATGTATACTCCAAGTATTGATCCTGTAATCTTAGCAGTAATTATTAACGAGAGGTACTTAGTTCTTTGTTCGATAAGAGTCTTTGCTGGTCAGAAACTTTGAAGTATTATTTTCAAGTCACATAAAAGTTAAATAGAGTTTCAATCTAACGATTTTCTGGTATAACATCTGGAATCAATTTCCTTAACGATAACTTTCAAGGTACTAAGTCAAATATATCTGAAGTATTTTTACTTGTTCACTACAATTGTTTTATAAGCTAACTAATAATGTAACTGCGTCAGCTTGTTAGTTTATTTCTTCTTGTTAGTCTTTTCTTAAGGTATATAGCTAGTGCAAAGCTTACTTATTTATTACTAGTCTTTGACTTTGACTCTATATTGGAAAGTAGGCAGTTCATCTCCATCTGTGATCACGAACAGCCATGCACGTAAGCAAGTTATAGACTCGTGGCTAATGTAATGTTTCTCGCGGATTCGTTTGTGTTACCTTAAACAGACTTCTTCGGTACATGGCCCGATTCGAGACAGATATGATACACTGCACACTATCACCGTCGCCAACCTTTCTCAAGTATATATTTATTAACCTCTGAGTCTTCTTCAGAGGTTAATGAAAACACTATGTGGGTCTGTGTGTTAGTGACAGATTGGTGTTAGTGATAGGCATAACTCCGGAACTACGAGACCGATTGACTTGTAATTTGGTGTGCAGACACCTTGGGGTCATACCTAGTTATACCAAGTTTGAATATGGGCCTTGTGGGTCAAAAGACCCCTGAGATATAGGGGTCACAAGGTCAGATGTATTTTAAATGCTTTTATATTTAAGACGAAGAGGTTGAATCCTGGGTTTTTACATCCATCTTGTTTGAGATGGCTCGCAGGCCAATAATACTAATTACTAACTAAATATAAGGATGTAAAATATTTACAACAGTGAAAAGAAACTAGACACAACGGATCATACATCTTTTTTCAAATTATATCGCAATAAAATAATTATATAGGTAATGCAAGATATATGGTGACTGCACGGACTGCATAGTGGTTGAAGCAGTCGCTTTGTCATTGTCACTGGGTTCGATCCACATACAAGACAAACATTTATTGATCCATACATTACTGTTCCTAATCTGGGTGTACTTTGTGTACGTTGTTCGAATGTTCGTAAAGTTCCCCGTGACACAGGATTTATTAATAGTTTTGACACACGGGACAGATATTTGTGTGATCCATAAATTGTTGTTTCATCTCTAGGCAGAGTTAAATTAGCCGCGACACCGCTTTTATTCAGAAAAAAGAAGATATACCTACGGTCTTGAAAATCTTGAGTATCACGTCATATAATTCTCACATACAATATATATGTCAAACGATATAAGCCGAAGTAGCAGCTAGTTATAAAATAAAGTCCAACTTGTAAATGAATTTCACTTGTGAACCCGGGTACACGTGCGATACGTGCCGACGTTTCAGAAGAATTGCACGAACGACTTTTAGCGCGAATAAAGGAGTGAAATAACGATATCAAAGGTAGTTCAACTACCTTTTATAATTCCGAACAGTCGAACGAACGAGGTGAGACTTATTGGCTGAAATTATTTTGCTAAAGTGTAGTCGCTCCTGCCTGGTTTAGGAATAAATACCACTTTTAATTCTCTCCATTTGCGTGGTACGTATCGGTGAGCGACGCTGAATATATTAACAAGGTGATCTGCTAGGAGATCGCCGCTCCATCTTAGTAGGCCGGGGAAGATTCCGTCTAGCCCTGCGGATTTGAAGGGAAAGAAGCTGTTTATTGCCCATAACACTTTCTCTCTGTTGATGAAGTTCAGGGCTACATTCCAATCTTGACTACTGCATGCTCGTTCAGTGTACACTCCCCAGTTGTGAGTGTCGCTAATCTGGCACCCGGGAAAGTGTGTCTCTAGCAGTAGTGCACTGGTTTCAGCATCTGATTTAGTGTAGGTGTTGTCAGGTTTCTTCAGCCATCCTAGTATGTTCTCAGGTACACTTGATAGTAAGCCCTTTACTCTAGTTGCCTGACTTCGTAGGTTTCCCAGTCATTTGGTCGTCGCGTATTTATTGCTCTGTTGAACAGACGCCTTACTTTGCGATGTAATTTCTGCAATTCAGGGCCCCACCAATGACGTTTGGAGCCTGTTTTGGGCGTCACGAGAGAGCAATTCTGTTCATAACTGTGGGTAATGATACAAGTGAGTGTATCATAATATTGTTCAATGTCTTCGACTTCTGCCATACACATCGGTATGCTGGTGGCAGCGAGTGCTGATTTAACAGTTTTTACAAATTTTAACCTATCCCTCTTACGTGGGACGCGCCTAGGTTGTGATGTGGGTAAGGCTATACTAAGGTTAAGCGTATCCATCTGTGGTCCGAGCATGACGCCTCCTTGGAAACATGCCAGTCGGTAATCATCTGTTCATAGAGTAAGGTCTATAATAGTTTGTGGTCTTGAGTTTACAAATGTCGGTTCCGATCCTTTATTAACTAAAAGGAGGTTAGTAATGAAAATATAGTTCACCAGTTCCTTCCCACGGGCGTTTGACTTATCGCTGCTCCACAAAGTGTGGTACGCGTTGGAGTCAGTGCATATGATGAAATCAGCTTTTCTTTTGCACAGGACATCAGTTCCGGCGACGGTATGTCCTCGTCGCTTGGCAGATAAGCGGACGCAAGGACTAGATCACAGGATTAATTATCGATTGCTGCAGAAAATCTGGCAGCTGTCCAGTCTCTAGAACAGAATTCGGTTATTAAAAGTGTTTTGACATGTTTGGTGGCATAGATACAGATTCTAGGGTTACTTACGATGGTGTTCACAAGGAGTTTGCCACCGATGTTATTGAGACAACAGATTCTGCCTTTCCTAATCCACGGCTCTTGGATTAGGGCTATGGTCTTGGGATTTTCCTCAAGCGTTCTGCGTAGGGAAGCCGTTGCAGCGAGGCTATGCTGGAGGTTGGTTTGGAGTATTGGAATGTGGCTAGTCTCGGAACGGAGAGGAGTTGAGGCAGCTGTCGCTGGCCTCACTCCCTCTGACGTGGAGGAAGCACTCCTCTACTCCTGGAGTTGTCGAGTTATCAGTCACAACAACAACATCCATAGCGTCCTGTTGTGGTTGTGACGGATTTCCGACAGGTGTTGTGCTTGGTCCGGCTAGTTTTGCTGCTTGAGCAACGCCTTCGGTCTTTTCGGTCTCCTCCTCGAGGATCCGGACGTAAATCATATAATATATATATAATATGTAACGGGAATTAACGCGATCATGCATGTTTACCTTTTAATGCTGAAAATTGCCTTACAAAGATCCAATAACCAAAGAAATTTTTAATAGTAACACTTTGGATAACTCTTCACTCTACTCGGCAATTGCACTGCAGAACTCGCAATTAATCACAAACACAAGCTTGAATTTATGCCATAAGACCAATGAATATAGTCCTAGTAGCTTATAAAACGTCAATTACAATGATAATTTTATGTAACTCGAAATAAATTAAATTATTCCAAAAGTAATGTAACGCTCAAAAGGTTAATGCTTAATTGAGTATTTGATTAAGAGCAGATGCTGGTGATTAAGCCACCCGGACCTCGTAAATAAAGATGATAATTTAAATTATACTAGTAATCACCAGTTTAAATAATTCAATATTATCGCTTTATTACTTCATTTATTCTTCATTAGCTTTAGCTGGCTTCGCTCGCTTGTGGACAGTACTTTATCTGGTTACAAGATACCCTGTCCTCTTCGGTACCCCTGACAATGTGTAGACGAAATTACTTGATGATAGGTCTAATAGTTAAGGCGTGAAATACGCTTTTACGCCTTAACTATTACACCGATCCAAACAAATAAACTCACATTCGCATTCAATATTAGTTAGGATTCTTAGAAACAATTTTTGTTCTGGAAATTATTTTGAATCGCGTAGGATATTTCATACATTTAAACAACGGACATAAAAAGTGGATGTTCTTTGTTGACATAATTGAAACAGTTACATAAGATACATGTTAGTAATATTGCCAAAAATGACTATGTTATGGCGCAATAATTAGAATGGCTTATAAACATTCAATATTAAAATATAGCTTAGTGTATAACTGATTTGGTCAATTATTAGACCTTTTGTTTATTCTTCTTTAATTTAATTATTACCTTATTTTATACTAGTTGGCTTCCACGGTTACCATAATTATAGCATATATAAGGCAATATTCATTTGCAGCAAGGAATTACGTAATGTGCCCGAAAAACGCAAGGACTTTTACTACGTGAAATTTGATTTAGCTGACATCAAAAGAAACAGCAGGACTCCTAAGGACCACTTCGTTGTCCGAGTGTCCGCCTGTCCGATCACTCAATACTCTTATATCAAAAACGTGAAGACGTACCAGTTCAAACCTTTCTCAAACACTAAAATTTATGATCTTTTAGAAGTGTAAAAATTTCAAGCTTACTTTTTATAAAGTAATAGTCGGATAATTTTTAATTTGACTTATATTTCTGTTAGAGCAAAGTAGAGTGCTTACTGTATATAAAATTTATGTATATTAGTATAAGGTGCGAAACCCTCAACGCACAAGTCTGACTCGCACATGGTAGTTTTATTTATTTATTAGACATATTAGATTACTATTTTGAAATGGCCAATCAACTAAAAACTGTCACAGTAAAGGGATCGCCTACATAAAACCTTACAAAACACCCCCTAAGGCTGCCACCACTAATTTCATTACAATACGCGCGACAAACTTCTGGTGGCCACAATGGAAAAGTTTTCGTCGATAAAATGTTGCCTAAACTCGTTTCAGGCGTGACCTTTGCTGTTTAATGTCTTTTTCCTGTAAATGGGGCCTATATAAGTCAATGCATAAGAGTGTTTAATTTAATAATATAACGCCGTCTAGCTGTGAAAGCTGAAAATAGGGCAGTATGATTGTCCCAACCCTTTTGTGCACATTTGGTGTAGCGGTTTCTGGGTGTGGTAATATTTTATTTTATTTTTAATAAAGAGGGACTAGGTGTATTTTGCCGACTTGTGGTTTGATATGTGCAAATATTTTGTACGTATCTGAACGCTCTTGGAAATTGCCTCATTTTCTATTAACAAATTTAAAAGAATCAGACAGTTACTAGCCTCAAAATCAAATCAAAGTATCTTTTTTCATTTAGGTCTCAAAGTAACATTTATGGATGTCAAGGTTACTAACTAAACTACACAATGAAATAACATATACATTTAACTGTTGCTCCGTTCAGCAAAGAAAGGGCGTATAACCAATGAGAAGAAGGGGCAAACAACTAACCCAAACCTAATACATTACTTATTGGTCAGTCACTTTAATGCACATATTTATAACATTATAACTTTTTGGGTATGAGTAGTAAATCCAATAACTGAGTTTCACCCAGTGAAAAATGTTCCGTAGGTTACGTAGCCAACTCCCTTCTTCTTTTATTTTCATGTTACAGTCCTTTTTCTTACTTTGTGCAACGAGTGCTGCTATCCACGAACTGAAAAGACGTTTAGCCATATACTTTTCATTTCAATAAACGTCTTTTAATTCGTGTACGGTAAAGTGGTACACTTACCACTCTACCGTAATTAGTAAAAGTAACCGCTAACCATCAAGCGGGCCAGTTTTGTTGTATAATAAAAACATTCTTAACCATTTTCCCCACTTGTTGCCAAGTAATTAAAAGTAAGCTATACACTACCCTCGTTATTATTTTGAAGACGAAGGCCTTATAGTAGATAGGATCTTTATAATATACATTACTTTATAGAGTGCTGCTCCTGGGCAAATATGAATAATTTATTACTTACAAAATAATTTTTAGATCTAATTAGTTCTCTAATAATAATCTCTTGTTTAAAAATTATGTCTTGATTTAAAATGTTGACGACATCTGATCAGGTATAAAAATCTTTGGATGTTTTAATATGTATTTCATTATATAATTTTCCCAATATAAGCTGAGCTACGTTTCTTCACATCTTACCCGCTATATTTGTAATAGGATACTGTTGTAGGGAGTAATAAGATCTGGTGGGTCCGATAGTAAAATGTTATATCCCTTTTTTGAACCTACTCTCAATACGTGACATAAGTCACGATCGATGGTAGTTTTATGGTTCAAAAGCCCCAAATAGTAAATCTCAGTAAGCTTATAAAAATGTAGGACATTTTTGATATAATATATTATTATAATAAATATGTATATACTATTGTTATAAGGAGATTACATTTTATGTTAGTTTGTTTTTCTTTGAAGGAATTTAACAAATTCTAATCAACCGATTTTAAAAATTCTTACACCATTAGAAATCTATACTATCACCGAGTAACATACATAGGCTATATATGATTTTCAAAAAAGTACTGTTACTAACTTATGTAAAAATAGTACTGTTTTACGACTTTTTTTTTTACGTGGTTGAGTGCTTTGACGCATACCCCGAGAAAGATGGAATAAGAATAATGTACCTCCCGGAATACCCACTAAACCTACCACGGTGTTCCTCGACAAAACCACTATCGACGGGGCCGCGCGAATCACTTGCGCATGCGGTCGCGACCCACTGTTTTACGGGTTAGGCTATCCTAACCTAACAATAGTAAGAATGTGCAGATCATATAATGAAGTAGCACGTATAAATAAAGAGGTCAACATTTTTGACATAAAATTCAATAGACACGTACTGGCAATGCCGACGCATAAATATTTGTACTGTGTCGCGTCGCATTGCACACAGAGCACCAAGTTAAGAGTTGTCGTGTATACCTCGTTACCGATAGTCGTTTAGACTGATTGTTATTAATACATGTGACATGGTCATTCCTTGAGAATGAACAACTACATTATTTGGTGATCTCTTAATATTATTTAGCTCTGCACACAATACCCTACACGCAGATACATCGCTGCTACAAACTATATAATGGTATAATCGTCATTTATATTACCAAAAGATATAAAAAGATTATATCAGATGTAATTCCTTTGGAAAAGTTCCAAGTCTAGTTATAATGTAAAATTACAGTTATTAAGTAAAAACCTACTTACAGTTATCCACTTGTATCCTATGCTAACGAATTTAAGATTTTAATAATGGTTTTTGTTTTGCACGAGTAATCTGCTTTAGTATGTACATGTTGTGTACACTACCTTAGGATTACTGTCCGGTTTATATATTATGTTCATTATTACTACTTACCTTTTAAGACTGTAATCTGTTTGTGTACCTATCTATACTAATATTATAAAGCTGAAGAGTTTGTTTGTTTGCTTGAACGCGCTAATCTCAGAAACTACTGATCCGAATTGAAAAATCTTTTTAGTGACGGATAGCCCATTTATCGAGGAAGGCTATAGGCTATAACATCATCAATATCACGCTACGACCAACAGGAGCGGAGCAGCAATGAAAAATGTTGCAAAAACGGGGAAAATGCTCTTATGTGAAGCAGACAAAGTTGCGCGGGTCAGCTAGTTATAATTAAATAAATAAATAACCTATTTTTACCTATTTTTTTTTAATATATCTGGAACTTTGAGTGTTTGTTACTCAATCACGCGTAAATCTTTAAACGGGTTTTAATGAATTAGGACACACATGCCGATCAAATTTGGATATATCTAACATAATATAGAATATTTTTTATCGCGAATAATGTTCACAGGAGCATGATACAGGCGAAGCCGCGTTTAGAAACTAGCCTCCGATAACCTTATTATCATTCATTTATTTTCCAAATCCTGTATCAGTACAGTACCAATACCGACCGTAGCAGCATTTCCGGTCAGCTACACCCGGTTCCGGCTAATCCCACTGAGTTCCGCCTCTATTGGCGTACTATTGTACCGTTGCGGAATCGGAATTATTCCCTATACACCAATAACATATAAGGATTTATCTGAATAGGTAATAACGGTGATAGTATTTATAATTTCATAGTGCATTTTATGCTGAACATATTATTTACTACTAGATTTAACCCGCGGCTTTGCTTGCGTTAATCTAGATTTTGTTAATCAATTTCTATTCCTTAAAAACAATTTTTTTTCTCTGGATGAAAGGTATCCTTTTATATTTTCTTTAGCTTGTTTAAAATCATTTCATAACCTAACATAAACGCGTATTTCTAGTTTTCCAAAAGCTGCTCCTGCACTTGCTATTTCAGGCAATCGATAGTAAGTGTTCGTGATAGCCAGAAATTCAGCGCATAGAGTAAGAAGGTCACGACTTATGTAACGTTATGGTAGTCAACCAGTTTTAGAGGCGTGGTTGACTTAGGATTTTAATAGAAATTAAAGATGAACAACGCGATCAATAAACATATATTTGCACTTACAAAGGGTGTATGAGAATAAACAGCACTATAATTATATTCAACTAGCTATTTAGTGGTAGTTCAGGGCGTGGTTCAAGATGAGGGCTTGTTACTTGGTCCCGGGTAGAAAGGCACCACTTAACTTCGATAGGCAGCGCAGCGGAAGGAGCCCGGCACCGGGACGCGTTGCCAATATATAGGGCCGCCGCTGGGGAGGAGAAGCCGATAGAGGGGCGCCGCGAGCACGGCCACTCAGCAACGACCGGTCCGCGTCACACTTATACTATTTATATTTAAGTTTATTTTGTTTTGTAAATATAAGCAGCGATAGCTCAGTGGGGAGACCAACAGACTGCAATGCAGAGGGTCTCGGGTTCGAACCCACGTCGCGCACCTCTGACTTTCGGAAAGTTATATGATTTTTCGAAATTATGTGCGTATTGATAGACAATTATCGCCTGCTCCGTGCCTCGGAGAGCACGTTAAGCCGTTGGTCCCAGCTGCCATGAACATCACTGACAAGTGTCGACACAAAAGATCCCACTGGGTCGAAGTGTCGCCTGTCTGCATTGACTGGCTCCCACATAAGATACATATATTTAAGTTTCCACTTTCCCCAACGTTTCGGTTGCTTATTAGTAGATAGTTTCAAAATAATGTACTAAAAGTTTTTTAGAATAAACAACGCGTCGTTACCCGTATCAATCAATCAATCAATCAGCCCACCGCAGTCCACTGCTGGACATAGGCATCTCCCATTTTACGCCACAACATCCGGTCTTCTGCCTTCCGCATCCAGTCTGACCCAGCTACCTTTTTTAGGTCATCGGTCCACCTGGCCGGGGGGCGTCCTACCTTACGTTACCCGTATAAAGTAGTTTAATTCGAAAAGACTAGTCATTACAAAAACTATTAAATAATTAGTTCTACGGCCTAGAGTTCAACTCTCAGAAAGAGAACTCAAAATCTAAGCTAGTTTTAATTTGCTTCCGTTCAGAAGAACAAGACACACAGTGCATAATGTGATTGCCGTAAATGAAATAGCAAACGGCTCATATGTATTTCACGCGAACAAAGTCTGATAAGTGATGTGATAGTAAAATGAATATTGTATTTGGGTGTTTTTTGTTGTAGAGAACGCCGAGTTATATTGATCCTCTAGTTATAAATACGCATGCAGCAATTTGAAAGTGATATTTTTGGTTTTGCTAGTGTTCATAGAGTATGGTAAAAGCTTGTTATTAGGCGATAATAATATTTTTATTTTATTATTTCGCTGCGAAGGTAATTTGAAAAACCTAATTACTTGGAACATAATATATTTTATTTGTCTCGCTGTTATATAGGACCATTGTATAGGGTCTATAATAAGTGACCCTTAAATATGACCTCAACTTTCTGTTACATGTTGTATATAATGTATTACACCATATAATAACAAATCTACATTCATTACGCTGGCGCTTGCCATGGTCCATTATTTCTCGCAGACGTCGTAAAGCTCATAAAACAAGCAAAATATAAAGAAAACTTTAAAGCCAACAAATCACCTGAAGATTTTACAAACTGCAGTTTTTTCGACGCACGTCGCCACATCCGCATAAACTGAGATTTATATTCTACCCTCCAATGCTTTTAACTCGTGTAGTTCTGACGCGGCGGCTCTCGGGGGAGCGTTTCGTGAAGCGCGTATTAGGACACCGATGTTACCTGGTTCTAGGACGTGACCAGAAAAATATGTGGTGATTTATCACTTATAGAATGAAAATCTGTCTCGGTGGTAATGTCATGTAAGTTTGCAGCTGATCTTGGGTTTAATTACCGTATTATTACAGTTATATTGAAGTACACAAAGGGTATGTTAAGCTGGTTTGGGCATGTTGAAAGAATGGACGAGGAAAGACTGACTAAGAAAGTTTATAAGGCTGGTGTGAATGGAACAGTTGCAAGAGAAAGACATAGGCGAACTTTTCTCGATCAGATTGGAGGCATTCTAGACAAAGGCCAGGTTAAGAGCACCTTGAACCGACGGGCGTGTATGAGGAATATGATGAAAGTGAATGAAGGCAGAGAAGTGTGTCAGGATCGTAGCAAATGGAAATCCGTAGTCTCTGCCTACCCCTCTGGGAAACAGGCGTGTATCTATGTATGTATGTATATTGAAGTAGCAGTACGGAGACTATACGGATGGCGTGGTGGTTAACATAGACTTCAAACAACCAAAAGAAAAGGGCAAAAAGTAGGTAAGGTTTATAAAGTATGTGTATTGTTATCCTAACTTCCTAACTAATATAGTAAATGCGAAAGTAAGTTTGTTAGTTTGTTGGTTTTCTTGTTACCCTTTACGCTGTAACTACTCAACTTGTACGATGCATAAGATGCATGTGGCAAACACACTCCATTTGCAAGGTCTGCGTCATTAAAGATGGCGCGCTGCGATTGACGTAACAGACAAACAAACTCACATTCGCATTTATAATATTAGTTTACTCTTCATAATACAGTATTTGTAATATGTTATCATTGCACATAAGAACTCTTAAGCAAACGATATTACATTTACGATTTATTTACTACAACTTTGTAACTGATTTTAAGTAGCAAAGAGGTAACGCTAATTAAAACATATTATTTTGTAAGAACTTTAAATTACTAGGCGCTAGTGCAAAGTTATGTCGACAACATTGTTTGAGTTGTCAAAAAACGTATAACCTGCTGGACAGAGAAGGACGGAGTATAGTACCTACATTAGCCCGGTGGGATAAAGAACGTAGACTTCTGTGTGTAGTCGGCCAACTTTTTTCGCCATGGGACATTATCAAGAACTTTTAGACATGTAGGATTTTTCACCATGTTTTTCTTAAGCGTTAAAGCAAGCTATAGGTACACCTTTAAAATTGCTGTTCGTTTTCTAACAGCTAATTTTATTAATTATTTTAATTTCGGGTAAACACCATATATATATTAAATAATAAAGGGTATAATTAATAATTAATATCAACCTTTTTAAAATACAATCTAGGTTCAAAGGTAGGTTGTTTAGTGTATGAGATACGACGACTCCCGTTTTTGAAAAATCATTTCAAAAGCATTTCATGTCAAATATTCAATCAATCTGCCCATTGCAGTCCACTGCTAGACAAGGGCCAATTTACGACACAACATCTGGTCTTTCGCATCCAGTTTAATAATTTCGCATCCGGACTTGGCCTAAATGTAAGCAAGTACATATGAAATACATCAATTTTTAAAAAAAGTTAGGTAATATTTTGAATAAACACAACGTTATTGACTTTCTTCATACAAAACGGAAATTCCACTATTGTAATTATGATACACCTACTATTGGTTTTTCAGTGAAGGTAATTAGAGAATATTGAAACGCGGTATCAAGTATATAGATACTAGCTTCTGCTCGCGGCTTACCTCGCTCGTGAACAGTATTTTTCTGAATGAAAGGTCCCATGTTGTACCCCTGACAATGTGTATGCAAAATTTCATGGTGATCGGTCGGATAGTTAAGGCGTGAAGGCGTGAACATTCGCATTTATTTATGTATATAATAATAGTAGTTACGATTCTGTTTTCATAAGATGTCTTTTGTTTTTTGAATTAAACGAAAATTTGGGAAATAGAAAAGGTACTATTCACGAGGGATAGAAAATTATTGGCGAAATGTGGTGAGGATTGTAATTTCCTTGTATTTATATGCAAGGAAATTACAAATGCTACATGTAAAATATCCATACAGCACTTACCATTCTAATCAGCTGCATTTATGCGAACATAACTACCTCTGAATATTATTATTATATTTGGTAAGCCAACCGCACAAGTTATTATGCTGTTGCCAGTCAAAGATGCACATACGAAGTAATTATAGAACCTATTGGACCCTGAAATTGGTAATTACTCCATCCAAAACCGATTTAATGTAAATGCAATGATTTACGAGCGAGGTGATTCATTAACAGGCCAATTGTATTTTTTATTACCTCGACAAATAAGGCTAAATGCTATATTACGTTTAAAGTTGTCGATGTATGTTTTTGATATTGGTGCTTCGAAATTGATGGGTTAATTTCGATCGATTATGAGAAAATGCGGCATTATATCGTCCATAAAAACGTATTAATATATTTTCTTCTTGAATAATGACACCAGAGAAAAAAAACGAGCTATGCCTCTTTTGTATATTTGTTTTCTTCATAATATTATTTTTGTAAGCATTAGCTGTCGCTCGCGCTTTCAACCACGTTTATGATTACTTCTTCGCTCCTATTGCATTATATAGCCTATGTTACTTTTGGATGAAGTCGTTTTCTAATAGTAAAATAATTTTAAAGTCAGTTCTGTAGTTTTAGAGGTTAATAATTACAAAACGAACAACTCTTTCCTTTTTATAATATTTGTAAACACTAGGAACCTTTATAAAAAATATAATTCGCTCGGGTATACTGTTGTTTTCAAACATTCAGCAAACGTTTTTAACTATACGAATAACAAAAATAAAAATATATCCAAAGTTATTCTTATTTTTTAACAACCAATAAAATCCAATTAATTCTTATCTGCACAGCACAGCAGTCGTATTAAAAATCACTGCAACAAAAAGCAGTTATTTTTTTAACTTTTTAAACACCACTAAAACTTCTTGTGCCATTTACCCATTTATCCATTTAAAAGTCGCCGCGGCGCTAAAGTTAAAATCGCCAAAAGTGAAGTTGAATTTTTATTTTAACTGTAGCCGAGAGAGCTAAACAAAAAAAAAGTCGTTAGAATTAAATTTTAATTAATTCTAGATAGCGAATAGAAGGAACAGTTGATTAAAGTGTATTCAGCACCAATGGAAGCGCAATTTACAATTGCTAGATACCAAGTATGATTATAATATTTCCTGTTTAAGTGGTCACGTTTCCACTGCCTATACACCAGTGGAGTGGTGTTGAATTGGATTACCAAACAGGACAAAACTTTGTATAAACCGTGAATTAACGTGATGTAACTAATTTTTCCGTGCCTCGGAGAGCACGTTAAGCCGTCGGTCCCGGCTGCCATGAACACCTATGGCAGTCGTTATTGGGAAGTCAGTGCCCTATAATATCCTGACACTGGTCTAGCCTTAGGGTATCGTTAGCCTTCGGGTTGCGGAGGTCAGGTGGCAGCCGCTCCGTGTAAAAACTGATATCCAGTCAAATCCGGTTAGACCAGAAAAGCCGACCCCAAGTGACTTGGGAATAATAAAGGCTAAAAGAGAAGAAGTGTTTTATAAAAATTAAACAAGCGATAAAATCCGTATAAAGTTCCTTAATATCAATGTATAACATTCGCGTAAATTTAAGACAATATATTAAATATAGATCTGTTCAGGAAAAGTTTCTCTACGGGGCACGGGTCTCTACTCAGTGTATTAAGGATAAAGCCTCTTGTTGCATAACATTCTCTAACAGACGTAGTTGTCAAACACGTTACATTAAAAAAAAACTTACAAGGAATACCAAGTCGTTTTCTTTTTCTTTAGTCCAAAAATAAAAAAGTATCACCACAACAAATCTGTTTTCTAAATGAAAAATGTACGTGGCGAGAGTCCGCGGCACTCAGGCCGGCTATTTATAATTCCCGACTTAGCAACTCTCAGTTCAATTTCAGCAAACTTTAAATGAAATCTCAGCTTTTTATTATAATACATTACCTACTAAGAATGTACGTCTTGGTGGCAAAGTTTTTTGGAAGAAAATATGGGTTTTCTTGCGTTTCAGTTGGATGGATGGTGTTTGTGAAAACTGATTTTAATCTATATGCACCCGTTTTAATGCGCGGAAGCGGTTATTAGTTAGTTTTATCTCTTTATGTGTGATAGTTTTATAATTAGTTTACTATTCATTGTGACTACGGGTTTCTGAAGTAGTTTATGATTGCTGACTGTTGGATTTGAGCTATATCAATACCTATTTTCGGTCATCGTATCGTATTTGTTACGTTTTTCGACTAAATCGCTTCAGCGGTTTAGTCAAAAAACGTAAGAAATAAACTGAGTAACTTTCGTGTATTATCATAGTGATAGCCTTGTCGGAGACCAAAGGACTGCTACGAAGAGGTCTCGAATTCGGTTCCAAAGAAAGTCCTTCTGACTTTTCGTAGTTTTATGCGAATTTAATACTTAATTATGCTTTCAGCGTTAAAGCAAATCATCGTGAGGAAACCAGCAAACTAAGATTTCTATAGGTATAATGTTTTCGAAGATGTGTTAAGTCTGCCAACTCGCATTGGGCCATCGTGGCAGATTCCCGCCTAACCCTTCTCATACTGTGAAGAGGCTTTGCCCAACAATGGGACAATTTAAAGACTAATGAAATGAAATGAAATGAAATGAAATGAAATGAAATGAAATGAAATGAAAAAGTTTATTTACCAACATAAACATACAGTACACAAACAATTAAATTATTTAAATAGAGGTGGTAAAATAGGCATCTGCGTCAGCTATTGTTGCAGTTTAACTGCAACGCTGGTATTCTCGCAGGCCCAACATAAAATAAAAGCCTTAAGATTAAAATTTCTTAAAATTATATGATTACATTATAAATTATATTTAAATATACCTAATAATATTATAATTTTAAATATAATATAACAACAACATGCAAATACAGAATAAATAATAATAATATATAGATAATAATTATAAATATTTATTACCGCATCTTGTAAAACGAGGTTTACGAACGCAGCATACATGCCAGACTGACATCTGTCAATGTCAACAACGTCAACAGTTACCACGATAGACATAATAATTAAAATTATCAACATTGCAAGCGGCTTGGGTTATAATGACTTAATAGTACACAATTACAGAGTAAAGAATATACTAATACGATACAAAAGTACACATGGTTCCTTACAAAATTGAGAAAGATGCGCATGCGCAAATTAAAACTAAATAATATCGAAATAATACAACAACAAATAGTGGCGTATTGCACTTCATGTAAGTACCTACATATTAAATTTATGGAACAGATTTTTGTTTATTTATTAAATATTGTTTTAAATTGTTACGAAATGAACGCAATGATTTTAGATCTCGTATTGGCGGCGGAAGGTTATTCCAACATTGCGTCGCTGCGTATTTGAAACTACCCCTGAAAGCCGTGGTTCTGTGACTTGCAGTGACCAAGAGATGAGACGCCGCCCGTGTGCTGTAGTGATTAATATCACGTGACCACTTTAGCTTATCATAGAGGTAAACTGGTTTTTTGTATTGAACAATACCAAACAGCAATGTCGCCAAATGAAGGTGTCTGCGGGCAGCCATCTTCATCAGATTTCCACTGTTTAAAAATGGAGTGACATGCATGCGAGGTGGAATATTATAACAAAAGCGAGCACATGCGTTCTGTACACGCTGTATCACTTTCTCAGTTCTTTTCAAAATACATGGGCCAAACACAGCATGCGTATAATTAAGTTTGGATAATATGAGAACCTCACAAAGTTGTAGCCGCACATCAATACTCAGGTGTCGGCGGATTTGGTATAGCAACTTGAGACGGTAGAAACAGTTTTTTACCGCTTGGAGTACATGCGTCTCAAAATGCAGTTCGCCATCCATAACCAAACCCAAGTTTCGAGCCTCAGTAACTTGTTCTATGGGGCAACCATCTACCATGACCATAGGGTTTAAATTCTGTGTCTTTCTAATATGTTGCCTTGAGCCTAATATCAAAAATTTTGATTTCGAGGGGTTAAGTACAAGTGAATTCTTTTTGGCCCAATTAGATATCCCATTCAAATCTACATTCATTTTATTTACAGAATTGTGGCAGTCATTAAGATTAAATGAAATATATAATTGGAGGTCATCGGCATACATATGATATTGGACATGCTGTATATGGTTGGTAACATCGGCGCTGTACAATAAAAAGAGAAGAGGCCCGAGAACTGATCCCTGAGGGACGCCCCGGGTTACCTGACAGCAAGAAGAATTCGCCTTGTTACCATCTCTGGCATTATCCAGTTGGACAAATTGAGATCTATCAGTTAGATAACTATGAAACCATTTTACTGTTGCCGAGTCACATCCATAATAGGAAAGTTTAGAAAGAAGGAGAGAAATATTTATAGTTTCAAATGCTCGGGAGAAATCAAGCAGAGTTAGTAGAGTAGCCATACCCTTGTCCTTAGCCTTCAAAACATCATCTGTAACATCGAGTAGAGTGGTAGTAGTGCTATGTCCTTTTCTAAACCCAGACTGTCTTTGAGGTATTATGTTATATTTCTCAAGATACTTCCTCAACTGGTTACTGACCACCCTTTCCAGTATTTTTGACAAACAAGGAAGCAAGCAAGATCTTAGGCCTATGATCTTTGGCAACAGTTGGATTAGAAATTTTGGGTATAGGTTTGACTATTGCCGTTTTCCATACATCTGGGAAGGTAGAAGAAGTTATAGATTTGTTGATGATTGCTGTTATGTATGGCAGAGTATGAGCGAGTGTCATCATCAACATTTCTAATGAAATATTTTCAATACCCATAGCATTTGTTTTTAGACTGTTGATATGTGAGCTGACTGCTTGTTCACTAACTGGCTCTAAACCAAAGCTGTCCGTGTGATACCTATTGGTTTCAAAGTATACCAGATCTGATAGAGAAACTGTATTATTACCTGGGATATCTAAAAAGTGCTTATTGAGGTCTTCAGGGTTGTCAAGTGCATAAGGCAAGTCATGAATTATTTTTTTATTAATATTGATGGTTGATTTTAAGTTGTGCCATAGTTTCTTAGGATTTTTTATATGTCTGTTTATTTTTATACTAAACTAATACTATTATGTTATTTATTCATTTATTTATTTTAAACACTCTTTAACAAAGATTTAAACAACGGACACAAACATGACTCAAACTCAGAATATATATTAATTATTAATATAGTTATTGCAAAGTTATTACTCAAAACTTAATCTGAATTTACGCTAATCCTTAATTGCCCTATAAACTTACGAAGCAAGTTGAACGTCTATCAAAGTTGTTTCTATTGTAACAGCACAGTTGCGATTGCAAGAGTTATCGAGTGATTGTCCCTGTAACCTATAATACGTGTCATAAATATTACTACAGTAACAATACTCACGGTATTATCACTTTAATTTTATATTTAACTTGCTATTCCTCGGAAACAGTAAATGTTTCTGGATGAAAGGAACCTTATGTCCATATCAGCCCTGTACATAAACGGTCCTACTGCTGGATTATTGCTCAATCTCACGCTGGCCTAATGGGGTTTAGCAGACTTCATATACATATCTTCGAGAACATTATGAATAACTCTCACATATGTAGAGTTCCTCACAAGTTTATCGTTTATCGTTAAAGCTAGCGATAATTAACTAATTAATATGCACATCACTTCGAAACGAGCTTTGGGTTGAACTCGAGACCTCTGCATGGCAGTTCAATCGTCTCCCACTAGGTTTACGCTGCTAGACTAAAAACATTAAATTGATTGAAATTGATTTTTATTTACTTCTGCCTATCTCTTCAGTGATATTGCTATAACATTATGTAATAATAATATACATATGTTTAGCAAAGGATTGCAAAAGGCTGATTGATAGATACTTTTATCACTATATTGCTACTGTATACTGCATCCGTGGCGCAGCGGTAGTGAATGTGACTGCTGTGCATGAGGTCTCGGGTTCAAATCCCGGGTCGGGCCAGCAAAAAGTTATTTTGGGGTTTTCTGTTAAGAAATCTCAATACGAGCCCGGAGTTAAGAAGTTGGCGGTGTTAGAAACCCCCGTGCCTCGAAAAGCACGTAAAGCCGTTGGTCCTGCGCCTGATCTCTCTCCGGTCGTGTCGGATTATCCGTCCCATCGGATCATGAGAGTTAGGGAACAGAGAGTGCACTTGTGTTTGCGCACATACTTGTGCACTATAATATCTCCTGCGCAGAAGGCCAGTCTCCGTTAAGATTGGCTGCCATGACCGAAATTCGGTCCGGAGGACATTATTATTAATTTTTTTGTATAAGGCAAATATGGCTACTCATCATAGTTCTACAGATAATAATATAACTGAAACCGTATTTGTTGCAGCCAGACACGATTATCTTTGGCATTTCAACAAGTGACAGGTTAAGTAAATTTGCTTTTAAAATGAATCTGTATCAGTAAATTACAGATTTTCTATAAAAACTGGGACACAACTAGGATACATTATATAGAAAATTTTAATGGAAAATAATGGTATTTAGAATATTTGTCTCGTGTCGATCTATTTATGACTGCGTAACGCTATAACCCCATAATATTTTGAAGTTGTTTGGTAGATTGAGATTTAATTTAAAAGCTAACACTTCACTGCATATTCCTTTTAATAGAGTCCAAATAACAGAGCACAGTGAGAATTGCGTAAATATTGTTACAGGTATTTTTTTTATTGTGTATTCGGCATACCAAATGCACGGAATACACATTTTAAATTATTATTATTATTATAAATAGCCTAGGCTGTCCCACTGCTGGGCAAAGGCCTCCCCCAAACTCTTCCATGCCTCTCGATCCAGCGCCACCTGTTGCCAGCCCGCCTGGTATGTGCTCAAATCGTCACGCCATCGCTTTCGAGGCCGGCCCCGGCGACGCCGGTACATTTTAAATATAAAAGTAATTAAATGACATTGCTATAAACAGGTATTCGCAAATAGAATCAAATTGCTTAAACCAATAA
This sequence comes from Catocala fraxini, assembly GCA_930367265.1. Classification (NCBI taxonomy): domain Eukaryota; kingdom Metazoa; phylum Arthropoda; class Insecta; order Lepidoptera; family Erebidae; genus Catocala; species Catocala fraxini. The sequence continues at coordinate 11,671,192 of OV884049.1, read as the reverse complement.
ACAGAAATATTTTAAAAGTATCGGCTTAAGATTTTATCTACCAAAACATATAAATAAAATAATATAATAATAATTATATAATAGAATACCATATAATAAAAATAATTATAGTAATATATCTATCTAACTATAGTAAGCGCACCTTAATAAAATTACCTATATATTATAATAGTCAATAAATATCAATCATAAGTAAAATATGTAAATAATAAAATATGTAAAACTTCCTCCTCACTCCTACATCTTGCCGTGCCGACAAGGCCCACACATGTTTCTTATATTATACCATTGTACCATCTATTTAACTTGTGGATTGCAATAAATGTATTGAGTATTGAGTATTGAGTATTACCACACGATCGACTACTGCGCCACGAAGAGAATTATCTTATAAGCTAAATATAAGCTTCATATTCCCTGCAGCAATAAAGTGGCCAGAAATTGCAAGTGTGTGCGTGGACAACGGGTTATTGTAAAGCAAACACTAACAATTAGGCGAAGTAATACACACGTTGATTTCACGCACACCAACATCTATATTGATGTGCTATCTAAACCTATCTATTTTGCTGTTTGTATATACCTTTGTGAAAGGCTAGCTATGGTTTTAGGTCCCATATAACAGAGGGCCAGCCTATTGTCGTCTACAAAGTTCTAGTCAACTGAAAATTTCTTGACATCCAATAAATCTTTGCCTGGCCTGAAATCCTAAGTCGAGACATAGTAATCGCTGTCGCTATGATGTTTAAAGAAGTATTTTTAAACAGTAATTAATGTAAATACGTAATGCAGGTCCATGCAGAAATTAAACCTACGTTAAATCCATTGGCTTTAATGAAGTGATTAACATAAATCTACGGTATCCACACGGTCAATAATCTGCAACCAATTTCACATAAAACCATCCAATGCTCTCAATAAAGGTTCCCTTGGAGCCAATAATTTAAAATAAAATAGTTAAACACTCATTATCTTCACCAACTCCGCAATTAATTCAAATGGCCCTGTAATCCCGGCAAATGACTGCAAAATTGCCCTAAACGGCCATCAACATTGTTTTACTACAAGGATATTTAACTTTAAAACATTATTGCAGAGCAAACAATGTGTTACATTTTAAATATCGCGTTTTTAAAGTTCAGGAGATGCAAGTAATAGGGTAGTTGGTTTACAATTTTTTTATTATTCATTTTAATTAGTTACATGACTCAAACTAAAATGCAAAGAACAGTCACACAAGAAAAGTGTACAAGAAAAATAAAAATACTAACTTTTAAATCTGTTAGGGGTAGAGGTTAATATCAAATGACAGAAAAAGGATGCACGAAACAAACTGTGATGTAAACGCTGTTTATATGCAGCTCTGCGAGAGAAATAGCGAGATGTCTCCACCACAGGCTCAGATTTTTTATATTTATATATTCATAATATAAAAAAATCGGAGCCTCATCTCAGCTTCAGATATTGTTATAATTAATATTTAAATATTTTACATATTTAAATAATGCCCCAAATTAAATAATAAACAAATATATATATCATGCCGTGCCCTAACAGGTCATTGACTCATCTCTCGCCATTTTATCGTAAACCTTAATTTAAAGTTATTATAATTATCATAATGGCAAAATTCGGCCCAATATACAGTTTACATGAGGTTATAAACTGAGATATTATAAAATGCATATTATTATAACGATGTTTTTATGACGGGGAATTCATTTTCGAACTCTGTATCGAAATCATTTTATACCAATAATTATGACGTAATTCTGTGCAAATTTCATTTTAATAATTATGGAGTTCAGAATTCTTCGCGTGAATTACGACGTACGAGGTATTTATTTAAATGATATTCGAGGGAAAATACAATCCGTGATGCAGGATGGTTGTTTTCATACATTTTGTAAAAGTGCTTTAGGTAAATAAAGTGAATACCATCTGGTTCTCTCTTTAATTTGACATACATTTAGTGCATGCGTTATGCTATATTGCAATAAAATTCTATCCTGAATCATACATTTTAGTAAAGTAAGCTGTTTGCTTGTTACCCTTTCATTTCTTATCTACTCTATTGAACGCCATAAGGTACATTTTATCCAAAAAAATAATACTGTTCACTAATAAGCGAAGCCGCAGGCAGATACTAGTACAAAATAATGTAAACGTAAAATCTAAATAAGGGCCTGATTTTTTAATCATCTGGTATAACATATTCATAGGAAAAAGTATAACAGCTGCGCATATGGCCTTAGATAAGATAAGATAAGCTTTATTTGCATAAACATGTGGTGTACATACAAAGAAAGTGCATACATACAAGATGACAAAATAAATTAAGTGCAGACATGTTTGTCACAGTATGACGTGCAAAATAATTAGATTATAAAATTATAAAAAATAAAATAAGATACATGTTACAATATATTATTTTCTTGTCCAAATTATTTAAATTTAATTAATTTATATTTAAATTATAAGATTAATCAGCATTATTATACAGGTCTAAATAAATTTAATTATGTCAATACAAATTCTTTTTCATTAAGGAACTCAGTCACGCTATAATATGCTCTGGCGGTCAAAAAAGTGCGAAGTTTATTTTTAAACATAGATTAAGGCAGTTCCTTCCAACTTTTTAGTACTTTGTTATAAATAATTGGTGCCATGCAGTACACACTTTTGCGCATCAGGGTCGTCTTAGCGGATTGGAGACAAAGTTGACTATTGTCGCGTCTATTGCGTGGAAATTCGTCGGCTCGACGCTTATAGTAATGCGGGTTCGACTCGTTTTCTATACCCCTCACAATGTGTTTGCGAAATTTCATGATGATCAATGAATTAGTTAAGGCGTGAAAGCGTAACAAAGAAACTCACATTCGCATTTATAGCACTAGTAAGAATTTCATTCGTTAGTATCCTGTGTAGCTTTGAATTACTAGCCAGTTGAAAAAGACAATTTTAACCGAGTTCTTGTCATAAAATATTGCATCCCGAGATTGTCAGATAAGTTGATCAGTATGAAAACTCAATAAGTCTCGACTCCAGTCGCAGTAACTCAGTTTTGCTCAGTTGCAATTTACATTTAACACTGGAATGAATACTGGAATAGTAAAAATGGTATATACTCTTTTGGGAATAATTCTATCAGTGTTGATTGAGCATATTTTAGCGAGGTGAAACTCGTTTTAAACATGCATTTACTTTTATATATATGCATAAAAGAACTGTTAATTGCCAAAACTGCCGAAAGGGTAGGCAGAGATATATCGCACCCACATTTTACCAGATATATTTTAAAATCTACCTTATAACCGACTAGGCCGTTTAGGACATATTTCCAGACACCATTCTGTTACGGAGAATTTCTTTTCAGAACATCATCGCGTGCCTGGCTAGTGCCTAAGGTACTTTATACGAGATAGTGTGTATGTGACTCACTATACAGGATTCGAACTCGAGACCTCTTCATCCACAAGTTCAACGGGACAATGGCATAATATGTATATGTATATTTTTGACGTACAGCTAGTTCAAACTGTCTATCGGTGACATAACAAGTCATAATAGTAGATTTTAAATAGTTAATCAGAGAGGGTCAGTTCTCGTAATTGTTCTGTTCATAACAGAGGTGCGATCTAGTCTTAATGTTATAAATACCACAAATTGTAAACTCCAAGAAACTCAAAGAAACTTGTAATGTGAACTTAAGGTGAGAGTGGTCGCTTCACTAGCTCCTGGTACGTCAACTGTAGTGTGTTTGAAACACACACGAACAAAACTGTGTCATCCACATGAATGTTCTCAGTGTGGCTTTTTATGACCTTTGTTCAAATTTGTATACAATACCCCGTTGTACAGGAATAACGATTAGTGCGAGACAAGACATTTCAAAATAAAATATAACATATTTGACTAGATCTAGACCTATATGAACAAATTAACCTACAGAATAATCGTTACTAAAATAATACTGCTTTGGTATGTTTTGTATTGTTTTTGTTTTTTGTATGTGTAACCTACGTGCTTCAGAAAGTTCCACATTGTTAACAAAAGATGACGCTAAGGGTGTCGCCAGATCTGACGAATGCGCCGCTCGCACGCCGGTCTTGCGCCGCCCGCGCACCGCTCGTGCGCCAGCTACGCGGCGTGCATTCATGCGCGCGAGCTGTGCAAGCCATACGTGAGTTGCGCTAAACGATTACAGTAACTACACGCGTGCCGCACGCACGCAGCTCGCGAGCAGTTCGCAAGCGTCGCGTTCACCAAATCTGGACGCTCCCTTACATCACCTTACTCAAACCAATTAATTAAATCTATCAATGCATCATCAAGTACTATTTGTAATCGTAAAAGATTGTTCGGAATAGGAACATACACTTTATTTAAAACTTTGTGTATTAACAAATATTGACAATGATCGATTGTGTATTCGAGTGGACCGTTCCCATCACGATTCCGTCATTAGAAAAGTAAATATATTCGGTATATTTTTCGTTCAGTCGCTATTTTGTGCAGAACTTCTTATTGTAGGTTCGATTTCCGTGCGTTAGAGGTTTTATACTAGCGTTATTTTACAGCAGTTTTCCATCATAATCTCAGCCGAAAGAATTGCTGGACGTAGGCCTTCTCCAATTCCAAGGTTTTACACACAGACTTGTCTTGGGCCACCCGTATTATATATACTATACTACCCGTCACTTGCACCAGGCCTTCGGTCCACCTGAGGGGAAGGGAGGGGAGTTATGGCCAACTTCTGCTGCATCCTCCGCAGGCCTGCTTATATTTTAACCAGCTGGGCGTTTCCCAATCTTAGGATTATTTGACTGTCGAATAATTTGGCTTGGTGATGACACCATTGGGCGACGTACGACCGTCACGCAATATTTTTATTTTATTCAGAAACATTGTATTAGATAGTGCCTAAGTGTCACAGCAGTAGTGACTGCGATTGCTGAACATGACTCTGCCTATCCCTTCGGGAACATAGGCGAGAGACTATATGTCAAATAATCAAGCTTTTAAAACCTGATTATATGACATATTTCTTTATTTTATTTCTTTTAAAAGACAACTCTCGTACTAGGTATAATTCCTGTGTCGCGGGGGACTCTACAAACATTCAAACAAAGAACATCCAGAGTTGGAACAAATGTTCGAACCTACGACACTCGGCGCCAACCACTAAGCCATCCGTACAGTGATATGATGATGCATGATTATATAACCATCATCTTTACTAGATAATGAAGAATAAAATAAAACACGATTTTATAAACTCACATATATTTCAAATCAATTTTACATCACAAGAAACGTAAGATCACTTAACATTGTTCATACAAAATACTAATATTTTTGATCAAGAGTCAAAATACACCCAAGGTAATACAACGTTCATCCGCTAACAGAAACTTATATAATACATATATATTCATTTTATATAAATTATTCTGTGTAAGAACGAGTTAATTTCCTGGGTAACACGTTTTAGGACTATTTTTTAAAGTATTTTACATGCTTGTTTTATACGGACGCCATTTTACGACATACCTTGCGTATACATATCTTTCGTCCGTATACTGGGTGTAAGGGACGGTGTACCGAAAACTGAAATATTAGATTCAGATCATTATTCTGAGTTCAAATCGTTTTAGAATTTTCTTTAGGAAAAATCACAAATTTTTCTGCAATTTTTATTTTCTTACTGTCAATCATAACATAATGCATAAGCCATCAATTTTATTAAATAAAAGTCAAAGAATACCACATTTTACTAAAATACAGCAATGTAATTAAATCGTCGTGATTTAAACAGATCACCTGTTTTTATGCGCGCGGAACGCAGAGGTCATTCCAGCCGGCGCGAGCGGTGCGTTGTTTTGGCAGCAATTCATTACGTGCCGCGTAATAATGTTAATCAATATAAAATCTTAATCTTGCGTTTTTTTATTAATAGAAGTTTGCTTCGAGACACGTACCTATAGAAAGACGTTATCGTTTTAAAATTGTGTTTGCAACAACAACTTCATAAAAGAATGTTGTTGGTTCGCAAAATACATAAAATTAATTTATAAAAGTTTTAGTAGCTATTTATAAAGCGGCAACATTAATTATATAAATACACGATAGAAAATCGTACCAGCTATTTTATTTTCTGATACAATATAACTACGAATAATGAAAATTAGCTGAGTATAATAATTCTAGCGCTATAACGCCAAACTTTGTGTCTGTGCATTGTTTCACACGACGTTCATATAATTATAATAATTCGTCTATTCATTCCCCTTTGTACATGTTTTAACAAAATTAATGACTTCAATAAATTATTTGTGCGCATACTCTTTTATCAACCTCATTTCTGTAATACCTATTATCCTATTTTTAATTGGGGTAGCACATGCATTTTGATATTTGTCAATTATATGTGAATGTCTGTGTTTACCCTGTAAATATGCCTAAATAAATAAATTTATTAACTCACAACAATGGTTCTTTTTTCGTAATAAAAAAGCAGTCTGTCAGTTAATACAGGCAAGCTTGTTTAACGCACTATGCTACGCAAGTACCTCGCGCAGTTCACATGTGCAAGCTACGTACACAGGTTACATGTGCGAGTTAGTCACACGAGCTTCATGCGCAAACCACAAACGCAAGTCACTAATTACTCGCATCAGACATTTACACGATGCATTCGATCCCCTTGCTTGCTTGTTCATATTGTTTATGGAAGGCAAACAATAATACCATTATTGTAAAACGTAAAGTCCTGCTTTTCATACACATCTCTAAAAAAACTTATTTATGGTGTATTTTGGTTAAGTAAATTTTTTACCTGTCCATTGTTGGAATGCCGGTGTGCCGCTGCGACTCAAAACGTTAAATGCATATCCAATGGCTAGAAGCCGCAGCTGAAATCAACTAAAAATCAATTTGTCAATAATAGAAAAACCCTCCATAGCATTTTTATAACTAAATAATAAGACCTCATTTGGTAACTGTACATTCTATTAGCGGATGTCCTCAAATAAATCTCTATAAATTCTAATTTCGACACTATTTTAACAATTAAAATAAGCTAAAACCTAATCAGCGATTTTAGTCTGTTTCCAACTCAATAAAATAATTACAGCTATTTTACATAATTTATAATTATAGTTTGAAATGAATAGATACAATTAATATTCATTTCAAATAATAATTTATATTCGCAATTATTAAATTACATTTATACGGTAGATAACAAAACTTAAATAAATAAGTAAAAGCAAGTGATATAAAAACATGTTCACGTTTAAAATAATACAATAATTGTTAGATTAGGCCGAGTCAGAATTATGATTGTAATAGTAATTATAAACAAAGTCATTTCAAAGCAAATCCCGTTATCACATTAAGTAGTTTATATATTTTATATAATTTAAATTTACTTTCAAACAACATCGCTTTTCCCTCACGAGTAAGCAATTAATAAAACGAATTATTTTTTTATTTACAATCCCAGGATATCAACGAACACATCATGTTTAACATTTTTACATAATAGTTTCACTTCACAAGTGAAATATTTATCTGCGATAAATCACTTAGCCGTTAATTTTAAATTCCAATAAACCAAAATTAAATTATATTTATCATTCGTAACATAAAAGCTCGATCTTCTGACAATAATCAATTATTTTATGAACTATTTAACTAGTATGGCAACGTTTCGTATAATAAACTTTATTTACAATATTTACAATCACAACGAAACTAAGTTTTACTTTATTTCAGTCACAATTTACCATTTAGGTAATAAGTATATTCAACTAAATTATAATTGATGATTATTATAATTTACATGTGGTAATTATTATCAATTATCATTTAAATTATAAAACTAATTATTTTCAGACAGAAAATAATTCCTGCTATGCTATCTAGAAACCAAAACTAAAGACATTGACGTACTATTTGTTTAAAATATATTTTATTATAATATTTTATAGTAAATTACAATTGTAATTGTAAGTAGATGAGTAATTGCTTTGTCTAAATGTGTGCAACATTTACACAAATTCAATCTTATACATCTTAGGAAGATGCAAAACTAATTTACAATCTATTTTTCGTTTTATCAAATTGACATTAATTTATATTAGATATTCATATTATATAAAAACATTATTGAAGTGCCAATAAATAATGCCGAATAAATTAATTGGTAATACACATAACGAATAATCAGCAAAACATTATACATTTTTAAATAAACATTGGTATAATATTTTACTTTGTGTAAGAATAAAACAAAAACGGACCGGTCGAAAGATAGAAAAACCAATTTCTGTCATATTTTATCACAACACACACCTTACATATATTATTTAAAACCGCACTGTTCAGGCCGCCAGTTCTTAGTCCAAGGCCTGTAAATCACTGAAGGCCATACCGCACTACAGTCCACAGTCTAACACTTTGCCTAGTCCAAGTTCACTATTTTAATATTTGCCTCAGTCACAATATTTGCTAACTTACTTCTAAATTAGTGTCAGCAGGTTTTATCATACACGACGGTTTCGGCTCACTCGGCGTCTGTGTTTGCGAGTTTCCTGTAAATAAAAAACATTTTAGACATACACATACAAAAGCACTGGACAGACAATACTTTCGATTTTCTTTGTTTTGGGCATAACTAACATTATTTTGACATTATTTCGGTGACAGATTGTTGAATTATATACATTTATACATGCAAAAATTAATTAATTATTATAATTAACTATTTACAATTATTGCACCTTAGTAATTGTATAATATAACATCATACAATATAAGTAGGTAGTAGTCAAATACTTTACAGTTTGATTAGCTATAAAAGACGTAGCAATACTGCTGTCTATCACTTCTTGTTGTGAGCTGTAAGTGAACGGACATATAAAATTTCCTTGTGTCACAGTATAAAATAAATAGTTAAAGTGTCTGTACAGTGTGTTATTTAATCCATAACCTCTAATACAGATATCGTAAATACTACTTCTGTGCATGAGGTCTCAGGTTCGATGTCCGGGTCGGTTGAAGTATTATTTGGTGTTTTCGTGAAATTTTTCCGTAGTAGCACAGTCTTGAACTGTGGCGGATAGGCGGCAATGCCCTCGTCTCCTATTACGTGGGAACTAAAACCATAGCTGGCGAAATGAGGATGTAATAACCTCTGCCTATCCTGTTGAGGATAAACGCATTAGTAAACGTTTTTCTTTTCTTTTTTGATAAGACAATCCCGCACTAGCAATAAATCATGTGTTGCGGGGACTTTACAAACATTCAAATAACGGACACAAAGATCACCCAGGCTCAGAACAACCGTTTGTGGATCGCACAAAGTTTTGTCCCGTGTGGGATTTGAAGTCACAATACTCGTCCCAGTGGCAGTGGCGAGGCGACCACTTAACTAACTACGCCATCCGTGTAGTCCGTTATGGCCAATACAATATTAGAAAGCTTTATCTAAACTTCCAGAGACTCTGTGGTGTTACATGTAAGTCCTAACTTATTAGAATAATCAGAGAAGCTCTGTTCTTGTATAGTTAGTTACCCAGTTAAGTTCTCACGCAATAGAGAGCAAGCCTCTGAACTAGATTTATTGCCAGAAGTCGTGGTACTGTAGAATTTTCTAACAGAAAATGAGAAACACTGCCCGAAGTGCAAAAGCAAACTCTGTAGTAGATATAATCGCCATGGGATGAACATGAAAGAAACGAAGTATACTTTAGTAAATTGTTTTAATTTTATCGACAAGTTTTAATTTTTTATGTAGTGATTGAAATCACCTAGTAGGCAAGCAAATAATGCCTGTGACAGGAGACTACGCTCGTCAGTTATTAATGACAAATAGTCGAATATGTACAATAGAATGACAATAAGAATTCCCAAAAAGACAAGAAATACAACAGCAGCCGTATGTTTACCTTGTTTCTTAACATACAGCGGAGTACATTATATCGCATTAAATTTAAAAGCAGCTGAAGTGCATAAGTTGCTTAGTCGTATGAATCGAAAAGCCATTTCCATTTTACATCGTCGATACATTATGGATTTAAAAGGCAAACGGCTTTATACATTATATATCTATGAAGATGTACATCTTAAGGAAATGTTTTGTTGAATCCCTCAATACTTTCGAGATTTTGTATAAGTGCATAATATTTCGGCTGCACGGATGGCGGAGGTAACTTTGGCATTGTCACTGCGCGAGTGTTATTCGATTGACACGGGACAAACATTTGTGTGATCCACACATAGTAGTTTCGAGTCTGGATGTTCTTTGTGTTTGTTGTTTGAATGCTTGTAAAGCACTCCGCGATAATGGATTTAGAGTGCAGGAGTTATCTTAAAATAAAAGAAAATATATATACACCTACTGCCCGTAATACGCCTACGTAAATCCCATGGAAATATAATAGCATAAAAGGTAGCTTATGTCCTTTCTCAGTATACAATTCATCCCTTCGCCAAATTTCATAAAAATCGGTAAATAGTTCAGCCATGGAAGCGTTACAGACAGGGAGTTATTAGCATAGATATACATATAAATGTAATATAATCCTCGTTAGAAGGTAGGTTAGTCCTCGTTGGTTCCGTGAATAAGTTTTCATATATTTACGTCATATTCCATGTTCGATTCACGGGTCAAGCAGTGTTATTGGACTTTTCTGTTTGGAAATAATTTCATTTTCTTAATAGTGCCCGTGCTCTACTCCGTATTAAAATGATATGCCAGAATATCTTATGAAGTAGTAGTATTTGCTTACCCCTACTGTAAACAGGCGTGAATCTATGTATCTATGACTTTTGTGATGTTTGTAGCAAAAATAGTTGAAAACCAAGTTTCGTTTATAACATTTATAACTTACCAAACATAAAGTAGACATAAAACTCGACACGATCAATTACATTTGTGAACATTCAATCCGGACATGACATTTTAAAATTAAAACACAATTATGAAATGAAAGCTCCGTGAAATATTAATGGATATTCAGAAGAAAAATATAAATCCTTTAGTACAGACACACAAACTAACTGTTCAACAGTATTTAATAACAAGAAATCCAAACATCTCGCATTGCGAGTCATATTCATTCTAACCTGTCAACTACCTTGAGTAACTCCAGTAGACTGAGTAACCAATAAACTTTATCATTTTGCCTTACTGTGTGATCTTAATGAATAAATGATTACACAGTATTGATCATCAGACTATATGAATGTGGAAGTAGCAAAGGTTTGGGCGTTAGACTTCTCTGACTTGATCGGAATCCTTTACGAGAAATGCTAAGAGTAAACCGAAGAGTGTCGATAAAAAATGTAATGAGAGCGAACGATAAAGATATATACAAGCATCGTAGTCAGAGGGAACCGTATTATCTACGTAGCCCTGTCGAGAAACAGGTGTCAGATTATGTACTTATGTATTTGTAAGTGATTTTGGGCAAATATGTTCTAGCCAGATCACAGACCTTATGGATACAGGCCAAGTTAAGAATTCCGTAAGCCGATGAAAGTGCTGATAGTTTATAAAGCAAGAGGTATGGCTGGATCGTAGCAAGTAAAAATCTGTAGTATCTGCTCATTCGTAAATACATACATTATGCTTTCCGAAGGAATAGGTTGACACCTTTCGTTCCCACATAAACAGAAAGCGAGACTATTGCTGACTACAGAGCACAGTTCCAGATTCTGTGCTGCTACTCAGAATTTCAGGTAAACCCAGTAATATTTTTCCTGAATGACCAGCATGACCATCATGCATAGCAGTTGCATTCACTCCCGCTGCGCCACCATAGCAGTAACCTCCTGGCAACAAACCTAAATCTATGTAAGTATATACAAGTACACTTACCATTTATCTTAGCTTTCAAATGCGGCAGCGTGTTGTTAGTTCTATCTAAAACACTTTTACTAAAATATACACTGTTGTTCTCAGCATTAAATCTCACTGGAGGAGAGTTGGAACAACTTCTAGAGTCGGCGACCAACGACCTTGGTTCCAAATGGTACCGTGGCTCTAGCTCAGGCATTTGAGTCAAGTTCAACGGGTTTCTGTTTGGGTTGCTGTAGAGTGATGGCGGTGGAGGGGTCACGTACAGCTCCGGTGGCATGAGTTGTTCAGCTGGCAGCTAAAATGGAAAATCAGAGTTTAATATTTGGGTTATACTGATGGAGTAGTTGTTTAAGTGGCCGCCTCCCTACTGCCACCATGCTGTGTTGTGGTTTCGAACCCCACACGGGACAAAAAAATGTGTGATTCACAAATTGTTGTACCGAGCCTGGGTGTTTTTTGTGTCCGTGGTTTAAAAGTTTGTAAAGTTCCCCGCGACACAGGCATTAATTGCTAGCGCAGGAGATGTCATTCAATAAAAAATAGATCACGAACGCGGTCCACTTGGTCCGTATATTATTAAATATTATTATATCAGGTATGCTGGTTTGATCGCTTGATGATACTATGACGGCCATGGTACGATGGTGTGGTGTGATGAGCGCACCGTAACACCGTACCTACAGGGCGTTGGTTCGGCCGCACCATGTCTGATCGTCTATTTGCACTTTAACGGTGGTTCGCAATCACCGATATAACTGTCGTTTGTCGAATAAGATGCATATTTGACTTAACTTTATATAAAGAATGTATTTTTTTTTTCATTTTTGCTAAGGCAAACCAAAGATAGACCAATTGGTGGCAACAACCATTAGTTATATTCAGGTTAGCCTTAATAATTCTTATGTATGTAGTCAGGCTGCAGGCAGAACAGTAATAGTAGTAGTTTATTACATTTTCACGTCTAATCGGCTGCTTTAACTTTGATGTGATTTAAAATGTACTTGATTTAAAACCTCTGAAAGGCTCTCTAGTTACAGCTCGTATTATATAATTATATTTAAACATTAAATATAAAATTGTTCTATACAAGAATGAGTACTTGTATAGTATAATTTAATATATAAGTATGTTTGATAAAAAAATATACAATACGAGCTTTTAGCTTAATTGTAACTCAAGATATAATTGAAATTATTACAAACAACTAAAAATGTTATTCACCTTCACATTATTTAAAAATGACATCTACCTAAAATTAAATTAAAAATAATATAGTACAAGAAACTTAAGACTATTCTCAGCACCAAATGTAAATTCTATGTACTTTCAAAATACAAATCTGTTTCTACAAATTCAATTTTATTTCGAGTGCGCAATATATTGTACATACAACATATTATATTACACTACCTAAAAAGAAAGGAATGATATCGGATTTCAGATACGCCATGTTTTTATTAATATCGATTGGAGACATCCAAAACCATAATAGGTACAGAGTTACAGATTGTATTTATAGAATTATTTTGATCTAGTACGGATTATTTTTGAGAAGATTAAACGTATAAATAAAAACAGTATAACCAGCCTTGTTCATAAAGTGTCTCATTGCTGAGCATGGGCCGAGTCATAATACATACAGATTGAAATTAAACTGCTATATACGGATTTTATCGCGTTGTTTATTTGACACTTTATTACAAAATTTTGAAAATTGTTACACTACTACTACTATTAAACTTTACTAATTTTAGAAAGCTAATGAATTATTTGCCTCTAATTCCATAGTAAATTGGGTGTTATTGTTAATGGAATTAAGATGTTCTAGGAATTATCATTAGCTTTCTTAGATGTACTTGTCATCAGGAATCCTGATCATACTTTGAGCCACGCTGTATATAGGAAAAAGACCCATACAAATAGGTACTTAAACGGTGAATCTCACCACCATCCTAAACAGTTAGCTACCGTGGGAATGTCTTTGTTTCAGAGAGCCCATGGGATCTGTGACAAGAAACACCTGGACGCCGAGCTTCAACATGTCAAGCAAGTACTGCAAGACAACAAGCTCCAACAGCCGCGCCGCAGTCACAGATCCCGAGAAAAGCCCGCCACAGTCGAGCGCCAGCCTGCTATACTGCCTTATGTAAGGGGTGTCACTGACAAGATTGGCTACATCTTGAAGCGAGCTTCAATCAACACATACTTCAAGCCGCCAACGAAGATAAGTCAATTTTTACCATCCGTCAAGTGCCAACTACCTTTACAAGATGCAGGGGTCTATAAAATAGATTGTGACTGCGGACTCTCATACATTGGTCAAACCAAGAGAAACATAGGCACCCGCATAAAAGAACACATAGCTGATGTAAAACACCAACGCTCGTTGAAGTCTGCTGTGTGTGAACATGTGCAACAGGGGACCAACCACTACCTGAGATTTGACAAACCACAGATTCTCGCTAAAGAACACCGATTCCTACCAAGGATGCTTCGCGAGGCTATTGAAATCAAAAAACATCCTAATTTTAATAGAGAAGATGGTTGGAATGTACCACCAGCTTGGGATCCAGTAATAAAAATAGTCATACCCAAGAAGAAGCAAACCACAGCTAGACTTCATGATACTTTGAGCTCATTCTGCGTAAATAGAAACACCAATGATTAAATTATGTTCGGGTACTTTGAAATAACTACACTGGAACATTGAGACAACTGCCATCTTAGTCTCCCCGTGACCATGGCTGCTGAAAAGCAACCGAAACGTCGGGGAAAGTGTAAAAATAAATTAAATCTAAATAGTTTAATAATAATTTAATTAGCTTAAAAATTAGTAAAGTTTAATAGTAGTAGTAGAGTAACAATTTTCAAAATTTTGTAATAAAGTGTCAAATAAACAACGCGATAAAATCCGTATATAGCAGTTTAATTTCAATGAATAATATTCGCGTAAACAGAAGACAATATTAAGTATTATGGAGATCTCTCATACATATAGGTAGTTAACACATTAGCATAAAATAAATAAATAAGCAAGTTTATGCATATAATGAAAATCACCTATATTTCGTACAGCCATTGCATAGCAAGACAGAAAATACCTAGCATTGTTGCTTAAAGCACAACACGCTGTTTGTACTACAATCACCCCTAACTTTATAGTTACAAATATTAAGACTGCGCCGAGCGTAAGACAGATAATGACAGAGCTCGTGCGGCGCACATACAAATCGGCGCGCGGCCGCCATAGTAAAATTGTATGGAGAATTTGAAGTGCTTTTTTGATAAATATGTATCTTTATTGTCAACCAATAACTTAAATATTTGGGACGGACAAATTGTAATATATTAATTATGTTTCGTTTAAGCTGTAAAATAAGATAGATATTTATTGTTATAATCTAAAAATCACGTAACACGAGCTTACGATTTTGCATTTTTCGTGCAAATTTATGTAATTTTGTAGGCGAAAATATTAATTATTTTAAGTTTTTTACACGGAGTAATTGTAAACACATTCATTGTTATGGTAAATGTATATTTTATATTTGTATTAACCGGTCGTATTCCGCCGGCTCGCATACCAGCCGGCAGATTTGTACGGCTATTCGTAGCCAATAGGCAATCAGTTTTGATCGGTAAGGTTGGTAATATACGGTTTTAAGCGAAGGCGGCGCGCGGCGTTTTGGCGCCAATTTGGTGGCTCGCATGCGAGCCACCGGCCTACGACGGGTATAAATCTGCCGGCTGGTATGCGAGCCGGCGGAATACGACCGGTTAAACAAAAAGTGTTGATTTTATTTACTTAACTATGATCGCCTGTTTTAGCTCATTTCGCTCGGCGTAGTCTTAAAAACGATATTAGAAAAATATGATTACTCACCAAGCCACTAGTGTTCAACGGCAAAGCATTTTTGTACTTCAACCAATCTTCATACACCTTATCATACGGCTGTCTATGATAATCATTTGATCCAACATTCGGCATAGGCAAGCTACTCATTGGCCCCAAACTCTGTATACTCGGCCCCAAATTCGGCATTGGGGCCAATGTTGGGGCATACTGCCGTCTGTACTCTATCGGTCGTACTTGAATGTATTGGTTGCACGGGTCGATGTTATGGTCATAAAATCTGTCGCAGTTTGACATGTCATATTTATCCGTAGTCTTAGATATGAGGGGTCGTATTGAGCTGTAGTCGGTAGCAGATGATTTATTCGAACAGTTGTCGCTTATTCTCCCATCTAGCGGTATAATATCGGGATTTTTATCTGCAACGAAAAATAATAAATTCCCTTTAGTGCTCGCTATCTGTTTTTTGTTGGTTTCCAAGTGGAAATTTATTTGGTTGAGTGAACTTTATGTTTTTGGTACGACTGGCAATTATTACCATTTGTGGGACTCGAATTACAAGCCATTATAAAATTGTGTGTGTGTTAGAATTATTTGTTTAAAGAAAGCAGTACATGAGCAGACATGATTTTATCAATATAAATTTAACAACGATATTACAGTGTATGATCTGTAAAGCGAAACAGTGCACCTCATACTTATTTTGTTAACTACGTCATATGACCTGCTATCTATGGACACATCGCCAGACTCCGTACTACTAGTCAGTATTTCGTGAAATAAAACGGTAGCTCTATTACGATAAATTAATGTTTCTGTCCATAAGCGTTAACTTATCCAACTACAATAGAGCAATGTCGCAGTATTACGTCGAAATAGAAAAAGGAATCGTATTTTGTAGATGACCAAATTATTCAATTATAAGTAGCAAAACTATATTTTGCTTTCTTGTACAATACATACTTGTATAAGTATTAAAAAAATATTGTCCATATTCAGCCATCCAAAGGCAATCATACTTATTTATTTCATTAGGGCAAACAATACTAGTCTTGTAAACTAAATTTATAATAATTATTATTCGATCCACAATATTTTCCACAACTAGCTAGCTAGCTTGATAGAAAATCGAATGGACTGTACATGAGATTTTTTGACGTCTTATCACGGTAACAATTCAACTATACATAATCGTGTATAACCGAAGGGATATATAAAGCTGCCATAGACACAATATTAAACTCATTTATTATTGCAGTTAACCCTACCAGTAAAGGGAATAAGTTGAATTTTTATGATTTAAAATTGCCCAATTAAAAGGAAAACATCGTGAGGAAACCTGCATGTCTGCGAGTTCTCTATAATGTTCTCGAAGATATGTGAAGTCTGCCAACCCGCACTAGGCCAGCGTGGTGCACTATAGCCTAATCATTCTCACAATCTCTCCCAGCAGTGAAAGAGTTTAATACAGGGCTGATATTATATTAAAAAGTATTTTATCTCAAACATTTTCGTTATTAGAAACTTTTTCACAGATCCTACAAACGTATCATTATACAAAGGTCCAGACCTTTGTATAATGATACGTTAAGTCTAAGGTCTTTGTTT
Organism: Catocala fraxini; assembly: GCA_930367265.1. NCBI lineage: Eukaryota > Metazoa > Arthropoda > Insecta > Lepidoptera > Erebidae > Catocala > Catocala fraxini. Next base: position 11,653,862 of record OV884049.1, on the reverse strand, counting down.
AATGTCATAGTTAAGTCTAGTTTTATCTCATAAATGGACCTTAAAATATTGAGGCTAAATGGTATTCAAATAACGAAGCTTTGAGGGTGGGAACGCGGTAAAATATTCATTGTCTCAACAGTTTGGGTAAGTTCAGTATCGCATCTATAACGGAGCCAGTTTTCGCCCCAAATGGCTTTTTCGGTTAAAGGGTTAATTCTGATATAGTTTTGGGGTTATTTCGAAAATATCAGTGTTCGTTATTGGAAAAGGTTTTAGGAAAACAGGCTCTCTCTGTTGTAATACGGATTGATTGAAGAATAAATAGTCAAAGGAAAGACTGCCTCCTTGGTCCCTTGGGATTGCCACTTTGGTCCCATGGAATAAGTAAGCGCTATGTTTACTTGTGATTGTGAGGCCTGGGGTTTGGTTTCAGGTTCAAACAAAATGCCGTTGATTTCTTTTGTTAAAAAATATATCTATAACTGCACGGAGTCTGGATGATATATGCCAGGTAGAAAATAAACCTGCCAGCTATTACGTGGGATCTAAAATTATTATAGTTGTTAAAATGTGAGTGTAGTACGCCTCTCTCTGTCCCTTCTAGAATTACAGGTGTTAGTCTGTAAATTTGTGTTTTTTTTGTCAAAATAACCAATGTCTTCAAAATGTGCTATCGGAAGCAAGCCCAATGATCTCTGTCCCTTGTGCTAACAATCTACATACAATGTCTATTTCTGCAGGTCAAATAACAATAACGATGAAAAAAGTCCTGCATTAGCACGATATTCATATATATCTCTTACTATCAGACAGACTATACAGCTATGTACCGCTTCTTTACCCATTTGTTTGATTCACAATGTTAGTAGGTCTGTATGACAATATACTTACCCAAGCTGTCCACACTCTCAGATGCCTTTGTACCAGTGAGTGGTATGTTTGACGTATCATCCTGTTGTCTTTTTTCTTTCTCGTGTTTATCTACAATGATAAGAAAGTTAATATTTTAATGTAAGCCATAAAATTATAGTACCCTAACCGGAAAGACGTCAGACAACGCCGTCGATCATCACCGTCGAACGATGACAAAACGACGTCATCGAAAATGACTGACAAATGTCTCCGTCTCATATTTTTGACGAAAGATGCCATCGAACATCGCTGTCATTCAGTCTCGAACAATTGCGTCGAGGGATGCTATCGACAAAATCGACATCTTTCGAAAGTATCGCTATCAAACGATAGTAGAATATATCTATAATACTCAGTAATATATGATATAATGGCTGTAATGTATTACAGTAACTGATTCTAGAATCTCATTACTGTAGATGACTACATGTGTAATGTATAATAATTATCGATACACAAATCGAATTCAACTGTAATCCAGGAAGTCAAACTTAAACAAGAACGAGAGACTATTTGCGTATTTAAACATCGTGTATTTTTGTTTATTCTTTTTTATAGATTAATAGTCCATATTCTGTCATAAGAAAAAGAGACGTATCTGGCAATGTTTTCATATTTAATAAAAAATCCTGGCAGATGAGTGTTTTTTACTGATTCCAAATACGTAAAAAGCAAATTTCGGCAAAATTACACATGTTTTTTTTCTTATGACGCCATTATTGTCCATTCGATTTAGTAAAAACCCTATTCGCCCGAAGAACCGATTTTTGGCAGTGACATCAATGTGTATATGTATTTTATTTTGTTAGTATTGTCAAAATACTAACTATAAATGTCCTTTAAAACAAACTATTTTTTTTATATATGGTAGACAGTTAAACATTTTCTCGAAAAAGAAATCTAATCTAAAACTGTGAGCGTGACGGCAATCAAACACCCTTTCAGATCTATAATTAATTTTAGAATTACATTTCTCCAATATGCATTCAAATGATTTTTTACGAAAATCAGCATATCATTTTTTTAATTAGCTCTATTTTTGAATATATTTTACTAATAATCAATTGTTTTGTATATAAAATAAAATATTTAATATCAATATTGAATATTCAAATTTGGTAAACTATTTTATGTGCAAGTTCACTCTATAGAAAATAATTTTAGAAATTTGAGCCCCAGTCTAATTTCTTTAAATTTTCATTTAAGGTTGGTAATTTAATTGAATGAATTTTAATTTTCCATTCATGCCGCGTATGAATGTTTTTATTAAAGCTGGATTAAAATACAGCTTTATTTTATTCGATATAGGTAATATTTTCAGTTCCAGATGGAATTTTGGCATTCCTCGTATGTTAAATCCATATATCTACATACACATTTACAACCTAGATCATAAGAGCGTCCTTTATGGCAGTATTAAAAACCTCACAATAGAGGGTATATTGTTTCCTAAAGCTGCTTAACCACTTTAAATATCGTCTTGGTACACTGGTGACTCTGCGCTATATATCTGTATTGCCTTTGCTGTATATTGTCCAAAGAATACAACTCAGTAGATACCAAACTCTATGTATGGTTGAATAACTATCCGTTATACACAAACAAATTAAGGGAAACAAATTTTATTTAATCAGTCAAGTGTTAGAGTACCACACATAATTAAAAATCGATTGTGTCTAGCCTCCGGTGTGCCGATCAATAGGTTAAGTTATTTAAACAAGTTTATTTTATAGGCACTAGCCAATAATCCCGGTATCGCAGAAGACTATAGAATCATGAACTAGATTCAAATTCGGAACAAATGCGCTGGATCTACTTGAGAGTCAAAATTAAATCAGCTAACTTCACGGTTCACCGTAGGAGTCGTGCACAAAAGAAATGCCGTCTACTTATAAAGGATCATTAATGGTGAGGCAAGAGATAAAAATTGGCAAGAACAAAATCACTCACTGTTACGTTTATTGCAGTACTTGAAGCAGAATACGGTTGCAGAGACAGCAGTCATGGCAGCAATGACGCCTACCGCTCCCAGGACTATTATTAGCACAGTCGTCAATTCCACCTTCACTGGGACTTGAGCTGGTTGAAGAACAAACTAATATTATTGTTGTCTACTGGCCGTATTCTACGTAGTAGCATAAAATCTGGAAATGTTTATTTGGACACACGTCTGCATAAACCCGAATGACAAAAGTATTTCATCTACATTTAGCAAGCAACATTTTAGGTTCAACGTTAAAAGGTCTAGGCTATTGTCGTTGATCAAGGACATATTTTACGTAAGCTTCACACTGTTACTGAACATTTCTAAGAATTCTCTTATGCCAAGAGACCGAAACAATCAAAAGATCAATACTTTTATTAGTCTATTTACCTGTATGTCGTTCTGGATACTTCAGCAAGCTAGACGTCAGGGTTAATGCTTCACTGAAGCCTTTTCTATTAAAGGCTCTGACTGATAACACTAAGGAGTTGCTCGCTGATAGTCCTCCCACTTCAAACTCAGGGTCGTCGTTGCTCACGTTGCGGAGAAGCAAGCTATTTGCCATGTCGAAGATCTAAGGGATAAAACACATATTAATAAATGTCTGGAAGAAAGCTACAAGAAGTAAAAGAAAAACGTGATAAAACCGTTTAGAAAATAAGAAATGATACTTATAAATCATTTCTTCATCTTTCTTTTACTAAGAAGGATTTCGGATCGAGGGTGTCCTAATGCTGGACACTGGCCACGTTTCAGTGCGAGACTGAAAGCGCCTTATTCCTCCAGGCTGATACAATGCAAGATGGTAGATCTTAGACCTTTAAGGAGTATTTTCTTAACAGAACACAACAGCTTTTTTGTTGTTTTTACTTGGGGTTCGAACTTAAATCTTCTTAACTCGAAGCTTTATATACTAGCAACAAGACCGAGGAGGCAATTAGCTAAAATAACACAGAATAAACTTACTTCTAGAAGGAAAGACTGGCGGATGCCTCCGTCATGGCCTGGCGTGCAGTTCAGAGTTAAAGAGTCGTAAGTTACGTTGGTTATTTCACACGATTTGGGCGTCGATGGCTTATCTGTGAACAACCTACATCTATTATATCTAGATTTTTGCTTTCAGGATATTATCCGTAGCAGTACAGTCATTGGCTGAGGCTTATACATGATTACATTGGATTAAATCCCACCTTTAGATATTTGGGTACTTTAAAATCTTTATTTTTAAATGGTTAAACCCTTTGAAAATATAGTCTTGATACTCTTTGTGAGTTTGACTAATTAGTTAGATTAGTGGAAATGTTATTAGTTTGTGCTTATATTAGTATGCGAACGTAAAATCCCAGTTTCGATTCCCGAGTCGGATGTTATTTACTATTGATATAATAATGTCCTCCAGACCGAATTAAGGCCACGGCGGCCAGTGTTAACAGAGACGGCTTTACGTGCTTTCCGAGGCACGGAGGTGTCTAGCACCGCCAACTTCCTAACTCCGGGCTGCTATTGAGATTTCTTTACAGAAAAACCCAATAGCTTTTTGTTGGCCCGCCCCGGGATTCGAACCCGAGACCTCATGCACAGCAGTCGCATTCACTACCGCTGCGCCACGAAGGCAGAAAATATTATATTAAAACGATGAAAGACATAATGACTTTTATAATTACTTAAGTAAGTATAATGCTTTATTATTTAATATTCTAGCGCTCTACCTACTCAACAAATAACTTTATATTATTCCGCCTAGTCTATATTAAAATGGAATAATTGATTATAGTCAAAACAAAATAAGATTATGGACAGTCAATTACATAAGTAGACGAACAGTAAACAAATTTAAAACAGTATTTCGTGAACGAAAATTATTAATGTTCCAGTCATGAATTGTGATTAAACTAACAATCCTTTAACTATTGCTAAAGTATAACATGAACCATTGCCATTATTGTGTACTAGCTTTTGCCCGCGGCTTCGCTTGCGTAAAAGTAGGTTAGGTTATAAATATATTAGTAATAATATGTTACTCGGTGATAATAAAGCTTTTTGGTGAAGACATTTTGAAAATCAGTTGACTAGTTACGACTATCTTACTACCTTCAAACCTTCAAGAAAAGAGCGTACTTCTTTTTAAAGGGCCGTCAACACACTTGTGATTCCTCTGGTGTTGCGGCGGTAATCGCTTACTATTAGGCGATCCGTCTGCTCGTTTTCCTCTTATCTTCGAATATTAGATACGTATAGCAATTTAAAAGTTTTCGAATGTTAATCGACTTATCAAGCTACATATCTGTACGACTAAAAATTGCAAGCAAAAATCTTAGTCCTACAATATTTCATATCAGAAAACTTTTTATCAATTCGATAGTCTTTGACTATCATACAGTAATTGAAAAGTCTAATCGAGAAAGCATTTTAATTAAAACTGACAGCGCTCTTTGAATCTAAAAAACACGTTCATTCCTCGTTATAAGTTTTGAGATAAGATGGCGCCTTGGATAACGACGGCAATCGATCGATTGAAAATAAAGACATGGAATAAGAATTGTTTAATTAACTGATCAAAGTATTACGTAAAGTGGTGAAATATAGAGCGTGTGTAATTTATATTATCTATACTAATATTATAAATTGATATGCGTTTACGCCTTAACTACTCGACCGATCATCATGAAATTTCGCATACATTAATAATAATAATAATAATAATAATAATAAGCCCCCTAAAATCCAACCTTACGTCCGTGTCGAACATCAGACCACGTGGGGGGCGGACACGTATACAATCGAAACTTATACGGCCAACAAGGAAATGGTAACCCATTAAATATGGAGACTCGTTCAAAAAGCAAACGTTTAGGACCGCTGCCCGGGGGTGATCGCCGGGGCACACCTGGAGCTGGCGCTGGGTGTCACAGCATGCGAACCGTCAGCGGTGAGGAGCTGAGCGGGCGGGCCCTCACCGACAAAGATGCTACAGCCGAAATCAGTGACGATGGTGACAGACCGACAGACCGTACATACAGCCCATTAGAACCATCTAGCCCAAGTATCATATCATACACACCCTCCAGATCATCATCACCATCGCTACCATCGTCACTTCCCATACCTTTATCACCCCCCATCATTAGTATTAATACCGATCCACCCTTACCAGCCTTGAATGTTGCGCGGGGGGCAAGCGCCTTTTTGCCCGCGTCCACCAAGGCTGGGAAACCAAGAGTTCGCATGAGATGGAGCAAGGAAGTAAACATCTTTATCATGCGAACCTACTTCTACATCACCAAATTAGAGACAGACATGACCACATATAGACAACAATTGCATGAAATTTTTACACGACAATATCCGGAAATCAATGTGTCAGAACAACGCATTTCAGATCAGAGAAGAGCAATAGTAAGAAATAAACTTTTATCCCAAGTTGAAATAGACCAACTAAAAGAAGAAGTGCGGGTACAGCTAGGAGATCAAAACCAAATATAGCAGTACCCAACACACACAATTTACAAAAAACAATAGGCGAAAAGATAAGCAAATATGCAGAACTTAAAGAAGAAGTAACTAGAATTTGGAGACCAGATAAAGTTTATATAGTACCCATAGTCGTTTCCACCACGGGTGTCATACCCAACCATCTCCACCATAGCCTCAAATTAATAGACTTGAAAGACTCAACTTATATTCTACTCCAAAAAGCCGCTATCTTAAATACATGTCGAATAGTAAGAAAGTTCATGCAATTAGATGAAAATGAAATAGCACCCCATAACACCCCACCTACATAAATACACAACACATGCTACATTTACTTGGCCTAGGCCCGTAAATGTAGTCAAAACTAGCTTTTGTAAGCTAAGAAACAGAAATGTTCTCCACAATAATAATAATATTCTACCACATACACACAACACCGTCTAGCCCAAACTAAGCAGAGCTTGTACTATGGGTACTAGACAATGGATAAACATACTTATATACTTTTTTTTTGTAAATACATACATATTATACATACTCGTAGAAACACCCAGACCAAGACAAACATCCATGTTCATGCACACAAATGTTTGACTTGTGCGGGAATCGAACCCGCGACCTCAGGCGTGGCAGTCGGTTACACTAACCACTACGCCATCGAGGCCGACATTTTGCCATTTTATTAGGGGTACTGAAACGAAAGCATAAGTCTACTTTTCATCCAGAAAAATAGTACCGTTCCCAGGCGAAGCAACGGGCAGACCATAGTAATACTATATTTTCAGAAGGACATCTATTACCTATAGATTTCATTTTTAATCTTTGGTAACAATTCATGTTTTGTATACGGTAAAGCCAATAAGCTTTTAAGTCTTGTTACATTAGAAATGTAATCAAGTTTTAATGATCTTACCTGCAGGCAATATGTGGAAGAGGCACGGCTTAGTCTGTCGACCCACAGAGTTGGTTCCAGCACATTGCACCCAGCCGTAATCAGCTGATGTGTTCACCATGTAGATGTATGTGCCTAAAACATATACACTAAATTAGTAAATGGTTTCCGTGGTTGAAAGTAGATTTCAAAGATTTTATGTTCAAGATTGACAGTAATTTGAATGCACGGAAGGCGTAGTGGTTTGGTGGTATCGCTACAGTACCGAATGTAGTGTGGGATAAAAATGTATGTGAACCATAAATGGTTGTGCCGATTCTGGATAATCTGTGTTTATTGTTTGAATGTATGCAAAGTCATCCGCGATATTATATAGATTTGGTTTAAAAATTATTATATCTTTCTTATCCTTTCTAGATAAACTAAATGCTTCTTTTAAAATGCCCAACCAAAACCCACGACCTTTTTTGTAAGTCAAACTCATTAACTATCAGGCTACCGCCGTTTTTCATTTGCGTTGCGAACAGACAATAAAACTAACAAATAACAAACATTTATCTTCACAAACGTTTTCAAACCAAAGCCTTAGACGTGCTAATTAAGATATATATTTTTCGATAACGATATATTCAAGGCTTCATGCACCGAGAGCGCTTAACGTTTCTTAGAAAATTTGTCTGGCTTGCGATTAACAGTTAACTTCATCCAGATATGAACTGGCCTTGAAAAGTTTCACGAAGAAACTTTTCGATTGAAACTGTTATTGAGAACAATTCGTATTCTATTATAGACGAAAACAATCCAAGGTATTGGATCAATACAAGACTAAAAGAGAACGAGTCCTTGATTGCCTTGAAGCTACACCGAAATTCTGATTTGTCTTACTAAAGCAGTTTCTGTAAATACGCTTAATACACAATTCGTTCTATATTGATAGAGTATACGAAAGTAGCTACATTTTACTCGATTCAATTATCTAGTCTCAGCGGCACACCGGCGGGTACAAAAGGTTTCAATTGTGTCTGAAATTGCCAGCATGACAGGCTAAGAGCAGGGCAGCAGTGTAAATATAATTCTTCTAAATTAGTAACATTTACACTGGTATAATATATGGCTGCAATGTTTGTTACTATAGTCTGACTAGGTCGGAAACATTTGAACGCATTGGCCATTCCAAACATAAGCCTTGAAAATGAAAATATTTATTTGCATTAAACATGTGTGATCATACAATCTCTGAGATAGCATTGATGTTATACATTTTTATAGTCCTCGATGTTCTACCTGATAGTAAAATATTGACGTGTTTTCTACAATACGGCTGTTACTGTATATTGCAGCCAGACATTGCAGTAAAATACTGACGTTTCGAAGCCTCTTTACTTTTAGAAGATACTCGCTGGTGTAGCTCTTAGCTGAAGTTTATTTTGTCTTTAAAGACAAATCCCGTACAAGGGATTGTTTTTGTGTCGAAGGGAACTTTACAAACATTCAAAGAACGGACACAAAGAAGACCCATACTCGAAACAATTGTTTGTGGATCAAATTTTCGTTCCGTGTGAGGATCAAACCCCAGTGGCAGTGACGAAGCGACCACTTAAACCACTACGCCATCCGTGCAGTCTCAGTCTTCTCAGTACTATAAGTACATAATATGTAGTCTGCTTACCTGGCATGTTCGGGGCAGTAGTTATCGGTGACGTGGCGAGCTCGTGCTTGCTGTGTGCCGAGCTGTTGAACCACCACTGGTAAGACATGGGCTCCTGGGAACAAAGAATCCATATGGTTTTTTGATTTCGGAATAATACACGCAATTTGGGTGTTAATTCTCTCCATTTCATTACAAAACGTATGTTTATTTTATTTTATATGGATTTGTATTGTCAGTCGTATTTGTAAATTATGTAATTGTCAGGATTATAACTCCAAATGAAACCCGGCCATGAGATGCGGTGATATGTTTATAAAATAAAGTATAAGCCTGAAGATCAAGACTTTGTCTTCAATATACTCGTACAATAACCACAACCAAATAAACATTTGGTGAATATAGTTTGGTCGTGAGTTTCTTGTCTGATTCTCATGAAAGCTCTACTCCTCGAACAGGCTGTATTTATATTCCCTTTTATTTCTTTCTTAATATTATATTTTTTATTAATATATCAGTTAATTGACGTGTCCTAGAAATGTTTACACACTTTTATTGAAATAAACATTTTTAACTTTGAATCAATTACAATAAAGTTTACTTTATTGATATTTGTTATGTTGTTGTAACGGGTGATTCATTTAGAGGTACTTTTTTGTCTATGGATTTTTTGTCAGATGAAGGGTGTATTGTGTTAACATTTTATGGTAATTTGTTCAGTACAGTTTGACATTTCGTCATGGAAAGACTTAGCCCCGCGCAGCGTCTACAAATTATTCAGCTGTACTACGAAAATCAGCGTTCTACGAGGAATGTGTTTCGTGCACTTCGAGCAACTTATGGTCCACATAATCGGCCTACCGAACGCACGATTCGCTATACGATTGAAAAGTTTGAAAGCCAATTTACATTATTGGATAATAAACGACCAAATAGACCACATCCAGCATGTAGTGATGAAAATATTGCAGCGGTAGCTGAGTGTACGCGATGACCGCGAAGAATCGATCCGGCGCCGTTCGCAACAACGCATGTTTCCTGAAATTGAAGCCTGTGATCTGCAGGACATTTGGTACCAACAAGATGGCGCCACATGCCACACAGCACGTGAAACCATTGCTTTATTGCGTGAACAATTTGGTGATAAGTTAATTTCGCGCTCGGACCGGTGAGTTAGCCGCCTAGATCCTGCGACATCAGACCCCTAGACTTTTTCCTTTGGGGCTATGTTAAGTCCAAAGTCTATATGGATAAGCCGGGTACCATTGAACAACTGGAAGCCAACATTACTCGCGTTATTCGCCAAATACCAACCGAAATGCTTGGTCGCGCTATCGAAAATTGGAACGGCAGAATGGCCGCAGTTACGGCCAACATTTGAAAGAAATAATCTTAAAAAAGTAAATGTACATAATAGTTCTTATATATTATAACTAAAAATAACCCGATACATTTGTTTTTATTTAATTTTTTTGTTTTGTAAAAAGTACCTCCAAATGAATCACCCATTATATGTTTACTTTATAGATGCCTAAGAACGTCACCAACTTTAACGTAGGTGAAACCGAGGTCGCTTACAATAATGATGGCTCGACTACGACAATGTTAATCTTACCTTGGGATTAGCATCCAGTTCGCACTCGATGTCAATGACCTCTCCTCTAGCTGCTCTCACCACCAGCGGTTGTGATGCCTTACATGTAGGCACAACTGTAACAAAGGTATTTATATTAAATCTGATGAAGATACAAAAAGCACATAACGGACTTTTTGTGTAGTCTACCAAGTCCTAGAAAACCAGACATTAAATCGATTGTGTCTGGCCGCCGGTGTCGCTGCGACTCAATAAGATAAAAACAACGGTGGTGTAAAAGCAAACCACATTCTTGATGGTAAGCAGTTACCGAAGCCTATTCCCAATCGCAATATTAACTCGTAAACTCGTGCGTTGCCGTCCATAGGGCAAAGTAATTATAGCTCATTTACACCTAGTCAATTTTACAAAAATGAGGATAGCTTGTGTTATGGTATTGGTGTATTCTAAATCTGTACGCGTTTCATGCCGCTGCTGTATGTTTTGATCCAAGGAAGATAAAACCTAACCAAGCTAAGTAAGTTTCTTTATTTGTTTGTTTGTGCCACTTACGGTTGTACTAACAAGATACATACACTCACACCTGAAATTCCTTAAGAGGATAGACAGGAATACTATACTTACATTATGCTAACGTTTTAGATCCTACATAATGACTACGACCCATTTGTCATCTACCATATCGCTAGACACAGAACTGAAAATGTCCTAACAAAAACAAGCCTAAAAGAAAATCTATATCCGACCCGTAAACCAAGGACTTCACATTAGCAAGCAAACATACGCCACAGAACCAGCAAGACAGTCATCTATTGGACGATTCAATCAATCGCGTCATATTACTAAGTTTCAAACTGTAAACTCAAAAGCTTTGCCCATAAACTGTGTTTAATCCTTTATAATAACTTCCTGAACACTTTATATCGAAATAGACACAAGTTTACGCGTCATGACCTACCACCGCCATGTTTAACATTTCACCATGCTTCTAAAATCATATTGATTCCTCTAAAGTTGCCCATTGACAGGTAATATTAAATTTCATGTAAATAGAGCGTAAGTTTAGCTACAAAGTTACATAGATTCAGCAGTTTGCTATGGGTTATGGATATTTATGATTTATTTTGATGACGAACACGTCTAGAGAACTATGACTAGTCAATGCGAATACTGTGTATGAGGTCTTGCGTTCATTTCTTAGATCGGGCAAAGTGTTTCTATCACAGTGTTAGTGCCTGGTCGATTGCAGTAGGCTCGCCTCTTAGAACGTGGGACCTAAATCCATAGCTGGTGAAATGTAGGTGGAATGCACCTCTATTAATACCGTCTGTGTGTATTATTTAAATAGGTGAAACTAGACCATATGATAGTAATTACTAAGTAATAGAATTAATGTTAATTATTTAATAGATGACCAGTTCATTTTGAATTATCTGTAGCAATTAACTAACAGGCAATCAAAATGGCTAATAGTCTGATAAATAAATACTACCCGGTACACAGTTGCCTCGTTAGACTTCTAGCAATACAACTACACAACTGTGAAACGGGATTTAATTTAGTGCAGTAGGTTGTTTTTGTTTTATGCGCATAGAAAAAAACAAACACGAAAACCTAAAAAAAAATTATAAAGATATTATAAAAAATTTGGCAATGGCGAGGCGACCATTTAAACCACTACTCCGTAATCATCATCCTGTATAGACAACATCTCCTATGTAATATAATGATCTGAATCTACTAATTCAGTTGTCGGCACACTATCTCTTACACCAGATATAGAAAAGAAAAGCTTTTAACAAAGTCAAGAGTACAATTAAACCTGGATAAGCTAACTAGCAAACGATTCATAGCGTTCCTCTTTATACAATCGGTAGAGGCACTACGAAATATTATACCCTTTGTTTCATTATAAAGGCACTTTCTTCCATTCCGCCGCGTTCTGTTTGTTACGAAACATATTTTGGCTTTCGATCGTAAGTCATTTCCATGGTACGAGCATACCTATATCATTTGAGTGTACATATCGTCGTTGTTGTTTTGTTGGCTCGTGGCTTGGGATTGTGGCTGATCGTGTGGATACGACTACCGGCTCAAGCGTTGTGTTTTGTTATAATAAAAACAGCCTGTATATAAACTATTCCACTACTGGGTACGAAGAATTAGGCTTTAGTCTATCATGCAGGCTCTGTGCCAGTTGGTACACTGCATAATTCGAAATCTTTATGCAGATTTCACACAGGATGTTTTCCTTTACCGTTAGAGCGAGTGATAAATACAATTTAGAAAAGTCTGAACCTTGTCACAACTTGTTGTGATTCAACAGTCTTCCACTAGGGTATCGATGTTTTTGTAAAGAATTATCTTGTAGCACCAATGAGTCTGTTAATGTATCAGGTAGATAATAGATATGCTTCCTGTAAAATTGAACGTAATGCAAATATACTTTTGCGCATGGTTTTTAAAACAAGCAGATTCGAAGAAAAGATGGTATACTTACATTTAACGTCCAGAATAAAGTTCTCGCTTGACCCTTCACCCAAGCTGTTCCTGGCCGAACAAATGTATGCACCAGCAGCCTTTCTTGATACTCGCTGAAGGACCAGGCTTTGATTGGCTAGCAGTACTCCTGGACCTGGCTTGACTACTACACCCTGGTAGGATAAACAAGTAAACATGAATGGTAAAGATTAATGGAATATTCTAATCTAACAAGAGACTAATAGCTCTGCTGGTGCTAATTTGTAACTGATTTTAAGGTTTGGTGCTCAGGTTGGCATAAGTTGCTGGGTTTTGCCGATAGATAATTTTAGAATAACGGCGTCTGATAATTTATCGAGTCTGCTACTGAAATTCAGAAAATAAGCTCGTTCTTCATTACGTGGCATCCAAATATGTAGCTGGCTTACCAATATAGGCGTATATTAATACTTGAAAAATTTTCACCGATGTTTTGTAAATTATTTATTTATTTATTTATTTACATCAAATAGAACGGCTTGCGCCAATTACACTATTTAATATAATATAAATTAAAAATTTAGCCTTCACGCATTCTGCTCACAGTACCTCATACAGTCTAATAATAATTCTTATTATGTACCTATAGTGTCACGCCTATATCCCCAAATGGGTAGACAGAGCTCTTTCTCTACTAATTAACAGTATCACATTTCGACAGGTATGTTTTTAGATCCTACGTAATAGGCAGAGAAAATATGACAAGCATAGTTGTTAAAGTTATTGTCCTAACTAAAAAATTTACATTAAAAAATAAGCCATATTTTACACCGCTTTTTGAGGTTATACTATTATGTATCCAGTTTTTGCTTACTGTCATCACCAATAATATATAATATAAAAACATATAAAGTGAATGCGACTGTCGTTACGACTTGTTACTAATTATATCTTTCACAACTCTTCTTGAATACAAATAAGGTTTTATTTTAATTACATTAGCACGTTCCATAATGGCTGTTGTCTTGGCAATGATGCAAAATTACCCTATTTGTTCAGTTAAACGAATAAACTGCCTAGCCTAAATAAAATCCATATGTAAATCTTTGAAATGTTTTTGCATGTAATAATTCTTCATGGTTCTTGATAACGTTGAACTTAAGCCTTAATCAAAGTACAAAAAATCATCTTTTCACCAAAACAGTATTTAAGCAAAGATGCGCCATATTTTATCACGAGTCATTTAAACTCATACAGTATTGAAATTAAACTTCCTTATACAGATTTACCCGCCGTATATTAAAAAGAAAACACTATATTTTATTAAAGCTTTTTATATTTACACTTTTACTGGCGATTGTGCTGCTTTTCTGCTGTCATGATCACGAGAAGAATGTTTTAAAAAGTTTTATCAATTTAAATATAGCGAGGTATTTTTTTAATTAAACTCTTTTAAAATCCGTAATAGTTAGTTTAATGTGTATGTATTTGCGTAAACGTAGGACAACGTTACGTATTATTTATATTCGACAAATGTTACTTCCAAAGTATGTCTTCCTTTACTGGAACCTGTTAGCTTTCTATTGAAAACGCACCGCTTGTCATACAACTTTAGCGTGTTAATGACAACGTGATACAAAAATGGCATTTATGCTGTCGAACTAACGATGTTGGCTGCCCTTGCACCTTCCATCATCCAGCACGAATACATTTATTGAATCTAATTAGGCGTTATATGGTGGCAATCCCTCGTAATAAAATAATTGGGACGTGAGGAACCTTCCACGCACACTCGTATCGCCCACCCCAACAATTGCAATAGAAAAAGGTTATCAATACCGTACTCCTCTGATAAGGGGCAGCCGCATCGTGGAATCCAGGAATACTCCAACTATCAGTAATCCTCTTCGAACACAAAATATGCGTCGGCACACCTATTACGCCTCAGCGCGAGACATCCTTAGAACACTTTTATCCCCTTTCTATTCCCCCATTATCATTAATTAAATAACATTCTATCACATACGCGCAACAACATCTAGCCCAAACTAAGCAGAGCATGTACTATGGGTACCAGACAATGAATAAATATACATATTTACTTTTTTTTGTTAATCATATTATAGGTACATAGAAACACCCAGACTAAGACATACATCCATGTCCATGCACACAAATGTTAGACTTGTGCGGGAATCGAAACCGCGACTTCAGGCGTGGCAGTCAGTTACACTAACCACTACGCCATCGAGGCTGACAAAGTTTAATGACATAGTAAATTATTTTGTGGGTATCAAATAAATTAAGTAATGGTATCGTGTTGAAGTTTATTTATTCGTTCAGCAAGATATTTTTATTCTCTAATTCTCGCAATACACTCATAGCATTTTTGGCATGCATTTAAAACTTCAAAATCATCATTTAAATTATGACTTGCTTGTAACAAATATTGAACAAAATGTTATTTTACTCAATTTTTATTTTAAATCGCTGCTGTTCCTTATATCTTACTTCAAAACTACAACCCGTCTGACGTATATATTATTTATTGCAGTCATCGCAAATTATTTTGCTTATTATTTTTCTTAATTGGTATTTACCATATAAAGTGACTTTAAAGACTTTGTGATTTAAATGTTGATAGAATACCGTCGATTCTCAATAAACTTGCTTATCTGGCTGATAAGTCTGTGCTTTCTAATTGCCAAAATAAGTAAGCACAGAGGTACATTTGATTTAGCCACATGGTATATTGTGCGTGCCTCGGAAAGCACGTTAAGCCGTTGGTCCTGCACCTCTCTCTCCAGTCGTGTCGGATTACCGTCCTATCGGATGATCATGAGAGTTAGCTAACAGAGAGTGCATTTGTATTTGCGCATACACTTGTGCACTATAATGTCTCCTGCGCAGATGGTCAGTCTACTTTAAGATTGGTCGCCGTGAACGAAATTCGGTCTGGAGGATTTTGTTATATTGTATTTAGTTAGTATATATATATATCGAATTCAAATTTGAAATATTTTGTGTTCGATGCGGTATACTGCAAGATGACTTCAAGATGAATTACGCTCGGATCTTATTATGCGGATGTTCCTTACCAGAGGAGTTCGGTATTGTCATCCTTTTTCTATTGCAATAGTTGGGATGGGCAATCCGAAGATGCGTGGCCTCTCCCTATCTTCCCAATTATTTTATTACGAATTTTATTATTACTTTCATCTTTTGTAAAAGCGTGGCGTGCAGTATTCTGAATTCTGCTGTAAATCAATTCAAAAGGAACAAACTATAATAAATCCAGTAGACAAGAATTTAAAGCAGTAAGTCGGTGGCCATATAATGTAAAAAATAAATTGAAGAATACTTACATTATGAGTGAAATATACATGGTTATGCCATGGATTCGCTCGTACTCTGCAGTCTAGGTAGACGTCAGAACCTTCCACGACCTTCTTCGCATCCAAGTTGGCGCCAAGCTCCAATTTCGCCACCGGCAGATCTGTTAGAAAAACAGTTATGACCAACCAGTACTTTATTTTCGCTTATATTGGGTCCTAATATACTTGCGTAAAGAAATTCATACAAACTATATCATTGATATTTTTGTACGGAAAATCCAAAATATTTTACAGGTAGGTATAATTGCTTGACTTTAAGCCAAGTGTGGTTTTAAATTATCAGATTGATCATAAAATTATGGCGTATAATGGCGACGCATATGAATCAACAATTTTATTATACATACGGTAAGATACAAACGACCTAACTTTGATCCGTCATTGTTTATAAGATAGTAAATGTAGATAACATGTTTTTAATAATATATAAATAAAATTATATTATAATTTTATTTCGATATAACCATTGTCTTATAGCCATCACGAAACTAGATATAAGAAAGACAGCAATTTAACATATATCTAATATTTACCCGTAGCCGTTCCCGGGTACAGTTTTATGTGAATTTGCGTTTAGAAAATTGTAATCAGCAAGGTAATTAATTCTTCTATAGGATTTTTGTTTAATAACTTCTAAGTAACAAGGTAATAAGGTTCTGTCGCTCGCTTATAGGCTAAGTATCACGTAATAGGCATCCTATCACGTGGTACTTAGTTTATGAGCAACCGAAATGTAGGTTTAATCAAAGATTTAAAACATATACATATGTGCCGTACGGATCGCATGAAAAAGAAACACTCAGAAAATTGAGCTCATTATAGAGAACGATAGTGTATGTGTGTTATGTGTATTTTTCTGGATTGAAATTGTAACTCTGTACCCCTGACAACGTGTATGCAAATTTGCATGAAGATCGGTTGAGATGTTAAAGCGTTGAAAGCATAACAAACAAACGAAAATCTCATATTCATATTTATAATATTAGTTAGGATTAGGATGTCTTGTTAGTATTGTATGTCAGATGGAGACTTAACATCCAGAAAAGTGTCTACATTTAAACCTAGTAAGGCATATCTATTATTTAAATTATAGGGCTCATAACACCTTTATGTACTACTTTGATAAAGACGACAGGTATGTATCTAAAGTGATTGTTTGACCGAGACCTCACCAACCACTACTTTGTTCAATACAAAGTAGTGGTTATGCCGGTTTGTGCTAAGTAGGCACACACCCCTCTGCCAATCCCAAAGCGAAGGAAGATAGTGTGAATACCTCACTTAAAAAAATGTATGCATATAAATAATAACAGACAACTTAAAAAAAGATGTTTAACCATTTTTATTTTCTGTTGCTGCAGGCAATATGTTTCAGTCTTTGTGTGCGTGCATGCAGGAACAGTGCTTCCTCATGACGAAAACAATGGAATGTAATTCACGTTAGTACGGAATACGTTTCGTATCTATCCTTGCCTGTACACAGTTTTTTGATCAGTTAAAGCCAATTGTCCCGTTGTCCACCTTTGGACGCTAAGCCATTTGATTTTCGAGTTATTACGTGTTCTGTAGGAGACGATGCTGCAATTCCTTATTTGTAAATACAATGGAGATTATCGCGCAGATTCATCGTTCTAAAAAGTTAAGCAATATTGCGACTGCTATGCTCTTAATGGATAAATTACACAAGTTAACCCCCTACGTACTTCGGCGAGTAGGTAAAACCATCAGAGTGGACTGCCTTTTTCATTCATGCCAGTTGATATGGAAAGTAAGTATCCTCAAATATTCTAATATCTGGTCTAACTTCTTTGTTTAAAAATGTTGAAGCGGCGCGCGGCGAAAACCCCTTAGATAAAGCAATGAACTCGTTTTCGAGAGGTCAAGAGGTTACCACAAACGAGAAACCAATCGTTAAACAAGAATTTAACTTACCTCGAGGGTTAACAATGATTCTTGTAATTTACAAATGAAAGTGCTAGCTACCACAAAGAAAATAATTTAGAATATAGCACAGATGATAGTAGCTAAATAGCAGAATCAAAAGCCTATTAGTTTAAAAAAACTTATCCTTTTACAAGATTCAAATAACGGATACAAAGTACTCAGACTCAGAACAGTAATGTACAGACAGTGACCATTGCTGTCCTTAAAATGTTTTATATTTACGTCATGCTATGTTTCTTAGCGATAATTAGATCTCACATAAACTTTTGTCAAAACTGGTAGACCACTTTCTTGGCCAACCGTACGTCACACAAATAAATATTTGTCCCTTGTGGGTTTCGAACACACAACACTAAGCGCGGTGGTAGGGACGCGGCCACTTGCTGCGCCATCCATTGGTACTTACGTTGTATCTCCATCTTCCAGCCATCCTCGTGAGTGGAGTGCGGCAGGCTCGGCTGTACTGCTCTGCAGGATAGAACTCTTCCAGCGTCATCTATCGACGGTACGAAGGTCAGGATACTGCTGGTCACGTTACCATCCGTTGATGTCTGGTGACAAGATATTGTCAAATATTATTTTAAAAAGGATTAAGCG
This sequence comes from Catocala fraxini, assembly GCA_930367265.1. Taxonomy (NCBI): domain Eukaryota; kingdom Metazoa; phylum Arthropoda; class Insecta; order Lepidoptera; family Erebidae; genus Catocala; species Catocala fraxini. The sequence continues at coordinate 11,634,980 of OV884049.1, read as the reverse complement.
TATTATAATAAATAAAAACTATGTTCTTATGTATTTGTTATAATTGGTTTTATCGCAATGATATTATAGTGAAGCATATCTATGATATTATGTATATCATAGATATGCTACACTCATATAAAACGGCGTTAAAATTCAGTGTCGTCATAACGTAGTTTTATAGGTATAAAACTACATTATGTTTACATATTTCATAAATAAAATTATGAGAATTATGACGAAAGAAAAAGACAATCAATGAAGCAGGACTTCAACCTACGACATCGACAAATCGTTTAGTCGCTAACTAAGCTATTCTTGGACCAACGTCAGGTATTCAAATTTGCCTCTATGTTTTGCATCTATTGCAAAACAGATGTGTTTAGCATAGGACATGTTTATGAAATATTATAAATTAATATTATTATAATATCTGTCATTGCTGTAAAAGCCCGCTAAGTTATAAGTTACTATTATTAAATATTTAAGACTTTATGTGTGTATACTTAGTTTGCAAATAAATGGTTTGATTTGATTTGATATAATTATCTTAATAGGTATACTAAAAATTATCAGAGTAAATGAAATAGCTATCTAAAAACTATATCTCACTGTTCTGTAGGGAGCTTTGTCAAGATCATCTAGATGCTGGTTAACGAACCTAAGGGTGATTCAAATACTTTCATAAAGTAAAATATCTAAAAGCTTGTTTAATAAGTAAAAAATATGTATTTAAGAGTTTAAGTTAGTATGTACTTTTGTATTTCAGATAGATAACAGAATTGTCTGTAATACGAGATACTAAGCAAATTACGCTGCTGTCAGACCTCGATCAAGTATCTAACTCAAACTTTACTAATTGGTAATTGATGAGGGCTTTTTCCAATTGTCTATAAGTTACCAGAGTAAACAGATACTAGATTTGTATATTTAACCAGGAATAAGTAACTGTATATATGAAAGATTATCTCTTACCCACCGTTACATCAAAAATATTTTAAAGACCTATTCTACAAGAACGTTGCTTTTATTCAAGATGCGATCCGCGTGGGGCGTGTTGACTTGTAATAGAGGCTTACAGTAATCAGCTCACACAATGCAGATCACATGACTATGTATTGTTTGAACATCTATTATATAATACCACATGTAATTACGATATCTTGTCAATTATGAGAGAAATAAAATAATTTAGATTAAGATGTTAATTGTGATGATGACCTACATGTTTTGCCACACATTATGGCGTACAAACTTAGAACTTTGAGCAACCCATGTAGCAATATATGTATTTGAATATAATCTAGCAAAATAGCAACAATCTTTTTTCTACATTATCAGTCTAAAAATAGGTTGTAAGTTGGCGTATCCATCTTACAACATACTACATACATAGTTCTCACGCTGTGAACTCAGGCATTTCTCAAGTTGTATATAGTTAGCAGCTACAGCTAGGACTTCAAAAAAACAGACAACCCGTTTTTAGATATTGAAACAACAATAACATCGTTCCTTGATGTCCAGAGCAATTATTTTTAGAAAGCTTCAGGCGATTTCAGACGTTGATTGATAGCTCGATCGTTTGTTTCATATCGACGTTTGTAATATTACAAAACAGTACTTTTAGTTTTAGGAAATACGGCCGAAAGGACTAATTGCTAACAATATAGAAAAAATTTATTGTCAGGCATGTCACGACAAAGTTTTAAATGTATAATTCACATCTACTTTTTATAAATTCCAGGGAAATATTGCAGATAAAAGGTGCTTTGATTTCGGGTGAACCCCAGATACCATAAGGCATGCAAAATGGGTTCAAAGATTGCTTAATAGTCCGTACACGATGTAAATAAAATATCATTGGTGTGGTAAAGTATCATTAAAATAGTTTCACAAAAAGGTTTCTTTCGAATAGTATTTCCTGTTGCGTTTTATATAAACTCAAATATAGACAACTACTTTATTTATCATAATTATCATAAACCATTGAATATTTTTCCATTCAACTAAAATTGCACGTCACTTGATATTAGATAGTAAAATAAAATTGTTGAACCGAAAATAGGAATAATCATTAGAGATTGTAGAAAGGCAAAATTTAATATTTTAAAATAATACATTTTGATATATTTCCTTTATACTAAGACGGAGATACAACTTAATATTATGTAAGGGCAATCTCACTATTGGCTTTTGTAGACCATGATAAATGTCGATTCTTGTCGACCATTAAGCATTAAGCAGCTTGAGTATAAATTAACTATTCCTTTAAAGGAATTTAACATTTATCTTACTTTTAACAAGAGAAGCAATAAAAAAAGAAATTCCCCAAGTAGTCATCCCTATTTCAATCAGTCAGATTGAATCAAACCACCATTACTGATGCTCGATACGCTTAAAGTTTCAATACAAGACTCGTGTAATGACAACCACCCATTGTGCTGTCCCCCGAACTATCTTGATGGCCGTGATGTTCAAGTTAATTAGGTTCGCTGACTTACAATGCATGTAAAGACATATATTAAAAGATTTAGTTAATGGTCTTTGCTATTGTAGATAAGAGATGGCGTTAGGAACTGATAATTTTGAATGTAATAGATATATTTGGTTTAAAGTTTAAGATGTTTAATATGTGTAGAGTAGTATCAGACAATGTTTTACATCGAGATCTCTCTCTATTTCTTAGCAGCTTAAACAAAATGCGCAATGAAAATAGGTCAGCTTTGCTTAATAAGAGTAAACAATTGTTGAGTATGTTTTGCAGTGTTCCTCTAAATTCCCAATTAGGTTTCGGCATTCGGAAAAGTTAGTCCTCGAGTTTCGGAAACCGGATAAGAAGTAAAGTTTTAGTTTCGGTTTCGGCTGCCGCGCGTATGGTAATGGTGTAGGTTAGCTCATGTATTTTTCAATTAATTGGGTAATTTGGCACGAAGCTAAAATAATTAATAATTAATGAAATAAAGAATAATAATAATATTTGTTATTTGTGAATTAAGATATTTTATTAAAACTAAACTATTAAACTAAACTAACTAAAATAACTTAATTACGTTGCATTGTTTAAAATGGTAACCAAATACCATTTTAAACAATGCAACGTAGTTAATGTAAGGAAAAATCTTTTGAGTAAGGATGATTGAATTGAATACGATTTAGTCGTTGTATTGTATTACTGACATCATGAAGGTGCATGGTTCTTTTACAGCAGAAAAACAGCACAAATCCTAAAATGCCTTTAGGTAAAGTCTGATGTTGCTTTTATTATTTTTATAGACTCACGATCAAAATGGATCCTGTGTCGTAGGGGACTTTACAAACATTCTATCGACGGTTCAACACACCTAGTCTCAGTACAATTATTTCTACCGTCATTTTTTGTACCGTGTGGCGATCTATCCTACAACACTCAGCGCATCGCAAGTGGCAAGGACAACTTTAAACTAAAATCAACCAGTGCAGTGGTTAAAGTTGTCCTTGCCACTTGTGACGCGCTCATATTGCTATTTAATATATCTGCACTATATATTGAATGCACAAATGGCATAGTGCAGATAATAAAGTATATCTATCAAATATGTAGGTAATATTTCCATATCATTAACATATCATTAACTTCACTCTCGCCTACTTAGAATGTTATAACTAACGTGTAATGAGATGCAATATCTACTTATGGTACTTAAGCGTTAAGTTTATTATGACAAAGTTATACGCGCTCCGAGTATAATAATATGGCACTGCTTTAACCTCGCTTGTTACTAGAATATATTTGGAATTTAAGTACGTAAATGCACCTTGATTTTCTTTTCTCTTAACTCGCTTTTATTAGCTTGACCTGTATCTATCTATCTATGTAACGGGATCTTTGAATACCATTTTCACCCACTTAAAACATCGGATTAATTAACTTTGAAACTTTGTATACTTATCAAGACCGATGACACAAGAATAATTATATAAGTTTGTTCTAGTATCCTGGCTAGGATCACCGGGATATCAATAAAAAAAAGTACGGTCTACGTGGGTACTGCAATTAGTGGGAAACCCAAGACCTGTTAATTGCAAACCCGACTTCTTAAACATTAGACTTGATGGTTTCGCGTTTAAAACGAGCAATGAGCTACGTATTTTTTAACCACGTATATTATACCACCGAAAAACATAAAGACATAACTATTTTTTTTTTTTTTTTTTTTTTTTAATTATTATTATTATTAAAAATATATAGAAATAAATATTCATAGGCGTACTGCGTTGATATTTTATTGAGCGGCACGAGAAATTTTGCCTTTAAATATCAACAAATACTACGGACCCAACAAATAATTACATAAGCAATAGACACATATCGGTATTCTGACACATACAAGGACATTCATGTTTTTGTATAAACGAAAGTCACCTTTTCTATTAATGTTAGGTCTCCTCGTAAGAAATTGATTTGACGATGTATTCATACATCAAGAAATATTCAAACACAAATGTGTTTGAATATTTCTAAATTAAGCAATTGATATTTGTCTGAAGATTCAGACAAATGTCAATTGCTTGAATTTAAGCCAACTATTTACAGTAAATATATTATAAAATATATCCTTAGTAATAGTTAGATATATACATAATATTAAATCAGGCAGCTATATACACATGCAATACGTGTAAAGTAATAGACGAAAGACACCGATTTTTTAAATCATATGATTTCTAATCTCTACTTTCTTAAGAGTCCCAGGGCAGGCATTAAAAAAGCTAGAGAGACTCGAGTACAAATTTCTAAATTTTATATGTGAAGCAGACCTATAGTTTTCTAAGTAAAGCAAACCACCGACCATTGAACTCAGTCAAAACGCCATAAACCATCTTTAGAAAAATCGCCATCACTAAAGGTTTGATCTACTATCTTGCACAAATAAAACGGCAGCAATAACCATAATATTTTAAACATGTCATACTTACAGTCTCTCTGACAGTCTTGAGCCTCGTGCCTCCCTTCCACCAGGAGATGGTTGGCTTTGGGCGAGCCCCTACAGCTTGGCACATCAGTTCGGTGCTCTGGCCTGCCACTAGTGGGCGCTTGCCGCCTTGGAGTCGCACCCATAATGGCCGAACTGTGGACAAAGAAGCCATATTGAATCTATATCATATAATAATATTAAAAAGAGGCAAGATTTTAATTTTGTTTGTTTTTTTCGTACGCATTGCCTTTTATCTTTAACTGTATAATTGCGTCATGTCACGGCAATACTACTATATGCCATGTACTGTATTATTTAAGCATTTAGTGATTGAAGCACCTTATAAAAAAGCCCTACTTATTGCAAGAACACGTCACAATTAATGAATTCCGCTTAAATCAAGGTTGCTCCAGACACGTCGGTCCAGATTTAAAGGTAAATGCTTCGGAGTCTGGCATCTCTTAAAATATATAAATATTGTTATTGTATTTTATATATGGAACGCCTATTTTTCCTGCAGGCATTCATTCATCAATTTATGTTTGCTTGCAAATATCTTTGTATTGTAATACATGTAAAAATTGAGGATATATTTCGTAATCATGCAAGTAATGGAGAGATAGTAAAAAATGTGCTATTAATGTCTCAAACATGCATATAGTCCGCTTAATAGTAAGTGGTTTACGTAGTCTATAATCGCTTGCAATACCACGAGCATACCATGGGTATTACTCACGTTTTACCAACGTTCGGGCAAAGACAAAGTAATAGCAAAGGTCTACTATAGCTTTCTGCCATTCTTACAACAAAAAGCCTGTGGTATGCTTACCATGAAGCCGGCAGATTGTTTTTAGTAGCTTAAAAAACGTTTGTGATCCTGTGGGCCTCCTCCTTTATTATCTACAGATTTTGCCGGCGGATTCAGTCACGTTAATCTAGATATTGTCAATAATTTTTTATCCCTCGATTGCGTTAACGTAAAAACAACGCAGTAGGCGGCTTGTATGTAATGCTGTATCTCATATTCTGCATAAATGACGACGTGTTTGCGAAACTTCATGATAATCAGTTGCGAGTAGTTAAGGCGTGAAAGCGTAAAAAACAAATAAACAAACTCGTTTATAATATTAGTTAAAAAGCCGTAGACACTAGATACTACTGGAGGAACACACTGCGCGATGGTCGAGTGACAACACGAATGATCTTTAATAAGGAAACGAGGCAGTCTCTACTGTATGAAGCAAAACGGACCATACCCCTCTGCATATGGTCCGTTTTGCTTCATACTTCAATCAATTAATAAATAATAAAAATTAAAAAAAAATATAAATCTCTATACATATATAAAACTCTTCCGTTACTGAGTGACTGACAGACAACGCACAGCCGAAACTACTGAACGCAAGAAGCTGAAATTTGGCATGTATGTTCCTTGGAGAGTGTAGGTGAGCACTAAGAGAGGATTTTTGGAAATTCCATCCTGAAGGGGGTGAAAGGGGTGAAACCCGATATTCACACGGGAACGGGACTTACGCGGGTGAAACTGCGGGAAAACTACTAGTATTATATAAAAGATAAGAAATCATTTTCAATGACATTTCGTTAAAAGCCCTTTTATTTACAACAACACGAGTCTATAACCACGCATTCATTAATTATCCCAAAAAGGCAAGATCACTCAACAAAATTTAATTTTAATGACTTTTTATTTAATTCCGGAATCATCAGAACGGAATTAGCATATGCCTATTAAATATCAATCAATTTATGATTAAATTAATGATTAAATGGGGTGAATGGACCTACCAGGTGGTGTGACCATATGGTTGGGTTTGGACGCCCGATAATGGTGGTTAACAACCTTTTTAAATCACCCAAATAAAAAATAACCCTGTGGAGTAAAGTTTTATTAACAGAGAGGTACTATTTGAAAGTTATTATTTGTTAGGTTGGTAGCGGTTGTTGACGTAAGATAGATTCTGTCAAATTCATTATGGGTTTGGATAATTCTTAAACAAACCATTGTAACCAATAACATTATATACTAGATATGTCGGTTATTATACAGTATAAAATCCGTTCTAGACTAGGATATTATCAATAACTGCAATAGATACGGGCAGAGTTTACTTCAAAGAAATAACTATCATTCGAGTAATGGCCTTCTTATTGTTTTACAAGAGATATTTCGACTGATTTTGTTTTAAGAAAAACAGAAATATTGTTTTACGTCTTCACTTTTCGTGCGCTAATAACATATTTGTTACAAACGTAACCGAACAAAGGAAGATTTTAAACTAAAATATTGCGTGAGCCTAAATAAATATAAAAGGGATTTACTGGTAAAAGGCTAAAGTGCTTTGTATTAATACGGTATTATAACTGTAAACTGCCATTGGTTACAATATTATTATTACTGTAAACATACGACCTAAGGCGCGGGACACTGCTAGTATTAATCAAACTTCACATTTCAATCACCTAAATTAATTTTCGGAAGTTAGATCAGTAAGCGTGAAACTTTCCCTACAGTAATAAAATTTATAGCAATTAATTTATAGTCCCTCTTTGATATTAATCGTTTTGGAAACAGTTTGAACTTCAAATTGTCTTTGGTATAAAGTTATGTACAGAGTACATACTTTTACACACACAAATTGCTACGAATACACACACACATACATACTATTTTTATATATATTATGCTTTAATATAAATAATAATATAATCAGCCCATACATATGTAGACTGACCCACTGCTTGGCATAACCTTCTTCCCAGTGTTGGAAGGGTTAGAACATAGTTCACCAAGTTAGTCTACTGCTGCGTGTTCCCACGCGCGCTTCTTGCTCTCTACGGGGGGGCACGGAAGGGTTTGGTTTTGGTTTTGCCTAAAAGGTAGGCCTCTTCGTGTAGGGGCGTGCCGTTTCATGGCATATGGCGGGCCGAAACCTCGGCGGGGTCGCGACCGCATGTGCAAATGATTCGCGCGGCCCCGTCGATAGTGGTTTTGTCGAGGAACACCGTGGTAGGTTTAGTCGGTATTCCGGGAGGTACTTTATCATCTTTACCATCTTTCTTTTACCCCGGCGAGTCCGACATAACCCCTCCGCCCGCTCCCGCGGAGGGGTATGCGTCATGCATTCCCCCAAGGTGAAAAAAAAGAAAAAGAAGTTAGTCTACTGCGGATTGGTACTTAGTTATATCTTCGAGAACATTATGGAGAACTTTCAGACATGCAGGTTTCCTTACAATGTTTGAACTTAATATTGTCTTACGTTTACATGTTATATATACATTCTAAATCAATAACTATTTACGGTTTATTTTAATCCGGCTGCCTCGGTGGTGCAGCGGTAATGTAAGCGACTGCTGTGTATGAGTTCGCGAGTTTTATTACTGGGTCGGGTAAAGTGTCGGTTTTTTTGTTAAGGATATCTCAAAAGTAGCACGAAGTCTGGAACTGTGCTCGGTAAACAGCTTAATAATAATAATGAATATTTTTTTTAGACCAGGATCCATAAAGTGTTAGTAACAAATTACATAAAATGCTAAATCTAGTGTATGTATGTATTTATCTTATGTGGGGGCCAGTCAGTGCAGACCGGCGACACTTCGACCCAGTGGGATCTTTTGTGTCGACACTCTCCCAATAACGACTGCCATAGATGTTCATGGCAGCCGGGACCGACGGCTTAACGTGCTCTCCGAGGCACGGAGCAAGCGATAATTGTCAATCAATACGCACATAATTTCGAAAAGTTATGTAACTTCCGAAAGTCAGAGGTGCGCGACGTGGGTTCGAACCCGAGACCCTCTGCATTGCTGTCTGTTGGTCTCCCCACTGAGCTATCGCTGCTCTTAAACCTAGTGTAAGTAACAGTTCAATTTCACTCGTTCTTGGACACTGCCTACGTCGTGTGCAGTCGTATACAGTTCGTTCCAGCATCGGACTGTCCCACCGATCACACAATGTGCTCAACATGCTGCGTGAGCTACCACGCGTTCTGCGTAGCAGGCAAGCACTCCGTTTGCGGATAATGGCATGGAGACCTTACTTAGGTCTAAATACGTGGGACCTAACTACTTAACGAATGAATAATACGTTTCTGCTTACCTCTTCGGAGATATAGGCGTATGATTACGTACATATGTATTACTTTAAAACACACTTTTAACTAATTAAATTTACTTTTCCTGATTTTTCAGTAGCTTTTTAACAGCTATGTTGATGGCGAGACTAAGAAGTATGATGTCTTAGAGCTTTGTCCGTTCATCTGTCTGTTATACAACTTTCAACTCAAGAACCGAAAGAGCTAGAGACTCGCGGTCAACGCCACAGCATAGTCGATATACCCCCGAAATGACTATGACCTTTGACCTCTAACCTTAAGGTCACGTGATACCATTTTTCGAACTCTAAGATTTACGGCAATTCATGGCCGTTTCTCACTTGTTTATATTTTGTTTTGTATATCAGCAGAGATCGTTACGGGAAGGCTAAGACGCCAAAAGAAGGCCAAAAGTAGTTTAATTTCAGTGACTTTGTACAGCACGGATGGCAAAGTGGTTTAAGTGGTAGTCTCGCCACTGTCAGTACCTGTACGCTGAGAGTTGTGGGTGTCTGTCCAGGTGGTTCGAATCTCACACGGGTTAAAAATTTGTGTGATTCACCGATGGTTGTTCCGAGTCTGGGTGTTCTTTGTGTTTGTTGTTTGAATATTTGTAAAGTTTCCCGCGACACAGGAATTACGCCTAGACTGAAAGATGGCATTTGAAAAAAAAATTACAACTGTTATTATTCGTGTAAACGTTAGTCAACATTAATAGTCACTTGAATAAAATAAATAATTAACTACCTGCCATAACACAATTGCAATTAGTACAATAAATTCACAAAAACAATTTATAAAAATATCCGTTCTTGTACGGATGGCGGTTTTATAAACTCATTGTGGGCATCAACAAAGGCCCACTTGTGGGAAACAAAGGGCTAACTTAACTACGATTCAAAAGGTCTCGATCCCTTTTTTTTATTTAGACCACTTAAGACAATAAAGCTAGGCTTTTTGTTGGTTTTACCCTGTTTAGGGTCCCATATCGGAAGGTGTAAAACATTTTCATGGAATGAACAAAAACGGTTTGTTTTTAACCAAGAGAAAATTGTTCTGGATTGTGTTTTAAGCTATGCTCGCTTGAAATCTGCCTCGGTGGCACAGCGATAATAAATGTGACTGTTGAAGTCTGGGGTTCTTGGGGCCGAGCCTATTTCCACCTACAGGGAAAATTTTGAGACTTCATTCTACTACTAAGGTTTTCTAAAAACAAAATATCGCTATGGACCAGAAGATCGAACTCTGGGCTTTACAGCCAACGACGTAGTCAAAAGTTAAGTCAACTAAACTTCCAATAAAGAATAATGTAATATAAATGGTCTACGACTTGCTTTTAACGACTGAGCTATATTTGCCAACTACAGTTCAGAACCATATTTATTAATATGACTACCACGGTGGCTCCAATGAAGTGAATACGATTACTGTGCGTAAGGCCTCGGGTTGAATTACCAAGCCGGGGTTCAATTGTTACTGTGTATTTTTCCAGAAACAGCATAGCCATGAATTGTGCCTGGGTGACGGCATTACTACTATTTCTATATTTGACTACTATTATAGTGTGGAAGATGTCTTAAGTAAAAGGAAAATAAACTATTACGTTTGGATCTAAAACCATAGTCAGCGAAATGTAGGTTTGAAATACCTCTACCTACCTCTTTGGGGTAATACGTGTATTCATAATACTATCAGTGTTTATAAAAGCTACACAGTAAACATTAACTTCCAGATGATACATCCAAACTATAACAAATAACTTTTGAAACAAAGAAACACTAAACACTATTACAAATATGAAGTTATATCGGGTGAGTTGGATTACATACAGCAAGTGTTAGTGCGATCCACAAATAGATGTGTCTGTCTAAGATACTTGTTGTTTGAAGATTGTATGTCCGCACAATCTTTTGTTATACAAGAATTATTCATTCATTTCGCAAATATTATGCATAATTCATGTAAAATGGTTGGCCGGGTGGCGCTATTTAAGTGGTGAAGTGCCCTAAATAGGGAGTGCTGGATGGCCAAGATGGGTTAAAAAAAAGATGAGTGCCAAAAATAGTTGTTTCGAGTCTGAGTAATCTTTACGTCCGTTGCCTGAATGTTTGTAAAGCCCCTGCAACCCTGTCCTGGTGCGGAAACAGTATTTGTTTAAAACAATAAATGAAGTAGCGGATTAAGAGGTCACTTTGCTAAGGTCAGTGCCCTGAATATATTGCGATTACGCCTTGCCTAATAGTAAGAGTTTTTTTTTTTTATTTAGCTTTTCTGTTATAGGTCCCGTAGTAGAGACCCTATATGATGTGACCCACACTACAAGTCACGGCACGGCTTGTTAGGATGTTTCGACCCCTTACCTCACTACAGAAAAATCGATCTTCTGTAGGTTAAAGATATTTTCCTAGTCGAAACTAGTTTAAAAGGATATTTATATTGATATTGCAGAAACATTTTTAACAGTATATCTCAATACTACTGACTCGATAATCAAACTCGGAACATGTGCCAATATGCCAACAAGCCATCCAATACATACAGTAGATATAAATGTTCAAGAATTGATGCATACCAATTAAGATACGTCTGTGACAAATGAAACATAATTTGGTACGGCATAAATAAAATCGTTTAAAAACTACGGATCCCAGGACGATAAAAATAATCAATTTAAGCAAAACTACATAACTATTAAAACTCGACTTCATTTCTTGAAAGTCAAGGTTCAATTTAGATTATCAGTTGCACACAAAAAGTTGATTAAAACCAGGGGAGTAGTAATGAGAAATAGGCTTTATTGGAGGTAGTTAAGGCTTATATTTGCTTCAAGTATTTTATTTATAAATTTGATAAAAAAATCAAAGGTATTATTTTAAGTGTGAGAAATTTCGGTATCGAGTGCGAATTTTATTGTTTTAAGTGCCGTGATACGGTGAAGTTTAATTCGAAAAGGTGTTTTTGTAGAGGTAACCTAATGCATTTTGTGATTGTAAGGAGTTTATAGTGAAATAATTAAATATTATTTTTAACACTTAAGTCTGTATGGCGTATAATTGTGATGTTATCGTGACCAAGAGTGGTTATAAGAAAATCATATTTGCTGCCTAATTTTGATGTTTCATGACACATTTCTTGTTTTATATCGTGAAATATAAAACAAGAAATGTGTGTGTCTTGTAATGATATCGTTACTATACATAACACTTACACACAGACAAACTTGACGTGCACCTAAATATGCCTCATAGGGACAGTATTACTCCTACATTTTTATCAACTATGTTTTAAGACCCACTTTATAGGCAAGCTATATTTTTTAAAACCACTTCTGTTTTAATAAGCTTGCGTTCCGGGCGTTCATCAGGCGGAACGAAATCTTAAGATATAATAATTTAAAATAGGATGAAAGGAAGGAATGAGTGGGATAGTGTGTTTTGTTTAGCGCCGAAAATATATAATAAACTGCCGGAAACAAAAATTACGAATATTGTTGACTGAAAAGTGTTATTATTCAGTTACAGACTTCCTGAACGACAACATTTAATGTTATATAAAATTTATTTTTAATGTATTTTCCATAAACTGTGTTTGTTTTTAGGTCTGCTTTTTTTAAAGAATTGTGTATTTGTGTATATTTCATTACCTTTTTTTAATATGTTTTGTATAATCATGTAAATATTTGTACGCCAACATTGGCAGGACGCAGAACTGCACGTTTATTATTTGTAACATCTCATTATCACCTGTGTTTAACAAATAAATTTGATTTGATTTGATTTGATTTGATAGGTATGTCGTACTAGTCTTCGGAACAATTTATATCCGTCTATAGGTCACAGTTCCTGGCTTATCGTTGCTACTAAGAATATTTCCTAATAGAAAACCTAATGTAATAAGCTTCACCCATGCTGCGAACCAAGGACCACAAACAGCAAACATAATCACAGATTTACACCACAGAACCAGCAAGATAACTAGTAACATCGACATCAAATATAATGTCATAACATAACTTTCAAACTTACAATGTTTACTTCAAACGCAATGCTTGAAAATAACAAACACATAAAGGCATAAAATATCGAGCAAGTTCAAAACTTTGCTGACGTTGCCCTGATGGCCAGGAAGCGATCATATTTCACCATACTGACAGATCAACTTCCAGATAAATTTTCATCTTTACCTTTGAATGATGGCTTATTTTTTTTTTGTTATTCTCCGTGCCTCGGAGAGCACGTTAAGCCGTCGGTCCCGGCTGCCATGAACATCTATGGCAGTCGTTATTGGGAAAGTCAGTACCCTCTAATATCCTGACACTGGTCTAGCCTTAGGGTATCGTTAGCCTTCGGGTTGCGGAGGTCAGGTGGCAGCCGCTCCGTGTAAAATCTGATATCCAGTCAAATCCGGTTAGACCAGAAAAGCCGACCCCAAGTGACTTGGGAATAATAAAGGCTAAGAGAGAAGAAGACCTTTGAATGTTGACAGGGATGGTGAGCAGGGTTAAGTTTGATGTTCGAACGTTGTTAGTCGGTGGGTTACACTGTGGTTCGCGAAGAAAGTAATGAGTAGGGTGTAACTTTTGTTTTTTGTATTTGTTTATGGCCGGGTTCCTATATTCAAGAAACGAGTTGTTTTAACTGATTGATTGTCCTACACATGGTCACGGGCCTTTGCTTAGTGAGAACGTTTAGGCCATATTCTGACATCACATAGTAGGTAATATTTTCACAAATATTAGGTATGGAGAACTCTCAGACATGTAGATTTCCTCACGTTGCTTTTCTTCACCGTTAAAGCGAGCTACAATTAACTATTCAATACGCACATAACTTCAATAAGACAGAAGAGCGTGCCTCGGGATCGAACTCGAGACCTATACGTCGCCATCCAACGGTCTCTCACTAGGCTAACGCTAGCAGCCCTAGCCTAGTGATGCAGATCAAAAAGTTTGAACGGAATAAGAATCGTTTTTCGCTTTGATTTCAAGTGTAACTAGATCATAATATATTAGAATGAGTTACTACGTCATAAAGCATGCAATATTGGTTTATAGTTTCAGATTATATACAACGTCTTCCCACTAGGCTATTCCTGTTAATCTTCATCTATTGAGTCTAAATCAATGTGGTAATGAGAGCATTAAAGTATTTTAAGAAAAGGACTCTTGCAGATTTATTAATGGGCTTGAGCCCGAACGAAATATCAACTAAATAGCTATCGTGCATAGTGTGATCTACCTATATAGCGTTGCAGGCCATTTATAGTCCACATAAATAATTTAAATGGCGGGTATAATCTCGTTTTTGTTAGTTGTGCACGTGTATTCTGCGCTTAGCCTTATAATTGGGTCATTATGCGTCACTTACGCTTGCATAATGACCCAATTGCGAGGCTACCAATGGAAGGATGTTCAACCGACCACCCTTAGGCTAGGCGCTTACGCATAATGTCTTATTGTCTTTCTGGGTAGAGCTGAGTTGCAGAGTAACTACTCATACAAACTCTAAAATAGTAAGACATAAATAATATAACCGTACTAATATTTATAAATATGAAAGATTATGAAGATATCTGAATGTTGAGTATTTAATGTTTCTCTGCATTTTCAAAAAAAATACTATGATTAGGCATAATGCCTGTGTCGCAGGAATCTTTACAAACATTAAATGACCGGACACAAAAAACAACAACTGCTTGTGAACCACACAAATTTTTGTTTTGTTTGAGATTGAACCCACAACACTTGGCGCACTAGCAGTAGCGAAGCTACTACTTAAACTATTAAACTTTCCGTGACAACTAAACATTAAAAACAATTTGCATCAAACTTGGTACACAGGTAAATCTGTTCTCAGATAAGGCATAAGTCACAAAAATCACACATAAATTATCAACCAACAGTAAGCTGTTGGTTAATAATTTATCGTCGATTGAAGTAGTATTAAGATACTACTTCAATCGGCGAACACGAATAAAACAAAACATAGAAAAACACAGTCACACGCCGCATCTAAAACGCCGGCTCCCTGTCGGTACAATCGGATACAAAAGTATATCAACCTGTCAATTAGGCCCTCTTAGATTATCATCTGTGTTACGTATGGCGTGATTATATTGTTTCGGGAATCCCAGTGATTTACGCGAGGACAGAATTTTTGTGGTAGCGGTGTTTTTTAGTAATCATTCGGTTTTTTGGTTGAAGTTGATTTGTTTTGTTTCGTTTCTTTGTTGGCAGTTCTGCTCTACATATAATGACGTCTAACCTCCTATTATCCTACTTATATTATAAATGGTGAAAATGTCTTAATGATTTCTACTAAATATTCATTGATATATAAAAGTCCTAGATACACAATCCCCTACAAAAATAACACTTAAAACTGTCCTCAGTTGCTTATAATTAGTTATATTAACTGTATAAACCTTCATTAATGCAAATTAAACCCTACTGCCTTAACTTTAAGTTAACTATACAAGGCTATCTAAAATAGGAATAAAATTTTACGAGTAGAGTTCGAGATAGAATAAAGACTGAATGGAGTCGAATATTGTTTTTACAAATTTAAATGTAAGTTAATATTCTGACGTAATTATGTAGTTTATAAAATGCATGTAAATGTGTGTTATAAGCACATATTAGCTTTTACTATTACATGTAGGTATTTTACTAAGGTTGTGTCCTATGATGTTCAATATTATTTTTTATATTTTTATATTATTTATTGTTTTAAAAGTACTTTTACTGACATAATCTAACCTAGTCTCCTTTTACGCAAGCGAAGCCGCAGGTAAAAGGTATTTTTATTTTAAGTTTTGCCAGAATTCTCAAGTGCACATTATATTTGTCATACGACAATTCATTTAAAATACACAGGAGTATTAAATTCAAATAGATATATAGATTTACACTTGTATGTGACTGAGGAGTAAGAGGTGTATCACATGCACATATCATTAGCGATGTTAAAACCGCACGGTACAGGTTGTTAGTCTACTAACGTCAATTGATAACATTTTAAACTCAGTGCTGCTATTGAGAATTGACTAATAGAAACACTCAAATAAATAAGTCTATTAGATAGTTTAGTATATTTCCTAACAGGTATTACACCCACATTTTACTAGTTATCATTTTGTGTCTCACGTAAAAGGAGACGGACCTGTGGCAGTCTACTAGTCACAGTTTGGGATTCCGTGCTGATATTAACAAAAAATGCAATATCTTAATAACGCTTAACTAGACCTGGGAACCAGCACGATATCTCATGCGCAACAATTACATTCACTACGGATGAGCCACCAAGAAAGTTATCTCATAAGATATTTTATTTATCGTATGTTTATATGTCACAAAAAACTTCTCAAAATAAATTAGAGTAAAGAATACCATTGACCTAAAACTAAGGGAAATATAAGGCTTTACATTTTGGGGTAATTCTTATTAATGAATGGTGGAGTAATATACAAAGAGGATATGACGGGGTGTCACATATTGTTGCAAGTTAAAAGATACTTACCCTCTTTTACATCTGAAAACAGGCCCTTATTGTAATATAAAAAACTACAAGTACATTTCTTTTCTACACGATAACATAATTTAGTTGTGTATATCTTGGAAAGGATAAAGTGTAAAGCGTAATGTTAACACCAATGTATACCCCTGATCAGCAAATAAATAATTTAATTTGATTTGAAGGGTCAATAGATATCAATTACAGCATTAGTTGCATCCTATGTTCTTAGGTCCCAAATAGAAGGAGCTATTGCGCATAAAAATATTATCAAGTACCTTATAGAAGATCAGCAATAGCCTAGTGTGAGATCGTTAGTCTGCTAAGCAGAGATCTATAGATGGCACCCACTTCTTTTGGGAGTTATTATCGCTCGCTTAAACGGTGAAGGAAATCTGAAAGTTCTCCATAATTTTCTCGAAATTGCGTGAAATCTACCAAGTTGCATTAGGCCAGCATTGTAGATTCTAGCTTAACCCTTCTTATACAGAGAAGAGGTCCGTGCTACGGTTAATAAGCAAGGTCGATATGATTATTATACGTATTATGTATTGTCATCCATTTACATAAATGTTACACATTAAAATTCAACTAATTAATACAGACAGTCAGTTTATTGTAGTTATAGCTTTTAAATACGGGTACCTATTTAGATAATCATTTATTATTCTAACCTTAATATTAAAAATGGGAATGTGAATTTGTTTGTTACGCTTTCACGCATTACCTAGTCGATCGATCATCATGACAGTTAGCACACGATGTCATGCGTACAGAAAAGAACATAGCATACCTTTCGACTAGAACAATGTACCTACTGTTCCCAAACGAGTAAACCCGCGGGCGGCAAAAGCTAGTTTTTATATAGTTTACACTTTCTTATATGTTTCATAGAGGTGTTCGTCTAAATCATCACTTAAAATAATTACACCCGTCTACGTCATAATACTCATAACATAGCTACGATGTCAAATCCTCCACAACACAGATCGCTTTGTCTTATGTCTTCAAGAGCCAATCAGATCGTATTAATATATTAATCGATACTACTTCTGTACTTAACATCAAACACCAAATCGATACAATAACATGCATGATGTCTCTCCAATAATCTTTGTGTATCGGCGCGAGAGGTTGTAATCTTACAAAGCGAGTGAACGCGACAGCATATATCGTACGTGCAAGTCACGTAGGTAAGGATATAATCTGTATCGGTAATGACGCGTCAATCACGAGTTACGATATGAGGAATAATGTTAAAGATATGGCAAAGATCTCGATATAACATGAGGGATCAGAATTAAGTGGGCTTTGACAGGGGTTATTTTTTCTGCCTTGGTAGTAGTGGCAGTAAATGCGAGTGCTGTTCGTTTTGGGGTCGATTCCTCAGTCGGTCATGTGGTTATTGGACTACTATGTTAAAAAATTCAGTTGTAGCACAAAGGAGCTGTGTCTGAAAAACAGCGATACGCTCGCCTCCCATTAGTGGGGCCTAAAATACATATATTTGACAAAATGTCGCCTCTGTCAGGGGTACAGATAGATGTCAAACTATGTATGTACTACATGGTAGGAGAGGTCCGCGTCGCTGTCGAGCCTTAAGTAACCCTTAAGTATCTGGGTCTCTTGCTAGACAGCCGATGGGACTTTGTAGCCCACTTTTGTCGACTGGCCCCCCAACTTCTGGGCGCAGCAGGTGCGCTCGCGCATCTGCTGCCCAACCTAAGGGGGCCAGGAACCTCCTGCCGGAGGCTCTACGAAGGGGTCGTGCGGTCTATGGTCCTTTATGGGGCCCTAATTTGGGGAGACAACCTGACGGCCCGTAATATCTCAGCACTTCGTGCGCCACAGCGAGCCATGGCCGTCAGGTTAATTAGAGGCCTAACGTACGATCTCGTTCGAGGCAGCGAACCTCCTCGCCGGATCGATCCCCTGGGACTTGGAAGCAGCGCTTCTGGTGTCGCTCTATCGTTGGCACCAGGAGACGCTGGCTCGGGGCGAAGGACCAGCTCCTCCGACTCTAGAGGCGGCACGGTCCGAGCTCCGCCGGGTCCTGGTGGAAGAATGGAGAAATCGACTTGTGTACCCCAGTGCCGGGCACGCCACAATTGTGGCGGAAAGACCCGTTTAAGAGGAGTGGCTGGAGAGACGGCATGGCGCCTTCACCTTCCGGCTGACACAGGTAATGACTGGTCATGTTTGTTTTGGCCAGTTCCTGTGTCGCATAGGTCGGCAAGAGACGCCTGGTTGTCACCAATGTGGCGACTGCCGCGACGTTGTTGAGGACACGGCGCTGCGTACATTGACGGATTGCCCCGCTTGGGCATCGCAGCGCCGTGAGTTGATCGCGGCAGTCGGTATGGTTGCCATCTCGCTCCCGGCCGTGGTTCAATCTATGGTCCGGAGCGAGAGGTCGTGGAACGCTGTCGCCTCCTTCTGTGAGGAAGTCATGTCCATCAAGGAGGCGGCGGAGCGGAAGAGGGAGCGCTTAAATCCTCTCCCCAACCCCAGAACCGGGCGCGAGATAACCTCCAGCCACCCTAAGGTTTGACCTGGGGGTGGTGGGCTTCGTGGGTCTGCCCGCCACCCGATCAGCACCAGGTCCTAGAGGCGGCGTGCGTGTTCCTACGCGCGCCTCTGTGATGTGTGTGTCCGTCCCCCCCACAACGGAGGACAGTAGGTAGTTTAATATAGAGATGACTAAAGGCTAGTCTTGATGTGTATTGACCTGCCGTTGCATACGGCGGGCCGAAACCTTCGCGGGGTCGCGACCGCATGTGAAAGTGATTCGCGCGGCCCCGTCGATTGCGGTTTTGTCGAGGAACACCATGGTAGGTTTAGTCGGTACAGTACTTTTAACTAAAAATAAAATATAGCCTATGTTACTCGGTGATAATAAAGCTTTCTGATGATGAAGAATTTTTTCAAATCGGTTAAGTAAAGTTAAGTAAAATCCTTACAAACAAACGAACATAAATTCAAATCTTTCCTCTTTATAATATTAGTAGGTATATAGATAAACTATGCTCGACGCCTCGGTCCAATAAACTTTATTGAGAAAGAACTAAACAATATTACTTACGTTTGACATCGATGGATATGTTTTCGGAGACAGGCGCAATCAGCGGATCAGTTACTGCCTGTGAACAAATTAATAACAGCTGTTAATAAAATATAGCAACTTTTAGTATAAAACACTCCGTAAATTTGCATGTATGAAGGATTTATAATATACGTTTTAACATGGCTTTGCAAACCTAGCTGTAATATATCAATCCTTTAGCTAATGGAAGTATTAACGAGAATACTGTTAGTTCACGTAAAATATATTGTACCTAATAACGTTTTTTATTTGTATCTAACAGTTGTTATCGAAACGCGGTACAGAAATTGAGAATTTAATATATTTCTTGTAAAACATCATAAAAGTAGAAAGAAGACAGAAGGAGCGCATGTCGTTACTATTTATCAACAAAATGACACAGCCAGCTTTCACCGCATCCGATCATTGAGATGTTAGAACTGTGTGGAAGAAAGAATAAAGATTATATTTTGAAAATCGTGTTATTATAAGCTTGCAGCGTTAGTCTATACAATCTTACAAAGACATCAATATGACGATATAGGTATGTACAATGGGCGTGAGACCATTTTTGCTATTCGTAAAACAACTGCTGACTTCTGCACTAGGCTATTACGCGAGTCACCACATTATCAATATTCTTATTATGTTATTTTTCGGCAGCAAAATGTTCTGCTTAACGAGGCTAATCCCAAGGTCAAAGTACAATGTTTCTATTTGAAAGTATACGTGTGTTGATGCATTATAGCAAATAGCTGTTACACACGTACCTGGCAAGTGACGTCAGTGCCGAAATCAGACCTCTGCAGCCGAAGAGACATAGTGGCTCTGGCTTCAGAGTTGGCGAGAAGTGCATGTGACTTCCACCAAGATACTCTAGCAGTAGGGCGACCTGTACGAAGAAAATACATGACTTAGATACATCGGTGGCTTAAGTAAGAACACTTTCAAGTATAAGCTATATGAACTACTAATGGATGACGAAACAATAACGAAGATTTTGATAACATTCAGGTGGCAAGCATATGTTTTGTCTGATGATAGCCGACTATCATAACTGATAATACTAGAGCTGTCACAGCCACTATTATTTAGAAAAAAACGGAATCAAAATAACTTATGTGCTTTCAACCCAAGGAATAGTCACTGATAACCATCAGTGTATATTCCTTGGGTATAAAGGAACCCCTTTAAGCAGAAGCTTTTCAGCTTTCAAGTCGCACAGGCTTTAAAAAACAAAATTCTTTTGTGTACGATTTTCAATATGTTTAGTTCAGTTGCAGTCAACTCTTCAGTCTAGCTGTACCAGTTTGGATCAGAAGCAGCTTTTGGCCCTACCTCAGTTAGCAGAAAATACATTTATGCGATAGCCAATACGTATATGTTATGTGTAAATATGTAAGTAAACAAACTATTAATTTCAATAGTAGCGAGAAGATCAATATCAATACACGAATGTGGCATATAAGCCAGTACCAAAGTCAAAGCTTATAGGTGCTTTGGTTAAGTAAACAAGAGTATCTAAATCAGCTAGGGTACACGAACATTCGGCAAATAGATAAATTGATGACCTGCAAGACAGGCTTAAAAGTGGTGCGACCCAGATTAGACTTTTAAAAACGAACTTTATTAAATAGACTAAGACAACTTAATTATTAATTGACGTGGGCATTGGCGGCGCGTGTGACAAGGGAATTATTTATGGTAAGCAAATTACTTTTCAGCAATTTCTACCTGTATCCCACAAAATATCATCACCAAATAAACGTGTATCTTTGAAATTAAACTACTATATACGGATTTCATCGCGTTGTTTATTTGACGGGGAGACTCCCCGGACCATGGTTGCTGAAAAGCAACCGAAACGTCGGAGATAGTGTAAAATTACCTTACGTCATTACTTCAAAGAACGAGCCCACAACACTCGGCGCAATGGCAACGGCGAAGCGACGATTTGCACCACTACGACATCCCTGCCTTGTGACCATTACCAACTTTAGACTATAGTATACGGTTACAATCGGTACTAGTTCGGGCGCCGGAGGGCGCGAGACGACCGCAAGCCGCCCTGAGGTCTGACCTGGGGGTGGTGGGCTTCGTGGGCCTGTCCACCACCGTTTCAGCAGCAGGTCCGAGAGGCGGCGTGCATGTTCCCACGCGCGCCTCTTTGTCGAGTCCGTCGCTCCTCTAGAGGGGGGGGGGGGCAGTAGGTAATAAGTGAAGTGACCATAGGGTAGGTCTTATCGTGTAGTGGCCTGCCGTTTCATACGGCGGGCCGAAACCTCGGCAGGGTCACGACTGCATGTGCAAGTGATTCGCGCGGCCCCGTCGATAGTGGTTTTGTCGAGGAACACCGTGGTAGGTTTAATCGGTATTCCGGGAGGTCCATTATCATTTCAACATCTCTCTTTTACCCCGGTGAGTCCGACATAACCCCTCAGCACGCCCCCGCGGAGGAGTAAGCGTTATTGCATTCCCCCACGTGAAAAAAAGAAAACGTACTAGTTTGCTTCCTTTGTAGCATTCAAGCGTTTTGGTATGTACTTCCATATTTTATTTTATCATACAGCTACCACTGTCATTCGATTGCTTTCTAAATCCAGCACTGGTTAGATTACAATATACGTTACACCAGAACGCACCGTCATATCAAATATAGTCTTGTGTTTACGCGAATGTTATACATAGAAATTAAACTACTTTATACAAATTTTACCGGTTTATTTAAAAACGGTGAACACTAAAAAGTGTGTCAGGATCGTAGCAAATGGAAAGCCGTAGTCTCTGCCTACCCCTCTGGGAAACAGGCGTGAATCTATGTATGTATGTATGTGAACACTAGTGTTCTATTAAGCTACAATTACTATTAATCTTTACTACTATTAAACTAATTACATCATTAAACTTCTTCCGTTTCCGTTGCTTTTTAGCAGCTATTTAACCAAAAAATATGTATAAAGCAGTTTAATTTCAATGCACTGTCACAGCGTTTTGCTTGCGAATTTTATACCAATGTTCTAAACACAGCTTTTAAACAAAATTTTCTTGACGTGTTTAATTTGATTAAAGGTCGCAGTTTAAACAAATTGGTACAACTACTTAGCGACACATGTATTGTAGTACATTGTGAGTGCTAAATGAGTGCAGAGAAAAAAGAAACTTGTAAAACAATGGTCTGGCGTGTACCCTTTTCAAGTTATAGGTGGCTGGGTTAAAGTGTAAGAGAGAGCGGGTGACCGTTAAACAAGAAGCTCTAGGACTTTTAATTATTGAAGAAATACTTTATAAGGTGTTATGTGACTGCCGCCGTGACGGTAGTAAATGCGACTACTGTGGCATGAGGTCTCGGGTTCGAATCCCGGAAAACTAAAAAAGTTTGTGGGTTGCCCTGAAAAATAAATAGCAACTTTGACTTAAGAAGGTGGCGGTGTTAAGGATCCCTCTGCCTCGGAAAGTGCGTAAAAAGTACGTAAAGCCTGCTCCTGGTCTCTTTCCGGTTGGATTACCCATCGGGTCATGAAATTTAAGTAACAGAGAATACACCTGCGTTTGCTCACACACTTGTGCACTATAATATCACCTGCACAGTTGGCCAGTCGCCGGTAAGATAGGCCTCTATAACCGAAATTCGTTCTAGAGGACATGATATTATGTAATAACAATTTTATGTAAGACCAGCTTTTGCTCGCGCCTGCGGTCTTATGGACATTAGATGTTAAGTGCGTTTTATCCTGTGCCAAAAGAATATAGAAGGTCCTGTAAAGTGTTATTAGCTACTATAATTACCTATTTACATACACCCGACATTTGAAATCTCTATTCACCTATCAATTATTGGAATACCAGATATAATTGAAAACGTATTGTGTCTGGCCACCGGTATACCGCGGCGACTAAAGTGGTTATATATAACAAAATAGGCAACTTTAAATTAAATATGCTGTATATTTCGTATCCCGTGCCAATTTCGAGAAATTCGCCTTTATATACATCGTAAAAGGAACCTGCGGGCAGAATTTTAGCTATCTATGGCTAATGGTTTGGGCTGGGTATTGATGAGTGTGTGAGTGTGAGTGAGTGAGTCAGGACATCATTTACTAGATTTGGATTAGATGATAATTAAATCTAGAAAATGATGTATTGATACTTTATCCTACATAGTTTTATAAATTACCTACTAGATTTTGCTAGCGAACCTATGTCCTTTTCTGAACCGCTGGCAACGTGTATGCAAAATTTCATAATGATCGATCGGATGAGTAGTTAAGGCGTGGCTCGCTTTATTTTTAACCTTTGACCATTTTCGTTAAATCAGATGCCGTGACGATTGATCCAGGTTGATGTACGTTCACGAGCAGCACACACGTACGGACTGTGAACATTATGAACAAGAAAGAATGTTCGTAAAATGTGCTCCGGCCGTAATGAGAGGTGAAAATGAAGGCGGTTGATGCAGGATAATTTCACACTTGGCATCGTGTTCAGCATTCAATGCGTTATTTAAATATATTTAAAGGGAAGAAGGCTTGTGTATGCAGCAATGTATACGCATTCTTTCTTTAAAACATGTTTCGTGTCTATATCAGCGTATTAACCAGGTATTGACGTGCCAAAGTCATGATGTAGTCATCATTTAACCGTAAATATACTTGGAGCTGATCTGCCAGTCATAGTCGTTGCCAATAATTTGGTCAGGGTACACGAGGAAAACATCGCGAGGAAAACCAGCATGTCCCACAATTCTTCATAATGTTCTGGCAGATCAGCTGAGCCAGCCTGGAAGAATATGGCCAGAACAAACGAGTCAGGCAACTCGGAAAATTCCACCCTCTTATAGGAAACTGGTATAAGAGTAATGGCACCGCATTTAGCTCGTAGTGTAAGATTTTAAAAACGCACTGCCTGCCTACCTCTGCTATGGTAGCCACTTACCATTAGACAGGCCGTATGCTTGTTGCCACTTTAACGATAAATTTATACTTAAGGGTGATTCGTGACGTAATGACAATTGCGCAGTTCGATTGACCTGCAAGGTTAGCCACGATTGCCAAAATTGTCACGTATGAACGTCTAAATCTATTAAGATATCTCTATACTCATCTAAAGCGAATATGAATGACAAGCTTTTCTAACCATCCTGCACCATCTTTCCAAATCCAAAATTACCTAACAATAAATACAAATTCTGAATCTGGAAAAGATGATGACAATTTAATTTTATACATTAGGGATGTGCACGATTGCATTCGAATTATATTCGAATACATTTGCCTACTTTGTGTGGTCAATTCCGTGCGCCTTTTAGAGTATTAAGTTGTGCCTTATATCTACACATAATACATGTTGACTGCCGCAGTGGCTCGAGGTCGAGGGTTTGATTCCCCGATCGCGCAAAGTATGATTGAGACTTCCAGACAATAAATTCTCAGTAGAGAAAGAAGAGTCTAGACCTGTGCTCAATTAATGACAATAGGTTCGTCCTCTATTACGTAGAACATAGTGGCGAATAGTGGGTGTAATACACTTCTGCCTACGTCTTTAGCGAATAGAGGCCTGATACTATGTGTGTATTTATGTATGTTACAGGTCGATAGTATAGTCGAATACAATTATGCGCATCGCTATATAAAATGTTTCTATTCATACCTCCAACTGCAATACAGGTCAGATTCACTTCAGTTCCTTCATCGTAAGGTCCTAGGACCCCGCCCCTGATCTCATTGCCTTCATGGTTCAGGATTATCAACCTTTCAGGTGGTACTGTAATAAAAAATCAGCATTACTTAACTTATTCAAATTGAACACGAACACATACTATAGTAGATGTTTCTTAAATAGATTTTGTACATGTTGCAATATATAGCTCACTACGTCGTAAGGGTCTCCCGCAGCCTAGTGGGAGAATATTGGACTGCCATACAGAGATGACGAGTTCGATCCTTAAGGACGCACCTCTGACTTTTCGAAGCTATATGCGTATTAAATTGTAGTTTCGCTCACTTCAATGGTAAAGTAAAATATCGTCAGGAAACCATCAATCAAGTGACATGGCCAGTCAGTCACTCGTCAGTCAGCAAGCCGAAAGCTTCTATGTAAGCAATGCTTCGACCAAACCCTACACACAGCAGACAACCAAATGTAAACAAGCCATTAGTATTACTAAAATAACTTACTAAGCACAGTAAGATTGAGCCTTGTGTTCTTAGTCGGTGACTTAATGAAATCGACTCGGCACCTGTATTGTCCGCTGTCTTCGGGTCTGTAACAAATACTTGTTATTAGTTTCGAATATAATTATATAGCCTATTGTAATACTTATAACTTTACGCACAGGTAGTAAAAATGTATGTGGGCATATATAACAGTTCATAACCGCTCGCTTTAACGGTAAAGAAAAATATCGTGGGGAAACCTGTGCACCATATTGTTTTCAAAGTCTGCCAACCCGTACCAACGTAGTGTACTCTGGACTTCCCCTTATCATGCTGAGGAGAGATCCATAACCAACAGTGGCACAGTTTATAAAACAGCTCTAATATTATTTAGAAAATTAAAGGACACATCAAATAAACATCATTCTAGAGTTCACTAAAATAAATGTTATTTCTCAACCGAGTTACATAGGGCGATTGCCATCTGATCAAAGATATAACGATACAACTATGGTGTGATAAAATTTAAAAGCTACCATATTTGCGGGGACCGATTCCCCATATCATTTGTCTTAAATGGTTATCAGAGCGGTGATCGAAATTATTACCCATCTATAATCCTGCACGACGGGCAACCAAAGAGAAAAATTTATGATATTAGTTAGGATCATAAATGGTTTTAAAGAACTCTTTAAAACCATTTATGATCCTAACTAATATCATAAATTCGACTGTAAGGTTTTTTGTTTGTTACGCTTTCACGATGTATTTATTCTACAATAATATTCTACAATATTCTACCACATACACACAACACCATCTAGCCCAAACTAATCAGAGCTTGTACTATGGGTACTAGACAATGGATAAACATACATATATACTTTAATTTTCTTTTTTTGTAGATGAATACATATTATACATAGAAACACCCAGACCAAGACAAACATCCATGTTCATGCACACAAATGTTTGACTTGTGCGGGAATCGAACCCGCGACCTCAGGCCTGGCAGTCGGTTACACTAACCACTACGCCATCGAAGTCGATTGATCATCATGAAATTTCGCATACAAATACAACATCTAGTAATATTATATATTTATTGTTATACGATGACAACTCTCAATTTGCGGACAGTCTCTGTCATGCAGAACTTTACAAATGTTGAAACTACCGAGACAAAGAACAACATCAAACGGAACAACTATTAGTCGATCAAACAATTTTTCACCTTGTCCAGAGATCGATCTGACGACAAAGCCACCACTTAAATCAAAGCGCCATGCAGTCATTGTTTTTAAGACATCCGATATTTCATAAGAACTTTGAATACAAAATCAGAGTTCTTTTTACAACACTATCGACCTCGAATTATTAAAGCTAACGAGATATAAAATACGAGACCAATTTAATCGATTACAATGCTGTCATCGGTATCGTTCGATATCTTATACCGATTCCATAAAGTTTCTAAACGATTTTCAAGCAATTTATTGTCGCAACTAATTGGTACGTATCGGGGGCGATATATAAAATCGGTTGAATATTGCCGTAGCAATCCATTTATATCGAGAATCGCCGGTGAGGTATCGATAAAAATAGAATTTTCACTATGATTTGTACAATTTTTTTACGCGCTTTGCGTAATGCGGCTATTCTTTTGGATTAATATGTTTATATGTATATTGC
Organism: Catocala fraxini; assembly: GCA_930367265.1. NCBI lineage: Eukaryota > Metazoa > Arthropoda > Insecta > Lepidoptera > Erebidae > Catocala > Catocala fraxini. The sequence continues at coordinate 11,607,497 of OV884049.1, read as the reverse complement.
GAAGTATTGTTACGAGAAATTCTTTACAGTTATTAAATTTATACTAAAAGAGTATAACGAGTCTTTGTTTAAATATATAACTACTGCGATATTTTTTGGTGAAATCTTATTTAAAATAGTGTAGTTATTCTTAAATGAATAACTGTATTTTTTATTCTAGTACGTTATTTTAAATGCTGATTTAGTATTCAATTCGAATTTTACTATTTTAGTTCGTATAGGATTTGAAAATAATTTTACAATTCTTCTCTCTCTAAAGTATTACTTCTTTATTTCATTTAATGTACTTCAGTACAATATCTTTACATATAATAAAATTGTAACTGGTCGACTTCTGTACATATTTAAGAAAAATATGAGAGGTGTCTTTATAAGAGTTATAGAAGTTGAAACAATTATTTTCGAATTTTGTCTGTCTGTATGTTTGTATGCGCATCACGCAAAAACTACTGCACAACAACGAACAAGGATATCACAGTTGTATTGCTGAAAGTCTAACTTAAAATGTGGTACATGTTTCATATCGATATACTGCGTAAACGTTGAGTATTATGCGTGTAGAACATCTTTTTCTTACATGCAAAGAAAAAACAATATAGATAGGTGCTTACTTCCAAACTCCACGCGTACGAAATTGCAGGCAAAAGTACTAGTGTTTTCATAATTAATTGAAGTTTAAACTGTGCAGTCGGCAAAATTTACTCGATTAATTAAAATTGCCGCGGACACTACCGACCACCAATAATATATTTTGCATAGTGTCGATGACGTTTCATATTTAAATGAAATTACTAGTTGTTTTGATTATATAACAAATCTTATATCTCTAATCGTAACAAGATAATCGATATTCAATCGTAGACAAACAAATCGAGTTGTTTATATAATTTCTGGACGTTTTAACGTTCTAAGGATTCTATACTAATCGGAATGGAGGAATTCGATATTTCGTATAGAATTACATCGATATCAAAGTTAATAAACAAGAGGTTCGATGTCTTATCGGAATAAATTACCAATATTGTTTGGTAAACAAAATATGTTTATCGTCAAAACTCTAGTAACTCCGGCATCAGGGATCAAGCACTACGTCGCAGAGAACTTCACAAATAATAGTTTGGTGGACACAAAGTACACCTAGACTCAGAACAAATCTTTGGGGATCACAAAAATAATCGTCCCGTGAGATTAGAACCTAAAACCCTCGGCGGAGCGATCACCTAATAAAAGCGAAAATATTGTATAGAATATCCAAACGCCGCACGTAGTGCGATTTTAAGCACTGCATTTTGTTTACGCCACTAGAGGCGAATTAAGGAGAATTCGTAGGTGTTCTAACACCTTAAAATTTACGCTGTCACCGAAATGTATCATCAATTAGCTAACAACGTAAATTTTTCAATATATCCAAAAAAAGCGACATCATTGAAAATATTGCCCGCTTTCCTGAAAAAAAAATTATATCGTGGCAAGCAAGCGAGTGCAAAGGCGAAAATTAGAAGTGGACAGTTAACGTTTCGTAACCATATCAGAGAGGGTCTAGAGAGCCACGATAACACAGGGATTGTCTTGATGCTGACTCATATCCTTATTTAAAGTGGGCTTAAGCTATAAGTATCAACACTACTGTTTAAAGATACTATATACTGTGTTATTAATAAACGAAAAAAGGGAAATAAATAGAGTTTGAAACGTTTAACAAAAAGACAAATTGAATTTCAGAATTTCGACAGTAAACGATCTTCTAATGTGGTAATTGTTCTTCGTTTTTTGTGACAAGTGTGTATATAAACATAAGCATGTTTCCGTGCAATCGTAACGTCTTTGGTTCAACTCCAGGATCAGATAAAATCTTTGGGGTTTTTTGTTACGAAATTCATAGTAGTACAGAGTTATTAAGTGTGTCCGGTTAGCAATTGGTTCGCTATTACCAGGAACCAACACGCATAGCTGGAGAAATGTGGGTAGGTATAATACGCCTCTGTCTACCTCATCAGAATAGACGAAGCTCTTAACAAATTTAACCATAAGCTGAACGTCATATTTTATCAATCTCATGTAACTTCATGTAAACCACACGCACCAAACATTTAAAATACATATCCATATAGTTGATAATAAGCCATAAGTATCCTGTTGTCCCATTAAAAGGGCCAATTGCGTTATAGGGGTAAGAAACGTGTCATTAGGAGTATAGTACATACAATTGGTAAGATGTAGGATACGGCAAACAGTCGTAAAGAGTAACATTTATCCAAGATTAGCCACAATTGACGGAAACAATCAAACTACATACACGTAAAATGCAATTCCATGAGAAACTAGAGTACAGTTCAGCAATATACACAATTGATTCGAATATTTGACAATACTACAGTTACATTAGTACTTGCCCTGCTTCTCTGATTATGCGTAGTATTTATTGCGTCGTACATAGCTGTATTCGAATATATTTCGAATGCAATTGACGCATCACTAGTACAGGTTGGAATGTCAACATACTCTGCGTCATTTAGTAGCATAGTACTACACGCTGTACTATTGTTTATCGGTTACGTGAAGGTAAAATATTGCAAAAAACTATTTTTTTTTGTGTATTGTGTCTTTCACTGACAGTTCGTTTGCTGTCCATAAGTCACGGTAAAGGAGATACTAAAGACGATTTTGTCTCTACAGCTTACGTTAAATTTTCATTACAATAATAATATAATTATATACTAGGTTTTGCTCGCGGTTTCGCTCTTGTAAATGTAGGTTAGGTTAGAAGTAACAGTATTTTATTCGGTTCACCCTTGTTTGATCGAACAACGTTAGATATAATAATACTAAATCGAACAACGTTTAAGAAAATCATCACTTTGTATAATATCGTTTGATAGAATTTTCAGTTCATCGAATATTTATTTGCTATAACAACATCTGCGCTAATGATCAAAAGGTATAATGTTCATTACCCCGACTCAGAATACCTCGGCTCGGATAGGTTAGGTTAGAAGGCGAAGGCGGGAGCGAAGCGGAGCTGAGCTCCCGCCTTAGCCATCGTGGTTTTTTTTTTAAATTAGTTCACATGAAATTAGTTCAAATAAATAATTACGCTAAATAATAATTTACAAATGACTTATTCGGTCAAATGAATAATTCTTCGAAATGACTTTATTGCAACTAAAATTCGATTTAGTAATATTATATCTAACGTTGTTCGATCAAACAAGGGTGAACCATTTTATTCTGGATGAAAGGTACCCTATGTCCTATTCTATTGTCCTGACAATATGTATGCGAAATTTCATGATGATCGGTCGAACTAGGTGTGAAACCGTAACAAAGAAACTCACATTCGAATTTACAATATTATAATATTACAGATTCGATTATTGACATATTATAGATTTTTTAATATCGATGAAGTGTATTGACGATTACTAAATCGAATCGACAATCGTTTAATTTTATGTCATTATAATCACTAGCTTTCTTCTTTCTGTAAAAACTTAAATCATTTTATTCAAGTTTTTATACTATAAACTGGACTAAGTGAAACGAAACACAGGAAATGACGTTTTCAAGTAAAATATTTCAACATTATGCTAAAAGAAGCTTAAATATTCGGTCTAAACATAATCCTTTGCCTCTAATTTAAATAACGTCGACAAAGAACGTTATGTACATATAGAGAGAATAATACAATATAGGTGTGGACAGACTTACCGCAACTTGGTCAGAACCAGTACCGCCGGCCTGGTGTCGCTTCTGAAGGTAGCTCTCACGCCGAGGGTACCATCGGACCAGTGTGACGTAACGCCTTCACGGGTATCCAACCTGGGGACAAACAGAAATAGTACCTATATTTTAGGTTTCTGTTACCTTGTGGGAGACCGTTGGACAATCATGCAGAGATCTCAGGTTCGATCCTAACGCACAGACTTCTGACTTTTCAAAGTATGTGCGTATTAATTGGCTAATAATTATCGCTCGCCTTAACTGTGAAGGAAAACATCGTGAGAAATCCTGCATGTCTGCGAGTTATATACATACCTATATGTTATAGAGCTGACGGCAACACCATTACTCCAAAAAACCTACTTTAAAATAGTACATATCCACACATTTCAACTTTAAAACAAAATGTTTCAAACATTAGTAGTTGGAACTAAAGCAATAACCTTTATCTATACCAGCACTACGAGTAGACCGATATCAAATACTCAAAGACCAATCTTAGTTTATTATCTTTCTCGTTGAACGAGATTACGTTTGAGTCATCAATATTTAATCAATAGTAAGTTCGTCGTAGCGGCGATAGCTCAGTGGGGAGACCAACAGACTGCAATGCAGAGGGTGTCGGGTTCGAACCCACGTCGCGCACCTCTGACTTTCGGAAGTTATATGACTTTTCGAAATTATGTGCGTATTGATTGACAATTATCGCCTGCTCCGTGCCTCGGAGAGCACGTTAAGCCGTCGGTCCCAGCTGCCATGAACATCTATGGCAGTCGTTATTGGGAAAGTCAGTACCCTCTTATATCCTGACACTGGTCTAGCCTTAGGGTATCGTTAGCCTTCGGGTTGCGGAGGTCAGGTGGTAGCCGCTCCGTGTAAAAACTGATATCCAGTCAAATCCGGTTAGACCAGAAAAGCCGACCCCAAGTGACTTGGGAATAATAAAGGCTAAGAGAGAAGAAGAGTAAGTGCGTCATAGTGAAAACTACATTTTGCCAGCAGCTTCGCGCGCATTATTGTAGATTTTATCCCACGGGAATAGTACTCATTTAGGATGAAAGGTGTCCTTTTTTATACCCTTGAGAACATCATGATGATCAATCGAGTAGATAAGACGTAAATGTGTAACAAATAAACAAACTCTCTTTCGCATTTATTTTATTTGTTATGATTAGATAGCCTCGGTGGCGCCGCGGTAGTAAATGCGAACATCGTGCATGAAGTCTCGGGTTTTAAGGGTCGAGTTACGTTTTTCTTTTAAGAAATTCTCAGTAGCACGGCACGGGGTTGGGGACTATGTCTATAGTGAGCATATTTTACTATAAAAAGGGGCATCATGTCCTATATCATGGCACAATATATACCTAATCGAACCCCTATGTCCCAGTAAGGTTAGGCAGAAATGTGGGTGTAGTACATAATACTTTGATTGCACGGTTGACGTAGTGGTTTAAGTGGTCGTCTTGCCACTGCCACTGCGTCGAGTGTTATGGGTTCGAATCCCATACGGGAAAAACTTTGTGTGATCCACAAATGGTTGTTCCGAGTCTGGGTGTTCTTTGTGTCCGTTGTTTGAATGTTTGTAAAATCCCCCGTGACACAGGATATATTCCTAGTGCCTCCTGCACTTATCTTTTTAGACAAGAAAAGAAAAAAAAATGGGTATAGTATTAAACAGAGTTTAACAGAGTTATTTTAGCTTATAGGCCCTTTTAGATAAGTAATCGCATATAAAAAGCTTACTATAAAGTAATCACCATAACTAAACAGTAACGCCAATAGAATAACGTTAAAAATAACGATGCTATAACATTTATTAAATAGCCGTTAATTGCCCATTCGGATATCAGTTATGGAGTTACAAAGTCACCGACAGTTTTAGTTATAACATGTAAAGTTGACCGTGAAATAATTATGTTAATGTTGAAAGAAGAGAATTATAATCAGCATACACTATGCCATGAGATATTAAAATTCCGTTATAGTTAGTTAACTATAACGGTTTAGTTAACCATTATAACGGTTTAGTTAACCATTATAACGGTTTAGTTAACCATTATAACGGTTTAGTTAACCATTATTTTTGAGTTAATAAAGGAGTACCTATACCCTTACGACAATTAAAATTTTATTCATCTGCACTAATTTAATAAAGTTGAAGATTGTGCTTGTTTTTTCTTTTTTTATTACATATTTGTGTCGAGTCTAGATTTTCTTTGTATTCGTTGTTTCAAAGTTTTTAAAGTCTCCCGCAACACAGGAGTTTATCTAAAGCGGAAGTTGACTTTATTAATAAAGATAGATTATATATTGGCTTATGTTTACACAAAAAGAAAAGAAATAATGGATGACAAAAAACTGACAAAGAAATTATATAAAACAATGAAAAAAATGAAAAATGAATGAAACAACCGAAAACGGAAAACCTCGGCGACCGTACTGACTATGTCGAAGAAATGAATGAAGGTTTATCCAACAGGAGACATGAAGTGAAAAAACCTAATAACGCTTTTACGCCAATCCAGAAATTGAACCCGAGATTTCATGCATTGCAGTAACGTAGGTAGAAGAAAATATCAATGTTTATTTTTTACTTTTTCTTTAGGTAATTGGTATGGCCCATTGCTGGGCTAAATCGTCTCCCTTGGAGTTTTAAATCAACCTAGTAGATATCCCTTGCCAGTCCCTTCTAAAGGCGTCCAGTCAACTCGCCATCTCCTTTTAGGTCTACCCCGTCGCCGTCGTCTGTCTTATGGCACTCAATTGTTGATAATTGGTGCCCACCTCTCTGGATGCTTGTGGCAGATGTTTACAGACCAGTCCCAATTTAGCTTGGCGGATTTCATACATCAGCTATGCGTCTTTTGGAGCACAGACTATATTTTATTATATTTGATAATTTATCCGTCCCATTCGATTACCAAGTCGGGCAATGGATTTACGATTAGAAAATTCCCAATTGCCGCATATGGTTTATATATGAGCTCAGTAGACGCCAATATACTTTGAGAAATGTATTTTACACCTCAGTCATACTCTTTACCGATTAACAGGCAAAAGTAATGTATGAACGTAAATAGAACAATACCATTAAATAAATACATGACCGCATCAAACTAAATAGAAAGCTTTTAAAAGACATGTAGAAGCGTAACCTAAATGTGTTTTTATGTTTAATATGGTGATTCCGAACAGTCAACTAGTTGAATCAAAATATAAAATATTCAAACCCAAATATGAAATATTATAAAAAACGTTAAACTTTATAATATATCGGTTATATAAATTTCAACAGTTCATTTAATAGATTGCCATTTAAAAATTATTTATTTAAATCGCTGTAAACTTTGTATTTTATGTAATATAATCGGACATTTATTTTTAATGTATTCAAAGTGATACATAGTGACTGCCTGGATGGTGCAGCGGTTGTGTGTGTGACTGTTGTGCTTTAAGGCTCAAGTTCGATGTCTGGGTCGTGCAAAGTCATGTTGCGTTATTCTGTCGACACATTCTCAATAACAGCGTGGAGTCTGGAACCGTGCTCGTGTATTGTTTAAGGGCGAAATGTGGGTTTGTGATACTTCTGACTATCTCTTAAAGATATGCCTACATACATAGGTGTGAGACTGAGCAGAGATGTATAATTATAGTCATAGCCTACATATATTTATCTGCTTACATACATACATAAATATTTATATAAGAACATAAATAGACGAGGCTATTATAATACATATCTGCTCTTTATCGATTATTAACTGTAGTGGTGAAAATTTTAACGTTTCTGTAGTGGTGGGTCTCCCAGACCCACTTATTTTAAATTCATGTTAACTATAAAAAATACAATATCCAATTCTTATTGTAATTTCTTTTTGAAATTAAAATTATGCAAATCCTTTTTACATACACATACATAAAATATAATAGCACCGCAAAATCTAAAACTACAAACAAAAGATTCACTGAACTATATACCTCAGTCAGGCATCGACCCCAAAACTAATAAACCGTTCACATACCGATACCACACCACATACCCACAGTACGTTAAGCCTAAAATGACAACGTAAGTCATTCTCACCCAAATCACTAAATCACGAAGGCTTAGACAAGAATTTCTTTGTGCGCTGCAGGAAATGGTTGACAACATCGACAAGGGATCTAAATTGACAGATTATAAGGATTTATGTTTGATTAGTATGTGCCGCGGCGCTACTTGACTTTTGTTTTCTTTTTTTTTGGTTAAATAAGTAAAACCGATCGGTGAAAGTGATTGCTGTGTCGGTTTTGATGATGTAGTTTTAAGTAGTGGCTTTGCGATTAACTATGATCGGTTCAGTTCAAGTGTGTGATCAAATTTTTCATAATTTAATTTCTTAATTGCTGTAATGGCAGACATAATTGGAAAAACAATTGTGTCTGGAAGTCGGTGGGCTGCTGCAGCTCAAAAAGTTTATGTAATAATTATAAAGGGATTTTATCTTTTTCAGTTAATACTATTCGTGTTCTAGAAAGATAAGGATAGTCTCGGCCAGCTTTACACGCTTAATGTCAGCATTTTGACTGGAAATAGCGCAGTGGCCTAGGGTGAGTATGCACAGTGGGTTTGCCAAGTGTTCTAGTTTCCCCATTCAGATTAAATATCTTATGTAATACCCATTTATTACCCGATGTTTCGATCGACTTGCATCGATCGTGATCACGAGTTGATTGATGTGAGCTCAGCAGCGCCTTCGTAAAGTTCGAGTTTCGGCATCCACCATCACTTGGTCAATTGTATTTATATTTGTAAGATGAAAATATAAATAAAAATAACCGAGTGAGGGTGAAGTCTGCCAACCCGCACTGGACCAGCATGTAGGTGCCTACCCTTTTGTGCTGTCTAATATTATATTAAGTATTTATCGCTTAATGCACGAGACTAGGATATTATATTCAAGGCATTTTGATATTTAAAAATAGTGTTAATCTACACTTTTTTTTAAACATTAACGTTTACTTCAATTATTCAGTTACAAACATTTTAAAGAAATTATTATGTTTACGTTTTTCTTAAATTTTACGTATATGTTTAAAACTTTACGGTTTAATAATTAACACGTTCACTGCGTTACGAGATCTTACGGATCTCGTACGAGACTCGTTCAGTGCGTAGGTGAAATAGTATGAGTTGCCCGCTCGCGCAAATGAATTATCAGTATGTTTTTAAATAGTGAGATGACTAAACCTATCGTGATAAGGTATTGCAGGTGTAATTTTTTTTATCAACGTACGAGACGTAGGCCTTGTCTCAACACCTCCAAATAGTATCTATCTATAAGATAAAAGTCTCGCCATCTCTCTTCTTTAACCCAACAAGAGTGAGAGAGCATGCGAACTTTTAATTGTTAGTTGTGGGCCTGGCCATGAATCGGTGATCATGAAGGTCTCGTAGCGACCAGATAGTAAAAAACTACATTTAGTGATAAAAATCCATGTCACTTAGACAAGCGATAATCGACAGTTTTCGAAAAATTTTCACCTTTGGTCGCATTTTTAAGTAGGTACTGTGATCACAATTTTCACTATATTACAGTCATTTTTTTATAATGTAAACTCAATTAATCGCAACCACAAATCAAAGTAATAAACATTGTTAACTAAGTAAAATAAATTAAGTTTTGACGAGTTATGGTTTACAAAATTATTGTCAGTTAACTTTGACACACATGTTGAAAAAAAAATGTACCATACTACCCTTGGCAAGTTATTTCAAAAGATGGCCCATTTAGTCTCAATTTCAAAATGGTACAATACTTGTTACTTTTCTTGCCAATGAAAGTGCTACTTCGTATTTTTTGCGAAGGGACCTCATGGAAAACTTAATCAAAATAAAACAATCAATTATCGTAACACTTTAATATCCTCCTAAACTAAAGTAGATGCTCAAATTGTTTCCCTCCGGCACGAATACAAGTTCTGCATCGCCTCTGAAATTACCTCTTCACCAGTCGTGCATCTACTCGCATTTATTTCTTCTGATGCTGCATCAATTTTTGGGCGCAATTCTAATAGATTTTGTATTGGTTTTGAGTAGACCTATTCTTTTATGCATCCCCAGTAAAAAAAATTCAAGCTATCCTCGCAAACGGAAATATCAAGTAGCGGTTCACCAGTTTTTGGCAATGCAAGATACATACAAACAAAAAGTGCTTTGTTTTCTCTTAATGTTGAAACTTTTTATTGTATTACCTTGAATTTTCAATTCCTTTTACGAGATTCTAAAGTTAAGTTTATGAGGCAAATGTAATGCTTGTATAAAATTGCCCTGTTTACATAGGAAGCAATTTATAGACTAAGTTTTAGGTCTTATAGACCAACTACGGTGGGTTGAGACTTTGTCGTCATTTGAATATACTTTGTAAACAAATTTATAATAACTAACATTTAGTAAGATTTTGATGTTATCATTTAACTAGTTTCAGGCTTTACGCTTTAAAGTTTAGCCCGCGTTTTCACGGAAACGTGTATACGATACCGGAAGAAAAATATGTTATATGTTAATCCAAGGATCCATCTGTATGTATATCATATGTCAAGTTTCATCTAAATGTGTTAAATAGTTAGAAAAATAATGAAACATTTTGTTCCATGATATTGTCTGTTTTTTTGTTTCTTGTTTTTTTCGTCTACTTGTACTACCTATATACTGTGATTTCTGGTATAATGGCCTTGCTATTAGAAATATATTACCAAAAAAAAAGTAACCTGACCAACTATGCAATTCTGTAAAATCTTAATAACAAACTCAGTTCCAAAGTGACATTACAGTGACCTCAATGATATTTATATGAATTAAATAAAATCCTTTGCAAGACAGTTAATCTATTAGAGCAGCGATAGCTCAGTGGGGAGACCTCAGACTGCAATGCAGAAGGTCTCGGGTTCGAACCCACGTCGCGCACCTCTTACTTTCGGAAGTTATATGACTTTTCGAAATTATGTGCGTATTGATTGACAATTATCGCCTGCTCCGTGCCTCGGAGAGCACGTTAAGCCGTTGGTCCCGGCTGCCATGAACATCTATAGCAGTAGTTATTGGGAAAGTCAGTACCCTCTAATATCGTGACACTGGTCTAGCCTTAGGGTATTGTTAGCCTTCGGGTTGCGGAGGTCAGGTGGCAGCCGCTCCGGTTAAAAACTGATATCCAGTCAAATCCGGTTAGACCAGAAAAGCCGACCCCAAGTGACTTGGGAATAATAAAGGCTAAGAGAGAAGAAGACAGTTAACCTATTAAGTCTAGATTTTTATGATTGTAACACTTGACATAGTAAAGCGACATGCGACCTGTGCGCCACCGAAGCATAACGTGTCTTAATTGTCTTAGGAAGTGTTAGACGTCTTCCTTTTCTAATTTTACTCGACACACTTTACCCGACCCGGGGTTCAAACCCGAGACGTCATACACAGCATCCGCAAACTACCGCTGAGCCACTAGAACGAAAATTATAATATAAGCCTTTTTCTTACATTTTGTAATCCATATTATGTTCAAGATCATTGGCTCCATGTTCGATTACGGATTCTGATCATCGCTTATAAATGTCTTTTGTATATATTAGGATTATTTCTATCATAGTTCATTACATTTCATTGCATAGATTTCCTCAACGAAAATCGATAATTTAGTAATATTTCGAGATAAGACTTATAGACGCGAGTATTAATATCGTCATTGTCTCAAATACTGATGAGGTGTGTTTCCATTATTGGTTTCGATACGACATTTCATGTGCGTTAAGTAAAATGGTTTACTTCAACTTTATCTATATCTACTAATATTATAAAACTAAGCAGAATGTATGTTTGAACGCGCTAATTTCTGAAATTACCAAATAGTCGGTTTGAAAATTGTTTTAGCATTTTATAGCCAATTTTATTTAAAATGGCTATCTAATATCACGTTTTCTTAGGAGCGGATCAAGATAAACTGCGAGGCTCAGATAGTACTCTACATGAACATTTCTAAATCATTATTGAGAATGGAAAAATTAATTTACAAGACTTACATTTGCTGTATTTCTAGAATGCCAAGAATTACAATCGCGATAAACCTATTTTCAGAACAGGTTCATACCCAACCTTTTAAGGTGAACTGAAGCGTAGAACCAATCTCATTCTGTCTACATGCAGATAAACTAACCGCCCCGTCTGATGGTGAGTAGTAACCGCCTTTTATAGACTCCAGCAATGTCAGAAGTATACACAGCCAATTTGCAACCCAGCGGAACGTATGACAACTGTAATGTCCTCTAGACCGAATTTCGGTCACAGGAGTCAATCTTATGCGTTAGTGTCTCAGCGTTAATGGCTGCTGATGACCTTGACAACTTTGTACGTACTGTGCACTTGACATCTTATCGAGAGTCTCAACCATAGTACCACGCCTGAATAGCGTCGTAAGGTTAAGTTTTTAGTGTGTGGGTTTAAAAAGCTAGTGTTTTTTACACCCACGTATCGACTATTCAAATATATCTCAGGCTTATATAAAACTAATCTAAATATAGACTATTAAAAAAATAAGAGGGAGAAATGAATCATTAATAACTACAATGTTATATAGCTTAACTATAGGCTATTTCTTCTGTGTAAGATTTTATTGGACTGACTGACCCTTAGGGAACAAAAGTTTCTAAATAAAGTAAATAAACAAAAAAAAAATAAGCAAAGACTATTTATACTTAAACACTCGGCTGTGTCGTAGTGGATTTTACAATCATTTAAATAATACCGGGAACAATTATTTGTAGATCATAAATTTTTTTGTCACTGAACTCTGCCCAGTGGTGAGGTAAGTTTATATATCAATCGATCTACTACTAAATAAATCTAAATTTAACCAAGAATTGGTATTGGAACTTTAAAATATATCGCGCAATAACGAAAACGCGTACGATATTAATCAACTAATCGTTCTGCTGAGCATTAAATACATCGGCATTTTTGAGTCGAACCAGGCCAATACGAGATTATTCTGATCCTATGATAAGCTGTTCTTATACGGAGCATGAAATTTGAAGACACGTTTGATACATATGTATACGTTATCAATAATTTTGTATCAACACGATTGTGTAAGTAGAGATTTAGTTTAAAACTAGTATTAATGCTCGCGTCGGCTAGTGTAAAAGCCCGCCTGCTAATAATTTAGTGACGGTACCAGCTTGGATGCCTTGGTGATGCAGTGGTAGAAAATGTGACTGCTGTGCATGAGGTCTCAGATTCGATTCCCGGGTCGTGAATGTATTTGTCAATCATGTTAAAGAAGTTCAATATTTAAATTAGTAGAACATAAGTATTTATTCTGGCTTTACAGTTTCTTTACAAATCACACATAAATATTATATACTTTTTTATACTTACGTATATATAGGTGTTTCATGTCCCTGCTTGTACCAGATGATGAGCCCCATGCGATCATCAGGCAGAGCTGGAGTGACGTCACATGGTAGTTCGACACCGCCTCCCGTTGGCGCATGCAGGGACTCTATGGCAGCTGAAACAAAAGAAGATTTATGTAAGTAACAGATTCTTGCAGAAAATAAGTCATCGCCGGGCATCCCCGTTTAAAATCTGTAGAAGAGTAACTGAGTAAATCAAAGTAAAATCTGAGTTTACGGATGGCGTTTAAGAGGTTGTCACCACTACACCGATTGTTCCTGGTTTGATTCCGCACAGAATAAAAATGTGTAGTTGTTTCGATTCGGCGTGTGCTTTGAGTGCGTTGAATGTTTGTTAAGTACTAGACCAGTATATGTCTCTTGTGCTAACAGCTTTGCTTCACATTTTAAAGTCACCAACTTAGTTGTATAAAATTATTGAAACGTCTTTTTTTATTAAGTCGCGGCGTCATAGACAAACTGCCCTATTTATTATATTGATTGATCTTACGTTGCTTCATGTATTGATAATAATATAAAATTAAATCCAAACCCATCTTAGAAAAATGTATTTATTATTCTCGTGAGCCATTTAATCCAATTCTGCTTTTGTCCGCGTTTCATTCTCTCGGAACAGTAGATACTTTTTCTGAATGGAATACATTCCACGGTACACCGTATGTCCATTTCTGTATCACTGATAACGTGTATGCGAAATTTCAATAATGATTTGTCGAGTAGTTAAGGCGTGAAAGCGTAACAAACAAAGAAACTAACATTCGCATTCATTATATTAAAGGATTCTTATAAGCCATTTATTTTAAATTCGTTCGTCGGAATATTAAAGAATATAATATATTTCCATGTACGTATTTTTCCCAAAGGAAAAAAAATATTTTCCATTTCATATCGTAATACAGTGCGAGTCTTTATAATGTGCACATATCGTATATAAATTTATTGACAGAAAAATATTTAAAATATCTAAATATATTTTTCATACATTTGATGAAATTGTTAAAATTTTGTTTGCTTCTGTGACCTCATTGTAAACAAAACGGTGTAACTTTTAAACTAAATAATCTATTGCGATGAGACAAGCTCCATAATGACTGGCAGTAATTAAGCGTTCTCAGAAAATGAAAATTGTGAAAAAAAACTACCCTCAATTGAAACTAAACATGTTTTTTTAGCAATGACGATGATTCTCGAAATTACGACATGTTCACATTATATAGACTAACACCGTATAAGCAATCGCTTAAATATCAAAAATCAGACAGTTTTTATCATCTGAAGTTCCGTGCGATAAAAAACACATTTCAACAAAATTTACCTAAAGCGTATCAAGACGGGTGTGCAATAATCACTGTAATAAAATAAAAGTGATAAAAATACTCGTTAAATTACTACCCGCAGAGATATATTGGATTAAAATGATATAGCAGTGCGGAGGGAGTATTATTTAAATGATTGCTGTTTGGCACAATTGGTGAGTTGATACTCGGCGGTCGGATAATGCGGTTATCTAATAGTGGCGGGAATAAGGAATAGCTCATTTTTGATCGATGGTAGGTATTTAGAGTTTGTTTTTACGAGAACATGGTCTATATCACAGTATTTAATTAAAAAACTACAATTCATATATTATTAATTATTATTTTGTGTACAGCAATTAAATGTATATAAATTTTATAGTTATACCACAGTTTAATTCTGTGTACTAAACTTTCTTTGTACGTAAAATAAGAATAGAATTTCTTTAACATATCCATTTCAATTTTAATTGGCAGTCTACGTTAACGCGTCGAAACGGGCCTATAACTTTTAATATTAAATGAAATTTCAATATTTATATTTTTGTAGGTCCATTTAACCACTCACAAAGCCAAAATTGAGCAATAAATATAGTATTAGAAATCTATCTAATTAATTTCTTGAGTAAGCTATTTCACGGGGCTTGGAGTCTACTCACGCTCGATGTTTAAATAAAAATTAGATCTAATAAGTTGAATTAATTGGATTTGAACAAATCCTAACTAATAACATACATTGCTTGTTTGTTTGCTACGCTTTCACGCCTTAACCACGGATCATCATGAAATTTGGCATATATGTTTTCAGGGGTCGGTACAGAAAAGCACAGACAAGGACATCGGTTACCTATCATTAAGAAAATACTACTGCGTCCGAGCTGAGCTGCGGGGCAAAAACTAGCATAATACAGTTTTTATATCATTACTATCTGTTCGTTCAATAAGAAGACATGCCGATTATTCAGATTCGAATGATAAACGGCGAAACCCACAGCACTTTGCATGGTAAATGCTGGATACGTGGTATGCCGAACTTGTGATATGCCGGATACGTTACATGTTGGACACGTGGCGTGTGGGTTGGCAGACTTCGAGAAAGAACGAGCTCTCAGGCATGCAGATTTCCTCACGATGTTATTCTTTATTGTTAAGCTTTGCCATATTTAATATTTAACCTGTTAATTATTGAAACGTCAGACATAATTAAAAACCTATTCTGACTGGCTGCCAGTGTGCCCCTGCGACTTAATAAGTTAATACGTACATAGTTTCTAGCAGTCAAAAGTGCTTGGGATCGAACTCTAAACCACTGCTTGGCAGTCCAACAGCCTCTTACTAGGCCATCGCTGCTTTATTAAGTTTAAGACATTGTTAAACTTTTAATATATATCCCATATAACCTAAATTTAACTAGCCTCATATATTCACGATTGCAACCGAGAGCCTTGGGCGTATCTGCTCCAAATATGAGCCGAGGTATACGTGCCTTCATTTTCGACGAGACGAATATGTAGCCGGTGGACGGAAGGGGAGGGGTGAGATGAGCATCAATTTGCATCGTAATCAATAGCTTCATTTTTATGCGGCGCTGCTACCGTATTAATGCACGTAGCTGGGCGCAACTACCGATCATACAATTACTATGGTCGATACGTAAAGAATGTGTCATAAAAATATGTCATACTTGAAGATGTAGGGATTGTGTTAAGTGTGTTGTTGTAGATGGTCAAATGAAACGTTTGATGGTAGATATGTATATATATTAACTAGATATTGCCCGCAGCTTCACTCGTGTAAATATAGGTTAAATTAGGTTACAGTATTTAGTCTAGATGAAAGGTACCCTACGTCCTTTTCCATTTCCCTGATAACATGTATGCGAAATATGCAATTTATGATAATCGGTCGAGTAGTTAAGGCAGGAAAGCGTACCAAAAAAAAAAACTATCATTCGCATTAATATTATTAGTTCGGATAGTAGGGATTAGGATTTTCATCTAACACATAATGCCAGCTTGACATCTGAATAATATTAAAAACAGGAAATAAGATTCTAAAAAGAAACATTTATTTGTTTGCTATCGATTCTAACAGTTCTATAACAATTCAAAAGCTACTTTATCCAGAAGTTGCATAAGCTATATACCATCACGCTGCGAGCTATGAGAACGGAGTAGTAACCATAAGCGTAGGTGAAACCGCGGGCAGCTAGTTATAAATATAATATATCGTATTTACTCATATTGAAGATTGTACACTATCATTCTCTATCCTATAAATGTAATGTGTGACCTTACTTTTCTTTGTGTAGATACCTTTTCGTGCGTTCTCATTATGGTGAGGCACATTTATGATTTAAATCTTTGGTCACACTATAACATGAGGAAAACAGCATATGGACGCTAGATAACATAAGGATTGCCGCCTGAGATTAAGAAAATACCAACGAACTCGCGTCTCCACATTCTCAAAGGGGTAGGCAGAGGTATCATAACAACATTTAGCCGGCATTGTTTTCAAAACAACACAGGTGGTAGACAAGCATACAGCCTGCCTAGCGGTTGACGGTCATCCTAGCAAATGATCGCTTGCAATAACAGATGAATTAGCTGTGCGAGGCTGACTTTAGAAGAGGAATTGAAGATGTGATGAAAGTAAAAGAAGATGTGAGTCTCAGGAACTCTTAATTACCGGGAATAAAGAAGAATTTTACTTCTCTTAGGCCGAGCAAGCTGGTGGTACTTCGCCGGGTGAGCCGGGTATTAAGTATCGTCAACATGTAATTAGAAACGGAGTGCATTCATTTGAAAGACCTACATTCTCGTAATATAGCGAATTTTTCTACATATTTATCTATCTCTGCATCCAATAATGAACTTTATGCTACTAATAAGTACATACCAGATAAACCTAATAAAACCTTGCTTTACTCGAATATGAATGTCTAGCAAGGTAGGTTAATAGGATTTTTTTCGACAGAATGGCATCTCACACCCAGGTCGCGGTGCAAACATTATTAAAACGGTTGCAAAGAGTACCCAGACTCGGAACAAAAATTTGCGGTTTTTTATTGATATTTAAACTACTATAGAAGAGGCTAGAATAGCTTTATTATACAACAATAGAATTCAAATTAAATAAAAAAAATAGAGCGTACTTATCGCTAAAAGATCTCTTTGAACAGACAAGAAAGGAAATCAGTAATAAATAAGGGGTAGTTTACATAATATGTAAACGTAAATGACTACACACGCAACAGCTAGTTATGAATAATACTTAAATTGTCATATTATAGGTACTAAAGGTTAACAACCCTTTATATTTTCAATAAGCGCTCTTAAAAACTTCATTAAAGCCCATTTTGTTTAATTTTGTGAGGGCCAATATTACAGGAAATGGCGTCACACACAATCTGCTACAGCATCATATTTTAACTGCTGGCAATAAGCCAGGAAGGCTCGCCCACTAAAAGTAGCCATGCACTGTCCTACAAAATAAATATGGGTGAAAAGCAGATGGTTTTGAACAATTTTCTTTTTAGTTTTTTAGCTTTTCAGCTCGAAATAGAAGCCAGCTATATTTTCGTATGTTCGGTGTGATGTTGCGACATCTTTTGACGCCCTGTTAGTGCTTAAATAAATATCGTATAGCAAATACAAATTAGTTTTGTCGTGGTTACGAGATATTTTGGAATTTTATTTTATAATCGTTTTATTATTTTTCTGGTTTGTTCAAATATAATAGAATCTTTTCCAATTCAAATCCAATTTTTATACACTCTACAAACGGCCGAATAAGCTCAAATTAAAATAAACGTATAAATACGAACGTATAAACGTTATAAATAAGAAAAACTGGATTATTTGATAAGCTCTCATTCCGTTGTGTTAGCAGTGCAGTGACACTATTTAACAAGACAGGTATGCATATAAATTAGTGGATGGTGTTCCAGTAAGTGTAGTTCTAGGATCCTAAAGAACACGCTATGTTCTCAGCAGAACGCTATAATTTTTGTCCCACTAGTTGACTTAGCTGACTTTTTCAATGGGGCAGGGCCAGCTACAAGCAAGTGATACCACTGCTAAATATTATTTTTGTGATTACTATCACTTCAAGTTACAAGCTATAAGTGTTATTTTAAGCCCCTCCAGCTAATCTTATATGCTTGTTGCAGGAATTGGTTCAGATCGGTGCAATGAGTGGGATTTTAACTCACGACATCTTAATCGCAAGTCCGATGTCTTATTTATTGGACTATCGGCGCTAATTACAAATGCTATTCATTCAAACATTACAAGCTTTAAAATTTAACGATACGAATGGCGTAGTGGTTTATGTGGTTGCTTCGCCACTACCGCCACGCCGAGTGTTGCGGGTTCGATCCTACATGTGATATTTTATTATGATCCACACATAATTGTTACAATTCTAGTTCCGTTTCCGGTTATGTACGTTGTTTGAATATTTGTAAAGTCACCCGCGATAAAGGATTAATTCCTAGTGCGGGGGCTGACTTTTATTATAAAGAAAAGGCATCTGAAAATGTTGCCTTATCCGATAATTTCGATCAACATAACAGGAACATATAAAATCTATGTGATGGAGGCGTTAGCACGATCTGGTCATAACTGTAAAGTGTTCTACGACAGCTGAATGACAGCGATGAATTTAAAGCAGAACATTTCACCATAAAACAGCAATTCATAAATTGAGTTTTACAATCTACATATATAGAGAAATGTGGAACAGTGACATTTCCGCTTAAAACTGGGTTTTTGAGTTATCTGGAACCACCTGGCTAAGGTATACTCTACAGAAGATTACAGTGTGACAAACTTCTGCAGAAGCTCCAACAAATTACAAGATAGAAGAAGAACGAAGTATAACGCAGAATAATATCTAATATATATGCTTTATAAGCTTTTTCTATGCTAAGGTGGAATGTACAGTATAATCAGCCATACTTGAGTTTACTTTCTGTGAACAGAATTTTTGTTAGTTTGTGCCAGGGAAGGCATTCCCAACAATCAACGCCTGAGGAAAGTTGTCTGTTTAAACTACTGTAAACAAAAAAAATCAATAGACCCAAACAAGATGTTTCTTGACTAAACTTCGAGTAGCTCTTGGGCTACACGCAAACATACCCTGGAACAACTATCGGTTAGCTACGCTAATATTTGTCTAATGGGTAGCAGGCGAGAGTTTCACCACACACGTTTTCATAAACGGAAATCGTAGTAACGAAGCCTTGGAAACATTACGGATTCAAAATTAAGCGAACTGCCTCAAACCTGTATATTTGCTTATTTGGAGATGAACTAAAAAAAATTATATCTAAATTGTGTATTGTAAATCGCAGAGAATCAATTCTCGTAATAAAAACTATCATACCATTACTACTCATAAAAAAGACCGATCTAGTCTAATAACCTGTGGTAGCTTGATGACACCAAATACTTTAAACATTCTGATATAATATTTATATTATTTACCTTTAAGCGTGCCGAAAATAAATAAAATATAAATGTCAAATGTGAACAGGAAAACTTTTTTAATTTTTTAACATGTTAACTATGATATGAATAATACTGAGACAAGATCTAAACTCTTAATTGAACAGTTTTCATTACGAGAAGAGACCTTTTGTTTGATTTTGTTATAAACTTGTAATTAGCTTAGTTGTGATAGTAAAATACATTTTCTCTGCCTTTGATACGAAAGGTGAATTAAAAAAGAAATGTTTTAATATAATTTATTGGCAAATCTGTAGGCCTCTTGTATGATATTTAAACTCTCCTTGAAGAAAATAGATGGAAAGAGAGTAAAGGTCTGAAAGCACTTTAAAGGTCAGACAGACAGACGGCGTAGGCTTAGTATTATTAATTTGAACAGAATATTCATTCATTTTAATGGTGATATATATTATAACTGTGATGGCAGGTGATATATTATCCATTTACTATCAAAATTGTGGAGGGATCAGGACCAAACTAAATACGTTGTATCTTAATATATTATCGAATTCCTATGATATCATTATATTAACCGAAACATGGTTGACGCCTGACATCTCTGATAATGAGTTTATTGACGAACGCTATTTAATATTTAGATGTGATCGCGATCGTTCCCTGACAAATAAAAAGGACGGTGGGGGTGTGTTGATCGCCGTCCACAAACAGTTAAAACCATCTTGCGTCTTGTTATCACCTCCCTTAAACTTGCCGGAGCATAAAATAGTTAAGATTCCATCGAGAGGTGGTAAATATCACTTAATTTGTGCCACCTATATTCCCCCAAATACTGTACAGAATATTTACATAAATTTTATTGATAATTTATGTACTTTGATTGATGATACCTGCGTAGACTGTTTTGTTCTCGCTGGTGACTTTAATCTGCCGGAACTAACATGGACAAACAAAACAACACATATGGAATGTGATACACAATTCAATACTTCACTCTCTGCTCGCCATCTTATGAACTCTTGCTCACATTTGAATATGCTGCAATATAATAACCTGTTTAATAACATCGGACGTATTCTCGACCTATTCTTTTGTAACGAACATGCCAAACTGTGCAGTCCTGTTGATCCACTTTTATCAGCTACTGGTTGCCATCCAGCTTTTTGTGCTCAAGTCCCATTTAATACAATTGACGTGAATTACCGTAACTATATTAAACCCCAATTAAATTACCACAAAACTGACTACACAATGGCAAATGCGGATATCTTGAACGTTGACTGGGCGAGTTTATTGGATGATTTGCCCCCTGATGAGGCAGTTTCTACTTTTTACGACATTATCCATGGAATCATTATGAAGTACACTCCATTACGTAGACTTAAAAACACGAACTATCCGTATTGGTTTTCTAGATCCCTTATACATATTAATAAAAACAAAACAAGTGCATGGATTAAGTGGAAAAAGTATGGCAATGTGTGTGATTACGAAATCTTCTCTATACACAGAGCTACATTCAAAAAGGAGCTTGTTAAATGCTATAGACAATATATGGACACCGTGGAGAATGGGTTGCGTGATAATATTAAAGTGTTTTGGTCTTACATTTCCCAGCGTAAAACGTCGAGTAAAATTCCATCTTTAGTGCATTGTGGGCAGGTCTCTTCAAATGATCCTACTAATATATGTAATTTATTCTCTAACTTTTTCCACTCTGTGTATGAACAATCAACATTTGACCCTAATGCTTGGGAACCACCCCCATCTAACCCACAAAGTGATATTAACATAAGTAAACTTCACATCCCCTTGGACCAGGTATACAATGAACTTAAATCCCTTGACCCTACTAAAGGGCCTGGACCTGACGGTATACCTGCCATATTTTTAAGAAATACTTCCAAAACTTTATGCTATCCAATATTTATATTATTTAATAAATGTCTATCGCAGGGAGTCTTTCCTGATGAGTGGAAACGTGCTAATATTGTTCCAGTCCACAAATCTGGGAATAAGAGTGACGTAACCAATTATAGACCTATTTCTATATTATCAGCGTTATCTAAATTGTTTGAAAGGCTTGTTCATAATACAATATATCCTACTTTACATAGTGTTTTGATGGGGGAACAGCATGGTTTTGTACGAAATAGATCATGTATCAGTAATCTTTTAGTTTTTACCTCTTACTTGTTCGAAGGTATTGATAATAACCAACAAATTGACGCGGTATATACTGATTACCAAAAAGCTTTTGATAAAGTGGATCATGAACTTCTTTTGAATAAGATTGCGTACAACGGCATTAGAGGTGACCTTCTCCGGTGGTTTATTTCATATATATCAAATAGGACACAGAAGGTCGTAATTAATGGCTTTGAATCTGCATACATTTCAGTTACTTCAGGAGTCCCGCAAGGCTCAATTCTGGGTCCTTTGTTATTTATTTTATTTATCAATGACATCAAAGATTGTTTTAAACATTCCAATATTCTTTTATATGCTGACGATTTGAAAATCTACAAGAAAATTACTAATCTCTCAGACTGTATTGATTTTCAAAGTGATTTGGACCGTTTTTCATCATACTGCACGAAGAATAAACTACACCTTAGTTTGGCCAAATGTTCCAGTATAACCTTCACTAAAAAAGTTAATATCACACCATTTGTATACTATTTAGGTAATACCGCGTTAAGTAAAGTATCCTCTCTTCGTGATTTAGGCGTTCAATTAGATTCCAAACTTCATCTTGATATCCACGTTGAAAAAATAATAAATAAAGCTTATCAGATGTTTGGTTTCGTCATAAGATCGTCCAAAGAATTTAATAATTCAGAAACTTACTTATATTTATATAAATCAATAATTCGCCCTCAATTGGAGTATGCAGTATGCATTTGGAATCCCTATTACAAAAAGTATATCGAGCTTATTGAAGTAATTCAACGTAAATTCCTGCGTAGTGTTCAGTTTCGATGTTGCCGTTATAAGAGTTCCTCTCAAAGCTTATTATCAAAGTACAATCTTTTAACATTACAGTCTAGGCGTACTTTACTGGAATTAATGACTCTGTACAATTTATGTCGTAATAAGTTTGACTGTCCTCAACTAGTTAATAGTTTGAGCTACCTGGTCCCTCGCACAACACACAGACGAGAGGTTCGCACGAGGCATCTGTTCGTCGCCTCTCGATGTCGAACCAACTCTGGTTTACGCTCACCGTTACATCGTATGGTTGACGATTATAATAAGCGGTTTAGCACAATAGATATATTGTTCTTGAATAAGCACACATTCAGAAATGATGTTTTGAAGGTACTCCAAAAACAGCATTAGATTATATTTATTGACTCTGGCAACATAACTTTATGTACATTTTCTCTTTTTGTATTGATATGTAGTAGATAGTCTAAAATTAAATTCTGTTTGATCCTTACAGTAAGCAAGTCTTTTATGTAATCTGTGGATAACGTTATGGGTAGTGTATTTTTTAGTTTTAAATGTATTTTTAAGCATCGATTGTTAATACATAATATACTACTGTTTGTTTTCCTTAATAAAATAAAATAAAATAAAATAAAATAAATAAATTTAACCAATAAAGTCTAATATAAATAATTATTTAAACTCATACAATTATACATTCATATGATAATGTGTAAACAATTACGCATTCCTATCACAAAAACCAATTTGTGGGTCAAACAAAAAAAAACAAAAAAATACCTTTTAATTGCTACCTACCCTCGCATCGAATAGATTGAATATCAATAAAGGAGACATATTGACGTTACGGTGCGTCGCGTGTCCGCCGTGAAATATTTGAGTTGAATGGTTGGCTGCAAGAAAATAAATTGGATTTTTTAAATCAAGTTGATAAATATTGCATTCAATATTTATGATTAATATTTATTGTGTTATAATTTTTGCAATACGTGCTTTTATCTTTTATTTTATCCTTTAATCAAAAACTAAAGTAGGAAACACAAAAATTTATGTTTATTCAATGAATAATAATTATGCTCTTCTATAAATAGCAAGTCTCCTATCAGACTAGTTACTTAGATACTAAGAGCCTGGCTTGTTTGTACACTACTATACATATGTACGTTGTACTCTCTTTCTCTTTCCCTCTCTCCATGTGTGCGAAGTTCGCACACACATATAGAGGATGTTGCGGGTGCAGATTTTTTGACATGCGGATGTAGATGTCCAAATAGATGCGGAAGCTCCGCAATTGCAGATGCGGATTCGAATATTCGCAACATCCCTATTGCGAACACGATTTCGATCCCCAATAAATATAATAAATTATAATTGTTTACGGACGGACACTAAGCATTAACCATAACGTCTCGATATGATTAAGCTATTAAGCTAACAGGTTAAGATCACCAATAGCACATTCTATACATTATATTCATTGACATCAACTAGTAAACTCCTATCACAATAGATACGACACATCGCAGAAGTCAGTGACTTTTTATTTTTATACAACTATGTCGGCAAACAAGCATACATACCACACGATGGTAAGTGGTCACCGTAGCCTATGGACGTCTGTAACACCAGAGGCATCACTTGCGCTTTGCCGACCCTTTAGGAAAGGAATTGGGAAGGAGAAGGAGGGGAATGGGGGAAATGCGCTGATTGGGCCTCCGGCACTCTCACTCACCGAACGAAACACAACAGTAGGAATACTGGTATTTCACGTCAATATACTGTAAGAGAATAGTCCTTCCCCGGTCGAGCTGGCCCATTCATGCTGAAATCAGCGAGGCTCTACTACTCTGAAAAGTAGTAGTAGTACTTTTATTTTTATGTGGGCCTTTATGAAAGTGTCTATTCGAAGTTTCGGGCCAAACGAACATACATACATAGGATTCACGCCTGTTTCCCAGAGGGGTAGGCAGAGACTACGGATTTCCATTTGCTACGATCCTGACACACTTCTCTGGCTTCATTCACTTTCATCACATTCCTCATACACGCCCGTCGGTTCAAGGTGCTCTTAACCTGGCCTTTGTCCAGAACGCCTCCGATCTGATCAAGAAACGTTAGCCTAGGTCTTCCTCTTGCGACTGTTCCATTCACACTAGCCTTATAAACATTCTTAGTCAGTCTTTCCTCGTCCATTCGTTCTACATGCCCAAACAAGCATAACATACCCTTTTCTATTCTTGTCACTATATCCACTTTCATGCCGCATCTCTCTCTAATCACACTATTCCTTATTCTATCTTTCAGAGTCACACCACATATATTTCTCAGCGCTCTCATTTCTACAGCATTTATTCTGCTCTCATGCTTCTTTTGCCATACCCAACTTTCACTTCCATACATAAGTGTGGGCAATAATAGTCCTCTATGAACAGCCAAACGTGCCTTTTCGGAAACATTTCGACTGTTCATAAAAGCGCGTAGAGCTCCATTCACTTTGTTTCCCGCAATCGTTCTCTTTTCAATATCTCCCGAAATATTAAGAATAAACCTACTATGAAGTTTTTTTTTTATTCTATTGTTGAGACCACTTCACAGTAGACTACCTATAGCACGATTAAAACGTTACTATGTCTGATACTATAGTATTGTCATATGTTTCATGGTACGAATAGCATAAACAATGGACCCAAAACTTCGGTATTTACGTTTACTATGGCCTATTGTAACGTCACATCCTTCTCATAATGTAAGCTAAGCATTTTGATCTCTATAGTGATGTATTCGATTCAAAGATAACAATGAATTTTAATTTTATTTTGATTAATTTATTTTATTTTTGATTTGAATCAGGTTTATATGACATTATTTATTACTATCCTCGGTACCCTGCGGTTGTATTTATTGCCCTGTATGTAAAGGAGTACAATTAAAATAATCGTTTGAAAGGATTCATCCAGAACGCCTTATCTTTATGTAAATGATGTTGTAACTTGAAACAAGATATGGTCATATATTAAGCGCATTACGTATCCTTAATAAAATATAAAGTAGGTACGTAATACTTATATAATTTTAAAAACGTAAAATGAACAGTATATTTTTTTTATTTGGTAAACATTAATTTTCAGCTTTCCAAACTTACTAGTTTTAGACTAGTCTGAAAGTAGTAACTGAATGATTTTGTAATGATTTTATTTTACGAATGAATATTTATACACTAATAGAGATGAAACTAAAAATCAAAATAATTAAGATCAAAGACCATTATTTACTAATGAATACTTAGCAAGAATAAATACATTAAACATAGAGAGCATATTGGGTATATTAAAATAGAGAGAGTAGGAGAGTATATTAATAAAGGGATGAGCATAAGTATGCGTAAGTACGTATTCCAGTCATACATGGATTCAGCCTTCTATATCCATTCCAGTCATACATGGATTCAGCCTTATATATCCATTCCAGTCATACATGGATTCAGCCTTATATATCCCGAAGAGATAGGCATAGATATATTATATCCGCATTTCGATAATATTAAGAACATAATTATACTTAGAATGCCTCATATCAAAACTAATTAGACTTTGCCCAACCTGGGCATCTAACTTACGATTTCAGGCATACATAACTGTACTGGCAATAACAAATTCAATGTAGTAAATATTAGGCTGCAGCCACTTCTGTCCCTTTTTAGACTATATTTATTAACTAATAAATAGGGATAATAACAACAAAAAGAAAGCAATTTCAGACCCCGCGCTGCTATAATCAGAGAATTTCTAATATAAAAACACGATAACAGTTTGCTCGACCCGGGATTCGACATAATCGAGATACTCTTGATCGCAAATCCGATATTCCAATTATAAGACTACTAGTTCGGCACTGCATATTTAAGATTCCGTGATCTTTGATACTCAGAATTCCTAATAGAAAACACTATAACAGTTCCTCCAAGTTACGATTTCAGGCATACATTATTTTAACTTTCTGTCACAAAGCCGATGTTATAAGTATTAGGCTAACTGCATCTCGTTCTTAAAATTTTATAAGATATAGCGTAAGCAAGCTATATTTTCTTTACTTACAGTTCTGCACTAACATCATTCAATTTTTGACACAAACAACAATAAAAGATAATGGAGTACCTATTCTCAAAGCCACAGCCATTTACGACAACCGGTATTTGCAAATCATTCGCTTTTTGATTTATTTTTACATAATGGTCAATACCATAAAATAAATTTTACGAATGCGAAACTTCGCGCTATTTATGCAGTAGGGTAAACATCAATGTGATTTTGTACGGTTGTACCTAAAAGGAGCGGTACAAAAAATAAAATAAAAAATACTCGCCATTTTTTACAGAAACACCCACGATGGACTATTATTGTTACATTTTTGTTAAGAATGTTGAACTAATGGATGAGTTATGAAGCGTAGTCTGGAGTAAAAAATGAGAGTAGTTTATGTTTGCGTTTTTGTGTGTATTGTATTGGTTATTAAACGAGGCTTTGCTGTTTGTAAATGCTGGTTAGTAGTAAAAGTACTTCACTTTGATTCTATGGTTTGCAACAGTACATAAATTATAACGATTTACATTTTGAAAGGCACATAAATGCACGTATAGTTCCTTTGTTTTATTTTTTTGACTGCCTCAAAAGCATAGATAAACATAAATAGGTATATATATATATATATATATATTGTAATTTATACATATTATATATAGAAACACCCAGACCAAGACAAACATCCATATCCATGCATATAAATGTGTGACTTATGCGAGAAGATAAGTCAATTTTTACCATCCGTCAAGTGCCAACTACCTTTACAAGATGCAGGGGTCTATAAAATAGATTGTGACTGCGGACTCTCATACATTGGTCAAACCAAGAGAAGCATAGGCACCCGCATGAAAGAACACATATCTGATATTAAACACCAACGCTCGTTGAAGTCTGCTGTGTGTGAACATGTGCAACAGGGGACTAACCACTGCCTGAGATTTGACAAACCACAGATTCTCGCTAAAGAACACAGATTCCTTCCAAGGATGCTTCGCGAGGCTATTGAAATCAAAAAACATCCCAATTTCAATAGAGAAGATGGTTGGAATGTACCACCAGCTTGGGATCCAGTCATTCAAATAGTCAAACCCAAGAAGAAGCAAACCACAGCTAGACTTCATGATACTCTGAGCTCATTCTGCGTAAATAGAAACACCAATGATTAAATTATGTTCGGGTACTTTGAAATAACGACAATGGAACATTGAGACAACTACCATCTTAGTCTCCCCGTGACCATGGCTGCTGAAAAGCAACCGAAACGTCGGGGAAAGTGTAAATTTAAATATAAATAGTTTTAACAGTTTAATAATTTAATTAGCTTAATAATTAGTAAAGTTTAATAGTATCTAGTAGTAATGTAACAGTTTCAAAATTTTGTAATAAAGTGTAATATAAATAACGTGATAAAATCCGTACATAGTAGTAAAATTTCAATAAAACAAATTTTTACCTTATACCTGGAATAATCCACAAGTAGCGAAGGAGCATACAGTCCGCTTGATGGTAAGCCATTATCATAGTTGAAGGACGCTTGTAACATTAGCGCTATTATTCGTGCCTTGCCGAGGCAGCTTAAACTGCTTGCATTTTGTTACATGTTTATAAAGCGGAGCAGCTTATATAACGTCTAACAGAAAGGTGTGGTCATATTATATATGTATATATATCATATATGTGAATAATATCAAAATACACACGGATCAAAAAAAATATTTAATAGATTTTGCTCGCATCTTCGCTGGCTTAAATGTAGTTTAGGTTAGATTAGTAACACAACTTTTGTCTGGATGAAAGGTACTCTGTCTTTTTCTGTTTCCCTGATATTGTGTAGGTATGCGAAATTTCATGATGATCGGTCAAGTAGTTAAGGCGTGAAAGCGTAACAAACAAACAAACTCATATTCGGATTTATAATATAACTTAGGATTTTATAAAAAAAAAAATTAAAAATAAACAGAACAAAAACACACTATCAAAATTCCGTCTAGTCATTTTCGGGTTCACAGTGGTCACCTAAGGCATCAGTTAGCGTTTGTATTGACTACATATTTATGAGTCGATATAAAATAAAATGCAATATCTAAGTAAAAATAATGTACACGGAAATGCTTGTCGCGATTTTCCATTGTACAGTGGCTATATTATATGACACTTAAATATGACCACAGCTTTCTGTTACACACTGTATAAATATCAAAATTTGCGAACAAACTGTACGTCGTACTACAAAACTACACACACTTAAAAACAGAACATACACATTCAAACACTTTTATTAAATACGAAAATGCTCATACGTACACACTGTTCAGTTAACCCTCACTTCATTGAAACGTATGCCAGCTCAAATATTCATCAGTTTTCCTCATTCTCAGCGACGCGACGCATAAAACTAAATCAAACAAACCTATCACACAAGAACTCGAGTTACCTACCTCAAACGGGTAACGGGTTAGTGACACACACATAATATACAAATATGTATGTACATTCATACATCATACCATATTGTGTAATATGGCGCTTTAGTTTTAGCCCCTTCCATTGGAATTAAATCATTGTGCCGTATTCCTAACGATATTTTGTGCATAATATGTAGACCTATTCAGAATTATTAAGCTTCGTTGAAGGAATGCTTTTGTAGTACAATTTTACGATCCTACGGCATATTGGATAGTGATAGGAAAGTGTTAAAAGTCAATATCGATAATTTATTAAAGTACTATTGGACGTCGTACAGAGACTAAGTTTCAGAATATTACAGTACGTAAACACGTTGTTAGTTAGGCGATTTCAAAAAAATTATTATTTTGAATGGTATCGTAGATATACTCTCAACATCAAAATGGAGAGCAAATAGTAAAATATATTATAACGGAGTTATTTTAATGTGCGATTTATCAAAAAAATGTATTAGGAAATAACAAATGCATTTACTTGTTAACATGATCTACATACAATATTGAATACACATTTAAACGTCGCGATTATTCTTATTTTACATATTGCATTCGCGTTACGCATAATCAAAGGATATTTAAGCGTAGCCAAATGTACACATTATTGCATTGCACTAAACTGGAACTCAAATAAAACGATCATGTAGCGTGTAATAGTGGCGATAATTACACTTACTTCATTTATAGATATTAAGGAATAACCACCAAAATATGCATACTGGCGAACTGACAGTTATACATTGATTTACCGCCATCGAAAATTATAGTGTACGAGACATAATCGATTCAATTTTTTTTACTAAACAAATTTTTTTTTTGTATACCTATTATGCCAAATAAGCATTTAACCCGTGAGGCAATAGCACACCGTGTATTTACTGCAAGGTACTTATACATTCTGGCTGCTCCAGTATTAAACGAAGATCTTCTGTATTTCTATGAAAGCACCACGTGACGTAGTCATTTCTATTTTGTCGATGGGTTATTAAGATTTCAAATGAATTAATAAAGCAATCGTAACGTATATTTAATCATACAAACAAATGTATATACTATATATTCTATATAATGCAAAAACTTATTTGTCAAGTAACTGTTTTCAGTGTAGTAAAAACCAAATCGAATTTCACGATAAGTAAAAGCATTCCGAATTTAAAACCACTGGACTTAATAAATCCAAACCAATTACTTTGATTTTAAAATATGGCTAAAGCGAGTTAAACAGTCTGAGTCATGCACTAAAATAATACAAACGATCGTACAGAATTAAAAATATAACGATAACATAAATTACCAATAGTTATATATATAATTATAATATAATTATATCGATAAAAACATCGATATCCCCCCATTCAGTTACTTCACTTCTAACTACAAACGGCCCACGCCAGGTGTTCTCAATCTCTGGTCCAGATTCCGCTCTCGTCAAAGAGCTCGTTCATTTCTCATATAATCTAGCGATCATTCTACGAAACTGAGATAATCGACTACGTAAAATCGATCCATTATTCGATTTTTTTGTGGAATAATAATGAGGTGCCATTGAAGCCTGCTGTTTAAAACAAGTTGAAAAGAAATATGGCCGCGCGTCAAAAGCTTTTCTGTGATCCCGCTCTTTAGTTATTTACTTTTTTTGGTTTATTTTTGTAGAACATTGTTAGAAAAATGTATTGATTTTGTCAAAAATATTGGAATGGGTTTATTAAGTTAAATTTAACGTAGGAATGTCTGTATTTCACGGTTGTTGTGATGCTTTGATATTATTTATGAAGCAGGACTATGAATGAAACGGTTTTATTGAAATTAAACTACTATATACGGATTTTATCGCGTTGTTTATTTGACATTTTATTACATAATTCTGAAAACTGTTACACTACTATACTATTAAACGGTTTTATGTTCGTCGCTTAATATTTGTATAAAATATCCTTAAATATATTTTATTCTCAATTGTTTTTTTTTTGTTGACTCCTGATCTATAAATAATGCCTGTGTCACGGGTGACCTGCTAAACATTCAAACGACTGACACAACATCCAGACTCGGAAAACGATTAGTGGATTACACAAATTTTTGTTCGATTGTTTCGAGAGGCTTTGGTGAGGCGACCAATTAAGTCACTGCGCCGTGCGCCGCTCATCCGTGTAGTCACAGTATGTGTAAACGTTTAATTGTGGTAGTATTCATTTATTTTGTAAATAATACATACCTAGATCAAGTATAATTATTATACTACTAATAGAATAAATACAAAAGTGTATGAAGTAGTTTGGGTGTTTGTTATTAAATCACGCAGAAACCGTTGAACGGCTTTTAATAAAACCTGGCTAGACCATGGCTTGTTATATTGTAATTACCACATAGAATACTTTTAATGCAATCCGGAAACTAACGTTTAATAAAATAATGAAACTCTCTCGTTTATGCAGTGGCTTATTAAAATATAATATCTCGCTTGTACAAATATCAGTTTTCAATTACCGGCCTGGGCCAATCATTGTTTGTTATTGCAAACCTTGTTTTCAAATATGGATGATACTAGAATAATTAATTGTCAGTTGTGTATATGTTGCTATTAATTTCGAATTAATAATTGAATGTTCGGCAAAACCTTTTTACAGCTTCTGAGTTTTTTAAATATCAAATTAGGTACAACTATGTTAGGTTTCAACCCGACCTGCTGGATTAATGATCGGTTAGTTGTAACTCTAGAACCTATGGTTCAGTGTCGTGATATAGAGAATAAAAAAGGCAGAAGTCATTCCTAAAGAAAATCCTTTAACATCAACATGTTAACACGTTCACTGCGTTACGAGATCTTACGGATCTCGTACGAGACTCGTTCAGTGCATAGCTGAAATAGTATGAGTTGCCTGCTCGCGCAAATGAATTATCAGTATGTTTTTTAAATAGTGAGATGACTAAAACTATCGTGATAAGGTATTGCAGGTGTAATTTTTTTATCAATAAAAACGTACGAGACTTAGGCCTTATCCCACCACCTCCAAATAGTATTTATCTATAAGATAAAATTCTCGCCATCTCTCTTCTTTAAACTAACAAGAGTGAGAGAGTATGCGATTTATCTTTCAGATAACTTTTACTTGTTAGTTGTGGGACTGGCCATTAATAGGTCTTGTAGCGACCAGATAGTAAAATACTACATCAAGTGCGATACGAGATCCATAAGGACACTTCCGTGGTGTACATTGTTTTCATGATGGATAATATAACGAACCGAAAACGATCCAGAAGAATATTAGAAGTTTATTATCTAAAGTACTAGATATTGTGAATAAGATTGACAAACCTCTAAAATCACAGACTCTGTCCCGTAAAGTGTTTCAAGAGCGTTTGTGTTAAATATAACAGGTCTTTATGTCTCCCATGTTTCAATGAAAATCATTGATTATTTGTTAATACCTTTTAAAAATAAATTACATTCTCGATATTTTAGAAATTTTTGTTCATTTCCATCACAATTTATTTATCGATATTTAAAAATGTGTGTGTCACGAGATCCAAATGAACTTGTATATTGCTTCAAATAGTGCATTTACGAGATTCTAAAGTTCTCGTAAATTTCTTTTGACAACTTATCCATTAAATCTTTCTGTCATCTCAGGACGGGACCACATGCTACACGATACATTTATTATTTAACGTTACTTAAAAAAACACAATAGGTATTGAGCAATTTCCAGAAAAATATTAAGATTTAAAGGGAACAACTCCTACGAGATCTAAAAAGTCTCGTCGCTTCATTACAGAAGGAACAATATGAATACTCTCCGGTCTCGTAAGTAGTACATACCGATTTGCTTTCGCAGTGAGCGTGTTAAAAGAATTTTCGGCAGCCAGTGTGAACTTTACTTGAACACGTAATGCTTACACGGGCTTCCATAATACAATTTATATCAGCACTTGATCAAGAAATATTTACAAATTTTGTTTCCTATAATACTAACTTTAAAAAAGTACCCGTGTAAAGAGTTTATACTGTCATTGACTAAACTTGTTCGGCAAATTATCTTGACTATAGGACCACCCCGTCGCTTTATACAGCTGGTATAACATGTACAAGATTGCCCCAGGGTGTTCTATAAGCAAGAAGTGTTGTTGAAAGAGACAGGCGATATAACTGGACTGCTTATCCGCCGATAAGTTGCTTCTATGGCATATCGACTAAGAGATCGTAGGCGTGATTATAACCAATTAATAGAATAATGATGGCGAGACTATGTATAATAATAATAATATTCTACCACACACCATCTAGCCTAAACTAAGCAAAGCTTGTACTATGGGTACTAGACAATGGATAAACTTACATATATCCTTTTTTTTGTAAATACATACTTATTATACATAGACACACCCAGACCAAGACAAACATCCAAGTTCATGCACACAAATGTTTGACTTGTGCGGGAATCGAACCCGCGACCTCAGGCGTGGTAGTCGGTTACACCAACCACTACGCCATCGAGGCCGACAACTTAGTAGGAGTTACTTTATTTAATTGTTACTGCATAATAAAATTAACCGTATTCATGGAAAACAGACTGATTAATTGATTGTCTGCACAGATGCCGTAGTGGTTTAAAAGGTTGCCTTGCGGAATCCCACACAAGACAAAATTTGTGTGGTCCACAAATGGTTGTTCCGAGTTTTGATGTTCTGTGTCCGTTGTTTGAATGTTTGTAAAGTACCACGACACAGAAAATTATTCCTATAGTGAAAGGTGTTTGATTGCCTGATTGACTTACTGTAGAATGTATCACTTTGGAGCAGGGATGTTGCGGATGCAGATTTTTGACATCCGCGTATGCGGATGCAGATACGGTTATTTGAAAACTCACGTCCGCGGATGCGGATACGGATGCGGATGTCCAAATCGATGCGCATGCTTCGCAATTGCGGATGCGGATGTTGATGAAAATCGTTCAACTTATTTAATAAAAAGTAGGTATCTAATATCACCGCCTTCGCAGGTTCAGGCCTGTTTTGCAAAGGTTCATAAATTAAACACGTATTACTGAACAACTGATTTCTTTCTTATCGTAACTTACCCTATATCTGGATCCGCATTAACATCCGAGTTGATTATTGCGGATGCGGATGCAGGTGTCCAAATCGATGCGGAAGCGCCGCAATTGCGGATGCGGATGCGAATATTCGCAACATCCCTGCTCTGGAGCCTTTTTTTCTTATAACTAATATGTGAAGTATACAGACACTGGAAAAGGATTTTTGAAAATTTTTACCCTAATTAGAGCATTGAGTCCATATACAAAAAAAAGTGACGTAATATTCCAAACATGTATATCGCTAACCACTTACATTAATTGCAGTGAAACCATCTTTAACACGTTGAACGCTGAGCCAGTAACAAATGACCGCGAATTAAGCATTTACTATTTTGACCGCTACATGACTTTCAATATGTAAGCTGATGGAATGTGGGTCCAAACACTGTAATAATATGTTATAATAAAATTCTTGCACTGTTTGATTCAGTATTTCAAAAATACGTACTGAGTTTTATGAGGCTTTTGATGAGAACTAAGCTAATTTACATTCTAAATATAACACAGACGTAGCGAGTATACATAATACATATTGTCTTACGTTTACGCGAATGTTATACATTGAAATAAAACTTCTTAATACGTATTTTATCGGTTTGTTTATTTCAAAACACTTTTCTTACATAATTTTGAAACTGTTACACTACCTACTATTATTAAACTTTATTACTTTTGCCTTTCAGCAGTCATGTTCATGAGGAGTCTCTCCGTGAACCTGCTGAAAAGCAACCTAAACGCCACGTCAGGAAAAGTGTATATTAAAAATAAATAGTTTTAATAATTTTAATAGCTTTAATATTAGTAAACAATTGCAGTGTAATAGTTTCAACATTATGAAATTAAAGTGTTATAAAATATACAACGCGCTGAAATCCGTATATAGTCTACACTAGTTAAATATGAAATTCAGAGCACATCAAACCCTAGAAACTTCTACAAGCCAAATATAAATAACCCCAAAATATTTATAGAGCGTATCAAATATATTAAAGTATATGAAAAAAGTTGTATCTCGGGGTACAAAGGGCCCATCAAATATTAAAGGCGGATATTAGCGGATACAATTCTAACCCTCCAATGGTTAATGTTAGATAAAAAGAAATATTCATAGCAAGGACCGAATTACTAAAGGTCGAGTAAATCAACACTGATCTGTGGGGCAAGTTAAAAGATGCAAGAAACTGGCTGGGTTATTATTGCCTAAGATTTAAATCATAGGTATATCCTCATTGTAGGTACCTTGACCTCACAATAAAATGTCCACACTGATATGAGTAAGCTCACACTTTTTTACATGTCAAATACGACGGTATACAATCTTCAATAGGAGTGAGCGTGATAATGCTATATTTGAAATTCAGATGTCACGTTGGGATTGTATCCAAAAAGGTAACCATATTGAAACCCAGTAGGGTGCATCTACAGCTATTATTTAAATCTTTGATTACTGCAAGCAGAGTTTATAGTTTCGATCGTTACGCTTGCCTGTAGTAACGCGTTGCGACGCATTGCTACTGGCAAGGTATCTATTGCGGGTGGAGAAGTCCACTATTGCCAAATATTTGGTGACACTACGAGATCGCCGGCGCTAGAGAGCCGGTTTTAAAGTAATAACACTGTTACTGTGTTTCGCTAGCTCATTTAGTGCGGCGGCTCTTCTTCAAAACCCCCAAACTAGGAATAATTTCAGCATTGCAAAGGATGCGCGCTTTACACACATTCAAATAATGGACACGAAGAGCACCCAGACTCAGAGCAACTACTGCGGATCACACGATTGTTTGTCTTGTGTTAAGATTAAACTGCAATACTCAGGACAATGATAGCAGTGTCGAGGTGACCACTAAAACCACTACGCCATCCGTGCAGTAAAATCCGTCCACAAATGTACATTCGACATTTGTGCTTCACACACAGACACATTACGCAATACATTCAAAGACAAAGGGTTTCTAACACTGATAGGACTGGTACATAGAGCTCTGCCTATTTGTAAAATGGAATACCGATTTTTTTATTTTAAGGCGTACACTAAATTAAATATTCGCAGTAAATATAAATATAATATTATTTAAAAAATGATATTTACTATAAATGCGCTTATATTACCGATATACGTGTGTTTAATCATATCCCTGTATACATAAAACGATTAAATGGCAATATGTTTGAAAATGCCTTAAAAAGTGGCTTATTAATAGCCTTCTATAGTCTAAGGGAATTTTTGTATAATAAATAATATGTGTAGTCTTGAAGTATTTCTTGATGTATACTAGAAATAACAAATGTAAAGTTGCAATACCCGAATGGGTAACTGTTGATTCTAATATTATGTAACACAATTGTACACACAGTTTTATGCAATAAATATATGTCTATGTTTAATAAATGTAATCATTTATTGGACACTATAAAATAAATCTAAAGCTTAGATAATTAAGCTTCCAATTAAACTAAACAATTAACCCGCTGCATCTCATAACTCGAACCACACCTAAAGTCATGTAAGCAATAAAGAAGCGTGGAGAAATTTTCAAGGAATCTTTATTAAATTAGGCGTGTGGGCGACGCAAGGAGACGAACGTGTACTCATTTTTATCTTAGAGGCATTTTGGAAAGTCTTAAAAGCTAATGACATTATGTTCCTTTACTTTTTGTTGCCTGTAGCGCCAAAATATCCCTTGTAGGGTGGTATTCATAAATGTCAACAATTTCATTAGTATATACAGGCAAGCTGCTGCCTAATAGTATATACATCCATACATAGTTTTGCGCCTATATAACTAAAGGGGTTGGCAGAGATGTATTACATACCCGCGTCATAGGAGCGAGCCTATTGTCATTTCCCGGGAACAGTTCCAAACACCGTGCTGATACTGAGAATTTCTTGACTCTCTTCAATTTAAAAGTCAAGCTCTTGTCAGTGGAGTCTCTTCCATAATGTCCTTTCTTCAGCCAGCGATTTTACTTCTTGATACGACGTAACTTTTACCTTTTCTTTCACTTGATCTATGAACGTCCTCCTTGGCCTTCCTCTTCTTCTTCTGTCTTCTTTTTTTCCTACCAAGATATTTCTTAAAAAAATTGTCATGTCGTATCAAGTGGCCCACCATTTACAATTTCTTGATAGCAGAACTTAATAACACCTTCGACCTCGGGGTCAGGACCCAAGAGCACTTACTCAGCAGTCGCATTCGCTCCCACTACTCCACCGAAGCAATTAAGATAGTATTTCTTCGTTAAAAGAAAGACAAGTCGCTCAGGAAAGACCGAGTCATCTTAATATTAGTCCTAATTAATATTATAAATGCGAATGTGAGTGTTTTTTTATCTGTTCGTTTGTTACGCTTTCACGCCTTAACTTCTCGACCGAGCATCATGAAATTTCGCATACACGTTGTCTGGGGTATACAAAAGGACATTGCATACCTTTTTCCCGGTAAAAAGTAGATACTGTTCTCGAGGGATAGAAATTTATGGATATATGCTACAAAAAAAATTGAAGCAATAGAAATTGAGTCAATGACGCTATTTAAATAATTCACCAGCAAATAGTATTCTCAATAACGAACTCACGGAACATCGCAAAATAATGTATTAAAATGCGATATCAACGAGGAATTTCATTAAATCGCTCAACTTGGCTAGGATTTCTTAACGGTTGTTTGAATAAGTCGTGTATCCAAATAAACCGTATGTTTTGGTTCGCACAAGGCAACAATATTGTTGTGCAACTTGTTTACAACTTTGTTGTAGTTATTGTTTGATGTTTGATGAGATTAAGATAAAGAATTCTTCTTCTCTCTTAGCCTTTATTATTCCCAAGTCACTTGGGGTCGGCTTTTCTGGTCTAACCGGATTTGACTGGATATCAGTTTTTACACGGAGCGGCTGCCACCTGACCTCCGCAACCCGAAGGCTAACGATACCCTAAGGTTAGACCAGTGTCAGGATATTAGAGGGTACTGACTTTCCCAATAACGACTGCCATAGATGTTCATGGCAGCCGGGACCGACGGCTTAACGTGCTCTCCGAGGCACGCGGGCGATAATTGTCAATCAATACGCACATAATTTCGAAAAGTCATATAACTTCCGAAAATCAGAGGTGCGCGACGTGGTTTCGAACCCGAGACCCTCTGCATTGCAGTCTGTTGGTCTCCCCACTGAGCTATCGCTGCTTTTCGCTATCGCTTATCGCTTGCTTTGATTAAGATGAAGAATTAATAAAGATATTATAACCGATATTCCGTGAGTATATAGTATACACCTCTGCTAACCTATTTCGGGAATATAGGCGTGGAATGATGTACCTATGTATGAAGACTATGAAGATGTCTGTCTCTTTAGGGAATATACCTACACCGTGCACCGTGGCCAATTTTGCAGACAATGGAAACAAAATCCCGAACATATGTGAATACTATTTTTAAAATATTATTTATATTTTTATCGAAATCACCATGCCATAATCTAAAAGTTAAATTTTTCATTTATATTTATAATTTAAAACTTTAAATGTCAAACAAATTTAATGAAAAAGAAGAAATGATTAAGAAGATTCAATAAAATATTATTCATATTGATTTCTTGAATTTGTAACTAATATTTAATACTACTAACTTTTCCAACTTTTGCTAGTTAACAAAACTATATCCACGCTGCCTAATGGTAAACAGTAGCTTCAATAGTAAAGCCTGATTGTTTGAAACTTGCGTAGCAGATCTTGGTTTGATGAAAATAAACAAAATCATTAACTTTACACATTTATCGTCGTGCCAGTCACAAATTACGAAATATGGGAACAATACATGTTCTATTGTGTGTTACTCAACAGGCAATGTATTAAATAAATGACACATAAACATCGTTATTCTGTTAATATTTTTACTAAGTTTATATAAAAGATAACTGGCACAAGATATTTTTTGCTAGGTTTTTATGCTTGTTAGCCACTTTAACCTCTTAAAAACAAAGTTATTTCAAACTAATTTTAATCGCTGACAACTTCTGTCAACGGTTGAGATTTGGGCAACAATCGGGCAACGCGTCGCGCAACTATAAGTTGCCTTGTGCCTTCTTATGTTAAGTCTTATACAAATTCTCAATTATTATCAATATGAGGATCGTTGGGAGATATAGCTGAGTATATAGCGGCATATGACAAAAATTATAGCTAATTCTTCGGTATAATGTCGATGAAACATACGGGAGCGAGGACTCAATAATGTTTCAGGATATTGGGAATTAAAGGTAAAGAAATCAGTTAAGTAAATCTTTCTAAATCTGTTTATATTATGATTATGAACCCGCATGGATGGTGCAGTGGTTTCAGTAGTCATCCGATCTCCACACGTGACCAAATTTTGTGTGTTCTACAAATAGTTGCTACGAGTCTGTGTGTTCTTTGTGTCCGTTGTTTGAACGCACGTAAAATCTCTCGCGACAAAAACAAAATGAAATCAAGAAATACCATGTAAATTATGATTATTTAACTAGTTTCTAGATTTCGTGCAATAAAGATGCGCTTAGATTTGCTAACGATCAATAACTAAGTCTCGTGTTGGGTTCTCGGGTTGAGCTAAGTCGGAGTTGGAAAATATCCTACAGTAGTCAAAAGTGTATTACACCAATATTTTGCTATTTATGGTTTTGGGTCCACGTAGTAGAGGACGACTCTATAGTCACCTTTCAAGCACAGTTCCACATTTCATGTTGCTACTTTAAATTTATTGACAGATAAACCAAATAGCATTGAACCCGAAATTGAACCTGATACCTGATACACAGCGATCGCAGTCCCTATCGTCACCGAAGCAGCCTTGATATCTTTTGTTGTAAACAAACAAAATCCCTATTTCCTTTATATTACAAACTAGTTCCAAACGTGTCATCATAGTTAGAACTCTGAACACACCACGCAATATTGGTGTAACCTACTCTGGTAATCCCTATTATTTTATCCGGGTTGATGATACGGCTTAATGACTTCATATGCAACTTAATTGATATTTAAAACGAACGTTGTTGGTAAATGAGTCATTTAACGTCACGCTTTAGCTATAAAGGATAGGTAGGGTGGTTGTGGTTTTGTACGAAAAGTATGAATGTTTAAGCGGAATTTGATACTCAATGGATGTTGGGATGTCTTTTGGGAAGATTAAAGATCTGATAGAGAATGGTAGTCGTATTGGTGTAGCGGGATGTGTGGTTATATTTGTGGGCGGTCGTTAGGGTCGATGACGGAGTCTACTAAACATTTAGTTTTCTTCTCAGAAAAACCTAACCGCCTAACCTAAGCCTTTTGTGAGCTCGACCTGCGAATTAAACCCGAAACGTACTACAGTCGCATTCATACAGCGCGATACGTACTATGGCAAACCATTTTCATCACAACTATCCCAAAAATACACATACAAAACACATTACAAGTAAGTGAAGGATTTTGCCCTAAAAACTTTGGTAAGTACATCCTTAGGGGATGAATGTTTTAAAAAATCTCTTACCGTACCTCGGTATTGCTCTATAGGACTGTTGGGGCCAAATTCTCGTAAATAACCCACCCTTAGTTAAAGAAAATTGTAACCTTTAGGGTTTACTTTAAGAGGAATGTAGATATAATTAGGAAGTACAATGAGAGAAGGTATAACAAATACACTTTTAATGTATTAAGATACAAATAAAAGAGACAATCTTTACTTATGTAACTATAGTCAGGGCGTGGTTCGCTAAAGACTTGCTTCGTGGTCCTTGTATAATCAGGACACTTAGCTGGGAGTGTGAAGCCGGGCCGCAAGGACGCGACTGACACCGTCCATTCCTTATATAGTCTCGCACCACCGGTCGCGAGAGGTGGCTAGTGACGTGCGCCCGCGTTCGCCTGGCGTCTAGGCGATTATCGTCACAAAATGTTAAATTAGATGTTTATGCGTTTATCTTCATTAGTATAATGTTTTTGGAGTATAATTCTTAATTTTCTAAGTATGTGAAACTTGTTGTCGAGTTACTCTATTAACATTTTGGTTCAAAGTCAAAATCATTTATTCATTTAGGTCACAAAGTCACACTTATGAATGTCATAGTTGGAATTCAAGATCGTGTCGTGGATCTGCGTTTTAGCAATAGTTAAAGTGGTCATCTCGCCATACTACAAATATCTGTTTCAGATCTGGATGTTCTTTAAATCTTGAATATTTGTATAGTCCTCTGCAAGACAGAAATTTATCCAATTGCAGGAATAAACTATAGAAAAACAATTTAATGCATGCTGAATTTAGGTCTCGATCGCACGAAATATAGATAAACGTATCTTTTAATACCTGGTACTGATACAGTGTGATTGTTCTATACGTCCGCTCTTTCACTGTAAGTAAAAAAGGCTTCATGCTATTTTTAAGGCTGCTGAAGGCAGTTGTAGGCGTCTATAGGTCCATAACAAAATGTATCTGGCCCTTTATTAACTACGTTCCAACATTTATGCATCATATTTTATGCAATTAAATCATATTTTATTATATTTAAAAGAAAAATAATACAGTCAATATTAATACAGTTCAACCGGCCCCCATAAAAAGTGCAGCCCGAGAATGCTCCTGTTCTTCGTTTCATCTTCAACAAAAATAAGTCTGCGCACTCGGTGAAATAGACACATTAAAAACTCACTGACTACTACACGGAGCTTACTACACGTAGCGGAAGTATATGTGACTGTGTTAAGTTTGAATCAGACCACCAAAAAGTTATTGGGTATAAATTTTGCCCGCGGCTTCGCTGGAACTAAACTTAGGTTATGTCTATTTTCTATTCTTCGGGAACACTCCTTTTTCTGGAGGTCAAGTCAAAGTAAAAACCATTTATTTATTTAGATCACAAAGTAACACTTATGAACGTCAAAATATAGGTATAGGTTAGTGAGTTTACTAAGTTACCGAAGCTACATTTAAGTTAGTTGCTAGGTTCAGGCAAAGAGTAAGCTTGCAAGAATCGTGAATAGTAATAAGACTGTGTGTATAACTACAATGTAATTTCATTTTAAATAAATTATTATTATTATTATTATTATAAGAAGAAACCTGCAAGAAAATCACGGCCACTCTTTTAAATCGCTAATTAAATATAATTTTATTATTTTACAACTCATATCGACAAGGCGTTGCAGCCATTATACCATATACTACTGACTATAAAATACTAAAGATAATAACTTAATAATATTATGGAGATGAAATAATTTGGGTTTAGATATGTTTTTTAATATTTATCTATAATAGACAGTAGGTTTTTTTTTTTTTTTTTTTTTATACTCTAATAGGCTTGCGTTTGACCGCGATCTCACCTGATCTTAAGTGTAGATGCAGTCGACGATGGAGCACGCTTGCCTAGAAGATACCTATTCACTCGCGACTTGAAGACACCCAGATTGTACTCATCGGGAAACACAGACTTAGGTAGCGAATTCCACTCCTTAGCGGTACGCATTATAAAATTGGAAGCAAATCGCTTCGTGCGTAAATGTGGTATATCCACCATGTACCTGTGTCGCTGGCCTGATTGTCTGGTCGTCCGATGGTAGAATGGGGAAGGAGGAATCAAATTATGCAGTTCCTCTGCACACTCTCCGAAATGTATGATGTGATGTGGCATGATGGCGCATACAGGTGTGTCCCTATGTCCTTTTCTGTACGCCTGACTAAGTTTATGCGAAATTTCATGATGATCGGTCAACTAATAGAGGCGTGAAAGCGTAACAAACAAACATACTCACAATTGCATTTATGATATTGTCGGCTTCAGTGGCGTAGTGGTTAGTGTAACCGATTGCCACGCCTGAGGTCGCGGGTTCGATTCCCGCACAAGTCAAACATTTGTGTGCATGAACTTGGATGTTTGTCTTGGTCTGGGTGTTTCTATGTATAATATGTATATATTTACAAAAAAAAAGTATATATATATGTTTATCCATTGTCTAGTACCCATAGTACAAGCTCTGCTTAGTTTGAGCTAGATGGTGTTGTGTGTATGTGGTAGAATATTATATTATTATAATATTAGCTAGGAAGTTAAGATATTCTGCCAAATTGTCAATAGTAGCCCGGAGCTAGGAAGTAGGCGGTATTGCCCCGCGCTTTTCTTCATTTTCTTTTCTGTACGTAATTGTTTTACCTACTTAGTTAGTAAACACGACGCACACTCTACCCTTGAACTTTAAACATTTTAGCAATGATACCTGCGTGAGGTATAAAAATTCAACAAGAAATTGCGACACAGTAAGGAAAAGGACCCCTGGTATACCAATACTAAGGTACGAACCCTAGTTTCACAGTTTAAGCTGGATATTAACTATTTTTTATTGCGATAAGGCTATGCAGATGCCGTCTGTCC
Source organism: Catocala fraxini (assembly GCA_930367265.1). Lineage (NCBI taxonomy): Eukaryota > Metazoa > Arthropoda > Insecta > Lepidoptera > Erebidae > Catocala > Catocala fraxini. Next base: position 11,563,597 of record OV884049.1, on the reverse strand, counting down.
CAGTAGTCCCATGGTGTAATGGTAAGGGGAATTCTGAAACCAAAATACTTAGGTATGTCAATTGACACATATTCCTCCCAGAAGTCCTTAGGATACTATGGGACTCGTGACACAAGCAGGTCTTTTTATCATACAATCTGTCGAAAATTTATTTTTTCCAAAAATATCCTAATTAATAGGTAATATAAATGCGAATGTAAGTTTGTGTGTCACGCTTTAACGCCATAACTACTTGATCAATTATCACATACACGTTGTCAGGGGAGCAGAAAAGTATATAGGGTACCTTTCATCCAGAAAAAGTACATACTATTCCCGAGGGATGCAAATTGACATATAGGAAAGCCGTGGCAAAATCTAGTACGGAATATTTTGGAACTACCTACATTATTAGCAATGAGTACAAAGACACTATTGCCATTTGTTTGGATTCATATATATATAACCAATAAGTAATGACAAAGTATAAAGTAATTCAGTAGAACAACAGTTGGCACAATAGCAATTTTCCATTCTATAAACAAAGTAATTGTATATCTAATTAATTTAACGACTGGTTGTACGACTAGTTGCCTGACTGGTTACAAGAACTATCGAGCGAACTAAGGTACACAAAAAAATACCGATATTAAGTAAGTAAATAAAATGTACAGTTTGCATAATATTGTCTTCTGTTTACGCGAATATTATTCATTGAAATTAAACTACTATATACGGATTTTATCGCGTTGTTTATTTGACACTATATTACATAATTTTGAAAATTTGTTACACTACTATTACTATTAAACTTTACTAATTTTTAAGCTAATTATATTGTTATTAAAACTATTTAGATTTGATTTAATTTTTCACTTTTCCCGACGTTTCGGTTGCTTTTCAGCAGCCATGGTCACGGGGAGACTAAGATGGTAGTTGTCTCAATGTTCCACTGTAGTTATTTCAAAGTACCCGAACATAATGTGTTTCTATTTACGCAGAATGAGCTCAAAGTATCATGAAGTCTAGCTGTGGTTTGTTTCTTCTTGGGTTTGACTATTTGTATTACTGGATCCCAAGCTGGTGGTACATTCCAACCATCTTCTCTATTAAAATTAGGATGTTTTTTGATTTCAATAGCCTCGCGAAGCATCCTTGGTAGGAATCGATGTTCTTTAGCGAGAATCTGTGGTTTGTCAAATCTCAGGTAGTGGTTGGTCCCCTGTTGCACATGTTCACACACAGCAGACTTCAACGAGCGTTGGTGTTTTACATCAGCTATGTGTTCTTTTATGCGGGTGCCTATGTTTCTCTTGGTTTGACCAATGTATGAGAGTCCGCAGTCATAATCTATTTTATAGACCCCTGCATCTTGGGCTGGCTTTTCAAAATCGTATCCTCGCATATGGTTAATAAGCACAATTTTTCAAATGTATTGGCCGGTCCAAACATATTTCTTTCAAATATAATATAATATAGATTCACGCCTGTTTCCCAGAGGGGTAGGCAGAGACTACGGATTTCCATTTGCTACGATCCTGACACACTTCTCTGGCTTCATTCACTTTCATCACATTCCTCATACACGCCCGTCGGTTCAAGGTGCTCTTAACCTGGCCTTTGTCCAGAACGCCTCCGATCTGATCAAGAAACGTTAGCCTAGGTCTTCCTCTTGCGACTATTCCATTCATACTAGCCTTATAAACTTTCTTAGTCAGTCTTTCCTCATTAATTCTTTCTCTCTCTTCTTTCAATAGATATAATTATGCAATATATTGACGTGTATATATTTATTTATAGCAGACCTCATATTTTTTTAAATAGACTGTTTCAGCCTTATGATTAATTCCTGTGTCGACAATAGGCGACTTTACAAACATTCAAACAGCGGACTCACCCGGACTCAGAACAACTATTTGCAGACAAGATACAGACACACCAATTTTTGTCCCTACATGGAATAGAAACTTGTGTCCCACAATCCACAACACTCGACGCAGTGGCAATGATAACGCTAGCACTTAAACCAATACGCCATCCGTGCAGTAATTTAACAATGTGTATTCTACTTTATATCCCAATAAAATTAATGTTTACAGCTCTTATTTTCAGTCAATTAAATTACAGTAACACACTGCATAAAATTAATGTCCGATAAGAAAATATATAATTTTTAATAATATAATAACGCGTCTACCATTTTTTTGTTGACGGTACAACATGGCAGTTAATAACTGCTCAATAAATAACTTTATTGAAGTATCCTAGTTAGTTAGTTTTATTACTATTGACTATATACTGTTTCAGACTATATAATATGCAATCGGGTAGTCATTAGGCGAACTAGTCTTTGGCAAATTATAGATTGATGATATTTGGAAGGAGCATAATTGCCTCGGTGGCGCAGAGGCAGTGAATGCAACTGCTGTTCGTGGGGTCTCGGGTTTGATTCTCGGGCAAAGTGATTTTGTTTTTTGTTTAGTAGCACCACAGAGTCGGGCACTGTGTCGGTAGACTGCGAAGGACTCGCCCAATATTACGTGGGATTAAAACCATAGTTAACGATATGTGCGTGCAATACACCAAGGTCTAGGGACCTTGAGAATAGAGGTGTGAAATTTGTGTGAATAAAAAAGCAAATGCCATACATATTTGTATCTCTTATGTAATAATTTTCATTGACATCGTAACTGGCAACCAGAGCGTCTCTAATAGGAAGCTAGGGTATACCATGCTCTATGTACCACACTTAAAAAAAGGAGTTACTGATTTGCCATTACAAGGGCCAAAGAGCACACTGATACCTTACAATCAGCGAGGCTTTTCCACAAAAATCTAAAATAATTGTGTGATTCAGAAATAGTTATTTCGAATCACACAATTATTTTAGATTTTTGTGGTCCTTTGTTTGTCCTTTGTGTGTGTTGTTGTATTTTTGTAAAGACCCCGCGACGCAGGAATTATTAGTGCGGGTCTTGTCTTTTCATTAAATAAAGTAATGATATTGCTCGTATTGAGTTGATCTCATCTTTAAGCAGAGATCTCGTGTGTTTTTTGCATCATAAGTCTACTATCGTCCTAAACGTATATACTAGTAATCAAATGCGGTAGGTAGTCCTAATGAACATTTGATATATGGCCATCCAAACTACATTATTGTTTCTTTCAGTTCTTTGAACCCGAGCAATAAAAGGCAAATAAAACAAATAGCAATAAATAATAATTGCTATCGAAATCATTATTGCTATCTAGAAATCTTTATTGGTGTCTATAAATACAGTAGATTGATCGCAATTACTAATGGCGCCGGAGTCCTGGGCTTGTTAGAATCGTTGTCACACTAGGCGACTAAGTTACCTATATGAGTTGAGTGAAAAAAGATGATTTTGCTTTGTACGTACTAGATTCGATGCTGATTTTTTTTTCTTTTATAGTAATAATAATATTCTATCACATACACACATCACCATCCAGCCTAAACTAAGCAGAGCTTGTACTATGGGTACTAGACAATAGATAAACATAATTAAGGTTAGATTGCATCGAACACACAACACTGCGTATAGGCAGTGGCGAGGCGTACGCTTAAACTGCTGAGCCATCAGTTAGTCGTAGTCTATAAACATTTGTGAAATTGTGAATGCCATAGCATACATAATAATATAATTCCTAATCTTTTATAGCAGCAATAGTTAAAGGATTGTCATTTTAATCACAATTTATTACTATAGAACAATGATAAGATATTTCTCTATACTAATATTATACAGAGAAAATATTTGTATATTTATCGTAATGAAAAAACTCAAAAACTATTGAACTGAATTTAGGTCTGTCTTTATGTCTTTTTTCATTAAAAGCTGCTTTTTTTTGAAGTAACTTAGCCTATATAACATTACGCTATGAGCCACGGGAGTACCTAGAGCAGTAATCATAGATGTTCGTAAAACCTTGCACGACTACTGACTAGCAGTCATTCACAAAATACTTATTATATTTACTATATTTAACCGTATGCCACACACTATCCTTATGAGTATAATCCTGTAGATGATAGACCAGAAGGGGCGATCCGCTTTACTTACCTGGAAAGAGAGAAAGATTTTAATAATATGTATACTATCAATCTAATAATCAATACAAGAATTCGATAGTGTCAACTATTTTTGTTCACCAGCGTAACGATATCCTAGTTTAAATTTAAAACCACTTTAGAAAAGCTATACCAAAATTAATGGAAGATATGACTCGTATATGTTGAAGCACGACATTGACACTCAAATCACATAATATCATCATGATACCTCTAACATTTTACGAGCCTATACCTCTGACATATCCTATTATACGTTATGGTTGAATTCGGTCGTAAATAGAGGATAATTAAATTTTAATGTACAAAGGGTGGTAGGAACCCTTGTCTAAATTGTTTCGGAACGATGGTTTACGTGCTAAACGGAGTGTTCTGCGAGAAAATCAAAGATATAATTGTGTTTAAATGACGCTATTAAAATGGTGGGTCATGTAATGAAATAAAAATATACATAATTTTTAAAAGGCTACTCCCGCGCTAGGAATTATTCCTGTGTCACGAGTGACCTTACAACATTTGAACAACGGACACAAAGAACATCCAGTCTCAGAACAACTATTTATAAACACAAATGTTTGTCCCGTTTGGAGATCGAACCCACAACACTCGGTGCCATGGCAGTGACGAGACGACAACTTAGACCACTACGCCATGCGTACCTACAGTCCTTTACCAGCAAACACGAGCAAACTTAAATTTCCGAAAGATTTTAGCATTTTCGTACAATAATTCTTTCACCATACCTGATAGACGGGAAAAAGCTTGCGCTATATGATACAAACATATTTTTTTTTTCGTATACACAAAAAAGTAGATTTTATGCAAATCTGCGTAAGTAACTTATTAAGGATGTACTGACACTCGCTTCTGGAAAGTTCAATTTAAAATGATTTTGTTTTTTGAGCACCCGTACATTCAATAGGTACTTTTTGTTACAGATTTATTAAAAACGCAGGGAGATTAAGCCATTAACCAGCGGTGCTATAGTGACCTCAAAACCTTGGACATTTAACAATAGGCACGTATTGAAACAAAACGCTATCGTTTTGTTTCAATACGTGCATTAAATTACATTAAATCCTTTTTAAATAGATTCTGACAAACAACATGACCCCTAGCACCTTCATTTAAATTATTTGATCAGTGCGTTTCAATAAGATTATTTTACGATCACCATCAAGTCCAACCATCCCAACATAATACTCAAAAGTAAACAGAAGCACTCAGACCAAATAATTCTCAAATAAGTAGTGATGCGAATACATTATAATAGAATCACTAACGAACGTATTTTATTTCTTACAGCATCCGAGGAGCACTCAGCAAATCCGACACGCTTACAAAACGCCGTCATTAGGCAATGCCGAGAGACAGAAATTTTCGTAAGTGGTATAAATTGTGCACAAATATTTTTACTTATAATCAAAACGCTACTGACTCACCAAGGCAATATTCTCTACAATTTAGTTCGGAGAAACTTGTAAATGTCAAATGGGATTACTTTAGGCATTATATTATTATGTGTCCAGACAGTATACATTCTGTTCAAGTCTGATACTGAGAAGTTTACCAGAAAAATCCGAAAACACTTTGATCGGGAATCAATCACACAATTACCTGCAGTAAACTTACGCTATAAATCACTATGGTAATCTTTAAATTTTACTAGATTTTGACCGCGGTTTCGCTAGCGTAAGTGTAGGTTAGGTTAGTAACAGTACTTTTTTCTGGGTGAAAGGTAGGTACCCTATATTATTATGTTCTTTTGTTCCTCTGACAAGGAGTATGCGAATTTTTTAAGAAATAAACGCTTAAAATCGTTTCTAGCTAACAAACAAACTAAATTTGGATTTACAATATTAGTTGAGATTGTCGCCTGGCAAACATGGCACTGGCCCACTTGATAGTAAGCAGTAGTGACTTTATTCTTAGCATCGTAGAAGCAATTTTAAAGAAACACAACTAAGCCGCTGCCTACTTAAATAACCAAGATAAAAAAAAAAGTGACTCACCTATATATGTACAATCCCTATACAAAAAATCATATCCGTCTGTTATTTCGTGCCAGACTAACCAACTCACGTATGTTCACATTTATAATAATACATCAGCAGGATTTCCAAACGTCCTTTGCATCTAGGCAACGATTGTGAATCACAGCTCCCTTTTGTTTATGCAGTAGTTGAATATTACTACAAATACTAGTTGGAGTTATTCACATAGCAAGCATTAATTACAAACTGCATCCTTCGGGACGCAATTTATATGTTGGATGCAGCGACGAACAAATAGTCACTTTAAATATTTTTATTTCTTTTACTCATACTTAGTATGCTGCCGTACTAATTAGTAGGTATTATTTAATTGTTACTATAATATTATAATATAAAAGTTTTGGAAGATGTTTCGATATTTATTACTGAATTACGCGCAAACTGTTTAACAGAAGAAACTTGGTACATAAAATACTTTTTTTACCCGGTGTGCGTTCATGTGTGATTCACGAATTTAAATTTCGTGTGGTCCCATTGTTGACCTAAGTTTGGTTGTTATTTGTCTATTCTTTTTATTTCTGTAAAGTACGCCGATACGAGATATATTATTGCCAACTTGATTATTAAATTAAAGACACTAAGGTCAAGAAATTAAAAATCATATAAGAGAAAAGGAATGGATAAAATATGTATTCTAGAAGTAGTGTACATAAGCCTTCGGTATTTTCTACACTTTAACAACTAATTACGTATTGGGTACGTGATGCTGCGCTTCCTTCAGGACGCCGATCACGTATTCAGTACGTGATTGATATAATATGGTTTGTTTAAAAATAACGCATTAAGGACGTGATCAGCGCGTAACTCTAGCCGAGCGGGTTTCTTTAGCTACGCACACGTGCATCATTCATCGACATGCGGTGCGGGGTGTAGGTGTGAGGAGTATTTTTGTCTCTTCAGATTTACTTCTTGACTTACAAGAAGTCGTATCGGTCGAGGACCGACTCGAGACGCCAAGCATCATTGATCTGGAAGTTTGACGCGGCGTCTCGCGTGGTCGACGGGCAACGCGCTCATCAACTCGTGGTCACACCGCTATCCGCGCTTCACAATCTACCAGGGATATGGATGAAGTGGTGGAAAAAAATTTCTTCAACTTGGTAGCAAGGGCAATGATCAATGCCTATGTCATTTATAATAAGTCCCGTACCCAATGGCGCCGCCTGCGATTCTCGCAATTTTTGATGAACTGTGGTCATGAGCTGGTGGAAACTGCATCAACTGGCGAGCCAGGATGGCCCACATTTTATTGGAAAAAGCGCAAGACTGACAGGAAGGCACTTCTTGGAGAGGATTTCGAGCACCGAAAAAAAAGAAAATGTGGCTATAGTGTGCAAAGTTTGTGCCGACATAGCAAAGAAAGAAACTGGCAAACGTGGACGGAAAGAGACTATTTTTTACTGTCAAAATTGTAATGCACCTCTTTGTTAATATCCTTGTTTTAAAAAATATCATACCATTACAAATTACGCTGGTTAAAATATATAATATGTTTATGTTAGTTTTTTTTCATTTTCTCACACTATTTAAGCTTGATTTTCAAATATAAATATAATTAATAACAATATGTTTTTTATTTGTATCTATAAAATATATAAAACATAAATTCAATTTTTTAAAATTATGCACGTAGCGTAAATGGTTATTTTTTAAATCTTACAGTATCTTGAAAAATGGCCGGCATGCCAAAGAATGCGCGCTAAAAAACGGTCGGCTGTGAAAGTGTTAATAATTTGTGATATACAGTAATTGCGATCCAAGATGTTTAAAGAAAATGGTAGCCCTCAAGTAATGTGCCTGCATGAAGAAGGTGACGACAGTAAATCATATTAGTCATATTATATATTGCAGGATCATAGCAACCTCACCTTACCCGGACACAGGCCTTAATCAATGGACCTACAAATAATTAATAAATTTCACACTAGTAAAAATATTTTCTAAAAGCTAGTAACGAGTAAGCCTTAACTCTATACCCTGCTTTCAGGAAAGTCGGCATATACTTTAAAGTTAAAAACAAACTAATATTTATGTAAATAAAACATCAACTAAAAAGATACTAACGGTAGGACTCAACCCTATGCAGGCATTTAAAGATGGATGGCAACATAGTAAATAATTTTAATTTGTTGCCGTTTTCACTCGGTTGCTCACTCTTTGAGTTGTGTAGCAATTTTGTTAGTATGCATTCACTTGAATAAATGAAGATATTGCAGTGTTCTGTTAGAAATAAATAAGGCGTTAAGGTACTATTTCAATATGCATTTAATTAAATAATTAGTTTGTTATTCTTTGACTAAGTATGTAATGACAGCAATGCTATTGCTTCTTAGTTTTGAAATGTGAAACGCAACTTAGATAGCTAATAGCTCTCCTAATAAAAACTGTTTAAAGTAGAATTCTAGTCTAATGAACGTTAAATCAGAATTAAAATGCTATTTATGTTCACATTTGACGTTTATTTTCATTTCGTAAATATATTTATGAAACTGAGACTAGATATCTCTGTTTTAAACAGCTTCTATTATGATTATTTGACACTCATATTATTTGTTATAGTAATACGAAAACATTTTGTCCATATTCATCTATTCGTTTTGGTTACAAAGTAACATGTATGAATGCATTTCTTTTTCATAAAACATTTATTAATTAAGGTTATATACACATTTAGGTAACACGCATTAACATAAAATTTCGTAATTTAATTTATTTACGTTACAAAGTAACAATGATGAACGTCAAAGTTATTTAAGTAGGTACACTTAGTTTACCATAAATAAAAATAATAATTCTTATATAAATTTGCATTACATACATTCATATGTCCTAAAACACACACAATAACAGCTGTTGTTTCTTGTGTTAGTATTTAAATTGATAACTAAAGTACAATTTATTGAAGTATAATCCGCAAGCGATATGTAATTGATATCTTTCAGATAAATTTATGTCATCGCCCGTCTAGACAGCGAATAAGACTATAATCAAAAAAAGACTATAAAGTGTTGTCAAGTTTGTGCTCAATTAGGGACCAATAAACCTGCCTAATTAGTTCAGTGGTTTGTGAGCACACATCTGTCAACAGCGTGGTGCCAGGTTTAATTTTAGCATCGGATTCATATTATTACATTTTCTTTGTGTACATATTGAAATTGATTTATTTTTATATATATTAATAACCTTTCTCACACTGAAAAGAGGGGCTACGAGCCCGTATGCCCCTTGACTTTCGCCCCTTTCATAGAAAGACGGAGCCCCGTGTCGCGGGATTCCTATTTTTAGGTGGATTTTAAGAAGAAACCTATCAACTACCTACTAGGGGCAAACGGGCTTGTAACTAAAAGAGGTCACATGCCTAGGCATTCACGTAAACGATTTCGGATGTTTTGGTCGCTTATCAGCAAGCCTGAAGAGCTGTGGAGCCTCGTAGCTAATATCATGGCGGTCATGTAGCGATTCCGTCGAGCAGTATTTTGGATGTACCGGTCCTGTCTGCGAGTGGTGATGCGAGGGACGACTTCTAATGCTGTGTGTAGTACCAAGAACGACAGCCGCAGTACGTTGCCTGGAACCAGCTTGCAATATTCCAACGGCTCTCATCATCTCTTCTCGTGATGTCTTCGCTCCATATTGATGCAGTTTTTCCAGTTCCTGCTAGCAGCTGCTAGCAGTTAGACAGTTTATATACAAAGCTGAGATTATTATTATTTACATTGAAATTGGCAAGGACACTTGTTCTCTTTTCCTTCTTTAAATAAGACTACTTCTGTACTAGGAATGAATCCTAAGTCGCGGGAGACTTTACAATCATTTAAACAACGCGAACAGCCACTCAGAGCCGGCAAATCTATTTCACAGACCCGGAAAATTTATTTGTAGTCACACATCTCGATGGTACAGCGGTAGTGTACGCGACTGCTGTGCATTAAATTAGGGGTTCGATTCGATTAAGACATTCTCAGTAGCAGCACGAAGTCTGGAACTGTGCGCGATTAACCCCAATAGTTTTGCCCCTCTCAACATGGGACCTAAAACTAAATATATACAGCATATATAGCTAGCGAAATGTGGATGTAATACACGTAAGACTATCCCTTCGGGGATGCCTGACGTTGTAGTATGATATAATACAATTTGCCCGCAGCTTCACTCGCTTTAATTTAGATTTTATCTATAAATTTCTATCACTCGGGAACAGTTCTATTTTTGTAGATAAAAGCTACCATATGTCTTTTTGCTATACTCCTGACAACATGTATGCGAAACTTCATGATGATCGGTCGAGTTTTTACGGCGTGAAAGCGTAACAAACAAACAAACTCACATCCACATTGATGATATTAGTTAGAATACATATAATTATTATAAGCTGGAAGCAATAACTAATAAGTCTATATATACTTTACTATTGTTAACGGAACTTGTATAATGTTAAACGGTAGACAAATTTAGCTATTTTATCGGCTTCTTCATGACCGGGCAAAGTTGAACATACAAACTTTAACCCTCCAAACATCTGTGCTTTACGACAAGATATTTTTATATCGTACGGTGTTCTAGAGGAGGCGATAATTTTATAGATAATGTAGTGTTGTGTTTCAAACATTTTTTATTATTGTATAGATTTATTATTTTATTTAATGTTATATTTCAAACTTATTTCATAAAATTGTGGTACAATTATAGGACAAAACATTGTGTGATCCATAAATAGTTGTTCAAAGTCTAGGTTTTCTATTATATAATTTTTTTATATAATAAGCCTAGTTAGATCCTTTATTAGATGCAATACACAGAGGAAATTCAATCCCTGACACCAGATCATGCTTTAAATCAGTTGGCAGAGCGACGACACGGATTGTCAAGGTAACAGGTCCTTCAACATGGATTGTCTTTTGCCCCTGTTAAAATATACATCCATGATAATGTAAATTCGACGACTATATTTCATTTTTTGTTATTTTGTGCAAATGTTTTTGTCCGATCACGAGAGTACCTACTGAATTTGATATCCATATAGGTTAGTGTCATCATATTGCTAGGAAATTCTCAATATCAGATGGAGTGAGTGAGTGGAGATGGAGTCTGGAAATATGCAAAGTAAATCCCCCACGAAATAGGAAAAGTGGGGCTTAAAAATGTAATTCACGAAATGTAAATGCGATACATCTCTGCCTTCCCCATCTGGGATATACAGATATGACTCACTATCTAATAGCTCATCTTAAACCAACATCCACATCGTGTCGTAACCGCATCAAGAAAAAGGACCTTGTTATATCAATACATGTTTTCAAGGATGACCTTAGGGTTTTTTTTTTTATTAGGGTGACGATTGATATTCCACCCCCAAACACGCCAAATACCTATAACATTTTTAAAGGATACAATACTTACATGGGCTCACAGTTACGAAGTGTTAAAGCCATATTTATTAAATTTTTACTCGGAGTGCTGTTTGACGGTGGTGCCAAATAAATATTAAAGTAGGAATGGCGACATTAAGATGATAAATGATACTTTTGTAGAATAATCCACGAATTTAGAGATATATAGCACGAATGGTGCAACGGTTTATAGACACCTCGTGCATACGGTGTGCCGCGTGTTGCGAATACGACTCAGTTATGAACATTTTTCTTTAACTATTATAAATATAAAATTATAGACAAATAGTTATCTAGGAAAAAAAAGTTTCTGGGTTTTTATGTCAGAAAATATAATATCGACACTGACTCACTGGTACGTTGCCCGATAGACAGCAATATGCTCACTGGACCTAATACCACAGCTGGTAGAATGTGGATGTAATACCTTTGCCGACTGCTTCAGGGATATAGGCGTTAGTCAATGTATGTAGGTTATAATATCATTAGGAGTCATAAACTTGTATAACAACAAATTCTTTAATGAAATAGAATCCTAGTCTCGTATGACATTTTATTTGCACTACACCGCAACCGCAGAGCAAATTATCATAAGACTTATTGGTTTCCTGTCAAGACGACTCGTCGTACCTTCGATATGACTGGGCACGGATCCGGATCACTGAACCTGGACCCTCGTGTTGGAATAAACATACAAAGCTTTTAATATGGAGAGGCATTCGAAGCTCCGAGTTCTATTATTGTGTTTACAAATGTGATTTTATTTTGGGTGAGTTTTAGCCGTATTGTATTGACAGGGGTCATAATGGACCCGCGTTTCTACACGCTTTTTTTAAATGTCATCTGTTTGTATATGTATGTATGGATCTAATGGATTCTCAATAATTTTCATTTGCTTCCAGATTACTAAATTAACCGAATATTTTTTTTTCTTTGAAGTCAAAAATATGTAATTAAAAACACGTATATACATATAAACTGCGATAAAAAAAATACATATAAAGCTTAACATGTTCATAAGTATTACATTGTAATCAAAATGAATAAATAATTTTTGGTTACACTATAACCTTGATGGATAAATAATTTTTAAATTTGACAAGGTGATCCAGTAGGTGTAGAGAATGTGGCAGTACAGTGGCCAGTGAAGTTTTTAAATTAAAATTTATATTAGTTCCGAAGTCAAGAAAAGTCTAATGAGGTTATGACAAGATACTCGCAAGAAACTCACGGTCACTTATTTCAAGACTTTCTTTTAATGTAATTTCAAAGCATCTAAATCCCAAACAATCTACCACTACCTCGGCTAATCTTTTAAAAACCGTAGCTCTCTATACTATCAAAAAGCAACACATAAACAAATAGATTACGCTAGATTAACTTAAAATATTTATTTGCAGTTCGAACTTACAGTTAGAAGTTAAGAAATGTTAAAGAAATGTGGGACTCATTTTAATCCTGGAGATAGCAGGCAAGTGCGGACTATAAGGTCCAAACAACTTGAGTCAAGTAACGTGCTAAGTTGCCATAACTAGATATCGACTTTATAAATTCATATCTTCGATATACATAATACAATTTTATAGATCTTATTTTATAGAACGGATTTGATTTATAGCTTAATATAGATATTAATGTTTCGTATGCAATTGTAATAGAGTAATTTACTTTATACTTATTTATTACTAGCTTTTACCTGCGGCTTCGCTCGCGACAACGAACGACATTACATTCACATGGTGTCTCCAGCAATCAGGACGCCATATTTGTTTACTAAATAAGACAATTGAGAAAGCAATTACTTTACAGGCCATAGCATAGTTAAGTACTAGACATCTGGTAGCATACCTAATCCAGTAATTCACAGACGCGATACAACATCATCTGATGAAAACAAAACATTTAAAATAAAATTGATTCTGTAGAGAAATAATTTAATAGAGTGTTACCACATTCCAAATGATCCGCATAATAACCAGCTATGATCAATCGCTATTCAATAACCACCAATATTTGACGACCCGATGGCGTAGTGGTTAGTGTAACTGACTGCCACGCCTGAGGTCGCGGGTTCGATTCCCGCACAAGTCAAACATTTGTGTGCATGAACATGAGTGTTTGTATTGGTCTGGGTGTTTCTATGTATAAAATGTACATATTTACAAAAAAAAAGTATATATGTATGTTTATCCATTGTCTAGTACCCATAGTACAAGCTCTGCTTAGTTTGGGCTAGATGGTGTTGTGTGTATGTGGTAGAATATTATATTATATTATATTATATTATTATTATTATTATTATTATATTATATTAAATCAATTAATCCCTAACAAGCGGAACCACACAATATTATATTTACCAAGCATTATAATTCAGTACGGATCCTCCATAGTAAATAACGACTTAATCCCAATACCATTCTATTATCAAATAATTAATATTGCTTACGTCACAGTCCACACTATTTTGACGTCATCAATAGAGTGGCCATGTGTCTTGATTACAAAGGACTTGATAATTTATGATTCGCGGTATTAAAATTGACACGCCGGATTAATTTATAGGCAAGGTCCGATAATGTATTGGTCATAATTAAATTTGCGGTAACTGAATATTGTGTTTATGGCGTATGTTATTGAATTTTTATATCAATAAACTTAATGTATGCAGATTTTATTAGTTTTAGGTAATAATAAAATATTACACTATTATATTTTGGAATTCGTGTGTATTTTAATATAACGCAACATCACGCCTCTATTTTCTTTAAAAGCTTTAGCAGAGCGATATTTACATTTAGCATGATCTGAGAATCAATCTTACAATAGTTACTGTCGCAGGTCAGCAAGCTATTGAAGGTTTTTAGTGTTAAGTAAGTAATATTACTTAAAACGCGTAAACCGTTGAATGGATCTGGATGAAACTTGGCACACTCGTAGGCAATACCCTGCTTTAACACATGAATATAATTTTTTCTCGGTACCGCGAGAAGGAGCTTGTTTTACATAATTGGTATTTCAGTTGCCATGGTTGATATAAAATAAATATTTTGTTAGCTATGAAAGCAAACGAAACAATATGGTTGATTGCGCACGTTCAATTTCAATGGAAAATTTCACACAAACCGAATATAACAATTTTATCGTATATTTCACAAAACTGTCAGATTATATAGCGAGTGATGTATTCGGTATTTTTATAAAACACATTGAAATATTAAATGTTATTGTTACAAATACATGTCGGTAACGAAATAACTAATTGAATTATATTAAGCTACGTATAAATTCACGCTTGTATATTTGATGGGATAGCAGCTACATTTAACTAACTAATTGGCTGCCGTTTAAACTTGCATGTGCTTTAGTTTATGGCTATGAGTATTAATTTTTTCGTTGGGTTATTCAACAGTATCTTGGCAACTCCATTCTCGGATAAAGCTATGATCCTGTGTGCAATCATTATTATGTACCTCGCGAGTAAGCTAATAAGCAATTTTTTAGTATATTATGTCGTTATTAATTATAAGATTATTTTATTATAATTTTATATAATTATAAGAAGGTGTCGTCAAACTCTATACCTATAATACTCCTAAAACCATGTTTGAAAAATAATACACCTGGTTCATTTTCCGGATTAACCAAAGTATTATTAGGTTTATTTAATAGCTAATTCTTAAGCTTTTGATAAGTGGAACATATATTGAAACCTTAAAAATACTTAGAACTGAATCCTTCCTAAGATGTAATCGATGATTATAGATATTATATGGCGCATAAGTAGTAAAGCGCCGACCATATAATGCACTGCACTGTCCATGCAATCAAATTGCTTGCGTAACTGGCAATATAGCAATAAATATTTCTATCATTCTCTTAATACAGAAAATGAACTCAGATTTACAAAACATATTAATTAACATCACAATAAGTGTTGTACTTGAAACTTTCCGATCGCAAAACCGATAACCAAACACCTGAGCCACCGCCGTTTCTGTGGTTCAAATTAGATAATAAATATCCAACAGCCATAATATAAAATGTGATTACATTAAACCATAAACAACACCGTAACGCGTACTTAAAATACAAAACCGCCATTGTATCCGAAAATTTATATACTTCTATATTATAAGATTATCCTTTAAAATATTATCACGCCTTTGCAAGGGGGTAGTCGTAAATACAGGGAACTGGTAAAGTTATCAGAAATAAATTTCGGAAGCAATTAAAGTATCTCCGAGTTATGAAACATATTAGTCATCTTAATTGTTTAATTAATTTCTGTGGAAATATACAGCTGAGTTGGTAGATTAATAGTATTTGTTCTTTAATTTTGAACAGTTGGTTTGGTATGAGGGCAGAATTTTGCTAGTTTTAGGATACAGATAGGTATAATATGTAGCTAAATGGGTAGGCAGAGGTTATAAAGCCATTCGTCAACTTTGTTTTTGATGAATGTACCAGACTTTCGTAGTTCATTGTTGAACAAAGGCCTCTGCCAATGTTATAAGGATAGCTAAAAGCAATGATTTTTGTCCGATGCAGTGTATGCAGACACAACACTTTGCATTTCAGAAGGTAAATTATCATATATATAAAGACCCACAGACGACAATCTGTCAATTTATACATGCAATCACTTACAGTCCCACCAGTGAATGGTGTCTACAGAATGTTAAATGGTCAATGGTCAGTGCCAAGCAAGAAAACTTTAAGTAAGATTATACTTTTCAGTTCACACAATACTATATTATGTAAAACATGCTTAGAAAATAAAATTGCAGGCGCTCAATATAAACACAACAAAATTATCACTCATCCAAAAACGACCGCTTTTAAAATCCTTTACCCAGAATGTCGTTAACGATGCCATGAACACTACTATCGTCAGTATTTCAACAATGTACCCTCGCAGACCCCTTAGAGGATTATTCAATAGTTATTTCAGGTGAACTAACTACACCTGATTTCCATACATGAATTTCGTTCAATTTCCTGCACTTTACAGCGCGCGGCATACAGTTTGCGATAAGTTTAGTTATTGCCAGTACGCCAGTGAGTGGCATAGGTGCCAATTATTTCCCACACCTGTGCTGATTATTGAATGCCAGACGGCAAATGGTCCAATTGTTCTGCTAACTATACTGTTGGGTGTAGCCGTTGTGCTCCAATTGAGAGTACGGTTTGCAGAGGAAGTACTAATATGTCATTTTTTTTGTATTTTTATCAGAGTAGACAGGACAATATTAAAGATACATCTTTATTTTATTTTATGCATGTTAAGTAGCTCTTTTTATCTTTATTCAAGTAAGAAGCTATGAATATGCTCTACTATTGTCTAATATCTCGGTGTATTGCTATTAAATTACAAAGCAGAGCCCTATAGGGCTCTATTTTACTGTTGTGTGCGAGCCTGCTCTCAGTGTAGCATCTCAGAATATGTGTAGAGGCCAGCATGCACTAAGCTGGCTTAGTGCAATTTATAAGAATATTCCCACCTTCGAGGTCATGGGTAATTTATTTTTGTCACGCGTATGGTACCAGTTACAAAAATACATGATCTTGATTGTAAAATTAATTATAATAATTTGTTCAACAGATACTTTTGCGTCACACGTAATATTATATGAGCTGTAACTTAAAAATAACCTTTTAATTGAACCTAAAACTTCAATCGGCGGCTTCGATGGCATAGTGGTTAGTGTAACCGACTGCCACACCTGAGGTCGCGGGTTCGATTCCCGCACAAGTTAAACATTTGTTTGCATGGACATGGATGTTTATCTTGGTCTGGGTGTTTCTATATATAATATGTATTTACAAAAAATAATGTATATATGTATGTTTATCTAGTAGTACCCATAGTACAAGCTCTGCTTAGGGTGGGCTAGATGGTGATGTGTGTGTGTGTGTGTGTGATAGAACATTATTATTATTATAATCGGCCATGAGAATAAGCAAAAATTAATACCACGAGAAAAACGAAGAACAAATATACCACATAAAATTAAGTTAACTTTTCATTTTGTTTTATCTGCTAACGCTACTTGTCGGCGTTGGTGTGATCAGCCAATGTGCGCTGATTGATCGCGACGTTTCTCTTTAATTATAACAACTTGCAGCGCCGAGCCAATGAACTTGTGTTGCTTCGAATGACTAATATAGTGGACATATCACGCTATAATGCTTCGGCGTTACGAGTGTTTTGAACCGATGTTTTTGATTGAACAAATTAGCTAAGAGAATGTACCTGCCCAATACTAAATGAAATAAAAACAAACTAAAATTTTACTTTGATCATAACAACTCGCAGCTTGGACGTAGTATGCGACAGTTTTACGGCATATGAGAGTTTTAAAGAAATATTTTTAATACATAGGCTTAAAAACGATTGGTGTTTAACACCAATTTGTTATTTGTTCAGGACTAGCCGTAATATATTAAAGTAACATAAGATAGTACCAGACATGCATCGCAAAAATGTTCTGTTGTACAATTATACTAAGAATCTCTTTAACTCTATTAACTAAACTTAATGTTGTACAAGGAATAAGTTTCAATCAAAAAAACATTGATCAAAGCTAGAACTTGTCACCTTTGAGGTCCTATTCTAGCAAAAATAATTAAAAATATACTTCCGACCTAGTTCAAATGTGAACTAAAATGCAATTTATTTTCACATTTGTCGTTTTTTTTATTTTGGAGAATTCCGTTTGTGATATGGAGAACACTGAGCCTAGCTCAGGATTCTACAGGATTTCATTAAAAAAACGGATTCTAAGTACTGATTCTTGTCAAACCGACAACAGTTTTTTTTTGCCTTAATTTGTCCTCAGAATTGTAAAAATACATAGATTTCACAGATTATTTTAAATGTAAAAAAGTTGTTACTCAAACATCAGTATAAATGTATCTATAATCTATACTAATATTATAAAGCTGAAGAGTTTGTTTGTTTGGTTGAACGCGCTAATCTCAGGAACTACTGGTTTGAATTGAACAATTTTTTTTGTGTTGAATAGCACATTTATCGAGGAAGGCTATAGGCTATATAACATCACGCTACAAACAATAGGAGAGCGCATTAATAAAAATGTTGCAAGAACTAGAAAAATTCTCTTATGCAAAGCAGACGAAGTGGCGCGGGTAAGCTAGTCAATTTATAAAGGCTAAATAAACTGCGGTAAATTCATGAATATAGTAATTTCAGTGTGTAACATTCACATAAATGTTACACAGTTCTGTTAACTAAATAATTGGACATAAATTGGGTTCTTATTCGGTATTTTCACGTATTTAGAATAGTGTATATAATCTATGATGGGTCTGACTGTACGAATGGCGTCGCGGTTTAAGTTGTCATCTCAGCACTGCCAGTGCGCCGGATGTTGCGGGTCTATATTGACACTGTTCCCATCCCCGATCTTCTATGGAAAATTCCTTACCAGAACTGTCAAAGTATTATTAGGATTTTTGATTTTTATATCAAACTCGAGATCCTTTTTTATTCAAATGCAACTCCCGCCCTAGGTATAATTTCTGTGTTGCTAGAGACTTTACAAACATTCAACCAACGGACATAAAATACACCCAGGCTCGGAAAAACCATTGTGAATCACACATATTATGTTTGTCCCGTGTAGGGATCGAACACAACACTCGGCGCGGCGGCAGTGGCGAGGCGACCGCTTTAACCACTACGCCATCCGAGCGGCTTGTCTGTCGCACAGCAACCATATTCTCTATCACCTATGTTGCGCTACCGAGGCAATTAATTACCAGCAGTAGTAATACTTCTTCCGTTTTACAAATTATCTTCCAGTATTGCCAAGAGTACCGTCCAAATAATGAACAAAGGTCTATGACGGAAATCACGGGGGAACATTTAATTCGCTCAATTAACCATCAAAGGGAAACTATTTAATTAGTATGTGACCCCTTTGAACCCGTAACTCTCCCCTAACTTAATATAAAAGTCGGTAATTTGTTTCCCGAATTCCTGGCACCTTTAATTTATTAGTAAAGTGACTTAGTCGTCCAGTGGTGAAATTGCGTTGGTTTGCGGTCGGTCCCGGATTCCATTACTGAGTCAGATAGTGCTATAGGTAGAGACAGCAAGTATGACTAGCATGGCGTGGTAGTTTTGGTGGTCTGGTCTTCATAGGAGCAGGAGTTCGATCCCCAAACGAGACGCACAACGAAGGATTGTTCATTGTATTATACGCATAAATTTTTATGGTTTGTATCATAACCAATAATATAAATGCGAATGTGTGTTTTATGTTTCATTATATATTTTTGTTTTTTTGTATACTACCGTTTGTGTGTTACACTTTCACGCCTTTACTACTTTACCGATCATCATTAAATTTTGCTTACATGTTGTCAGGGGTACAGAAAAGGACATTCAGAAAAAATATTACTGTTCCCGAGGTATAGAAATTGATTAACAAAATACACATTGACGCGAGTTAAGTCGCGATCAAAACCTAGGAATGTTATAAATAGTACAGTTGGCACACCGGGTACAATAACGTCATAAGTAACGAATGACGTTTTTTTAGAGGTACTTTCATGACATTAATGCACCGTATTTAGATACCATTTGTGAGCAAAAACACATTTTACAAATTTTAGCATTTATGACGTTATTGCACCCCGTGTGCGAGTTAATGATGTTACGTAATCAACATAAGTATGTAAGAGCAGGTATAATTTCAACAAGAATTGTTTTTGGTTTTTGAGATAAATTACTTATAAATGTTAATACATAAAAAAGATTCAAGCCAAAGCAAGGTTCTTGCAACTTTTTAGTCACAATTACGCATCACTACCCAAAATGGCGACTCAACACAAATAAATAACGCGTACGAAATAACACAGATGTTCACCCAAAACACTCAATCGCAAACAATAAACATATTACTTTCCATTTTCCATTGTTAATAACTCAGTGTCCCCTAACTTTTAAACATAACAGATTGCTTTTTATTATTTTGTCATCGTGTTAAATCCATGCGTTTTTATTGTCGCATCGAGACAATCGTAGCGCGATATATCAACGCCAGTTTATGGGGCCCATCGCTCATTTTATGGCCAGACCCAAATTCGTGTACATTCGTGATCAAGTTTGCTTTACAATATGTATTTAAAAAGGCTTTCTGTTGAAATTTTGTTAAACTTTTTTAAATGACTACTTTATAATTACGTTGTACCTTTGAAATTTTAGTTTTAGAATGAAATAGTAAGGTGTATGTTTACTTTGAAGATTTTATTTCAAGAAAATTGTTAATTTAATTATAACTGTTGGTTTCATCATTTTATCATGTATGAAGAAAAATATTGATTCGATTAATATCACACCCCAGACACTTCACGGAAGTGCTGGAATAATGATGACTGGGAGAACGTATCGCGATCGTATATTTGATATAAAACGCTCAGATGGTAAGTGTAATTTTTATTACATCTACATACTTGGCCTCGATGGTGTAGTGGTTAGTGTAACCGACTGCCACGCCTGAGGTCGCGGGTTCGATTCCCGCACAAGTCAAACATTTGTGTGCATGAACATGGATATTTGTCTTGGTCTGGGTGTTTCTATGTATAATATGTATATATTTACAAAAAAAAAGTATACATGTATGTTTATTCATTGTCTAGAACCCATAGTACAAGCTCTGCTTAGTTTGGGCTAGATGGTGTTGTGTGTATGTGGTAGAATATTATTATACTTTTCAGTTAGTTAAAAGCATTCTAAAATGTTGTTTCGTTTATTAATTTCTGAGTAAGATAGGTTAGGCTATGGTTACGAAACTATCGGGCACGCCACGATCGTGGCGGTAAGTCCCGTGTTTGAGGAGTGGCTGGAGAGGCGGCATGGCGCCCTCACCTTCCGGCTGACACAGGTAATGACTGGCCACGGTTGTTTTGGCCAGTTCCTGTGTCGTATACGCCGGCAAGAGACGCCCGGTTGTCACCACTGCGGCGACTGCCGCGACGTTGTAGAGGACACGGCGCTGCACACTTTGGCGGTTTGCCCCGCCTGGGCATCGCAGCGCCGTGAGTTGATCGCGGCAGTCGGATTGGTTGCCCTCTCGCTCCCGGCCGTAGTTCAGTCTATGGTCCGGAGTGAGAGGTCGTGGAACGCCGTCGCCTCCTTCTGTGAGGAAGTAATTTCCATCAAGGAGGCGGCGGAGCGGGAGAGGGAGCGTTTAAACCCTCTCCCCAACCGCAGAGCCGGGCGCCGGAGGGCGCGGGACGACCTCCAGCCACCCTGAGGTTTGACCTGGGGGTGGCGGGCTTTGTGGGCCTGCCCGCCATCCGCTCAGCACCAGGTCCGAGAGGCGGCGTGCGTGTTCCCACGCGCGCCTCTGTGTCGAGTCCGTCTCCCCTCTAGGGGGGACAGTAGGGATATTATTGTGAGAAGTGCCTTTGGGTAGGTCTTTTGCGTAGTGGCCTGCCGTTTCATACGGCGGGCCGAAACCTCGGCGGGGTCGCGACCGCATGCGAAAGTGATTCGCGCGGCCCCGTCGATAGTGGTTTTGTCGAGGAACACCGTGGTAGGTTTAGTCGGTATTCCGGGAGATACTTTAACATCTTTACCATCTTTCTTTTACCCCAGCGAGTCCGACATAACCCCTCCGCCCGCCCCCGCGGAGGGGTATGCGTCATGCATACCCCCACGTAAAAAAAAAAAAAAAAAAAAAAATGGTTACCAAACTATCGCTGAAGTAGTTGGATTTCCAGCGATCCACTCACTATTCAGGAAAGCGAGTCTTTAGTCAGTAGGTTCCCGGGTGAGCCTATGATATCCTCTTTTTTCCACGGAAAGGTACAACCATTTCTCAATTAAAAAAAGGTTATCACTAGTCCAGTCCGCTCTGGTCTACACACTACTTAAAGATCATTGTATAGGAGAGATAGAGGATATTTATTTTCTTCACTGTAAAATCGTTGAATAACTATATAATAAATAGTATATTAAGATTTATTTTAACAATTCCCATGTTAAGGTAGAAATTCAATTATAAACAAGATAAAAGCAACCCATAACATGTATTTTCCTGCTTTATAGTTGAGTTTTATATCTATACGATAAATACGAAATACAGAGGCAAATACTATTTATAATGTACTTTTATTTCACGTCTTTCACGTATATTTTATTCAAAATAAGAAACGGGTAGCGAAATACCCATACCACGCTAACACCAGACGCCATTTTGTGGGGCTTACGCCTTGTACGGACAGTTTTATGTGGTCTCCTCTCTATCATATACAGAAAACCAAATAACAGTACCCGATCAGGAAATCAAACCAGAGACTTCGCTATCAACTTCTTCCTAGGAATCGAAACCGAGACTTCACTGGCAGCAGTCGCATACACTACTGCGCCACCGAGGCAGGGATATATTAAAATCGTCCACTTTTGTACTTGATTGTCCTCAATCGTATGACACGGTAAACAGAAGGTATGTCGGAAATTGTCCGGTTATTGACCGAATTAACTGGTCGCGGGATTTATTACACGTAAGGGGTTTACGATTAGGGAAGGTTTTTAGTGAAAGTAATTTTCCCTATGAGATGCTAACAGAGTGTAACGATTAAAAACCGTTTGAGGATGTAATGAAGATTAAATGCGTGTGCAAATAGGTTAAATATATATAAATGAGGTCTCGGTGGCGCAGTGGTTAAATGCGACTACTGTGCTTGAGGCCTCGGGTTCGATTTCCAGTTCAGGCAAAAGTGGTAAACGGATTTTTGTAAAGAAATGCTAACAGCTTGGAGTTAAGCAATGTGCTCTCTATTACTTAGGTGATGTGATCTAAAATCATAGTTGGCTAAAAGTGAGTGTAATACACCTCTGTCTATCCTTTCAGCGATAGAGTGGCCAGACTACGTAGATATGTACGAACGACGAAGATTAATGGCGTACTCGATAGTCCAGTGGCTGAAATCTGCGACTGATTAAGAGGTTCGGGTTTCGGTTAAGTACCCCGGTCGTGTAGCATATTTTTAGCAGCACGTTTTCTTATAATATGCGTAAGATATGGCTATACTCTCGTTGGTAATAAACAAAGACTTAAAAATTTATACTTAATATAATAAAGTTAAAGAGTTTGTTTGGTTGAACACACTAATATCTGGAAGTACCGGTTCAAATTAAAAAATGTTTATGTGTTGGATAGCCTATTTATCGAGCCTACAAGCTATATAACATCACGCTACGACCAATAAGAGCTCCATCATGATGCTCATGATGCTCCATCAATGAAAAATGTTGCAGAAACGGGGAAAATTATCTTATGTGACGCACACGAAGTTGGGCGGGTCAGTTAGTAATCCGATAAAAAGTTTAATACAGCTCTGCTTACGCCTTTTGCGATAAAGCGGCATCAGTCTATGATTACAGTAACAACATAGCCAGCCGGTAATTAAAATTAACCAACCAATCTAAAATAACGACCAAATTGCTGTTCATGTAGGTACACATACATAGGGTACCCACACAAACAAATCTCATTTCGGTATGTTTGTCCGATTTAATCTGTAACAGTAGGTAGCACCATGATTCAGTCAAAGTGAGGATATTGTTATTAAATTTAAATTCGATTATTCGGTTAGGCTAGTCAAAAATTATGAATCGTTTAAAGTAAGGTAGGTGCCCGACAGACAAATATTGTCTCTCCTCTACAAAACTGTTGGAAAATGGTGTGTATACAGCTCTGTCTACACCATAGGCAAATTAGAGGGCATGAGTGACACGTGAATTGAACTCGGAACCACGTCATGTGACGCAGACATGAGTGTATAATCATAAAGCATCCGTTGTGTTGATTGATATACATATTCGGGTACAAAGTAACCTACGGCCTAAAATACCTATGTTCAAAAAATGTGTATTCAGCCGTTGCGACGTCAAAAATTGACAAAGCAACAAACGCACTTACGCTACGATAAGTAGATATACTTATCCATATAATAAATGTCGATATGGTCACCGTTTTCTCCACAGCTGCGGGTAACCGATCAAATGTGTCTGCTTGTTTATCTGTTTATCGCTCGAAATTGATTATTGATGTGTGAGCTTTGATGTGTTACTACCCATCCATTTAGTAATTATACGATTCGTCGCTTTACATATTTGATGACACGTACCTAGGGTTAAAGTTTACGTCTATTTAACAATGATAATATTTGATTCGGGTAATGAATCAGACATTACCAATAATGAAGCCATATGTATATGGATTCATTCATTATATGAGGTGTCGTTCTGGAGAACGACAGCATATATACACTTGCTTTACTAAGTTATGGCTAGACTGAGTTAGAATAATAGATATTGGCATACCTAGCATGCAAAATTAAAAAATCATAATTAATTTATATGACCTAAAAACATGGTTTCAAATACAAAAGTTAACGCAAAGAAATATAATGATCACATTTTCTCGCATTTGGCAAGTCAATTTGAACATTATATGTATTAATCGATTTTTTTAATAGAGATATAGTGGGACTTATATGAAACAACGGGCAAAAATAACATCCACATAAAAGTACCTCTACCAAGGCTTTTTGTATCTTCATTCGTGAATCTGAGTATTGACTATTAAATTTGAGGAGAGGTATTAAATATAATTGAATCGACACAAACGTAATTTTCAAACTAGGGTTATCCCATGTATCAAAAGCGGTTTTACAAATCAAATAACAGACACAAATAATAATTGTGACAAAAATAACAGACACAAATCACATCCATTTAAATCATTACTTCCTTCAATCTCTGTGTTCAGTGTTCACATTTCGCGCGAAAAAAACTAAACGAGTTCTATAAACCAAAAACATATAGTCTTAACTAAACGTATTATTTATCATAAATAAAACCATACTTTCTGGCAATCCGCGCCCTCGGAAATCGATACAAACATCGTTAACACACATCGTCAATAATCACACAAAAAACACTCATAATTTATTTTCAAAATCCGAATATCCTTATTAGAGGTACAATAACATCGACGCGACTCGATCGTAATATTTCAAAATCGATTTGGATTCTTTTAAATCGGTCTTGGTTACAGGTAGTTTCGGATTGTAATTTAAATAAATAAGGGCTGTCCGGGCCCCAGTCATAAATTTATGTCCAATATAATGGGTGTCTTACTACTGTAATCATCGATGTCGATGGAATAGCTTATTTAAACTTTGTAAGGGTTACCTTATTTTAAAGACGTTAGGGTTTAGTTCAGTAACGTTAAGTTTCTCTTAAGTATGGCGGCAATGTGTTGAGTGTGGCGTGTATTTAGGGTTTTTTGGACAGCCGCGTTAGTCTTATGACTTTGCGCTTGCATGCGATTGTTAAGTCTTGATTTTAATTTCTTGGCCGGGAAAGTATTTAATAAAACATTGGGAAACACAAATAGACTTTATTAGTGTATCACAATGTTTTCTAAGTGAATAGGCTTAGATCATTGAACCCGTTCGAGCACAGTAAATAGGGAAGGAAAAATAAGGGAAAGAAATGAAATTTATAAAGTAAACTATACAAATAAATAAAATTAGTGCCTGTTTGTAATATCAAAATTACTACTGCTTTTTACTAAATGCATATAAAAGTATATACGGTAATTTAAATAACAATTTTTAAAATTTTTGTCTGTCCCTTTGTTCCAGCTAATCTCTGAAACGGCTGAACCGATTTTGATGGGACTTACACTGGCAGATAGCTGATGTTATAAGTTGATGTGTAGAGATGTCTGCCCTTTACCGGGCACACGACCCGCTAGTAAACTTATTGATAGAAAAACTCTAACCAACACGTGAATTGAATACGAGACCACAACATAGCAATCGCTCCTAGTACTGCTGCGCCACCGACACTATATAAATATATTTCATTTTAACAAAATTATTTCGAATGTTTCAAACGAGATTAGTTCGAGTTCCGATAGTACTAAACCAACCCCAAAGCATACCGTTTTATGTTATAATTTCCCCATAAACTACTGCCGACAGGCCTATCATGGTAAGAGTTGTACCATAGCATTTATTACTAGATGGTGCTCCGATAAACCCCTTAGATTATATGGGAAGCAATCATGGGGTTTCAAGACGTAGTTTAATGGTTTGTAATTTTGATTTAATTTTTATTGTTTCGTATTTTAGTGTTTAGATAAAATATGGCGGGTTTAGCGACATAATTAATGACTTTATTAGCTTGACTGTATGTAGAAATAAACAATTGCCATGAGACCGCTGAACACAGAATGCGCTAGCGTTATACTAGAGAACCCGTTTGTCGTATTGTATAAACCCGCGCGTGTCAGTGATGACTACATAGGCTATATAAATATGGTTGTTCCTCAACAGATTGCGATCGGATTGTTCTTTCGATACTGATCACAACAAGTCGTATTATCTGATATCGTGATTCGTTTCGATTAACCATTATTTATAATATTCGTGTTATTCTTAAAAACGATAAGCGAAAGCAGCGATAGCTCAGTGGGGAGACCAACAGACTGCAATGCAGAGGGTCTCGGGTTTGAACCCACGTCGCGCCCCTCTGACTTTCGTAAGTTATATGACTTTTCGAAATTATGTGCGTATTGATTGACAATTATCGCCTGCTCCGCGCCTCGGAGAGCACGTTAAGCCGTCGATCCCGACTGCCATGAACATCTATGGCAGTCATTATTGGGAAAGTCAGTACCCTCTAATATCCTGACACTGGTCTAGCCTTAGGGTATCGTTAGCCTATGGGTTGCGGAGGTCAGGTGGCAGCCGCTCCGTGTAAAAACTGATCCACGTTGGGGTCACCAATGTGGAGGAACAGTGTTTGATGTCCCTCCAACACAAAGGGAGGATCCTCCGACCAGGCTGGTTGATCGTACCTGGCGGGCCGCGGCCCGACTGTTGATGTCGGGAGCTTGTATATATGTATAGTTAGTCGCTGTTTAAACTCCGTTTGCGCGATGCAGGATTGTGACGTCGTTTGAGCGTATTTAGTGCCATCTGTTAGATGTAGGCGGAACTTCTTCGTCTGTGCGGAGTCGCCACACAGTCAAATCCGGTTAGACTAGAAAAACCGACCCCATGTGACTTGGGAATAATAGAGGCTGAGGGAGAAGATTCGTGTTATTCTTATGTATGGTTACTAGAATAATAAAAATATTTATGCTATTTGATCACAGGTTGGCAATACTTTTAAGCTTTTACGTATGAATTGATAGTTAATCTTACTCTGATATATTGTAAATTAAAATTATCACGTTATCAGATGATATTGTCGTTATTTTCTAAAAGCTATAAATCATGGACAAATCCCATATTTTATTACATTTCACACATCTCGGAAAACTTACAACTAGCTTGATTATGGTAAATAGCAATCTCACAAAATAAGCCGTAATGACGCTATTGGATGGAGTTATGGTCCTTATAAAATGTAGACCCACCTATAGACAAAAGCAACTTTTATAATCACAGCACTTCCCTGTCACATTAAACAGCTACCCCTTTTACCTAAAATATGTGATGATGTAATAAAACATTAATTACATATTAATATAATTAAATTAAATCTTTTGGTAGCAGCGACAAAGTCACGCTTTCTTAAAAGGGGTGACAGCCCCTCCTAAATAATAGGGTGATGATAAAATATATAATTGAATATCCATGCAAGAGAGAACAAATACTTTTAAGGCCTTAAGGCGTTTACCTATTACACCATATCATGCCATAATAATAATGTCTTCCAGGACAAAGGGGCATGCCAAGACGCCATAGTAATTCGGGCCGACAGTGCACACCTATAAAGGCTAATGATAATAATAGTAAGGAATGCTAATAATTAATTAGTGTATGAAGTGGTTTACAAAAAACTTGGCATTTTAAAGTTATCAAATCTTCTTATATCTCATCATTACAATTTATATTAAATATGTGCTATATCGTTGTGCACATTATTTTAATTTATTTACGAGTACAATCAATTAGGAATTAAATAAAACAGTTGCAGTTTTATAGCTTATAGATGAAAGTCCTCGATATTAACCGCAATAAATAAACACTAACCGTCACAATGGAGTTGCAAAACAAGCAATGATATTGACATTTATGTTTTCCGGCGTCATACAAGTTAGAGATTGTGTTGCCATAATAAACACAAAACATCGATAATAGACATTACTTTAAATTAATCAAAGCAATTTTGTAAAGATAAAACTAATAATTATTATTAGTTTGTATATTAGGTACTTTTGTATAAAAAGTTAAATGAACGTTTAAAATAATAATTATATTATGATATAGCAATAGTAAATTACTAATTCGATTAATTACCTGTCAACATATTTTGTGTAAAGGCAATATTTTCACGTTAATGTACTTGCTTCCAATTTCTATTACATAGTTTAGTCCTTTTCTTGTTTAATATTTTTAGAAAATATTACCCACTTGTACAGAATAATAAATACAAGGAAAAACTAAAATAAATATTAATATATTTTTTAGTATAGCCAATTTCTTGTGCACCCCTGAGCCTAATACTGGCATGCCTCTTTTGATCAAGGCGGCCAATCTTAATGAGACTGGCCATCTGCGCAGGAGATATTATAGTGCATAAGTGTGTGCGCAAACAAACATAAATGCACTCTCTATTCCCTAACTCTTATGATCCGATGGGACGACAATCCGACAAAACCGGAGAGAGATCAGGAGCTTTCCGAGGCACGAGGGTGTTTAATACCGTCAAATATCTAATTCCGGGTTGGATTGCGATAGCGGTTTTTGTATCAGAACGTCCAATAACTTTTGGCCCGACCTGGGATTGGAAATCACACCACAGCAGTCACATTTGGCTGCGCCACGGAGGCAGTTACCCTGGCATTTTTGTGCTTTGAACGTTTCAATCATGAAAATGTGACCACAGTAGGTACGAGTACTGTCAGTATACTTAGTGCATGGTATGCGACGTTGCCATACCGCTGCGCCGCGCATCGAACGATGAAATGCACAAACGCATTTATGCGTGTATGTTTAATCTACTGGCCTTTTAACACCAAGAGCATAATCTGTCGATTTCAAAGCTTAAAAATTGTCGGTTTGCTGCCTGCGTAAAAGCAAGAGATCTGATCTCCTATTGGGAGCATAGTGCCTTTTCAAAATCCTGGAAATCCCACATAAAACAGAAGCACAGCCCAAGGTTGTTTGCTTGCGATCCTTTGAAAGCTAGAGGACTACTAACCAAATGAGAACGCGTCCATGGCAGACACGGTTGGCCCATGGTAGACATGTTAGACACGGTCCAGCGCTATAAAATCTTGGAATGCCAGACATAGTTAAAAACCTATTAAATCAAGTGCACCCTAGTTATTAGCTATTTCGTCTTTCCAGCGATGTATTAGGTGACCTGTAGATCTATGTACTCGATTCTTTTGACTTGGCAAAATATAGGCAAGACTGTGACAGACTTTTTGAAGTCAGAAACAGCGCGCGGTAACTTGCATGTGTAAGAGTTCTCCATAATGTTATAAAAACCTATATTAATCTGTCAATCCACACTAGATCATACTGCAAAGAGGCCCATGCCCGGCAATGATACTATTATTAAAATACAGTACTGATATTGTTATTAGCATATCGCAGCCACAAGCCAACAACCTAAAGCAGCAGGAAAAGTAAAGCTCATTTAGAATCGCCTTTAGGATAGGAACATAGAACATATATAAAATCACGACCACAGCTAGTATTACATAAATAAGGCTTTATACTAAGAATCAGTGCTATATAAGAACACCAAATATCCTAATTATAGTAGCAAACTCTCTCGTCTCGAAATTGTCAAACCGCAAAACGCTGTAATTAACGTTATATGTATGAATGAGTTGGGTTTAAAAGCTGAGCGACTTCCAACATGCCTTGTATGATTATTACTCGCTTCGCTTATTAAAATTATACAGTTAGTGGATCGTAAATGAAAAAGGTTACATTAAAATAAGTAAAAGAGACTGCTTCAATTCAAGTTTTCAAATCGATATATTCATTTAGGTCACAAAATAAAATTAGCATTGAACTTCGTGAACTCAAAACCTTTATTTAATTGAAGTCGCAAAACAATTTTAATTAGCGTTTGTGCTACCAACCAAATATATATGTGCAAAATTGGATGCGTTTGGAAAAGGTTACAAAATTAAATATATTTTTAATTAGCACAAACCTTTGAATACTTGATGTTAGATCGTGGCCCCACCAATACTTGGTTCAGAAACTATTTATGTAATAGAAAAATACGTACTGTTGTCAATGGAGTGACTGGGGAAGACGCTGTTGTCAGTTCGGGCGTGCCTACTGGTTCAGTATTTGGTCCCGTAGGGTATATTATGCATGTAAACAGTGTGTCGAACGTAGTAGCCGAATGTAATGTGTATATGTATGCAGACGATATGTGTGTCCTTTACGCCTCCAAAGATATATCGCAGGTACAAACAAATATACAGTCAGATTTTGAAAATATAACGAAGTGGGCTCATGACAATGGCATCATACTTAATCTCAATAAAACGAAATGCATGCATCTTCACTCTCCATACAATCAGATCGCGAAGAACACAAGTACTGATAACCTCAACATAATAGGACATACATACGAATGCCTACATAGAAACAAATTAAATTGTAGTTGCGCTACTTTACAATATGTTGACAATTTTAAATATTTAGGATTAAGGATCGATAAGAACTTCAATTGGGCTATGCATATATCTGATATATGCGCTAGGTTGAGATCTGTACTGGCCAAGTTCTACCAGCTTAAAACAGTATTAAATGCAGAGACTATAAAAATAGTATACTTTGCCCTTGCAGACTCACTGATAAACTACGGACTGGTTGTATACGGACGAACTTTTATCACCTACTTAAACGACATAAAAAACCTCCAAATGAGACTGATAAAATACTTAGTTAGTAAGCAGGATAAAAATATGTGTAATAAGGATTATAGCAGATTGTTTCCTATCTGTAAAATCCTGCCAATTGAAAAAAAGGTTGAATACTTAATAAGCCTAGAATATTACTATAGTGATCAGTACAAACATTTTGTTGAAAATAAATATAATACTAGAAGAGGAAGGGAACACAAACTTGTGAAACCAAAAGTAGCAAATTATTACGGCCAACGAACAAACAAGTATATTGTACCTTCAATATTTAATAATTTGCCTATATTAAGAGAGGTTCCAAAAATTAGTTATAGCTGCCTTAAAAAAAGATTAAAAGATATCCTTTTACAGTCTCAAGTACTCTAAAAATATTACAATACCTACATAAAAGTTAAATAATAATTGTTACTCATATATTATAAGTGAAATTACCTGTTTT
This sequence comes from Catocala fraxini, assembly GCA_930367265.1. Taxonomy (NCBI): domain Eukaryota; kingdom Metazoa; phylum Arthropoda; class Insecta; order Lepidoptera; family Erebidae; genus Catocala; species Catocala fraxini. The sequence goes on along the minus strand of OV884049.1, from coordinate 11,531,681 downwards.
ATGATATTTATCTTAGAAATTTTATTTTTATGTTTATTCTTATAGTTAACATACTTTATATTTTAAAATAGTTTTGTAATGTAGATTAGTACTAATGATAAGAGCGTATCTCGCCGTTAAACAATATGTTTGGCGAGTTTCAAATGTAATTAGTCTTACGGTATTTTTCTGATAATAATAAAAAAAAAAAAAAAAAAAAAAAAAAGATGTCCTAAATATTAAATTGTTCCCCACTAAATGTAAAGTCTTCAACATATGAGTAGAAATCCTTTTCAAAGTCTTACATGATACTATAAATTTTGGAAATTATTTACGTGTAATAAATTTTGGATTATTCGGTAAGATAGCCAGTGAGACTTCGGTTGAAATATTCTATTTCATAACTGCATAAGGTCTAAATCGATCAGACACAGAATTCTCGTAATAATAATGTCCTCCAGACCCAATTTCGGTCACGGCGTCCGCGTTATGTTAAAATCTAATATGACTTCTTATATACTTTCAAATTTCACGTGTACATAGTCGCAGGCAAAACTAGTAAAATAATATATGATTCATAGACAGAAATACCTGTTATACATAATTAAGAAATTAACTCTATCAGCTGATTTTCGGCAATACTTACCTGAAAAGTTATTAATACAACTAATTAAACACACAAATTGATTCAATAACATTTTTGTTACTGTCACGGTGGCGCAGCAGTTCTATATACGACTGCTTTTTAGGTCTAAGGTAAGACACCTGGATAAGGCAAAATGTGAGTGTATTTTATGTTACGAAATTTTCAGTAATAGTAAATCAGGAACTATGCAAACAGCAATTGATTCGTCATTTATGGTATGGCACCAATGACACAGGTCTCGTTGGCGGCGGTAGTAGATGCGACTACTGAGTATGAGGATACGGGTTCCATTCTCGGATCGGCTAAAATGTGATTGGGATTTAAACCAAGCAATTGTCAGTAAGCAAAAAGTCTGTAGTACCATGAAACGTAAATGCCCAAGTTTCATACCGACTGTTCGTATTGTTGAATAAATTTGTTCCGAAATTCGTGCTAAAGTTCGGTACGTAACCTCTTAATTGTCCTAAACCCCTTCATGAAGCTATTCAAACAACGAAGTAATGTTATTTTGAAAAAACAAAATCCGCGGATACTTAATTTTCAGTTTTTTTGTTCAGCCCGAAGTATCTGACAGACATTTTCACGGTGGATCTACTGGAACAGTGTGCGGTAGATTATAGGCTATAACGTGGGACCTCTAAACCATTGTCAACAAAATGTAAATAATCATCTCTGCCTACCTCTTCAAGGTTATAGTTGTGAAACTATATGTGTCAACTAGCCAGCAATCAAACAGGGAAAAAGCATTGTGTCTAGGCCCTAGGATCCAAACTTTGGTCAACAGATTAAAACAGTACAAAATATTTAATTACTTTAGGATCTAACTTTTAGATCACGTTTTAAGGCAAACATTTGAAACCTCAATAGAACTAAGTTTATAATTAAGCGTTTAATATTAATGCTAAACATTAATTAAGTTATGAATTAATTAAAACAATATATATTTGACACAATAAATTGGTTGAGCTGTCTTGTTGGTCCATTGGGGTCTTCTGTTTACGTTTATGATTAAGTTGATCACGAGGTCATGGGTTTGGTTCACAAGTCGGGCGATGTATCTGGTGTGAGTAGTGGTTTTAGTAGTTGCCTCGCTCTGCCATACATTACACTAGGGTGGCTTCGATCTAAACACAGGACAAAAAATTGTGTGAACCACAAATACTTGTGCCAAGTCCCAGTATTCTTTGTATAAGCGTTATTTTAAATTTTGATAAGTTTCTCGCAACACATATTATTCTTGGGCGGGAAAAGCTATTTTTTTTTAAATCCGACATTTTTAAAATCGTATATTTACATTCTAATGCACGAGTCTTTGGTCACTAGATTAAACTTAATGTAGCGGAAGACTTTACACACATACGGACATAAGGACGAAAAGTACACCCAGATTCAGAACAACCATTTTAAGGCTCACACAAATAACTGTGTGACAGTCGAACCCACAACTATTAGCGCGGCGGCAGCAACGAGGCGACCGCTTTGCCGCTGCGTCATCCGTGCAGCCAACTTTTCTATTAGATGAATATTTAGTAGTAAGTCTGGAAGTCCGGACTGTCCGGACCTGTCCGGTATAAATAAGGCTGAATGCTAACAAGTAGCCAAGTACATGCATTACAATTCCATATAACGCGCTATCGCAAAGTTTTTGCTGGAACATCGAATTCCACACACATTAACGTTTCGTATTTAAAACTAAAATGCAACGACAATAACAAACAGCATCCATAATGACCAGCAAGTTGAACATTTGCACCACCTCACATCGCATAAACTGTGGACTAAATTTATCCCAGTAAATGAACAAATATGCTACAATTAACAAAGTCGCTTCGTTGCGATGCAGTGGTAACTGTCACCACAGAATAATTGATTACAGAAGTACCAGTTAATTTCAATTTGATGCTGGAAGTAGGCATCATTACAGCATCTATTACTGGTACATACGTACCTACAGCGTCCACCGATGTTAAATATTCTGCTTGTTAACTATGAAGACATTTAAACGTATGCCTCGGTGACGCAGCGGTGTGTGAGGTCGTGGGTTCGATGCCCAAATCGGGTAGAGTTATTGAGGTTTTATGACAAGAAATTTCTTATACAGAATGGAGTCTAGAACTGTGCGCGGTAACGGCAAAGGGCTCGCCCTCTATTACGTTAATTCTAAAAGCAATACCTAGAGAAATGTGGTTGCAATATACCTCTGCCTACATCTTCGGGGATATAAGAGTGACACTATGTATGTACATTTAACCACCCTTAAAAAATGTGCTCGAAGTACACCAATATTCATATCTATAATTTGAAACCCAGAAATATAGCTAACGCAATGAGCTAAAAATACATCTCTGCTTACTACCTACCACGTTTATATATATTAGGTTAGTATTAGATAACAGTATACATTTACAGTACAATCATCATAATTCGACGTCTAAACCTAAGACCTTCATTAATCATTACGGTAATACGAAACTTGTACTATCGTATTAAATCATGTATTATATATTAATCAACCAAAAATTGTGTATATGAGATAGATTGTAGATTTTCTTATGATTTCAGCCGCAAATATTGCTGCATATAATACTACTAATACTATTTTATATAAAAAATAAAGAACGTATGAGAAATAAATAAACATAACTATATTGATTTCTCGAGATAACTCGAGATCTCTGCGTGGCAGTCGACAACGACCGTTGGACTGCAATATTATCTCAGCAGCGAAATCCAAGTGGGACGCCTCTCACTAGGCTATCAGTGCTAAGCTGTGCAACCGCGTATTTTTTTATTAAATAAGTTGCAAATTTTTGAAACTATTGGAATGCTTTATTTATGTGCATTATATTAAACCTAGCCTCCTTGGCAACATGTGACCATATTAACGCACATTGTACCTAATTTACTTTCTGCTTTAAATCACTCTGTGGATCTAGTTAACTTTTGCACTTTATAGTCGCACCGCCCGTTAGTTATTAAGGTCAGAATACATTATTGGTTATTTCATTACAACTAAATTTTAATTTGATTTCACACTAGCCTCGTCCTTTTTAGTTGCTTTTTATGTTATTAGTTGTAATAAATTTTGTTGATTTTATCTGTGAAATGTTATTGGGAGTTAGTAAGCGATTGTGTTCGTGACTGTATTAATAAGTAGCAAGAGACAGTTTAGTTTTAGTTCACGAATAATTGGCAAACGTCACCATTGTCCTCTAGAACTCTTATCTTAATAATTGGGTTAATACAGTACACTTGCAAACTACTACGCCATTGTTCTCTAGAACTCTTATAGAATTACTAACCAGGCTTAACAAATGTCTAGTACAAGTTACACTATTACTGTAATAGTGTAACTTCTACTACGCATTTGTCCTGTTAGTAGTAGTGCCCTGCTCATTTGTACTGTCAGCAAATAATTGGCAATCACAGGATCTTATCTAACCAAATCTAATTTATACATCACATACATATTGACATTGATTTCTATTGTCTTTTTATATACATATCCTCACGCCGAAGGGGTAGGCAGATTTATATAGACCAACATTTCGCTATTTAATTTTACTTCCCACTTTAAAAGAGCAAGCCTATTGCCGATTATTGGTCACAGTTCAAAAGTATCTTTACCCCATAAAGTTAAACAAAGTGACACAACAATAAACATATACATACATTGTAACACAACAAAATATTTATTTATCACAAGCATTGTTTAAAATAAAACATTGTACTTTATAAGCAATTTTATTCAACTTACGAGAATAAAGATACAATCGAAAACTATAAAATCTCAAGCTGAGATGAAATGAGCAACAAAATAATCATAAATATACGTAATGTTAGTTTAAGTGAGTACAATCGTTTTTTAGTTTAATTTTTGAAGTACGAGAGACTTTGTTTAATAAAATACTGTAAGATTTTCCCTGCGGGGTACATCTTGGTCGAACGATTGTATCAATGGCAGAGGGGCTTATGGGCACTGATAATGTGTGTTACTGTTTCGATGTTTATATTTGATGTATTCTGGAATTATTGGTCAAGTATTACCGCTTTACCAATATGTATGCTTTGACCAATAAGGTCGTCATTAAACTTAAAAGTAAAAATTACTATTTCATTTCTAGATACGCGCCTTACGTCTATAGTCCCTAAGGCACATAAAGCAAAACATATTTACATGTATTTTGCCTTTTCCTGTTTACGAGGCACAGATCCATACTTTGAACTGTTACTCTCTCTCTTCTCGAACTGGAAATCAAACTTAATCTTAACAAATATTATAAATGCGAATGTGAGTTTGTTACGCATTTCACGCATTAACTACTCTTTCGATCATCATGAAATTTCACGCCAGGGGTACAAAAAAGAACATACGGAAAAGTACAGTTCTCAAGGGACAAAAATTTATTGAAAATATCGGGATTAACGCGAGCGAAGCCGCGGGCTAAATCTAGTATCGCGTATACAACACTTATATATATATACAACATCCACGCCACTGAGCTATTCAATAAAATTAATCACCACTGATATTTAAACGCTGTCACAATAATTACAAACATATTAATTACACAATTAACGTTTCTAAAACAGCACGCATTACCAATTATCATATTACGTTACGAACTGCAACGCATTTTTCATTCGTTATCCTGTGACTGGGATTATGTAGCACGCTTTATGCACGCAATATGTAAATGCGTGCTTCGTTGTACAGTATTGCTACAGACTTACAAGTCTGATAGACATGACTTTCTTTTCGTTGTTTGATTTTTATTTTATTTTAAAGACTACTCTCGTATTAAAAGAATCGGGTAGTTGCCTATGTCTGTTTTTGTACATAGGAGCGAGCCAACTGTACAGTCTACAAGACATACTTACAAACAGGCATACTAGGCATTTTCTAATAGCAGTAAAGTAATATCGACTGCACAGATCGTGCAGTGGTTTTAAGTATTGCCTTGCCCCTGCCACCGTGCCGAAAGTTGTGAGTTTGAGCCACACGAAACAAAAACTTATGCGATCCACAAATAGTTGTTTCGAGTTAGGCTGTTCTTGAGTCTGTTCTCGAATGTATTTGCTTACTATCTAAAAGACTATGGCCTTGTCTGCTTTTTTGTCTACCACCTCAGTCATATAAGAGTTGACTTTTCTGCCAATAGATAAGTCTTAACTGAGGAATAAATTTAGTATTTTAACAGCTTTTGTAAATGCTCGCTTCGTTGTAAAATATCGCCACAGACCCACAAATCTAACAGACATGAACTGAAGTATTTTTGTTTATTATGTGATAGAAGGTAGTCTTATTGTGTGCTATTACTGAAGTCTATGGACACTTGCAACGCCGGGATTACCACGAGCATATTCCCAGCCCTAAGAAAAAGATTATCTGAGCTATTAGCGCAAAGGACAAATATTACCGGACCTTTGATAACAGTACGAGATCTTTTCTGAAAACCGGCTTCCCCTTACTTCAAAAACAAAATACAAGGTTATTGATGGTAAGTGGTTACCATAAACTATAGACAACGGCATTCGGTTATTATTATCAAGCAGGCTGTAAACATAGGTAGGTATTTTACTTTAGTCTTGTTGAAATTTAAAAGTAAATGTTTAAATCACAGGTAATTTGTCACTTGGACAGTTATTGTGTAGGCTATATCAGCCAAAATTATTCCTTAATTCGTCCATCGGCATTCGGGTAGTATTATTGTCACAATATGGTTAAGCTTAGGTAAAGTAAAATTTTTAGATAAAGTTATATATAGACTGATAAATATTGTATCAATTTCATGTCTATCAAGTTCACTGCTCTGTGCATGGTAGGAATTAAGATATTACTAATTTTACATCAGCTATGTATGCATGCACTGCAAAATTGAAATTTGTAAAAGGAAACGCGTAAACGCGTTTGTTGTTATGTCAAACATTGCTCTGTTGACGGTTCCATTTCATTTTAAATTATTTGACTTTCTAATTAGATAGGTGGACTGTAGCCTTGATTAAAAGTTAGGCTGTGTAGTGGCACAGCATATTTAATCCAGGTTCCACTGGATAAGTATTGTATAACTACACGAGAGCCATACTTAGTCGTCGCCTAGTCACTATCGCGTCGACGAGTGACGTGGGTTTGAAACCCAAACGGGACAAATATTTGTGTGATCTAGATATAGAGTCTGGGTGTCTTTGTGTTCGTTGATTAAATGTTACTAAAGTCTAACAGTAAAGTCTTACTAATAAATATATTTTACTAATATAGATTCTATTTCATAAATATAATGTATAAATGCCTGTCTGAAACAAAGTTGGATTATTATTCGGTGCGGTGTCGACATGAATACGCCCCGCCATGGGGAATAACATTTCACCGATGAACTCGACGCCACACGAACATCGTATCATTTCACTTGATATACCCGAAAAGCATACGTTAATTTAAACTCAAAGCGAATGTTTTATTCATAAAATAGATAAACGTAACTCCAAACAAAGCAACTCGGTCCAAATGGAAACTTCTACATTTTATTTCCCCACTAGACTTAAGAAAATCGATTAAATTACAATTGCGCCCTAATGAGTCAATAGTGAGTTAATCCCGTTAATTTTCAATAAAAAACTTTCTATTTACATAACTTCACTTTAGGCCGATCACAAACTCGAGACGGCCGTCACTATTTCGAACGTAAATTTTGTCGTCAATATTATAAATTTAAATCAGCCGCCGCTTTTGACGTGACTTACCTGATTATAAATTATAAATTTTGGCGAATTCGTTTCAGGAATTTTTAATTTATGCAATTTTCTTCATCATTTCGTTTGAAATGTTAATGTATTTCGTTCAATAAATTGCAACAGTGTTTTGTGTTTTGTACTAAAAACGAATACTTTAAAATTAGAACGCGTTTTAAATTTAATATTCTCCTGACGTGGCTTTTAATAAGAAAATATTTCTTACGTCAATCAAAAGTTTTTAATTATGATCTTTTAACCTTATGAGATAAATAATCATCTAGGTTTTAATGTAAAGGTGCTCTCCATTTTTAGTTAATTATTGTATTTTATGATGAAAGATGGAATCAAAATTACCTAGCTCGATTACTTTTGCATGCTGGTTTATATAAAGTAGTTATTATATAGATAAGCCATTGAAATTAAATAACTTTTAGGTACATCGCTTATTTCTGTGCGTAGTTATTTAAATTACATATTGCCAGCTAAGCTTTTCAAGTCCAGTAAATATATAAGGGAAACGGAGGCAAAACTGTTGCCGTTTACCGGGCTCCGTCGCGCTACAGATAATTCCTGGACAAAAAATCTTAATAACACTTTGTACTTTGTACACAAGAGTCAAACCTACAGCACAGCAGTGTGCACTCCCGCTGCGCTACCGAAGCAGCCAATATATGTATAAGCACCTACATTGATATAAATTAAGAGCTTCGCTTGATGACTTTTTTAATATGCCACGCGTGTGACGGTGCTGGGAAACAACACATTGTTTTTTTATTAAGATAAAATAAGTCATTATCTAAAAGAAGTGATAGCGGCTTAAGTAGTCACAATGAAATACATAATACATTAATAGTCTCATACCAACAATACCGTTTCTAAATCCGATATTTAAAATAATATTATAAAGCAACAAAGTTGTCGCAGTATAATTAAATTGTATAATATCCCTACTAATATTATAAATGCAAAAGTAACTCTGTCTGTTTGTTACGCTTTCACGCCTTAACCACTGAACCGATTTTTATGAAATTTGGTACAAAGATAGATTAGACGATGAGAAAGGACATAGGCTAGGATGAAAGTTTGTATGAGAATTCATCATTATCGTGCCTAAACCACTGAACTGGTTTTGATGAAATTTGGTACAGAGATAGACTAGACCTTGGGCAATAATAAAGTTATCTTTTGTTGTAAAAAAGGGAATGAAGGGGTTGAAATAAGAGATGAAAGTGTTGAAATAAGAGATGAAAGTTTATTTGTATTGGAATTTTTCATTATCGCGTCTAAACCAATGAACTGATTTTGTTAAAATTTGGTACAGAGATAGTCTAGACCTTGGGAAAGGACACAGGTTACCTTTTGTTGTAAAAAAGGGAATGAAGGGGTTGAAATAAGGGAAGAAAGTTTGTATGGGAGTTCGTCATTATCGCACCTAAACCACAACCGATTTCGATGAAATTTGGTTCAGAGATAGACTAAACCTTGGGAAATGACATAGGTTACCCCTTGTTGTAAAAAAATGCACGAAGGCGTTTAAAATAAGAGATGATAGTTTGTATGGGAATTCATCATTATCGCGCCTAAACCACAGAACTGGTTTTGATGAAATTTGGTACAGAGATAGACTAGAACTTGGGAAAAGAAATAGGTTTCCTTTTGTTGTAAAACCCCTTCATGCTCTAATGAAGGGGTTGAAATAAGGGATGTAAGTTTGTATGGAAATTCATCATTATCGAAGATAAAACCGTGAGCCTTTGTATTTAGGCACTTGATAAGGAGTAAATAAGTAAACATTTGATCCAGCGATTTTAAAATTTCGTCCTATATGGGGATGAAATAAAAGACGGAAGTTCGTGTGGAAGTCCAAACAAATCTATCTATTTTTATAATACGTTTGTATATTTATCGAAAACATTGTATAATAAGCAAAAATGTCGTAAAAACGTCTTAATATAATTGTATACACGTCGCGCTACTGCGGGACACGCTAAGCGGTATACACGAGTGAGGGTTTGTAACATTAGCAAAAGCCGTGAGCGCGGAAAAATGTTGCAACAGTGTAAGCTGGGATGAATGTGTGATGGCCCAAAAAAAAACGAAGCACTTATCGCACCATGAAAAATATCAAGAAACCAGGGTATCATGGGAGGGATAATGGTACTTTTTAGCTGGTGACTTTAGACAAAACCTGCCGGTTATTACTAGAGGTACACCGGCAGATGAAATAATTGCCTGGTTGAAGGAGTCTGTGTTATAAGAATATGTAAAAAAACAATTGTCTGCCTATAAATATGCGAGAACTACTACACAACTATACTATACTGCTCTTCTATAAGTCGGAGAAGATTGTTTGCTAACAGACAGTAACAGCATGATTACACTGAGACACAGACGTGAAATCTGACAAATTATCGATAACACAGATGATTTAAATAATAATGTCTATCCTGATCTACAAATAAGTATGGGCAATTGAGAATGATTGTGTGACAAAGTATGTCAGATGTTGAAGATGTTGTCGTGTAACTCTCAGTAGTTTCTCAACTCTTTAGAATTATCAGGAGTGCCTTCCCATAAGTTAAAACTGAAAGCTGCTATTGCAGTCCTGTTAATGAGAAATCTTAACGCATTAAGGCTATGTAATGGTAGACGGCAACAAATTACTCATCTAGGACGCAATATTATAAAAGCTATAATCATAACTAGAATGGCAAAAGGAGTAAATTTTGTAATGCCGCGTATTCTGATATTTCCGACCAATTTGCCATTTTAGTTTAAAATAGTGCAGATTCTCCTAAAAGCAGCATTTACGATAATAATAAACAAAACTCTTTTCCATGGGCAACTCTATGTGGCGTGCTCTCGAATATAAAAACCGCAAAATCTTGATGTTTCAGCAAAGGATGGAAAAATAAAAACGTAGTTTATATAAATGTATTAAAGTAAGCTATTTGCAGTAAACTACAGCGCAGAGGTATATATGAATATGTGTTTTATTTGTAAAATAAGTTACTTAAAAAAATAAAAATGCTGCCCAAAGTAACTATTCCACGCGGACGATGTCGCGGGCATAAGCTAGTAGGTAATATTTAGACGCTTGCCGACCTACACGAAGATAATATAACACATAAATTAATTTAACAGTACATACACATAGAATATCAGCATTGTATACAATATGTAACAAAAACCCTGTTGTTCCTTTCAGGTGGGTTATCAGTATCACTGTTGAAATATAATTCAGTCATTTATTTTGTAAAAAGAGAGAATATATTTTTTTTTGTTTTTAGTAAATAAATTATAATAATGAGCATTGAAAAGTTGTTTACCTCTGTAAAAATCGATGACGCGTGACACGTAGACCGCGCTCTCTGCACATTGCGCTTGGGCATTCAAACATCTATTCCGCTCGGGTCACGAACTCACGATATCACTCAGATATTTCTCATTTTGGAAATCGACTTTTAAAAAGCTAATAAAGTTATAGTTATCACTTTGGTATTATAACATGGCAGATTTTATCGGTGTTACAACTGATTATAGACAAGCCATTTTATTGCTTTTACGCAATGTTTATCACTCTAGCGTCCTGATCTAAAAGTGCTATTAAAACTTTGCCATACACATACACACGATTAATTATTTATTAGTTTATAACAATGTCTACTTGACGACCACGTAAATATTGTTTAATATTGAACTTCGATGCACTTGTGACACCCCAATCAAGTCAAGAACTTGCTTCTCGACCTCATCATGTATGACTCATCGCGGCCTTCCTGCATCCATACTGTGCTGGTCACCACCATGGACAGCGCCAGTATTGTACACACGTATGTGTAAACGTTGAAATGTCATTGCCGACGGCAAAACAGTGTTTCTCGGTGCAGCATACATCTTCATACACCCTACGAGCTTCTGCATAATTGCAGTCACTCTTTCCTAAACACATCAACATATTAACATATTCCGGGTTAGAAAACGACATTTTAGTTAATTAATCACTCCGTACAATTTCGTAATCCAGGTGCGAAATAATTTCGAACGTCCATACATAATCGAGTGTCGCACTTGCGACTGAAAGGTTTATTTACAAATAAATGACACCCCGGGAAAAGAAAGACCGTTGCGTATTTATTGTTATAATAGGTACCGTTAACTTGCTCATAGGCAAGCAACATTTTTTTGTTATGGTCAGAATTTTATAAGTGGAGTAATATTCATTATAACTCGTTTGTGCTTCAATATTTTCTTATCAAATATTCATTGCTGGCACACTTATATCTATATAATATATACGTACCTAGAACGACCAACAGGGTTTAAGTTACATATTGTATAATAAACTGTCCCACTCCTGAGCGCGGGCCTCTTCTCAGTGTGAAAAGGATAAGCCCATATTCCACTACGCTGGCCCAGTGCGGGTTAACAGACGTCGCATATCTTCGGAATTATAGCGAACTGTCAGACATACATATATATGTATTTTGGATAAATGTTTGTCTATGTAGCGGTGGACTTTACAAACGTTCAAACAACGGACATAAAGAACATCCAGACTCGGGACAACCATCTGTGGATCACAATTTTTCCACAGGGATCGAACCCACAGTACTCAGTGCGGCGGCAGTGGCGAGGTGACCACTTAAACTACTACGCCATCCGTGCAGTCAATTAACATTGTAAAAGTATGTATAGCTGTACAGCTATGTAACTTTACCCTAACAATTTTCTAAGAAAATCTTAAGCTGAACCGATGAATAAACTTTAATTACGTAAGACAATACATTTTGTCTGCGTATAATCGTAAATACGTAACCAGCCTAATGCCGTAGGAGGCATCTTAACCAAATTTTACGGTCTGTTGACGCTATAAAGTAAAATATAAAACGCTAAAGTGAATAAAATCATTATTTGAATGAAGAAAAGTAACAAAAAAAAGTAATTTTCGTATAAAGGAGCCCCTACACTGGCGGTTGCGGCCTCACTGCAGTGGCCGCATCGTTTTATAGTCGAATTATGTTGTTCTTGTTCGGCCTCAAAAAGTGGGTTTATGTGGCTTTATGTTTTCAAATCTGGCATAAGGCTTGCTATACTTTTTTTGAAGTGGTAATGATTCCTGTAATAATTTTAAGTGTGGGTACATCGAGGTTAGACAGCAAAAACTAAAAACAACCTAATCTTATTGAACTTAGTAAACGTAGATCTGACCGGCTAATTGCATATACAGCGCTAGCGCTAATCATATTCATATCCATATGTAGTCATATAATATAGATAAGTGCTAATGTTAACGTATAGTGACTTTAAAACAAAAAATGTATGTGATTTAACCATATTTGGTTTGTAACTATAACTATTAGTTTTCAGAATAATTGCCGCGGTGGCACAGCAATAGTGTATCTCTAGTGCTCAGCATGAGTTATGCTTTCCGAGACTGCGGTATGAGTGTATAAATACATATAGTATATATTAACTTTTTACAGTTTTATTACATTGTATAAACGCAAGCTTTCGTTAGAATATACATATGTTATAGGGCCAGTTCACATATTCAAGAACGAATCTTTTTACCCACAAACTTTTGACATGCCTTTCAAAGAAAATGTGCCAAAATTAAATGCATGTAGGTAAACCGACCCATTTCTTGAATTCAGAAACCGGGCCATATACCACAATGTATAAGGCATCTTAGATCTAAAAACGAGAACGCTCTCGACAGGTGTTAGGGTCAGTTGTGTGAGATAAACAGGCTTCACTACAAAAAGGACCAAAATGGTTTAATTACGTATTCATGTGTGAGTGTGACTAGGCAAGAATGTGATACTTAATGTGTCGTATAGAGATGCCGATTCTTCTAAACTAAACAATGATTTTCTTTTTTATTTATATATTTCTAATTATTATGATATCTCTCTTATAAAAAGGCATATTTATTTTAGGCTCAAATTAGTTCTCTTGTTAGTTGAGAAAATATACGGCGGCTAGTCTTAAGGAGACTACCCATCAGCGCAGGAGATATTATAGTGCACAAGTGTGTACAAAGGCAAGTTTTTTTTTATACAACTAATGTGGCAAACAAACATACGGTCCACCTGATGGTAAGTGGTCACCGTAGCCTATGGACGCCTGCAACACCAGAGGCATCATTTGCGCGTTGCCGACCCTTTAGGAAAGGAGGAAGTGGGAAGGAGAAGGAGTGGGAAGGGGGAAAGAGGGTAATTGGGTCTCCGGCACTCTCACTCACCGAACGAAACACTGCCATTTCACGTCGATATTCTGTGAGATGAAATTCCTTCTCCGGTCGAGCCGGCCCATTCATGCTGAAATCAGCGAGGCTCTACTACTCAAAGTGCACCTTACGGTTCTAACTCTCATAATCTGGCGGCAATCTGACACGACCGGAGAGAGCTCAGGCGCAGGAACAATGAATTTACTTGCTTGCCAGCCAATTTTATAACTCAGGGTTGCTATTGTGAATTTCTGTCATAAAAAACCTAATAATTCATTGTTGACGACCCGGGACTCGAACCCGAATGTTGATGCACAGCAGTCGCATACGCCAAGGCAGTCAGAAGTAAAATGAGGCAATAGTATAACAGCTAGGGTAAAATAATATACGATTAAATATTTCAAGTATACTAAATCGCTGTATCGATTGTCAGGAATATTTATGATAACCGGGTACTACTAAATTACTTTGTATCGTAATAATATGAACAAATAATGAGACACTTCAGACTTCATACAATTTAACGAGGACAGTGTCTAATTATTTATATTTATTATATCATTGGTCTGTCCCTTCTATTTATTGCATGTTTAACAAATTATTAGATATAGACAAGTTTATACAGTCGATATAATATATTACCAGATTTGTATTGCAACTGAAACATTCCAGACAGAAAATTCCAATATTATTTTTACCCGTTTAAAGGACCATGGGCAAAAATGTATGAGCTCCGCCCCACCTACCAAAACAAATAGAATTGATACCAATATGTTCCTAAAGTATCCACTATTTGATTTAGATCTTTTTTTTACATAAATCAGTGAGATAATATCAATAAAAACAATTTGTAATTATTAATTAACGTATATTTTCATTTTACACTTGTAAGTTATTTTAACTTTACGGTTATATTACAGTACAAAATAAGATTTAGTAATTACACAAAACATATTTAATTGTATTTTTCCACTGGTAGTTATACTTTAGAAAACAATGAATATAAATGATTGATATTTTAACAATGCTCATAGTAGGCAAATAAAAATACTGAGTGTATTATTATTGCTCGTCTATCATAATACTGTATAATAACAGCTGCGTTGACAGATTAAAATCTGTATGACGACCTATTCCCATGTACCATATAATTGATATGATATGGGCACAACTTTCTACAGTGCGACTGTCCGTCAAGCAGGTACAGTAATAGTGTGCAAAAACATGTCTGTCAGTAGTATGCACATCAATTAGCTTATATGTACGAATAATATATGCGTGATACTTGTCTGAATTGTATTCGCGGTCTTATGAGCCACGCCTTATTTATCATAATATTGCATCTTGACTTATAATTCTATAATGTACAATCCATTTTGAAAATGTTCTGCACAGTACGCCTTGGCCAGTGTTCCTAATGCCAGTTCATTCCACTTCTTATACACTGCAGCGAACTAACTCTGACTAAGGTTCGGGCGACTACCTGCCTGCCCATAACGTCGCAAGCGCAGGAGCGTGGGTCAGGGGCGGGGTATTTTGTAACCGCTTATCTTTATGTGCATGCGCCACCGCTATGCACTAATAAATAGATAAATGAGTAGGTACTTTATAATTACTCGTCAATTATACGTAAACGAAATAATACGTAAATATTTGTATAAACGTTAGATACTATGAGAACCCAATGCGTTTGGGCAACGTCCCCATAGTAAAAAAATATAATCTTGCCAAGATATCTTAATTGAGCTACATTTAATTTTTTTTGATGGGTGGGTAATATTCCGCCCATGGTCCTTTAATTTATTTTAATATATGGATTTCATCATTGTCTTTTTCAAATCTATAAAACTTACGGTTTCAAATAAGAAGTAACTTATTAATAAACCTGTAAATGTAAAATTATTGAAATGTCAGATATAAATCAAAATCTATTGAGTCTAGCTGCCGGATTTCGGATTTCTGATTTAGTTAAAGTATTATTTTATGTTAATTACGCATTGAATTATGGATACGGATTCTATCGTAGTTTGCTTTAACCTATTAAGGCACAGCAGCACACCGGCGGTCAGACACAATAGGTTTTCAATTATGTGGCATTCCAAGACTTGACAGGTTAAATTATAATTGCAGTGTTTCATAACTCAAACCCAGCTCGTCGTAGCTATCGTTGTACAGCAACACTACATTTCACTTCACTTTTAATTCTACTTCTACAAGCTGTCTCTCTATTAACAATAACTTCAAATTTAGCACAACCAACGGCCATCATTCAAAACGCATTCTTATTCACGAAGTCAATTGTGAAGCTGGCTCGAGTCGTGAGCGCACAGCATGCACATCAAGACTACGATAAACATGTATTGTTATTATCAAATATGAACATATTTTATATCGTGTCACAAGCAGAATAGTACGGGTATCTCTTAGGAATTTATGGGACAGGCTGCGGGTAAACTTGGTACCGTTTAGGCAGTGTACGACAGCTGCGCATGAGGACTGGCGGAATTATTGACGCTTTTTGTTAAGAGATTCTCAGTCGCAGCACTGAGTCTTGAACGTCAAACGTCAACGTCAGGTAGATGGCATACGGTTTCTTCTAACATTGCTCGTGAAATGTGGATTTAATACACTTCTGGCTGCCCATCGGGATGGAGGTATGATACGATGGATGCATGGCTCTTTTATTCTGTTTTTTTTTAATTATAACTGATACTGGCTGATTTGAGTTCTGGTGCTTTAGTGGCGTACGATTGTGCTTTAATTTCTATGGGATCCTGGTTATGATTCCTAAGTGTTATTAGGTTATGTTATTCGTCGTTGTTACCTCCGCTGCTAATTAATTGGTAATAATACAAATCAGCTGACTCGTCTAAATAAGTACTTATAGGAAACTTACTTACAGGAAATAGTCGTCATAGTAGTAATACTATTACGGCAATTCGCCCGGTTCGTAAGAAATTTAGACGTTCACATTCGGATGAATGTCTAAATTCATCCATCTACCATTCCTTTCTTGTCATCCAATCTTTAATTCCGTTTACCAACCTAAAGATAAAAAAGTGCCACCCTGAAAAATGTCTGTTGAAATTCA
Organism: Catocala fraxini; assembly: GCA_930367265.1. NCBI lineage: Eukaryota > Metazoa > Arthropoda > Insecta > Lepidoptera > Erebidae > Catocala > Catocala fraxini. The sequence goes on along the minus strand of OV884049.1, from coordinate 11,515,001 downwards.
GATATAATATAACACTGCCTGCCCATTAAAACTGTGTAAGTATTTGTATTTGGTCATTCAGACGTTTGTCTGCCAATTACGTTTAAACCATTGGACGGATTATGTTATTAACTTGGTCCACAGGTAGACTAGGTAACATATCCCAAAAAAACCTTTCAGTTAAACCATATCACGACATAATAAAGTCATTGAATCTGGATGCCGGCGTTCTATTTATCTATAATAATATTATAAGAGGAAAGATATGATTTTTTGTTTGTTGGTTTGTAAGGATTAAACTCAAAAATTACTTAACCGATTTTAAAAATTCTTTCACCATTAGACAACTGTAGCTGAAAGAATATTATATTATATCCATTTATTACCAAGTAGCATAGGCAAATTTTATTGTTAAGGTACCCTTATCTTACCTAATTTACGCGAGTGAAGCCGCGGGTGAAAGCTAGTCATTAATACTTTAAAAAACAGCATGTCGTCCCGTATGCGTTCATAGGATTAACGAAGACGAAACCACAGCCATAAACAAGTATGTAATAACAACAAATCGCATTAAGTTTAATTAATTAGCGGCCTTGATGGCGTTGTGGTTAGTGTAAACGACTGCCACGCCTGAGGTCGCGTGTTCGATTCCCGCACAAGTTAAACATTTTTGTGCATGAACATGGATATTTGTCTTGGTCTGGGTGTTCCTATGTATAAATATTATGAAAGTATGTCATTACAAAAAAAAAAAAAATTATCTATGTTTATCCATAGTACAAGCTCTGCTTAGTTTGGGCTTGATGGTGTTGTGTGTAAGTTGTAGAATATTATTATTATTTTTTTCTAATTATTACATTTTTATTATTAATTTTAATCCCGGTTTGTGCATGACACGTGCTCACACTACTGAGCTGATAATATTGTTGTGTCTGACACATATTATGCATTTTACCGCTTTTTAGTAGATTCGTGTACGATAAAACTATTGTAGTGTCGAGTAAAGTCATCGGCCCACACACAAACTGACTGTATAATACTGTTTGTTGTGTAAATAGTGGTTCTGCTGATTCTGTTTTATTTAGCACGCTGTTTATGTGTGGTTCAAATCAAAGTGGGTAGTGAAATATATTAAGATACGAAGTGTATAATGTAATGGTACTTTTTTTATTGAAAATTATAGGTTTGGTCAGTAAATTTATATCCCTTGGGAACAGTACTTTTTTCTGGATGATGACCTTTTTGTACGTGAATTTTCATGATGATCGGCACTAACGAACAAACCCGCATGTGCATTTATTATATGACATTATTAAAAGAAAAGTATATAGATATGTATGTTTATCCATAGTCTAGTACCCGTAGTACAAACGCTGCTTAGTTTGGGCTAGATGGTGTTGTGTGTATGTAATAGAATACTATTATTACTATGTTTCTCTTATCACAGGTATTTTCTAACATATTATATTATCAAAATAACTTGACCCTTTGGGAGGCTTACACGGAGACATAGATCCAACGTGAAGAGGCTCTTCGAGAGTTTTAATCAAAAGTTGAGATGGAATACCTACTGCGCGGCACTAGCTGCAGCAGGCATAGGACTATTGCTACGTTTGGATTCTAATATACGTATATGTGCTATGGGTATCGGTGTCTGATGGACCGGTATAACATGGATGAGAAACTGCGTCTACCCTGAATACTCTAAAAGCATCAATAGGATGGGTAGACGGTGACTCGCCAACTCACTAGATAGGCCCCCTGGAATAACCACTATAGGCATACAAGCCAGCAGCAGAGGACAACACCGGTGTGAGCGGCTAGGGGTGTCGAGCGGTGCGGTGCCGGTTTCACTATCACGGGTCTCGTGACAACGGAGACCCCATTCCACCCCCAAGTATATAGCTCAAGCGGCCCCCTCTCTGACTGGTCCACCAAGACAAGCCAGAGTTGAGAGTCCTACGGGCGCTCTTGAAGTTCCACACCAGCCAACCAGTAACGGCAAGCTGGGGACAAGACCCTAACCGACTTTCTGAGGTATCCAGGACCGCAGTGTCGCCACTCACATTCAGCACGCCAAAAGCTGCCCTGCGGTTTGTGCGCTTTCACTTAACCTGGTGATACATTTTTTGTTTATATCACAAGGTGAAGGTGGTATTTTAAAAGCTAGTGTACTGAGCCCTCCGATATCGCGTTAGTCTCACGATGAGATAACGACTGTCCCAGAGGGGTACCATTATTATTATTATTATCACTTGTCCTATCGGTTATGGAAAGCATCGTAGGGAAACCTGCATTTCAAAGTATTATATACCTTTAGATGTTTTTAAAAATGCCTGTCAACCCGCACTGGCGTGCGTAGTGGATAATGGCCCATTCCCTCTTTTATTTTAAAAGAAGCCTATTACCAGCTGTGGCAGTTTATCTGCAACAGAGTCTAGCATAAAGGCTTAGTATTTGAATGCGACTGCTGTGTATGAGGTTTCGGATTTGATTACTCGATCATTCAAAGTGTCATTTGGTTCCTGTTAAGAAATCCTCCATAGCAGCACGTATTCTAGGATAGACTTGCCTCCTATTACGGTGACCTAACATTATTACTAGCGAAATGTAGTTCTAATACATCTCTACCTACCCCTTCGGAGATATAGGCATGAGACTATGTATGAAATAAATCAGATTCTCAAAGGACTTTAACAGTCCTAAAAAGAAGTTGACGTAAAAAGATTAAATGTAACACACGCACACACAATTACGTTCTCTTAAATAACTTTAACTTTCAACGCTAAAGGGCAAAGGGTGACGGCGCCAATTTTAGGCAATCTAATTTTAATGTCTACATAATTTAACGTACAGGCACATTTTGCTTAGTAACATGCTTTAATATAGCGAAGATAAAAAAGGGTTACTCACAGACAAGCATATGGCGTAATAGTTTAAGTAGTCGTGTCGCCACTTCTATAACGCTGAGTGCTATAATTTCGATACGGGACAATGCTTTGTATGATCCATAGATAGTTGGTCCAAATCTGGGTATTCTTTGTGTCCGTTGTTTGAATGTTTTTGAAGTGCCCGCGATTCAGGAATTTTGTCTAGTGCGCGAAGGTATCTTTAGAAAAATAGCTATAGCCCAGGTTAGGAGTAACCTAAGCCTAAACAACGAGCCTGGATTTAAAAGAGTGAATAGAACAAGAGAAATATGCCTGATTAAGTCAAGTGGAAATTCGCAGTCCTTGCCTATCCCTCCAAGAACCAGATATAAGTGTTTACAAGTATGCTCAGAACAATTTAAAATTCTTCTTTTCCTTTCTAAGTACTGGTATGTTCTTATAGTTTATTTATTTGCTAGTTTAACTCATTCAATTTTTATCGTGGTAAGATGATTGGTATAAATACGCATAACGAATCGTATCAACAGACAAACAAACTGGCTATTACATTACATTATTTACACACAATTACAGGATTGTGTGTATGAATTGCCGTTTGTAGAAACAAGATAACATTATTCCTTCGATCATAGTTACTCTTTTTACAATGTATTATAGTTACTGAACACTCGTACTGAGAGAGTAGCCCTCTTAAGACCTTGGAAACCTTACTTCTCACAGCAGTAACACAATCCAAAGTTGTTTGTTCTTAGTTCTTCATTTCATTGGCTAAAGCTCTTCTGCATGGAGTACTTCCCAGTCGGGCTGTTTGAGTTTGAGCGAAATGCCAGGTTTAACCAAGTTATCCAATTAGAGGACCAATTATACTTTTGCGCGCTTGCCTCCTATTTAAATATGTGACTGAATTGGCCTTATTTATTCAGCTATATAGCACGGTCGGTTTTTAAATGGATATAAATACTCATAACACAAGCGTACGTTTGTTTGGCAGCTTGAACGATGAAAATGAAAGTCTAGCAAAGCCTTAGTTATGCATGTTACATACCATCAAATCGTTAAGATATATCTAATGTATTTGAACAATAAAGATTTTTCATGGTTTCTTATTTTTAATGTTCGTTCAGCCAAAAGTTTGCGATAGACATTTTCAAGGTAGGCTTACTATAGACACCGCATCTAATACTAATATTTTTTAATACTCTACTCAGCACAGAAACGCGTGTCACAGTATGTAGATACTTCTGTACGTTAAAAATATTTCTCCAGGCTCTTGTAGTCGGAAATGAGTTAAAATGTTAATTACACTGCACCCTTATTTACTTCGTCGTCTCAGAGATTGAAAGTGTATCATATGTATATACCTACGAGTAGGTGGGGTAGTAGGCTATGGTTTAGAGTCTGACGTAATAACGGGCAAGCTTATTGCCGTTTACCGAGCACATTTGCGGAATCGATACTGCGAGTACTAATATTTAACACAAAAACTCAATAACAAAGCCCAATTTCGAATTCAAATCCAGGATATCACAACCTGCAGTCGCGTTTAAAGCTTTGCCACTGAGACAGTCTTAAGATGCGTGATATAAAATAATATAAACTTCATGTTTTACCATTTAAATCTATTTGTATAACAAAACCCCGCTGGGATGTTTTATATTAGACATAGTAAATAATAAAACCACGTAACAAACGAATCAATCATATTCCAGTAATTGATTTTATAATTAAAACATGTGAATATAGAATATTCTATTAATAGTAAGATGTTTGTGTAGGCGAGTTAAATATTGGGTGACGTAGGTGGATTGTTCAGGGATAATATAATAATATAATATTCTATCACATACACGCAACACCATCTAGCCCAAACTAAGCAGAGCTTGTACTATGGGTACTAGACAATGGATAAACATACATATATACTTATTGTTTTGTAAATTCATACATATTATACATAGAGACACCCAGACCAAGACAAACATCCATGTTCACGCACACAAATGTTTGACTTGTGCGGGAATCGAACCCGCGACCTCAGGCGTGGCAGTCGGTACACTAACCACTACGCCATGTATTTTTGTGAGGTGTTCCCAGAGACAGCTAAACATTACGAACAAATGTATCTATTCTTCTCTTTCACTTGTTCTAGTTCTATCTAACCTAACTTATCCTAACAAATATTATAAATGTGAATGCGAGTTTATTTATTTGTTTGTAACGTTTCAAGCCTTAACTACTCAAACAATCATCATGATATTTCGCAATCACGTTGTCGGGGGAACAGACAAGGACATATACATACCTCTAATCTAGAAAAAGTACTGTTTGCGAGGGATAGAAATTTATTGACCAAATCTACATTAAAGCGAGCGAAGATATAATGATAATATCAGCTCTGTTTATAAACTGTCCCATTGCTGGGCACGAAAGTCTTCTCATTATGAAATACGAAGGTTAAGGCCATAGTCCACCACGCTGACACAGTGCGTGTTGCAAGACTTCACATATTTTCGAGAAGAAAGAAAAGATTCTTCTTTCTGCAATATTTCATGATGATCGGTCAGTAGTTAAGGCGTGAAAGTGTAACGCACAAAATAAACTCACATTTGCATAAGGATACGTTCGAGTGGGATTTATGCAGGCGTAACCGTATCTTGATCAACAGCGACTAGCTCGCCCAGATCGCTCTTAGAAACGATGCAATGTCAACCATTAGTAAGCCTGTTTGCACTATATTTATATATATTATATTATATTATATTACATCAAAACGCTTAAATATATAAACGCATAAACATCTGATTAATATTCAGACCTTATAACTTTATATAATGATCCTTCAATATAGGTAATATTAGTTAAGATGATGGCTGTATCACGACCACCCAAGTACAAATCTGTCTGTTTCTCTATTAAAAAACTTTCCGAATTCTTTTTTAATTATAAAAAGAGGGCTCTCTAATTACCTTTTAATTTGATCACAATGTTTTTACTAATTTTATTTTTCCTGTTAAAATGTTTATCTTACTCCTAATTAGAGGCTTTGTTTAACGCGTTTTTGGCGCTATTAGTGTTTCTAATTTACATGATCTTACGGCTATATCCCCGAAGGGGTAAGCAGATGTATATTACTACCACATTTTACTAGCTAGCTTTTATGTTACGCAATTGGAGGCAAGCTTATTACTATACAATCGTGACTCTCGCGACTTAATAGTACGATTTTTAACATAGAACGTAAAATAAAATCCATCTTGTTAACCCTAGAAAACGACATGGGGTAGAGCACCAATGCCATAATTTGATTCGAATGAATAAAATTGAATATTTATGTCGAGACGTTTATTGTACTAATATAAGGAGATGCAATATTTATAAGCACCAATATTCTTGCAAATAGGTAGGTACTTCACTGTCACATAAAAGTAACATAATGTTACTGTAATGTTTTGCATTTGGGTTAATCCGAATGTGAGTCAGTTTGTTACGCTTTCACGCCTTAACTATTTGGCTGATCATCATAAAATTTCACATAAGCGTTGTCAGGAGTACAGAAAAGGACATATGTAGGGTACCTTTCTTCTAGAGAAAAATTACTATTCCCGAGGTAAAGCTATAAAAATAAATAAATACGAAGTTAATAATAATAATGTCCTCCAGACCGAATTTCCGCCACGGCGGCCAGTCTTAACAGAGACTGGCCATCTGCGCAGGAGATATTATAGTGCACAAGTGTGTGCGCAAACACAAGTGCACTCTCTGTTCCCTAACTCTCATGATCCGATGGGACGGCAATCCGACACGACCGGAGAGAGATCAGGCGCAGGACCAACGGCTTTACGTGCTTTCCAAGGCACTGGGGTGTCTAACACCGCCAACTTCCTAACTCCGGGCTGCTATTGAGATTTCTTTACAGAAAACCCAATAGCTTTTTGTTGGCCCGACCCGGGATTCGAACCCGAGACCTCATGCACAGCAGTCGCATTCACTACCGCTGCGCCACGGAGGCAGTTACGAAGTTAATAACAATGGCAGTCGATGAGTATCAATCTATCTATATACTCATCGGCTAAGTTTGCTCATTATCAAAGAATTACGTATCTGTATTGTCTAGATTTCTTTAGAACCTTTAGAGTTTTCTCGACGGTAAACGTTTCAGTACCGATAGCAAAATTGATCCTTTTATATAATCGCAAGTAAACAAAACTTTTATGATATGCCTTTTACAAAACGTGTATTATATATTTATTGAAATTAAACTACTATATACGTATTTTATCACGTTGTTTATTTGACACTTTATTACATAATTTTGAAAATTGTTACACTGCTACTACTATTAAACTTTACTAATTTTTAAGCTTAATAAATCATTATTAAAACTATTTAGATTTAATTTAATTTTACACTTTCCCCGACGTTTCGGTTGCTTTTCAGCAGCCATGGTCACGGGGAGACTAAGATGGTAGTGGTCTCAATATTCCAGTGTAGTTATTTCAAAGTACCCGAACATAATTTAATCATTGGTGTTTCTATTTACGCAGAATGAGTTCAAAGTATCATGAAGTCTAGCTGTGGTTTGCTTCTTCTTGAGTTTGACTATTTGTATTATTGGATCCCAAGCTGGTGGTACATTCCAACCATCTTCTCTATTAATTTTCAAAATTATGTAATAAAGCGTCAAATAAAAAACGTGATAAAAGCCGTATATAGTAGTTTAATTTCAATGAATTATATATTAATTTTTAATTTAGATATTTGTATTTTATATTCGAGTGTTTGTTTGGCGCAGCGGGCAAGTGGATGCCTTGCTGCTACAGCCACGCTATGTATCGTGGGTTTGATTCCCACATGGTACAATAGGTTATATAATCTCTTGTGATTGCGTTGTCAAGTATTGTCTTTCTCTATATTGCTTTTGTTGATATTGTGGCATTATTTGCATTAAGTTTTAACTTACTAAAAAATTAAAAGGTAGTAGATATTGAATAGCTCATGAAGAATACAACTGCGGTTTGATTTATCAGGTTGGAGCGAAATGACATTACATTAGCTCAATAGTTTTCGTTCACATTGTGAACTTAAGATTCCGTAGTTCGGAGTAGTTGCTCATGGAGACTGTCGCTCTCTTCGTAGCTTTATTGTTCTACCTTAATCTATTAGTGGTTTTACTAGTTTACTATCTTCTATCTAGTAGCTCAGCTAGTATGAACGTCGTGCGCTAATGTTAGCTAACATACCTATCCTCATATTCAGATTGCCCCCTTGGCGCAGCGGCGTAGTGAATGCGACTGCTGTGCATGAAGTCTCGGATTCGAATCCCGGGTTGGGCTGACAAAATCTTATTGGGTTTTTCTGTTAAGACATTTTAATATCAGCCTGGAGTTAGGAAGTTGGTGCAGTTAGACAACCCGTGCCTCGGAAATCACGTTAAGCCTTTGGTCCTAGCCCCTGATCTCTCTAGGGTCGTGTTGGATAACCATCCCATCATGAGAATTACGGTATAGACAGTGCACTTGTGTTTGCGCACACGCTTGTGCACTATAATATCTCTTGCACAGATGGCTAGTCTTCGTTAAGATTGGCCGCTGTAACCGACATTCGGTCTGGAGGACATTATTTTCATATTTATGACTCACTGATCTGACCGCCATGCGCTATAACTTTACTAGCACACTATCCACTAACTTACAGCTTGCGATCTAAACCGCACCCTTAGACGCCGACAAATACATTTTCACGTATTGTTCATGAGCAAACAAAACCATAATTAAGGCAGGATAATCAAATAAATAAATTACTTATCCAATCCACATATTCCTCGACCGAACCCACAAAACAAACTACTTTAAAATATCAAAATGGCGTCCAACACTCATCAATCAAATCGTGATTTATTTCCACACTTAACTTTAAATGTGAAGAGATTTTTAACAATACCATTAAATTGCTTTACAAAAATGGTTTTTATTAGAGCCACTTTCAAATTTAATATGTAAATTTGGTTATAACTTTATTTAAATATTTTTGTGGTCGTTTTGACCTGACGGTGGAATTTAAAGGGTTATGTTTGACAGATGTTTGTGTTAATGTTCGTATTGATTGTGAACAGCTTGTTAAAGAATCTGAACCTATTTTAAGAAATAACGTATCATCTTCATAAAGGTAAGTAGGGATATATCATAACCGCATTTTGGCGATTACAGTTGGACCGTTGTTAAAGGCAGGCATATTTTCTTTGGCAATGTACTAAACTACATGTCACAGTTACATTTATTTTTCTTTTTTTTTAGATAAAAATTTGACTCTGATATACAGGCTGTCCCAAAAGTTCCTGAAGAATTCCGTGTCCAATTAATACACTCATACATAACAATAAATTTTCTATTCCGTTAAATTATCGTAGTAGTTAATAAGTTCACTAAAGATAGTGGTGTATTTTTAGGTTTATTATATCAGCCTTGTATATGAACTGTTTCACTGCTGGGCCCGGCCTCTTCACAGTGTGAAAATAGTTAGGGCATAGCCTACTACGCTGGCCCTGGCGCGGGTTGAAAACTTTACATGTCTTTAAAAACTGTATCTTTATCTTTGACTACTCTCAGACATGCAGCTTTCCTCACGATATTTTCCTGGACCGTCGAAGCGAGCAATAATTTACTATTTAATAAGCACATAACTCCGAAAAGCCAGAGGTGCGTGTCTTGGGATCGAACTACAAACCTCTGCGTGGCATTCCAACGGTCTTTCACTAGGCTATTGCTGTACTATATTTAGGTTAGTTAGTCGATAATCGTACACGAGTAATATTGAACTTGCTACTGTCACCCAGCAAAGTTGAAAGACCTTGCAATGTTGTAAATTGACTCACAGGCAAACTAAAAACAATCGAATTCAATAGAGAAAATGTTTAAAGCTGTATTGTACGAGAAAGTCGTAGCAATTAACATTGGCTAAGCATTGTAGGCGACAGTAAAGATGCTAGCGTTAGCTTAAGTGTCGGCTCAGAGCCAAGTGATTGCCTAGCTTCAGACAATGCGGTCAGAAGGTCACTTTTAGTGTCGGTCAAGCTATACATATCGTAGTACGTCGACCAACGTAGATTCAAGCCTGTCTATTTCAAAAAGGGTAGGCAGAGGGATATTAAACATATATTTCTAGATATTACGTAATAGTGAGCAAGCTTTTGATTCCTAATGAAAAATATATAACCAATATAGGAAATAACGTAACTATTACGTACCTACATCTCTGCCAAACCATTTGGGGATTCAAAAATTGATAGCTGTCGGTACTAGGATCTCATTATACGATAGTCAACAGGTTGAATAATATTAATAATATCATCCGCTCTGTATATGAACTGTCCGCTGCTGTGCACGGGTTTCTTATCAGTGTGAGAAGGGTTAGGCCATAGTCCATGCTGACCGAGTGTGTTAATACTCACATAGCTTCAAAAAGGCAGAGGTGGGATCGAACTCAAGACCTCTGCGTGGTAGTCCAATGATCTCGCAGTAAGTTATCGCGGCGTATGAAAGTTACCTACAGTCAAATCACATGTTAAACTATATAGAGAACTTAACCAAATAATACCCCTATTATTACTTCATTCATAACAAATAATTAATGATAGCGCACATTTATAACTGTCCAGCTCAAAGTCTTGTAATAACTCAATTATCTGTATTATCAGTTCTAAATCTGACCTTCAATTCGGGACCCTCAAATAAATCAATATTTAACGTACCCAACTAAACCAATAAAGTATTGAACATAGAGGTCATACATTCTCGTAGGATTCATTTTAATACCGTTTTATCAACTTTCGTTTATCCCCGGAAGCTATCGTAATTTTAAGGTTTATGTCGATTTGCATATATTTTGTATAGCAACTTTGTTGCAGAATATTACACAGGATCACGTCGGTTTACCCCTAAGGGTAACACGTAGTCATTACACTAGCAATTAGGGATTGTTACTCAAATAATGTACGTTATGGTCTTTAAAACAAGCAAAATGTGGCTGCAATGTTCTCAGCTATAACCCGGCAAGCTCAAAAATATTTGAATGCATCGGCTATTCCAAATTTAATTATTTGGTTAGCTATAAGCAAAATATTGATGTACATATATTTCGTAATATGGCTGTTATAGCCGGCCAGAATATTGCAGGCACACATTGTAGTAAAAAAATGCCTGACTAGAAGCTCCTTTTAGAAATAGAATAATGTGACGTGCGATTATCACCTAAAAATATAATATTGTCTTCTATTTACGCGAATATTATTCATTGAAATTAAACTGCTATATACGTAACCTAAAAATATATCGAATAATACGAAATAAGTGCGATTCGAATATGAATATTAATAATTTGATTAATATTGATATTTATTTAATAACAGAGAAACAATTGAACAATCTTGTCAAGTTTTGTTGTGACATATTGATACTTTTTTGTTGTGACCAATAGTGTAGATTGACCTCTTGTTGGTTCTTATCAAATTCTTTATATCATCAAAAATGAAACTTATAAATCAAATATAAAGCATGCATGAAATGTAGTAAAAATGCAATGAAAACTAAAATATTTTCTTTAGTTGCGTTTATATATTTATTAAGTTTAGGTTTTTTTAAAAATGATGTTCCGTACCTTCTGAACTAGTTGAAACTGTAAGTAGAAGTTTTATTTCCAATAAAAAGTTATGATGCGTTCGAATAAGGAACTAATTCGAATACATTTGAATGTTTAATCGATGATCGCATATCGCTAATCGAATTAGTACCGTAACGCTATATTGAACTTTACTAGAGGGCGTAATACTATCATCTACTACTATAAATGCATCAGATTAACCGTATTACCTATATCGGATTTCAAGTATTGGCTAAATATCAATTTGTCCACGAAATTACTGCACTTTGAGCTTATTAGTGACTATGGTATACGGATAACGATATTCTAAGCGTCGACCATATGTTCGAATATATGAGGGAAGGTACTGATTACTGACCCACGCCTTCTATCGTAAATGTTCAATACAGCTGAATCTGGCAGCTTTAGGTATATGCTCTCCAAGACATGAAATGCTGGAACCTTTGTAAAAGTTTAGCCATCTATCAGCAGTGGTAACTTGACTGAACAGATGGCATAGAGGTTTAGGTAGTCACGTCGCGACTTTCTGCACTGTGGGTGCTATCTCAATACGGGTAACGATGTCTTGTGGTTCACCTCGGAAACTCGGAATAATTATTGTTCCTAATCTGGGTGTTCTTAGAGTCCGTTGTTTTCATGTTTCTTAAGTACTTACATACATACATAGATTCACGTCTGTTTCCCAGAGGGGTAGGCAGAGACTACGGATTTCCATTTGCTACGATCCTGACACACTTCTCTGGCTTCATTCACTTTCACCACATTCCTCATACACGCCCGTCGGTTCAAGGTGCTCTTAAACTGGCCATTGTCCAGGACGCCTCCGATCTGATCAAGAAACGTTCGCCTAGGTCTTCCTTAAGTACCGATACATAATATATTCTTAATGTGAGAATATGTGGTAACGTCTATTTTTACCGTTTTGACAATAGAAGAAAACGCAGAGCGTTTTCTAAGTTAGCAGACCGATTGTTCTGCGCGGTTGCTGTTATATCATAAACCTATGATAGACTGTTTAAGCATTAGCACAAAACTAAGCATCAAAAATATTAATGTCATAATGAAAACACGGCCTAATCCTAAACCGAGATCTCGCAAATACGATAGTTCGGCTCACACAGTAAAGTTTCAAACCCAAATCTAGATATCGATTATCGATAAGTTTGAACTCAAAATTGTGTATGTTTGAAATTATGCGATGTGATTGAACAGATTGTAGATAAGTAAATATTAACGAAGTTTAATAGGGTATGTTCGTGCTTTGATTACTTCGCTCGGATATTATTTCAATCAGGCGGCATTGTGAGGATATTGATAGGATATGAAAAGTATGGTGGCGAAGTATTTACGATAGGATCAGTATGGGATGAGGAAGTATATAAAAACGAAGTATCTAAACATTATAGTTTAAAGACGAATAAAGACTAACGTAGTACATGAACTGTGTTCAAATAACGAAAGGTCACAATGTTCATCAACTTGTGGAAAGACCAATGTCTTATAGACTCTAATATCTGCGGTTTTGCCCGTCATACAGAGCTATAGCTGACAGTGTTTATTCTTCCGTTTGCGTAACTAGTCACAAAAGGAAGTATCACCTCACGTCGTACTACGCCGAGCTACGCCTCTTCTTAATTTTTTTGTTTAACACTGATTTTAGAAACATAATGGTTGTCTATTTGATGTATGTACCAACCTACTTGTTCGATATAATATGAATTATATAAAGATAAGAATACTGCGTAAAATCCTAGCCTAAAGAGGTCTAAAACAGTACAGTCAAGTTTATTGATATGTAAACACATCGGCTTTTAAAGTGTAAGTAACGAGGTATTTCTTTTATGTTCTTATATTTTTGATGCCTGAATATATCACACGAACTCGACTGTACCTTCATTGCATATTTTTGTAACATAAGTAATGTACATAATAATCTTGTAATGTATTTCTGCGTTTTGTTTCCGAAACTATTTAATGATGCGAAATCTCTTTCCCATTTTTCTTTGTCTGCTAACGTACATATTTACCTATTGTTATTGCATTATTAACAAAGAATTCTATCCTTGGTATTGTATACTTCAATAGGTTACGGTAACCGCTTACTATTACAGACAATTTAATGATTAATTGTACTACGATAAAATTCATAAAAGTAGCTGATATTTTTTTACGAACAGTATTCCCTCTAGAAAATTATTTTGACCAATGATGAAACATACATTACACAACTAATTAATTATGCATTTATTTTTCGTTATAAATATTGAGTAATATCGTCTAATATTGTGTAATAAGTGAACCAGTACAAAATACGTGTTCAATTAGTGGTAACTCAATATTTAATGGAAGAAGGAAATGGGTATATGGGTGTTTGCCATAGTTTCCAACTTTTTGATGCGAGTCTTCCGTGACGGCGGTTTTGAAATCTAAGCCTAATTTCACAGAATTTCGTTTTCTCAAAAATGTATAGTTTAATACAAATAGTAATTATGTTCTCCAGCTAGAATTTCGGTCATGGCGGCCAAACTTAACGGCCGTCTGGCCGTCTGCGCAGGGGATATTATAGTGCACAAGAGTGTGTGCGAAAACAAGTGCACTCTCTGTTCCCTAAATCTCGCAATCCGACACGACCGTAGGTTGATTAGGAGCAGGACCAACGGCTTAACGCGCTGTCCAAAGCAAGGGGGCGTGTAGCTCCGCAAACTTCCCAACTCCAGACTACTATTGATCTTGGAAAAAAAACCTAATAACTTTTTGTTCGCCCAACATTGGCACAACAGTTACACTCACTACCGCTGTGTCACCGAAGTAATTAGGTCATTTTAATATTAAGTTACTTTTAACGTAGCCCTTAATGCAGCCTACCCTGAATAAAACCACGTCGTAGACAGAACTGGGACTCAACCCTTACTCACAACATTGAACAAAAGTTGTCCGATCTCTAAGTTTTCCGTGTTAAGCCTGATAGCATCGTAACAGTTAGGCATATTGAAAACGCTTATGTGCTGCCTTATTGAACATACGTATATGATACCATAGTTTGTATGGGATATAGCCTAAATAACATATTATGATTTTTTTTTCACCCATTAGATTAAATACAAGGATTTTGTCTTATTAACTAGCTTATTGCCAAGTTTTGTCACTTGTTTCACTCGGGGATAGATATATATACCAAGCGTGGCGCCTCTGTCTCGCGCTCCGACACGGCCATCGTGACGTCTTACACGTCCTCGTGTGATATCTGTAAGGAAAATTATTCGACAGTAGCACAATACTTGCTCAGTCAACCTGACCAAAATAACAGGATAGGTAGAGAAACATTGAGCTCCCAAATCAAATTCATAGGCAACAGCCAAGATTGGTTAAAGTTACTGTTAACATATAATCAGAGCTCAAAACTATTTCAATGACACAATTAAGTGTTTACAAATTGTCAGCGACAGTGAAAAACAGGTAAAACTAATGGCACCTTAAATAAGGCAACCTAACACAAGCGTCTGGTAGTATACTTCAAGACAACCTCAATTGGCGTCTGATGGCATACGTCAAGATACCTTCACGTAAGCGTATGATAGTATACTTTATGACAACCTCAACTAGCGTCTGATGGCATACGTCAAGACAGCTTCACATAAGTGTCTAATAGTACACTTCAAGACAACCTTAACTGGCGTCTGATGGCATACGTCATGACAGCTTCACATAAAATGACTTTTCGAGACAACCTCTAGGCCCGATGTATGATAGCGACCGTTCAAGACAACCACCAAATGGCGTCTGATTTCAGCCCCTTGTACTTGGGTTCTAATTTTGTTTTGGTTAAGATCATAGTTTCAAAATAAAACCTAGTCACCGTTGGCAAGCTGGTCTAATTGGGTCATGATGCCGTCATATCGCGCCTTGATCTGCAACTTCCTCGTGTCTACCTATAGAAAGCTGAAGTAATTGGGCCTTAATGCTGTCAAATCGCACCTTGAACTGGAACGTCCTCTTGTATATCTGTAAACAAGCAAACATCTTGGAGTAAACTATTAACCTCGGCCTGCCTGACCAAATTGTGTTAAGGGCACTTCTTTATTTATTTGCAACAGTTAAATGTCTTATCCTTTTAGTGAACATCGTTCACAAAATCAAATGAATCGACGATCTAAAGTTAACCTACCTTGTTCACATACAATGACTTTTTTTTTACCTGGTTGAATGATTTGACGCATACCTCACCGCAATCCCATTCGGTCCCAGAATCGAAATAAAATGAATACGACCCACCTGATTGTGGTGACTAACCGCGCATAGCAACCATATCGCAACTGTCCACGCGGCGTTCGCTTGTTAACCTCGATCAATTACAGCATGTTTTTCTGCTGCAGCAGAAGAGTTCGTTCGAGATGCATCTCGAACGTAGTATACCAGTGAGAATGGAATTCAGATCCCACTTCTGATGTCAGAGAGCCGATATTACTTGGCTCTGCCATGACGAGAATATTGAAATAAAACATTGTAATGAATCTTTAGACTTGTATTTCTCGTAATCAATCACAATATTACAATAAACTTGAACAATAGTTAGAACACAAACGGACTACTATTGGTAGCGCGATGAATTCGACACAGGGCTGGCTCAAAATTGGTCCGCTCCACCACTCCACCATTGAAACAAAATACAAGCATCCGCCATTTTTGCTAGCGTGTCCCCCAGTCCTTCGTAAAGTTGCTAAACCGCCTCGCACGGCATAGGCGTGATACCAACCTAACGCAATGGTAACGTTCACTCAAATAATTTTGCCATTTGCCAGCAGAGTACCGACTACACCCAAGTTAAACAACTTGATGCGACCAATCGAAAGAGTAGTTTGTCTATAGTAACACAATCACGTTTCTAAACGTAAACAAATTAATAAATTGAAATTAAACTACTATATACGGATTTTATCGCGTTGTTTATTTGACACTATTACATAGTTTTGAAAATTGTTACACTACTACTACTATTAAAAACAAACTTCAAGACTACTACAAAAAATGCGATGCAATCCATATATAGTAGTTTAATTTCAATGAATAATATTCGCGTAAACAGAAGACAATATTATACAAATTAATAAAATTACAATGTCAAATTATTTCTTCAACCGACCAAGCGTGGCGCCTCTATCTCGCGCTCCGACATATATATATATATTCTATTTTTTCCTCAAATTAACAAGTCTAAATAAAACATCTTAGTTACCGTTATTTTATTTTATTTTATTTTATGTTTTGTATTGCTAGCTTGATGTATAATTTATTAAAATTCTATGTTTATATACCGTTGCTGTGTTTAGCTTTAGGGAAACTAGTATAACATATAAGTGTTTTGGTTTACCTGTAAGCTTATATTGCTTAATTGATAAATAAATAAATGGAACCATCTATTATTACATATTATTATTATTATTAAGTATTGAGTTACATTATTACTCCACAGAAGGCGAGCGGTACATTGATATAATTCAATTAATTTCACTGAAAAATCCAATGAATACTATTGGATAGTTTAAATAGCAATCAAGTTCAAATACTCTTCGGCGCTTTGAAATATTTTTATGCAATAATTCGATTGAAATATAAAGTAAGAACATGCTGTTGCGTCCGTTACTCAGCGGTAGTTAAGAAAATTTATTGGTTTTTCTTTGTTTGGAACTGGACTCTAGAACAGTCCCCGGACACTTTTTATTCTGAAATGAATCTAATGCCCTCTGCATCAGATTCACTTCAGGATAAAAAAAACAGCAATCTCTTAGTTTCCCGTGATTATGGCTGCTGAAAAGCAACCGAAACGTCGGGAAAGTGTAAACATAAATGTTAACTAATTAGCTTAGATTGTAGTCAAGTTTAATAATAGTAGTGTCATAGCTCAAAATGATGTAATAAAATTGTTTTAAAATAAACAACGCGACAAAATCCGTATAAAGCAGTTTAATTTCAAATAGTAATCAACCGATGTGTATAAATTTTAAGTTAATTAATCGTTTACTTTTCGAGTTTTTGACAAACACACGAAAGCAGAACTTTCATATTATAGAGATAGGCTTAATCTTTTCACAATTAAATACAGAAGAACACAACCCAAAACTGAGCATCTAAAGCACCTATTATATAAAACCAACAGCATTAGAACGAGATGGCAACCCCAACTCTCAACTCAATCCACCTTTAAACTTGGAACTTTAAAAGCGCAAGTTCTGAATACTCTATCATTATTGAAACTGATTGGCTCTCACTGATACCGTTTAGAAACACTCAATCAATGGCTCTTGATTACCTAACCTTGTTCGCAACTTGATTCGTAGTTTGAGATTCAAATGGAATTTAGGCGTACGAATTGTAAACGTGACGTTCATAGTGAAGTGAGTTCTTTGTTTGTGCTGAGCTACATGTTGCCTTTGAACGTTTAGAATAGCACCTCCAATGTGACAAAGGAAATGTTGGTAAAAATATACTAAGATATTTAGATGATGCCTATCCTTATCCGTGTAAAGTAGTTCAATTTCAATTTGAATAAATCCTTATAATGTAATAAATATTGTTTGTGGTATTTCATTGATACCGTGTAGACGTAAGCCAAACAATATATAAAAATATACGTTTAGAATTTCATAAAAGTTATGTATTTATTTCAAGAAATAACAATATCCAGTCGAAATCTTAAGAGAACGCAGACTTTTTAAAGCCTATTTGAAAGCAACCGCCCACAAATCTGTATGATTTTCTCTACCTTGCTCGATAATTAATACTACAGTCCTTATATATGACAACATTTTTCTATTACATGCTAATATTAAATACACGTATTCTCTTTCTCCAGTGCCGAAAACCCGCTCGCCACTTCTAATAGGATACCAAAGCGACTGGCTGGTCAAAGCGTTTCCTTTTATCAGAACCACACAGGAAAAACGTAATATGCGAAACAACAGGAAAACAAAGAAATTAATATCATATTGACAGTCGGCAAAATATTACCTCGTATGAGGATAAAATTATTGTCCGCAGTTGATTCTGTTGTCTAATTAAACAAAAGATCATGAGACCGCAACCTAAAGATTAAACAGAGATGGAAATGCAGTTGGGATGCATTTAATTGATACAAACTTACAACAAAAGGCGTCCCAAGGAAATTTCATTGTCTTCTTTTCTTATAAAAATGACTATACGCACTAGGAATATTTTCACTGTTGCGGTGGCCTTAACATTGAAACAACGGGCACAAATTATACCACTTGCAAGAACTTATTGTAGAAACCACAAATGTTTGTCCCGTGTGGGGATTGAGACCACAAGTCTTGGCGTTGTGGCAGTGGCGAAGTGAACACTTGAATTATTACGCATTCCGTACTCTAGCTATGAAAATAAACTTGTTAGTATATTTGTGTTTTTTGAAGTTGTTGTCGTTGCAAGTTTGATTCCCAAGTTAGCTAAAATAATTTGGGGTTCCTCCTAATATTTGAGGTCCCTTAACATTTTGGAATTCTGTGCTCAATAGAAGTACATTTAATTTTTGTATATCTTGTTATTACATGGGTTAGGATTATCCTATAGACATCAACAGATATGATTAACGTTTTGCCATCTCATCATAAAAGGAATCGCTAGGCAGCCAGTTCAAGAAGTAGTGATTAGTGTAAGCGCGTTGTTTCCAAGTATTCTAGAATATCCTTCTCCCGCATAGCAACAAAGAGACAGACTAGATTTTTTTAGCGTAAATATAGCTTATGAACCATAGAGTAGCATAAGGTCTCGACAAAATACACGGTCCTTGTAGTACAAATATTTCACATAAGACAAAACCACAGTTAAAAGTAAGTGACTGTTATAAAATGAACACGAAATAGCGACAGTAATAAATAAATTATATACTTTACTAGTCAACCATTATAAGCCTAATAAAACGCCACAATAAACATCGCCACCTTAAAGTCGAAGCCACCTTGTTCTTCAGTAAATAAACCAATAAAAATACACGATTGGCTGACAATAATAGATTTTGACTCATTGGAAACTGTTGAAATTGTTAAACACTTTTACTAGTTGTATGTATGTATCCTGTGCGGGGGCCAGTCAGTGCAGACCGGCGACACTTTGACCCAGTGGGATCTTTTGTGTCGACACTCTCCCAATAACGACTGCCATAGATGTTCATGGCAGCCGGGACCGACGGCTTAACGTTCTCGCCGAGGCACGGAGCAGGCGATAATTGTCAATCAATACGCACATAATTTCGAAAAGTCATATAACTTCCGAAAGTCAGAGGTGCGCGACGTGGGTTCGAACCCGAGACCTTCTGCATTGCAGTCTGTTGGTCTCCCCACTGAGCTATCGCTGCTGTTTATATACCGCGTGTGAATGTTTACACTTATAATATTACTAATACAAACGCTATTCTTATCCACCTCAACAATTCTAAGCTGAACTGAATATACCGAGCGCTATGTAGGAAATTGCACAGCATTGCACGAAATTAAATGCGGCGGCGAGTTCTTTATGTACTTAGAACAACGGGGTCTGCCGAGTGAGTTATTTACTCTATCTCTTACAAAAGGTTTAAGAAAATTTTGTTTAATATTTCAATTATTAATACTATTCTTGTTTATAAGTTACTAGATTTATATTTATGTCGAATAATTTCATTCCCTCTGGCACAGTACTTTTTTTCTCTAGGCGAAATCTCATGATGATCGGTCGAATCATAGAAATATAAAAAAGATTGTTTATTATATATATGGGTCGAATAGTTAAAACGTAAATATTACTAGATTTTTCCCGCGGCTTTGCTCGCATTAATGTAGGTCAGGCTAGGTTAAATTAGTAACCGGGCACGCCACGATCGTGGCGGTAAGTCCCGTGTTTGAGG
This sequence comes from Catocala fraxini, assembly GCA_930367265.1. Lineage (NCBI taxonomy): Eukaryota > Metazoa > Arthropoda > Insecta > Lepidoptera > Erebidae > Catocala > Catocala fraxini. Next base: position 11,494,583 of record OV884049.1, on the reverse strand, counting down.
AGTGGCTGGAGAGGCGCCATGGCGCCCTCACCTTCCGGCTGACACAGGTAATGACTGGCCACGGTTGTTTTGGCCAGTTCCTGTGTCGTATACGCCGGCAAGAGACGCCCGGTTGTCACCACTGCGGCGACTGCCGCGACGTTGTTGAGGACACGGCGCTGCACACTTTGGCGGTTTGCCCCGCCTGGGCATCGCAGCGCCGTGAGTTGATCGCGGCAGTCGGATTGGTTGCCCTCTCGCTCCCGGCCGTAGTTCAGTCTATGGTCCGGAGTGAGAGGTCGTGGAACGCCGTCGCCTCCTTTTGTGAGAAAGTCATTTCCATCAAGGAGGCGGCGGAGCGGGAGAGGGAGCGTTTGAACCCTCTCCCCAACCGCAGAGCCGGGCGCCGGAGGGCGCGAGACGACCTCCAGCCACCCTGAGGATTGACCTGGGGGTGGCGGGCTTTGTGGGCCGGCCCGCCATCCGTTCAGCACCAGGTCCGAGAGGCGGCGTGCGTGTTCCCACGCGCGCCTCTGTGTCGAGTCCGTCTCCCCTCTAGGGGGGACAGTAGGGAGTTTTTAGATGTGCCTATAGGGTAGGTCTTTCGTGTAGTGGCCTGCCGTTTCATACGGCGGGCCGTAACCTCGGCGGGGTCGCGACCGCATGCGAAAGTGATTCGCGCGGCCCCGTCGATAGTGGTTTTGTTGAGGAACACCGTGGTAGGTTTAGTCGGTATTCCGGGAGGTACTTTAACATCTTTACCATCTTTCTTTTACCCCGGCGAGTCCGACATAACCCCTCCGCCCGCCCCCGCGGAGGGGTATGCGTCATGCATTCCCCCACGTAAAAAAAAAAAAAAAAAAAAAAGGTTAAATTAGTAACAGTATTTTGTGCTTGTCCTTTTTTGAATCTCTGATACGGTGGACGCGAAATTTCATTATGATCAGTCGAGCAATTAAGGCATAAAAACATAACAAACAAACAAACTCACATTCGCAAATATAATATTAGTTACGATTCACATTGATAAGTTAGTAGGTACATATATAGAATGTTCCTGATGATCAATCAGTTACGTCACACACCCTCAAGCTTGAAAGCTAAGCTATAAAGACCTGTTAAGACGAGAAGCTATATGCTTGGAATTAACAACGATAACACAGAGTTTGTTTATCCGAAGTTTTGTTAAAGGTGGACTAACTGAATCGTTGAACTTTGGTGTTATTTACACTAAAGTTGTCTTGAGTTTGTAGTCTGTTCGACTAGAGTTAATTGGTATTCTTAAACAATAACTTGTAACTTTTATACCGTTTGCTGCCAATATGTTAATGAAAATGAGGCCTTCGGACAGTTTTGGCATAAATGGACGGCATTTTTATAAACAGGTTATAAAGGTAGGAAGTAAGATTGAAGTTGTTAAATCCCTAGTCTTTGCCTACCTTAGAAGAGTGGTGTAAGTATATGTATGTGTTTAATAATATCAGCCCTGTATACTCCCACTGCTGGGCACGACCCTCTTCTTAGTGTGAGAAGGGTTAGGCCATATTTCACCACGCCGCCAGCCCATAACGGGGGTGGCAGACTTTACATATCTTTTAAAACATTATGAACAATTATCAGACATGCAGGTTTCCTCTCAACGTTCACCTTAACTGTTAAAGCGTGCAATAATTAACTATTTAATACGCACGCAGTGATTGCATGAATTGGAATTGAACTCGAGATTTCTACGTGGCAGTCTAACGATCGGTCACTAGGGTATTGCTGCTATATGTGTTTTACAACGTGACGTATAGCACACGGCCAGCTGTGATGGTAAACGGCTTTGTTCCATGTGCAAACTGCAAGACCCTAACCTATAACCTATAGGGCACAGTTCAAGATTCTGTACTAAAAATATTGTGACAGAATATCTCTATAACACTGTTCAACCTGGATATCGAATTCTAAACATCGACAAGGCAAACTAGTAATACATAACAATAACTGATTTTATGTTATCCCACTAACAAAACTCACAATGATCATTTCGGTAATATCAATAAACTCAAACATACGGACATTACATAGACATATACATACATAGTGTCACATCCATATGGACGTGAGATGCTTAACCCTTGAAAGATATCCTGGAAGCGTCTACTACATATCTTAAATACGACCACACTTGCCTGTAACACGCTGGAACGTTTAAACTGCACGTTTGAAAACACCATACATTTATGTCTTAAAGGCGCCATAAATAGACCATAAGACAGTTTACCAATGTACGTGGTGCACTATCCCTATACATCACACCGCCCCCGTATGCGTGCAATAAATAAAATAATTATTGCCACGAAGTAAACTATATAAGGACTAACTAATGGCTCTCTGAGCGAGTATCATTTGTACAATATCATATTATATGTGTCATGTCCCGTGTTTTTGAGTTTTATAATTGGGATAATGTCAAGTCAGTAATTGTTGTACTAGCTGTCCGGACCGCAGTTTCATCCATGTTTATGATTACTGCTCCACGCCCGTAGCTTATATCTATACAGACGTAAATAAACTTAACACTAGATTTGACCCACGGCTTCGCTCGCGTTAATGTAGATTTTGACAATACATTTCGTTCCCTAGAAAATAGTTTTTTTCCTGGATGAAAGGCCTCATGTTCTTTTCTGTAACCCTGAAAACGTGTATGGGAAATTCCATGATGATCGTTGGATAAGGCGTGCAAGCGTGACTAACAAACTCAATTCATTCATTCACATCTATAATATTAGTTAGGATTATAAGTATCTATCACTACTAGGTATTCAACAAAACTTCACCTAAAAGAATAAACAAATAACTAGTTAAAGATTTGATATCAAAACATTTCTAATTTAAGTACAAAACCCAATTATTATAAGTATCGAACAATAAAATGCCATCTGTGACCAAACTACGTCCATGATAAAACTTAAATAAGATTAATATGATAATACCAATTAGGTACTATTACATAATGACTGACCGATACTAAACTAATTTAGATATAATACTAAATCTAATTCGGTTTAAAATAATTTAGTGTAATAATAATAATAATAATGTTTTTATTTGCGAAATAGTGATTGTAGTACAAAATGAAAATTATACATGGTAGGTCTTACAACTATTTTACGTACAATCCAGTGGGTGAAGTTCTGTTACCCTTGATAGGTTAGCTTTTAACCTGTAGTAAGAAATAACAGACAATCAGGCCAGTGACATAGGTACCTACATGGTGGATATACCACATTTACGCACGAAGCGATTTGCTTCCAATTTTATAATGCGTACCGCTAAGGAGTGGAATTCGCTACCTAAGTCTGTGTTTCCCGATGAGTACAATCTGGGTGTCTTCAAGTCGGGAGTGAATAGGTATCTTCTAGGCAAGCGTGCTCCATCGTCGACTGCATCTACACTTAAGATCAGGTGAGATCGCGGTCAAACGCAAGCCAATTAGAGTATAAAAAAAAAAGAAAAAGAAAAAAAAAACAGTCCTCTTCCCTCCGGTATGTGTTAGAATATCGAACGATCATCATGCGCAGCTACGGGCGTGGAGCAGTAATCATACGTAACAAAAAAGGACATAGAACGAAACCTATGTGTTTTTTTTGTTGTTTTGTTTTGTTAAATACCTTTCTTCCAGAAAAAGTACTGTTACTTATCTAATCTACTTAACTATTCTGTAATCTGTATTAAAAACATGTTTCTTAACAATTTCATTAATTTGTAGCTTAGGTATGCAGATAAGCAAAGTATTGTAAAAGATTGTATATTTTTCGCAAACATTTTTGTTTTAATTTTGTGCCCCTAAAAGCTGTCCTATAAGGTTTCAGGATTATCTAATCCTTACTAGACAGCTATACGGTAATAGGGCAATCTAATAGGGCCCGGCCTAGGGATTAGACGTCCGGGATTTCGGGCGCGTCAATTCGTCCGCAATGTGATTTACGCAGTTCACACTATGCACTGTGGCGCCTGTTTAACAAATCAGAATTATGGAAATATTAGCTTTAATTTTAAGTTGAACTCCAAGCTGCTAAACTATGTAAAGTGCATTAAAATCTGTAAAGTGAGTTTTACGTGAAGCTCAAATTAGAAAACATACATGAACAACAATAACATAAATTCCTAATATGTTTTTAAAGACAACACCCTCACTAGGAATGATTTTGTCCTATCTTTAAACCCACTACACCAGGTGCAGATCTTTAATTTAAATAACTTTAATGCAACAAATACAGGTTCGTAGTGTGATGTTATAGAACCTATAAGACTTTTGCAAAAAAATTAACACTGAACATTGTCGCAGTCTCTATTAATTATTATCAGACTCTAGGTTGCTTCTGACAATTTCGTAACAAAAATACCTTTTACTTGAATGAATACTAACGAATCCAAACAAACATATACGCAAATGCGACAGCACCAACAAGGCGACGCCAAAACAGAAGTTATTAAATTAACCACCAAAACTATAATACAAACATTAATTTCTAAACCTTAAAATCATGCCTTGTCTCGTCCATACACTACAATCCTAACCGACCATCTAATTCGATATCCCATACAAAATCACTGTATTGCGCTGCGGGCGGTCGGCTCCAATAATAATGCACACTTGCCCTAATATGAAGGCTTATCTTTTTTAAAAAAGGCAAAAGAACAAAAGCTTTTGAGCCTACTGCATTGTTCGCGTAGGTGTTGATTTATATTGCATACAACCTTCTTTACGGTGTTCTTTTTTCGTTTATGCCATTCGGTGAATGAGTTTTAAAACATGTGCTACGGACGGATTTAGGTTTAAAAGAGGTTTCTGGTTTAGTCGTATTAAGTGTTGTGTCGAATGGATTATAAGGGATTGGCTGCATTGTGTGTAAGCGCCAAAATTTTATGTTTTTGCAGAACCGGTGCATGAGTCAAACAAATATTTGGTAAATGCTAATGCTTTTTCCACATGGACTTAAGTAAAGATTTCGTGCAATTTGTTCTGCATATTACTAATATTCTTTTTATCCTTCTAACTAAGCTAAATTCTTGTATTAAGAGTAGCTTAACGTCTGTGTGACATGTGTGAGATTTTAAATTCCCACTTCCGAGGTGACCTAACACCCACAGCCACTTGATTGGAATAACGTTGCTTTTAATGTTCTTCTGTTTCGTATAGGTATGGAATACTTCAATTTCTTACTATATTGCATTCCATCGATGCTTTTAATTGTTGTTTCAATGTGGTATATCTTCCAAGTTACAGGAATATCCTTAATATATACCGACGTATCCCTCATATCTCTATAAATTAATGTAAGGTTTTACCATCAACTAGCTGCTGCACCCAGCCTCACTACCCCGTGGTTTAGTTCAGACTAAACCATGTTCTGTGTAAATTAATGTTCCGTTCCCTTGAGAACTTTAGAATAAAAAGTATATAAAATACTGTCATATAAAATGCAACGTACTGTAAAAAATTCAAGTCTTTCCATCGATTTATTTTTGAGTTCTGCAGACACAAACATATAGCAGTAAAAGTATTTTATGTAAAGATTTATCGGTCTGTAACAGACCTGCTTGACTTGAGTCACTGCCAAAGCTCTCTGTAAAAGTACACTGCTGACAAAAGCTCCCGGTATCCCAAATATTACTAGTCTAAATCATAATTAGCACCTATTTTCGTTTTAATCATAATATAATGCTCAACAAAATACGCCAGAAGTCCCTTAAGTATACCACGACTCAGCGTTATAAGAATATATCGGCGGATCAAAGCGGTTTTTTACAATTTTCTCTGAAGTACATGGAAACTCACTTCCCATGTAATGGCCTATTATTTAGGTCAGGACATACAGGCTCTATAGCATCAACGCAAAATCCTTATTTTGATAGAAGAGTTACTTGAGAATAGGTCACACTTTCAAGTCTATAAAAACGTTACGTTTTTCGAAGACTACCGCGGCGGCATAGCGTAAGTGACGACGTCTGCTGTCTCGGGATTGATTTCTGGATCGGGTAAACTGTTATTAAACTTTTCTGTCAAGGCCGCATCACGGACTTTTGAACTGTGCTTCAGTCATTTCAGTAGTCTCATCCTTTATTACGTGAGACCTAAAACCATAGCTGCTGAAATAAGCTTCTGTCGATCCCTTCAAGTGTATAGACTATGTATGTATGTATGTTTGTATTTTCTGAAGATTACTGGTAATTCGGGTTGCACATTACTGGTATACTTTTTAATCAGTTAAGCTAGAGCGTTATGATGGAAGTAGGTTCAAGGCGCTAGCGCCATTGGTGGGATTCGAACCCCCGGTATCCACAATCCTAGGAGTACCGGCAGTAGTGAGACGACCAGTTATATCACTACGCCATCCGGGTGTTATAACGTTATTTGTTATCAATTATTTAACAATCAAATAAAAAAAAAAAAATAAAAAAAAAAAAAAGGAAAATTAGAAAACGTTGGATGTGTTTGTTTACTTTTTATCAGAATACTTTTACGAATAATACTTGTGCCCTTCCACAGCTGTACGTATCAATTTTTTAAAAGCCCTTCCTTTCTTGCCAACGTTAAAAAAGGAACATGTAGGCAACATTTAAGTAAGTGTGCAGAGACTCTGCGGTTTCAGAAAAGCATAAGTTCGTCAGCCATATGCATGTTTATGCTGATATTACAAAGAGGGGAAATTTGTATTTTTGTTTGTAATTAATAAACTCAAAAACTAATAGACCGATTTCAATAATTATTTTATCCTTATAAAGCTTTATTATCCACAGGAAACATAATCTATATAACATCACGTTACAAGCCACGAGAGCGGAACAATCATAAACATTGGTGAAACCGCGGAGGACAGCTAGTATTTTATACATACATAGTTTCACGTCTATATTTACAAAGTAGTGGGCAGAGATGTATTACAGACAAAATTCTCTCGCCATGTTTTTAAGTCCCACATTATAGAGCGCAAGTATATTGCCGTCAATATGGAATAGCGCTAGACTTCGTGCTGTTTCAGAGAATTTCTTCACGGAAAATCTAGTTACACTTTACCCGAACCGGGACCCGAACCTCAAAACCTCATGTACAGCTGAAGTCGCATTCACTACTACTGCGTCACCGAGGCTGTCCAATAGTCGGTGACATCCTTCTACATGTACTATTATTTAGGTTTCGATGTTTTATATTCGAAAATACATTCTATATTACCTGCAGTGTTGATATCGATTACTATTGTTTTATTGAGAGATATACGTACCTGGAAAAGAAAGAGAAAACAAATGAATAAAGAGTAAAAAAGTGATCTAGCTTACCAAGGCTCTGTTTTAAAATAAGAGCCTACGTGGCAAATGCTATAGGTGTGTTATAGTTTTAGGAAGCAAGACCAGGATTGCGATATTAATTGCATTGTTTAAGTAATGAAGGTAAAAAACTAAGATTATAGTAACATCTAAGACTAGCTTCTATTTCTTCCTAGATGAAAGGTATCTAATATCTTTTTCTGTACTTCCGACAACATATATGCGATATTTCATGACGATTGGTCGAGTGTTAATGCGATCAAGCCAGGTATTTACGTAACATTGTGGCACGCTTGATATTTCACTCAACTGGGTCATTAAAATGGGTACTATACATTGTTTTATGAACTCCAACAAACACTAAAACATTAACAAAACTCCAGCTTCATAAGTAATGTTTCAAGTTGAATAAAGATTTAAAGAAAATTACATTTGCAATGAAACTTGAGGGCGGGTTGGAAGAGGCTACTTTTCTCAGAAGCCACTTCTCAGGATTAGACTTAACCCGCTTTGCGCAAAGAATACTAGAATAAAAGCAACATATGCCTTTTATTATCTTTATAGGTTTCTGTGACAAGTGATTTGTATTGTGCTATTTCCTTTCTTATACAGTTTCACGCCTGTATAATCCAAGATAATAAGTTGTAAGCAGCGATAGTTTAGTGCGAGGAGACAATTGGACTGTCATGCAGAAGAGTACATTAATTAAAAATTGTACTTCGGTGGCTGCATTCAGTAACATCCGAATTTGGTTTAGGGATAACAGTAAACAGTAAATTATCGTCATGTAGAGTCATTGTAGAATCATAAAAATGGGTATGCATGACATGATTTACTTATAGTAAACATTCTGTAAAAAAGAATATTTAAGCAAACTCTATTAGTATTACAGATTATGAAATATACCTAGATGAAATATTGTACAATACTCTTTTTTAGAGTACAGTTGGCAAACCTGTCCACAACTTTAGTTGCCGAAATATTAATGCGTATATAATACACCTCTACTCCTCACCTCTCTAATATACAATGCACCTCTGCCTATCCCTCTGGGAATATATTATATTAGTAGAAAATTATGGTACGAAATCTTCTTCTTCTTTTCGTGTGGTTAGTGGCCAACCTGTTGTCAAGAGTTGTTTAAGCCGCCCGTAGGCCTCTGACATGGCTTAACGACTGCTGTCAATTTGAGAACAACCGGGACTGACTTTTTTTACGTGCCCTCCGAAGCACAGAGACGCTCAGATGAAATACTACTAAGCGGTCACCCATCTATAGACCGACCGCACCCAAAGTTGCTTAACTTGACTATGTAATAGCTATGGTACGAAATTAATAAATAATAATATATAAATAATAAAATCGTTTATTTCTCACCAAAACCGAGATACACATAGGAACATAATAACAAAGTTGCAATATAGAACATTAACAATAGTATTTCGGTAGAGGATCGCTGGTGCCTGTGGTACGTATAAAATTACCTGTATTTCAGGTCATGAGGTCTTCGCACGGAGCCAGGTTATAAAAACATAAACGAAAATAAAACATACATGCCTGTGGCTGCCTGTGGCACAGGTTTACCCTAGTACAGGCACCCCTTATATATTACCTTTACAATGTAACCTAAGCTCTGAATCAATTTGTACCAATTTAAGTTGAATAAATGATTATTATTATTATTATTATTATTATTATACAAATGGAAACTAAAAGCTAAAACTTAAAAAAAACAAAAAAGCTAAAAACACCATGTTAACATTGGAAAAAATTCGAGCGCAAATATATTTATTTTCACGACTTCTGCACATGGCATAACCATTGTTTACGAGCGGTCGGTGAATCTCATTGACATTACGGACCGCGCAGCAGTTTAAGTGGTCGGATTGCTTATGCCAGCGCGTCGAGTGAGTTGGCTTTGATCCCCAAGCGAGGCAAAATCATGAAATGATATATGTATATTCTCGCATTGCATGATTTATAAATTTAATTGAAAACGGGTTACATATCTTGCTTGACATTTCAGTCAGGTCGCACTGGCGGTGGTCACAAGCAGTTGGACAGACAGTCAGTTTTCAGATATATGAATAAGAAGACTGCGGGCTGAAAGAGGGATATTTGCGATAAATAAGTATATGTCGATAATAAATGTCGCAGTCGGACTCAAACCTGAGCTTTACCAATGATAGAATACTATAGTGTGTAAGGTACTTTATATGTATTCAACTTAGTATGTAGTTTCCTTAATAATATTAGTGTAAGCATTTAGGTAATAAGATATCGTATGTATCAATATATTATATTGAAGACAATAAACTAGACTTTTGAACGATACGTACGTCTTGCGTTTTTATTCAAACTCCCTAACCGTGATTTGGCATCAGGACACACCACAATACAGATACGCCGCAAAAATATTAATGTCCTCTAGACCGAATATCCGTCACGGCGGCCAATCTTAATGGAGACTGGCTATCTTGCCGTCACATAGAGCAAAAGATATTATAGTGCACAAGCATGTGCGCAAACACAAGTAGTCCCTCTGTTCCCTAACTCTCATAATTCGATGAGAAGGCAGTCTGACGTGAGTGATGAGAGATTAGACGCAAGACTAACAGCTTTCTGTACTTTTTGACACACAAAGATGTAACACGTCGCCAGCATCTTAATAATTGTGCTGCTATTAAGATTTATTGGCAGAAAATTTACCCAAAATATTTTGACCCGACCCAGGATTCAAATACGAGATATAATTTACCGTAATCGCATTCACCATGAGACTTTTAACGCAGTCAATGTCATCACAATAGACTACCGGTGTTACCTTTAAAAGAATGGATCTCCAAAAAGAGGGGCAATATTCAAAAATGCCTCCGCAACTCACAATAATAAGACATTATAATAAAAACTCATTTTTCGTTATATTTTATTAGCAGATGAATGATAAAAATAATTAATATCCAACAAATGTTTGTGGTTGGGACAAAACATTAATTTTAAAAGGACGCGGCTCTACACTGAAGCCTGCGTCGATCAATTTGTGATTAATTGGTGTTTACGTTAAATATTTGGTACTGGAAATAATTACTGTTTATGTTTGATGCAATTCGATTTTAGTTACTATTTATAGAGAGAGAGAGAGAGTCACACGCCTGCACTTAAATAGCGGTTACGTCACAGTTTATATCGTGCATCGTTTACTTCTCAATCATTAACACCAGCCCTATCTATGAGACTTAAAAGGCTTCTTATTTATTTTTGAGAACAAAATATTAGTTACTAATATTTTATATATAATTATAATGCAGCAATAGAGAACGCTGTACTGCCACGCAGAGATCTCGACTTCAATCCCAAGGATCACCTCAGACTTTTCGTTCTCGAACATAAAAGAAGTCTACAAATTCGTACTAGGCCAGCGCAGAGAGTAGACTATGGCCTAACCCTTTTTACGTTCCAGAGTGGGACAGTTTATATACAGGACTGATATTATAATATTCATTAAATATATTTTGAGTAACGTTGATTAAAGTAACAAAGAGAACTTATTATGTTTTGTATATTTTATGTTAAACAATCATTCGTTCTAGTTTCTACATTTACCTATTTGCACAAACATATGCACCCATCGCTTTATTACAATATAAGACCACAAAAATATCTACTCAAGCAAAATGTTTTGTGTTTGTTTGTAAATCAGGTTAGGCATATTTGCTCTTATAAAGTTATTGTTCAAACAGTGAAGGATTACTGTGACCGCGTTTTATTTGTGAATATACCATGTTCATCTAGTAGGCGTGTTATAATTCAAAATATTATAAAACTAGCTTATGCCCGCGGCTTCGCTCGCGTAAATGTCGGTTAGTTTAGGTTAGTAAAAGTATTTCTTTTTTGGATGAATCTTGACAATGTGGATGCGAAATTACATAACGATCTGTCAAGAAGTCGTGAAAACTGTAACAAATAAACTCATTTTCGCATTTACAATATTAGTTGGGATGATGACTAGGATTTACAAGATTTACTTACAAGTAAACCTTGTAAGTCATCATCATCACCCTAACTTATAAATAACCAGTTACGCCCGGTCACGCTTCATTGAGGATCAGTTTGATATTAATAAAATTAGGGAAGTGAATAAATAGTATTAGTAGTATTCTAGGCATATTTCCCGGTTCTTCGGAATAATAAATAAGTATATAAAAACACTCTTACATAGAAAAGCACCGTTATGTAATAATTTCAAGTCCATTCATCGACTACTTTTCAAGTTTTGCGGACACAAACAAACGTAACAAAACATAATATTAATATTTATTTATGATCTACAGACAATTATTGCCTACAACAAAAATTCAATAACAGCACGCTCGAATTGCGAAACGAACGCGGCACCACGCGAAATGCACAGCCTAGTCCTTCTAATACTGCGAAGACGCTGATATGCATCAGTAGAAAAAAGTCGTACCAAGTTGTAATCGCATGGGCGGGAACAGGACAAAGCTTTCATACCTTCTGTTTCGTTCCTACGCATGAAATAAAATGCTTTAAGTAACAGTAATAAGGTTTCTAACATTATATATATGTATATAATGTATAAAGTGTTTGAAGCCTTATTACTGTCATAGAAGCCTACAAAAAATGCTTCTTCTCCTATTTTACTACCAACAAAGAAAATAATACCAAAATTAACTTGTCCATTACAAACGCACAAGGAAAAACTCTCCGACCAGCAAAATTATTTATTTAATTTATTTACAACAAAGTTATGTTATTATAATATTTCATATTACACAAGAGATAAACTGTTCAGCGAAGTGTTTGTCACAAAACTTGTTAGTGCCCTTGACCTTGACCGTAGAAGGGATGGGAGGGTATTTTGTTAATAAAATTAAGAAAAGAAAAATATTAAAAGTTTGAAGGAATGGAAAATTGATGTTTTATAAAGTGTCTCGATAATATTTTGATGACACTACATAGGTTACGGAACGGTTTACTTTAGCTAAAGGAAATTATTTACATACAAATACTCACGCTTGGCATAAACCGGTAGATGTATATAGGCATTATATGTATTTGTTTTTTAATACATTGTATTTGTCGGAATTGGTAGTAATAAATAAATAATAACGCCAATTTCGTATTTGGAAGAAGCTACATATTTCGCAGGGTTGTTGTGTTTCATATTATAATATAATAATAATCCCACCAAAAATATTTTCATGTAAAATGTTGCCAAGACGAGCCCATTATGACTCGCACTTTCAAAAAGTTATCAGATCTCATGTAGAGCCAAGCTTCTAACTTAACACGCCCTAACTCTACAAGGCCTAACGTCACAAACTCTACACCTTAGTCAAAATATGTGGCTTGGCCGTTTCGTTACTACAAGAACTATCGTATAACAGACAAGTAATGAACAGTGGATACATTTTTCACCACGCCCATGTGAATATAGCGAAACGGCCAATCCACATATTTTGACTAAGGTGTAGAGTTAGTACAAAACAAAAACAAAAACAAACTTCCATCCCCTAGTTTAAGGGGTTGCGGGATAAAAGTTAGAAGTTATATAATTTTTTTGTTGTTTGTGTATTAATACTAGCGTACATACCAAATTTCAGCTTTCTAGGAAGTGAGAAATTACCCTAAAAATTTTGATGATCATCAGGAGTCAGTGACGAAATCAGGGTATTTTAGATATCAATAAAATCTAAAGTATAAGAGCTATGCAATTAAAACTTTATATGTTTAATAAGTCCGTTATTGAAAACATATTCCGAGAATTTTGTTTATCTGATATGATCCAAACCCAAGTTATAAGGATTCAAAAAAACGACGAAGCGGTTCGAGAAAAGGTAGATAGTGCCCTTGCGCTTCGCTTGGCTCGTCTTGGCGGGGGCACTACCGTGCCCCCAGATATTAGCTCTGTATATAAACTGTCCCTCAGCTGGGCACACTTCACATATCTTCAAAAACATTATGGAGACATCATACGAAAACCTGCATGTCTGAGAAGACATGCAGGTTTCCCCATGATGTATTTGTGACACCTATTATTATATATTGTTATTATCATTATTAGTATTCGCCTTGGGATCGGACTGGAGACCTCTGCGTAGCAGTCAACTGTATGCCTGAAATAAATAAATATACTGAGCCCAAAAGTCAAATAACTGACAACTTTAACACACAATAGTTTTATCTTTCATATATTTTATTTATTCGCCGCGGCCAAGCGTTTTGACGTTTAGGGAAAAAGTTCACAAGACATACATATGAAAAAGTTTCTTGAGAAAATAATATTACCAGTATTTTGCTGTTGTGGGTGATATTGAAATATAACAGTCCTTGCGAGATACAATTAATATTATCTGTCGATGTTTTTACATCCTAACTAATATCATAAATGCGAAAGTGATTTTGTTCATTTGTTTGTTACGCTTTCCGCCTTAACTACTCGATCGATCATCATGAAATTTCGTATACACGTTGTTAGAACAGAAAAGGACATAAGGTACCTTTCAACCGGTAAGGAAAAAGTACTGTAACTAACCTAACCTATATAAGTATATATACTCGAGCAAAATCTAGTATGAGATATTTAAAAAAATCTACAATAAATATACATCGACATGACACGACTACATTTCGAGTATACATCTCTATAAATAAAGAAATGTATACTCGAAATATTAAACCGTGTCTTGTTTACTTCAAAATACTTTTAATTACCGCTTGCAATAATAATATACTTTATTTCTCTTACAAATAGTTGGCAGCCCTATACCCGTGTGGCGACTCCGTACAGACGAAAGAAGTAAGTTCCGCCTACATCTAACAGATAGCGCTAAATACGCTAAATAACGTCACAATCCTGCATCGCGCAAGCAGAGTTTACACAGCGACTAACTATATATACAAGCACCCGACATCAACCGTCGGGCCGCGGCCCGCCAGGCACGATCAACCAGCCTGGTCGGAGGATCCTCCCTTTGTGTTGGAGGGACATCACACTCCGTTCCTCCACACCCGCAACAGATTATGCCTCAGAGATTGCAGTGACCGCGACACAGTACTGTAAACAGCGCGGCGGTCACTTAGACCTAACCACAGAACTACTGTTATGATCGATTTATAACCTGATTATATGCCAATGACGACATAGTTATTGCGTCAAAATGACGTCATAGCTTATAGGTGATGATAAACCGATCTCTGTATCCGTTGGTTAATGAGGTACTAATAGATGTGATGGGTTTGAAGGAGCGAAGATAACACAGAGCTTTAGGTGTTTCAAAGACTAGTATGTGTTGAAATATAGTGGGTTTATTATGTATACTTTTAGCTTGCATGGAAGCTAGTAATAATAAATATGTAAACAGCGCAATTATATTAATATAATATACTGCTAAACACAGCTACGCATCACTGATGCTCAGTCTAATATTAATGATTAGGGAAGTATATAGATGGTATTCAGGGTATAATTTGTGGGACTTCGGGTTAAAAAGTATATAAATACACGCTTATACAGAAATGCAAAGTTGTGTAAAAAAAGAAGTCCATCCATTTTCTACTTTTCGAGATTAGCGGACAAACATACGAAAGCTTAATTTTTATATAAAATGATGTGCACATAACATTTGTTCATTAAAGATCATATTACAGTACATATCTAGTCTTCATACTGCCACTTAACAGAAGAACCTACCCCTAAACGCTTTGATCAATTGGCGAATCAAACCCTCAATCAGACGCCAACACTACATGACAAGACAATCAATAAAAGCATAAAGTAACCATATAACATAAAATATTACAGAAGTGGCATTTAAAAAATAGGTATAATACATCTTTAGCTTTTTCGACTGCAATAAAACTTCTACGATAAATATAAGACTAATGCTATAAATAAAAAGTAAAATACAAGTTTTGACAGTTGCAACTACTCAGTATAAGCGTTTCACAAAATATCACGTATAACACTACAAGTTTCACGGTAGCCTTTTGTACCAAATAAGATATGACATAATTATAAAAAATACGTGAGAACCAGCCTGTACTACCTTACTTTTCGATATACTACAGACGTATAGAGTCTCACGGCTGTAATTATCCAGGTGTAGGTAAGCAGATTTATATTACACCCACTTTTCACCAGCTGTAATTTTAAGTCCCTCGTGATACTGAGTGAGTCTATTGCCAGCTATATGCACAGGGTCACATTGCATCCTACAATATAATTTTCTAGAAAATACCACTAACATATTTTAAACCAAGAAACAAAGCCGAGACCTCATGCACAGCAATTGCATTCTTTACTGCTGCTCCACCAAGGTAGTACACTTATTAAAAAGAGTTATATTGGTACAAACATAACGCACTTTTGCTTGTATATTGCCGAATATGTGAGTGTATTACAACTGCATTTTGCCAACAATATTCTTTTGTCACACTCAATAAAAGCCGATCCTGATGGCATTTACCGTGTACATATAAACTTCGTGCTGTCACTGAGAATATTCTTTAGACAAATGACGCTAGTCAACTGAGGCATCGTATCGCAAGCAGTCCAAACAAACGGGCTTTATACTATGGATGCAACAAAAAAGCGTTAAAGCAAATAAGTGAACATAGAATATCCAAAAATGGTCAAGTATTTTCCTCTCACACACAAAAAAAGAACGGGAAAACGCAAAAAGATAATTAATTGAGAAGCGACACTGAATCTATCTATTAATTCTGCCTACAGTCAACGATCCTCTTTGAAGATTGATCCCCTTCGAGCTTCAGGGAAACAAGTATCCATTCCTTGTCAATTAATTACTGTGCCTTTTACGAAATTGTATTAGCAGAACGAATTTGTGGGTCATTTGTATTATTTACATAAGAAAACAGAAGTTGAAAGTATGACGTCATCGGGATCGCAATCCATTATAATAGGATTAATGCAACGGTTTGTAATAAGAAAGTTAACTATCTGTGTTTTAATAGTAATAATTACATGTTGTTAAAGATCAATATTAACAGATCTCTAAATTCAATATTAATAAAGCTTGTTTTGACTAATTAGGAAATATCATGCTCTATATAGCCTTTATGAGTAGCGATAGCCTAGCCTGCTACGCAGATTGCTTTGAATTCGATCCTATGGCACGCACCTCGACTGCGCCAAGCGTAAGATAATGACAGAGCTCGTGCGGCGCATATTCAAATCGGCGCGCGGCCGCCATAATAAAATTGTATGGAGGATTTGAAGTGCATTTTTGATAAATATGTATCTTTATTGTCAACCAATAACTTAAATATTTGGGATGGACAAATTGTAATATAACTATTTATGTTTCGTTTAAGCTATAAAATAGGATAGATTTCTACTGTTATAATCTAAAAATCACGTAACACGAGCTTATGTTTTTGCATTTTTCGTGCAAATGTGCGTAATTTTGTAGGCAAAAATATTAATTATTTTAAGTTTTTTACACGGAGTGATTATTTACACATTCATTGTTATGGTAAATGTATATTTTATTTTTGTATTAAACAAAAAGTGTTGGTTTCATTCACTTAACTGTGACCGCCTGTTTTCACACATTTCGCTCGGCGCAGTCTTAAATAGTTATTTATTTCTCGCTTTAGCGGTAAAAGAAAACATCGTGAGGAAATGTCATATTTGAGACGTCTCCATAATGGAAGACAGATATGTGAAATCTGCTAACCAGCACTGGGGCAGCATGGTGAAATATAATATATAGCGTAATCTTACTCATAGTGAAAACAGGCCCGTGCCCAGCAATGGGACAGCTTATAAACAGGGCTGATATTATTTATATACCATTTTAACGTAAGTCACAGTTTGCATCGATGCCATACTAAAAGAACACGTAGTACGATCAATGCCTTTAAAAATGCATGGTTGAACTTATAAGCGCGACAATAAATAAATCCGACGATAAAAATGACACGTTCAAAATATTCCATATTGAAGTGAGCTGAAAAAACAAGATAACTCATTTAGCATAATAAATTAAACGCGAGCAGATTCTCCATCCATAATACAGTTCAATACAACAGAATCATACGCGGATAAATCTGTGCCCAATAATAAAACTTTGATTACGCAATGAGTCATCGCCCTCAATACAGGGAGCCGTTTCCCGAAAGCATTCCTTGAATCTCGCACTTGGCAGTATTCAAGATATCCTTACTCAACCCCTCCTTGTCTTACTTACACTGAATCCCTATAAGCAAGTGAGAGGTAGAAAATATATTTTGTATGTAGTGTTGTTCGTCGGTCCGCATTTGTAATTCGATATCCGTGTGCGTGTGACGGATTATAGTGACGGGCCTGTATCGATTTATCATTTGTCGATAGCAGATTGGTTACATATGTGTTCTCCGTGACTTGGAATGCAGTTGTGCAGAGATTTAGTTCACAGTGAATTTGCACTACTGTTATAAGTTTTTCACGATATGGTAAATAAATGGTTAATAAGAGAGTTTAAATCATAACGATTACTTAAGTTGTATAATTTGTTTGCAAAGATTATCGTATAAAATTGAGGTGTCAAACCAGTAAACTATCCTGCTCTATGGTAAACAATTATCACAAAATAGCTGTTATCTAGTTTCAATCATAATTTGGTATTGCCTCAAAATTTTTAGTTATTTTGTCATCTTGTAACAAACTAACAGCACTTTACACATATAATATATATTAAATAAATAATAATCTTTACGTATTGAATTAAAAAGATATTTGCACGAAACACTGCTAACACTCATAAAAACTTTAAAATATCTGGCGTTGCAGGAATTATAAGTATTGCACTTCACTAGTTATGTAAAAATACAGCGTAGAACAAGACAACCGTTTCCTCAGGACTAATATAATCAGACTTAGCTAAGATTTTTTTATTTAGAAATAACAAAGTAAATCGTCCCAGAGAACAAGTCTGACCTAGGTCAGTAGGCCACTGACGCAAATGTAAAAAAAAGCATTTTTATTTTTATGTATTTTAGGTAGTGTTTTGTCCTAGTTTTATTATTAGCAACGTGTCGTGAACTGAAGCTTGAATTTGAACGAAATATGTTTATTTTACCAACTATTACTCGTTAGATAGACGTAGATAGTACTGACTATAATTTTAGAAGAAATCTAGTTGACTACAGCAATGGCAACGTGGTTTTTAAAGCATCCTATTACCATTAGTGCTCAGACTTGGGTTAATACAGCTATTAACACGTGCATGAACATGGATGTTTGTCTTGGTCTGGGTGTTTCTATGTATAATATGTACGGATTTACAAAAAAAGAAGTATATATGTATGTTTATCCATTGTCTAGTACCCATAGTACAAGCTATGCTTAGTTTGGGCTAGATGGTGTTGTGTGTATGTGATAGAATATTATTATTATTATTTGTTTCGTGATTGTGATTATGTATAAAAAATGTACACAAAATTAGTACGACAAATAAAAAACAAAAATTCTTATAGTAAAAGAATTGAAGCTCGTTCGTTTAACAATTAATTACTATTAAATTACTTTTATATAAAGAATCAGTGACCTGTTTAAACCAGTCAAAACCAGATAAATTAATTTAAGCCGGAAGAAATTAATTTATCTACAAACGTTGACAAGTTGTGACGGGCGGACGTCGGCACGGAATATCGATAAAAATCCAATTAGTGTACCTACATCACTAGCAAGTGACGAGTTGATCCCGTTAATTTAAACAACACTACTACATGTTAACTGCCATGTATTTTGACACGTTTTTAATATCAGGGTTGGCAGAAGTGAATTTATGAATGGTATTTATTGATATTATGTCATATCGACAGATTTTTTGTATTTGTTCGATTTATGCTCGGAGCAAATATTCGTGTGATCTACAAATAGTTTTTTTGTATCTGGAGGCTTCTATGTTTTTCTAGTGTCATTGGAAAGGGCGGCATATGGTCATAATAATATCTTCTTGCAAAAACTGACACATAAATACTCTATTTTGTACTAAAACTTTCCCTAAAAATATACCGGGTACCTATTTAATACTATATAAGAGTTGCCTTATCACATGGTATTATTACATGTATTTCATATCTTAAATAAAAACACGTATCTTTCATTTATAAATGAATCTGGAACCAGGCAAAAATTCTCTAAATGACAGTGGAAGCAGCATGGATATAAAAAACTAAGCCGACATATATAGATAGTGTGACAGTATTTCATATTATATAGATACTAGATATAAATAAACAAGTACCTTTACTGAATTTACATGACGTGACGCACGTAAATAACTGACAAAATGATCCCATGCTTCAACCCTCAAAGGCATACAGTCATACGACGTACATGAGTCATACTAACTCATAATAAACACTAGAGATAAAATCTAGACCACGCTCCCCTTGTACTGTTCAGGTCACTTGTCTAATACCAGCACTGTTTTATGAGCTTGCACAAAATTACGTATGTAGATATCACACGTTTTACGACAAACGCAAGCGGAGGTGATACGTACAGCGTAAAGACTGGCTAAGAGAGCTATTCAAACGAGCGACAATTTACGTACAGTCGATGACATTAACAGCTAAACAATGAATAAAATTCTAAATTATTAATATAATAATATCAGGCTTGTATATAAATTGATCCGCTGCTGGGTAAGAGCTTTTTCTCAGTGTGAGAAGGGTAAGGCCATAGACCACCACGCTGGTCCAATGGAGGTTGGCAGACATACATGTTTGAATAGATTCTAAAGAACTCTCAGTCATGCAAATTAAGTTAAGACATTTTCTTTAACCGTTAAATCGTACGATAATTAATTATTACATATATAACTACAACAAATCAGATGGATGCCTTGGGATCGCACTCGAGACCTCTACGTGGCATTTAATCAGTAGTCCACTATACGATAGCTGCTTATTTGCTTATTAATTGTGAACAATTGAAATATTAATTAAGATGTAAATAATATTAGAGGGAAAAGACCATGGACCATTCCATATATAAAGGAGGATTTACATCTGCGGCCTCGACAAACCATCGTTTGTTTAAGATATGTCTTTGATATTCTAAACGATTAGCGAGATTAAGCAACGGTATTTCATCTGAGCGTCTCCGTGCTTCGGAGGGCACGTAAAAAGTCGGTCCCGGTTGTTGTCAAATTGAAAGCAGTCGTTAAGCCATGTCAGAGGCGGCTTGAACAACTCTTGACAACAGGTTGGCCACTAACCGCACGAAAAGAAGAAAACTAATATTTTAAAAGCGAATATGAGTTTGTTTGTTTGTAACACTTTCACATCTTAACTTCTGGACCGATCATTATGAAATTTCGCATACCCGTGGTCAGGCTGTACAGAAAAGGACATTTCTTTCATCCAGAAAAAGAACTGATCCCGAGTAAGCAAAGTTGCGGGCAATACTAGTTTCTTATACAACTATTTTATTAAATTACCTATGTCACGGACTGTACATGTATTCAGGAGTACAAACATTTTATATGTGTTTTTCATTAGTTACATAAAAGTTATTTTATATACTTGTGATATGACGAACTAGTTTTAATAACTAGTGTTTGCTACAAAGTGGTCGTAATTTTGCTTCAAATGAGACTAGCAGAGCCCGCGTGTTCGCTCATGTGCCTCATAATACCTTTGGGGTAGCGTGTCAGTAGTCTTACGCCCAATATTCCCAA
Source organism: Catocala fraxini (assembly GCA_930367265.1). Classification (NCBI taxonomy): domain Eukaryota; kingdom Metazoa; phylum Arthropoda; class Insecta; order Lepidoptera; family Erebidae; genus Catocala; species Catocala fraxini. Next base: position 11,473,575 of record OV884049.1, on the reverse strand, counting down.
AGGGGTAGGTAGAAGTATATTACATCTACATTTCGCTGGCAATGGGTTTACGTCCCACGTAATAGAGGAACAGCTTACTACGAGTGTGCTATTAGAATTACTTGACAGATAAACATAAAAGCAATTTGCCTGACCCGGGGATCGAACCTGAGTCCCAATGAACAGCAGTTGTATTTACTACCGCTGTGTCTCCGGGGCAAACTGCCGACCTGACGACGCTAATTCTATAATACTATAAATATATAATGGTCACCTCGACAGTACGCTGCGCCGAGTGTTGTGGATTCAATCCTCTTACAGGATATAAATTTGCACGAAAACTTGTCCCAAGTCCATGTATCTTATATGGGATCCAGTCAGTGCAGACCAGCGACACTTCGACCCAGTGGGCTCTTTTGTGTCGACACTCTCCCAATAACGACTGCCATAGAAGTTCATGGCAGCCGGGACCGACGGCTTAACGTGCTCTCCGAGGCACGGAGCAGGCGATAATTGTCAATCAATACGCACATAATTTCGAAAAGTCATATAACTTTCCGAAAGTCAGAGGAGCGCGACGTGGGTTCGAACCCGAGACCCTCAGCATTGCAGTCTGTTGGTCTCCCCACGGAGCCTATCGCTGCTTTGTCCCAAGTCTAACTAGACTGACTGACAAGCATTAGAATAATAGACACAAAGAATAACTTTTTTTGTGTGTATTATTCTAATGCTTGTCAAGTACCTGATACAGGAGAGATTTTAAGTGCAGAAGTTGTCAAGAAATAAGTACCATACTAGTTGTAGTACCGTAAAGTCTACCGCTATACAGGAATCAGATACTCCTAGTCTGAGAGTAATCCTTTTTAAAACAAGAACTAACCAACATTCATGAATATAACATCTTCTTCAAAGTTTGTAGACGTAGTTCGTGACCCAAACTTATAAATTTATTCGCAAAACTATTTTAAAATATGAGCACTATAGTTACAACTGTTTTGCCGTGGCACTACCCTTTTAATTAAGGCTTGAGGTTGTTTTATAGGGTAATTAAGGGACCGGCCAGCATCAGTTAATGGTGTAGATATCGTGACTATATTTAGGATAAGCTTATAGGAAGTGATTAATTATCCTGGATTATTTTGTAGCTCTACTTATTGATGCACTGGGCGGTAGGTAAGTGTAAAGTGGGGTTAAAGTTTAAAAAAAAGTGATTATGACACAATGACATACAATAAAACATATATAGATGGTCACACGCTTGCATCCTTGAAGGGGTAAGCAGAGATGTATTACACTAAATGTCGATAGCTGTGGTTTTAGGGCCCATGTCATATGTGGCGAGACTATTGCTGTCTACCAGGAACAGGTCCAGGCACCGTGCTGTTAAAGAGAATTTTTGAACAGAAAATACTTATACCACTTGGCTCGAGCCGACAATCATATACAAGAACTCATGCACAGCAGTCGCATTCGCTACCGATACATATCCCTAGATATAATATACAATTGGAAGATGTTTAGAATCAAACAACGATTGAAAATTTATTGAAAGATTCTCAGTAGAACTACAGGTGTCAAACTCGGGAATGACCTAGAAGAAGACTGTTTTGTTTCAGCACGATGTCTGCCTGCTAAAAGTACAATATTCATAATTCTAAACCCAAAACAGGCATTAATCCTAGAAAGCAAAGCAAACCATTATACGAATTTTACCGCAAATAATACATACGTTTATATCCGCGATAAAATTCATACAACGTAATTTAATTTCGATATTCAAAAAACGTTCGTTCGTTCGTAAACGTACGAAAATATTATTATAAGCATTCCTTATTGTAAATAATACCTAAAAATTAAATATTTTAGTTGTACAAATAGGCCCTTTGTCAGCCCTGTCGGTAATCCAATGTCTTTGTACTATTTTTGGCTCAGGCCAATTATGGGACGAGATTTGAGTGGCAGATGTGTAACCGTTCACAGTTTATTCCAAAGGTAAAAAAATTATTAACAGTAATGCTATTGAATTAGGATGGCAGTCAGCTTGACGTGCTTGTCAAAGTATGGTTTACGTAATATACCGATGAAGTATGGCGGGAATATATTTGTTAGTGCTGTTAAGCTTGGCGGATGCAATTAAAAATGCTATTCTAACAAAACTTGTGAATATGAATGTGAGTTTGCTTGTGACTCTTTCACACCTTAACTCTTCGATCGATCGTCATAAAATTATACACAGAAACACAGTGACACAGGGAAACATACATCCAAAAAAGTACTAGTAAAGCCACGGCCAAAAGCTAGGTTGAAATAAAGAAAGAAAATATTACTTTTATGAAGGATATCGATGTAAGTCTACTTAAAAAAATGTTTTTCATCATAATAGCTTGTTAGTCTAACAGAACACCAAATTTTCGTTCATAAACGTATTTAAGCACTGCCTTTTATTGCCGACTTAAGTTATCAATTACAATCCCAACCGCAAACCTTACACAGCCTACAACTTATAAATAAATTAACCCTCACACTGTTGCAGACCTATTTATGTGCAAATCTGAGTCTTCCTTTAACCTTGACCGCAAAACAAAGTCGAAATAAAAAGGTCCTATAAATAAAAAGGTACAATTTACATAGTTCCCACGTCAAAAAAAGGCCTGTAAAAATCCCCCGTATCTGCAGATACCAATTTGATAAGCGTTTCAATAGTATATTTGCATTGTAAATACTGTTGTAAAATCTTAACAAAACAATCGCGAGCTCTTGAAAAATTGCAAACTAGTAAGCAGACAACTGTCGCCCTTATTACTATAACATTAAGGCACATTGTTCTTGGATGAAAGTTCGTCCTATCTTAACCCAGTTGCCTGACGTTTTATGGGAGCAATAAAATGACATGACCGATTCCCACGTTTGTAGATGGCCACCGAATCGGTTAGGGCATAATACTTAAAGGTGCTATGTCCCATCGTAAACGAGTAAGCGAATTGCGGGTTTCTCGGTAAGTAAGACATGTGCAAATAAAGTAAGTCGTTAAAATCCATATAAAGTAGTTTAATTTTCAATGAATAACATTCGCGTAAACAGAAGACAATATTATCGAATGGAATGGTTTACATGGCTATCCGCTTCTCGCCGTCAGTATGACCTGTACCTCACCACACTATGTCTCCACCGACTTAAGGATTCTGTGATCAGACTTGGTCAGTCTGGGTATAGACACAATTCCGTGTCTCGAAGGGATTGCGGTCGTTATACAAACTATGTGCAATTGCTTGGGGTACAGCGGGCAACTTTGTATAACGCTATTTGAACTTTTGATAACTTATGATCCCTTTGGTTTAAAATTTAAGACGGTAAAGTTCCTTGAAAGTGCAAATTAAAACTAAAATTAATGTGAATTTGTATTTACCACTTACCACCAGGTGGGCCGCTCACTCGTCTGCCGCTAATGGCACAAAGGTATTTAATACAAATAGAATAAAAGTTCCAACATAGAAAGAAAGTAAACCAAAATAAATATATTTTTTATAATATACTGGCTTGTTGGTTGCATTTATTATATGTGAGGTGTCGGCTTCGATTCTCGAGCTGGAAATAGTGTTATTGCCTATTTTGTGAGTAAATTTTTCAGTTGCGTTGTTTGGAAATTCACCCGGTAGACGACGATATCGTCATGTCTCCTATCACATGGCACCTCAAACAGAATACCTAACTTAATGTGGGTTTAATATACCGCTGCCAACCCCTTCTGGGTTATGAAGCAAGAATCTATGTTAGTCATGTACTTAAATAATAATGATTACAGTAACACTTAATTGCTGCCGATAGTGACCCAAATGATATTTAGTTTTTCTATGAGGAAGGTATCCAAGCCCTTGTCTCTATAACAAAAGAGAATTTTGAATGACAAAGATATTCCTTACGGTCAAGTGCGGAATGTTACATTAAAAAGATTTCTTTAAACCCTTCAGTTCTTACTCTGATAACAAGATACAAACCCAAAGCATCCTTATCATTTGTGCTTTTTATCAAAATACCTTGAAGGTAAATCGTGTTATCAAAGGGTTGGACAAAACAAGAGCTGATCCTTACAAGCCAATGCTAATATTGACTCAGGGTTCAGACCCTTTGAAAGGACATATTCTGGGTGACAATATTCCTCTAATGCTAAAGGGTTTGGAAAATGTATTCCATGAAGGAATGCTATTACTTTTGGGACTGTTTTGGTGTATTTCATTATGCTATATTTGCCGCGCAGTTGTTGGTATTGTGATCTCAGATTGCGGTATTGTATCCTTTTAATAATTTCCAACAAATAGATATTAAGATATTGTGTGTGGCGTACTAAGGCGCTAAATGTGTAAGGCAGGACATATGGTGTGGTGTTTAAGATGGTAGCCTCGCCCTTGCTACTGCACCGAGTGTTGTGTGTTTGATAGGGAACAAAATATTGAGTGATCTAGAAATAATTCTTTCAAGTCTGGGTGTTGTTTTATCCGTTATTTGAATGTTTGTTAAGTCCCCTGCAATACAGAAAGAATTCGTAGTGCGGGGGTTAATTGTTATAAATAAAAAAATAAAAGGATATTTGAGAACCTTAGAATATAATATCAATTTTAATAGTATATTAAAATTCTTGCTGGTTTTAGTAGAGATTGACCAGGGAAATACTACCTTTAAACAGAATATCGACATAAACTAGTAGTATACGTACTGTAGCATATCGTTCGGTGAGCAAGAGCGCTTAAAGTCTAATCTGTCTCTTAGATATGGTCCTACGTCTTCTATTACTGAGAAGGGGCCTGTGTCCAGCAGTGGGACAATTTGTATGCAGTTCGCTAGCAAAATGAAAAATACCAAGCTGAATTATTTTTATTGTTAAAAAATATCTGAATGTTTGGTAGGTAAGTGCCGCCTCAACCAACATGCGGTTGTAACCATCAAATTATATAAAAATTTCCAATTTTCCGAAATAACTATTCACATAAAATGAGCTTGAAACTCATTACTGGGCAATTAACGGTACCATTTACCGAGTTGGTAGCAACGATGGTAATCCAGATGAATCGAATGAAGTTATAATAGGGATCGGTGATGTAATACACTCTCTAATGACCGCTGATGGATTGAGGGATGCCCAAAATAGTGAGTCAGTTGGCTAAATTGGTTTGGAGACCGCCTCGGTGGCGCAACGTCATAGCCGTGCATGAGGTCTCGGGTTCGATTTCCGGTTCAGGCAACTGTCAACTGAGAATTTATTACTCTCGAGTATTGCGGACACAAACATATAGAAGCTAACTCTTTATATTTAAATATTATATACCAGATTTTGCCCGCAGCTTCGCTCGCGTAAATGTAGGTTAGGTTAGATTAGTAACAGTACTTTTTTCTGAATGAAGGTTAGCCTATGTCCTTTTCTGGTTCCGTGACAACGTGTATGCAAAATTTCATGATGATTGGTCGAGAAGTTAAGGCTTGAAAGCGTAACAAACAAACAATCAAACAAACAAATTCACATTCGCATTTATAATTTTAGTTAGGGTTACACTGAGAAGAGGCTCATGCGCAGCAGTAGGACAGTTTAATATAGGACTGATATTATTATATATTTTATATTATATAGCCGCTATCCTCGCCCTCTTACACTGAGATAGGGGCATGTTAAAAACGGGACCAATCTATAAATCCAATCTTCAGTAGCCACATCGTTAATCATTTTAACTAATTTAGTGCGGACATAAGCATATTCTTCCGCTTTTATGAACGACTTTTAATTAATAAACCAAATTATATTTCGTATTATAATTAAATGTTTGCCAATTAATCTGAAATACCACAGTGACGCGTGCTTACAAAGCTATTTGAAACGTCCTGCTAACATTGATGTGAATCTGACATGTTGAAAAAGCAATTTATGATGTGTATGTATTTATATAATGTTAACTTATGATTCGACTGGCAGGAATTACAATTACATGATGTTTTGTATAGATTCTAATTATTTTTAAATAGTCTTTAGTACCATAGGTAATCATTGTTTATTTTAGCAATTTATATGAAATGTGCAGAGTTACGTGCTATGAAGTGTCAAAAGGGACTTCGTTTTTGAAACAGACTTATAATTTGTATCAACATAATTGGTCAACATGAGCAATAAACATTTATAAAACTGTAAGTTAAAATAGCTGGCCGTACTAATTAATTTAAAAGACACACATATATATTTTACAAAAACTTACACAGATAATATCCGGATTAAAAACACATACACAGCAAACAATATCGCACTTTGAAACAAAATGAATATGTGCAATAAATACATAATCATCATACAAGCAACAATTTATTAGCATTTTGATCATATAGCCCCCCTTCAAATCAATAATGATTATTATATCATGGGAATTATGCTTGTTAAAGACTCAATTCTATGCCCGAACGTTACAATAGGTTGTGTAATAAATAGATCGTTATTTTGAGTTTGAATATCTCAATATAATTATGCATTGACGTGGCACTAGGAACGACGGGCATTACTTACATACAGGCAAAACACACTTCGCCAGCAATGATTTTCCCACATAATAGAGGGCGAACCCATTGCTGTCTACGGGGTTACAGACTTCGTGCTACTACTGAATATTTCTTGATAGATAACCCTAATAACACTTCGGCCGATACAAGCATCGAACTTAAGCATTGACTTAAAATAATACCGATATATACAAACGTATAGAGATATAGAACCAGAAATTCCAAAAACTCCTCGAAATTCTCTAGCGTATTACGTAAATTATCCAGTAATTTGAAAGGGTTGGTTATTTATGAAAGGTTTTTACTGAGAATCAAAGGATTTGATTTTTTTTGAAGGGAGACAGTCATAGGCATTTCTGTCGGTATGTCATATCTCGTAGACTTTACCTATTGATATTCCTACTTCAATATATTATAAATGAGATCGGTAATTCAATACTTTATTTAAGAAGAGATAGTCATACTGGAATATTAGGCAGGTCGTATGTTTCAATGGATGTTATGGTTCAGTAAGATTAAGAAGGGTAGATGTCTGGTGTAATATGATATTATAGATTTATTTTATACGTTATAATATAATATCAGCTTTGTATATAAACTGTCCCAATGCTAGGCAAGGGCCTCTTCTTTGTGTGAAAAGAGATAGGTCATTGTCCGCCATGTCGGATCAGTCTGGTTTGGCAGACTACGAGAACTAAATGAAGAACTCTTAAACGTGCAGGTTTTCTCGCGATATTTCCTTTCACCGTTAAAGTGTACGATAATTCACTACTACCAAATACCAAATAGAACAAAAAGATAAAATGTAAAGCTTGTCGATTCAAATAGAACAAAAAGATAAAATGTTACTGCATGCTTATAACATCACTGCAAGCTACATCTTCATTGGTTCATGCTATGTGGAATTAGGGTGTTGAAGTCACAGACAAAAAGTCTGTTAACAATTTTTGCAAGTAGCATGTCGTGTCCAGCCTAGTATAAATTGTTGGACTAACATGCAGATGTCTGGAGCTCGATCGCAAGATAATCTGACTTTTCAAAGTTATGTGATCAATTTAATGAGTTATGTGATCAGATTGATCAATTAGTTAATTATCACTCAGAAAATAGTGAGTAAACCTGTGTAGGCTCCCTGAGTTAATTTTACCATATTTATGTGATATTAATATATAAACTTTACTTTACACTTCACTACTTACATATTTTACATTACATATCTATTTACATATTACATTATTAATAAAACATTCCGTACATCCTGGCGATACCGGTTTGTCGATACACCAATATCGATAATGGGCTATCGACAAGGCCTAGACCCTATTACCACTCCTGAGTACATAGCGGTTATATTTTTACTAACCGCGCGTGCATGCGCAGAGGTCAAAACAGTCATTAAAGGACCACGACGCGGAGCGCTTGTCACTCGCTTATGTAAACGCCTATGTATCTTTCGCATTTCTTCCGCTATAAACATTATATCTTCTATATCCTAGTGCTTTTGACTTTGAACTGTATTCTGTGCTTGTGCTTGTGCGTGTCTATTCTACTCTTTAGTGCCTTTTGAACTTTAGTGTATGTGTCTACGGACCTGGACAATATATATGATGTAACCGTGAGTGGAGTCATTTTTATTCTATACACCCTAACGTAGCCACATTACCTACACCTGCATGTCTGATACTAAAACACCATCGAGAAGTTAGAGGGAACCATGCGACTGAAATCGAGATCTTAACCAGGGTTTCCAGAACGTTTGAGGATGCGGTGTGTTATCGGCAAGGAGACCGGTCATTGAATGACGGCCTTGCAACTCTCATATTGTAGATTCATCAATAATATTTCTAGAGTTGCTAAGATACATAGGCTTTCGTAAACGCTTACTATCCATAGTTCACTATATCAGTCAAATAAAAATGATAAAATGTGGTCTCACGCGTTTATTTACCTGAAGAGGTATGTAGCAGAAGTCCTGAAGAAAATTCTCAGAAGGGTCTATCAGATACATATTCAAACCCGGTGGTTTGAATATGTATCTGATAGACCCTTAAAAAAGCACCGGCTTTTACTAGGAATTACGTAAAAGGAAAACCTAATAACACTTAGCCCGACCTGGATATTGAGCCCGGTTTCACATGATCTCAAGCAAATATAAACGCAACTTACGGGCCAAGGGATCAACAAGGCTGTCAGCTATAAAACATTAACCTTATTTTATAGTCAAACTACCCCTACATAACGTCTAATTATATTTAGTTTGGCAACTTTCTGAGAAATCAAATAAAAGTCTCTTGATGTAACGAAACCTTTTCAATTGCCAATACGTTACGTTATAAATAGGTTTTATTTATATGTAGCTAGTGATATTGTTTATGTGGTACACGAGGGAACTGGAAATTGAAATGGAGGTGTATTCCTATGTAGTCTCGAGGAAAAGCATATTCGAGAAATCATTACTTGTTGATGTTAGATCACGAGCGACGCCCTGAATAGGATCTTAATATAAATCTTATTTGTATATGAAAATGAGAAACTATTTTATTTTGGAGAAGGTAGTGAAGGCAACTGTAAGGTCTCGGGTTTGATTGTCGAGTCGAGCTAAGTGTTAGTGGACTTATAGGACAAAAAAATCTCAGTAGCAATACGGAGTTTGACACTTTACTACGAGAATAGGCTTGCTCCCCATTACGTAATCTTAAATCAAAGGATCTGAATCAATATTGGCAAAATTTCGGTGTAATAGATCTCTGCTTATGTTTTCAAAGATGTATGCCTGAGATAGGAGAGGCATTAGACCATTAGTTCCCAAAGTGGTCCAGGTGGACCCCCAGGGGTTCACGGGAGACTCGACGGGCGACAATGCTTTCGATAATGAAGAACTAAAACGTTGGCTTGACTTCACCTATCACTGTAGGCAGATAATACTTTAAGAAGCTCAGCGACTGTTACTTATAAAAACTTGCATTTTCCATATTCAGTACCAGTAGTCTCGAACGTATATATATTTCGGTAGAGAATTTCTAGAAAAAAATTTCGCCCCCCTACCGTAGTATGTTCAATCCAGATAATTTAAAAAAAGAAAGGTCTTTCTTCACCGATATAAATACGAATTCCAAGGAATATGGTAGAAATGTAGCTGCAGGGGATCCACCAGAACCTGCTAAATTTTAAAGTGATCAATGAGAAAATAAGTCAGGGAACCTCTGCATTAGACGAAACGCAGTATTAGTGTAATATCTTCTAGGTAAGTTTTCTGTCAGGTAATGACTGGCCACGGTTGTTTTGGCCAGTTCCTGTGTCGTATACGCCACTGCGGCGACTGCCGCGACGTTTTTGAGGACACGGCGCTGCACACTTTGGCGGTTTGCCCCGCCTGGGCATCGCAGCGCCGTGAGTTGATCGCGGCAGTCGGATTGGTTGCCCTCTCGCTCCCGGCCGTAGTTCAGTCTATGGTCCGGAGTGAGAGGTCGTGGAACGCCGTCGCCTCCTTTTTTGAGGAAGTCATTTCCATCAAGGAGGCGGCGGAGCGGGAGAGGGAGCGTTTAAACCCTCTCCCCAACCGCAGAACCGGGCGCCGGAGGGCGCGAGATGACCTCCAGCCACCCTGAGGATTGACTACTAGTATGGTACCGTTACTAAAATGTTTTTATTGTTTCTAGGTAAATTTATCAAGTAGGTATACTCCGCCTGATGGTAAGCAGTCGTATAGTCCACAAATAGAATTAAGAGAGGAAAGGGAGCGAAGGCCTTTAAAAAAAATGGCAATAGCGGGTTTCTTCAGTCATAACTTATTTATGAAAACACAACCTTCACACATAGTCCCAAAATAAGTTTTCAATATTTATATGACAATATTGCCCCACTAATCCAGTTGTTTGGATAAGACCACATACATACTGTAACACATTTAATAATTTCGACTTAAGATTTATTGTTCCTTTCGCTACATTTGCGTTATATACGACCGTTTTACGCATATGGTTAGTGCTTAATAAATCAGATATACGACTTTCCGGTCACAGCGTGTGCTCTTTCCCCTAAGAGACAGGCAATTTAGGATGTGACGGTAGAAAGATAAAAAAAGGTTGTAAAAGTTCTAACGATTTTGGGATTTGAAAAGGGATTCATAAGGTTTAGTACCCGTTGTAATTATTTTTTAATAATAAATTTTTACTAAGTATATAAACATGAAATAATGTAAATTTTATAAATGTGGAAGTGTCTAAAACATGTTAGTTTGTTTAAATATTTGTCATTCAATCACGTGTAAGCTGTTAAACTGATTTGGGTAAAACTTGGCAAGCAGATAGGCCAAGTTCACTCAGATTATCACCATTTTTTATTTTTAACTATATCCACTCCGTTTCCGGTGGTTAAATAAGGTAATAAGAGCATAAAATTAGCATTGAACACACTATAAATGACTGATTTTGTCTGCACGAATGGCGTAGTGGTTAGTGTAACCGACTGCCACGCCTGAGGTCGCGGGTTCGATTCCCGCACAAGTCAAATATTTGTGTGCATGAACATGGATGTTTGTCTTGGTCTGGGTGTTTCTATGTATAATATGTATGTATTTACAAAAAAAATTTATATGTATGTTTATCCATTGTCTAGTATCCATAGTACAAGCTCTGCTTAGTTTGGGCTAGATGGTGTTGTGTGTATGTGGTGTGTGTATATTATATTATTATTATTATACTATAATTGGTCGTCTGGCCGCTACGCCAAGTGTTGTAAGTTCAAATCCCACACGGGACAAAATGTGTGTGATTCACTAATGCTTATACCGAGTCTGACTGATTGTCTGACCGTTGTTTGAATGTGCATTTAGTTACTCGTGATACATTCCTAGTGCAAAAATTGTCTTTAATAAATATGAAAAGATAAAGAAAGAACTCAAATCCAGTAATAATTTATAGATTAAAACTTCGTTTCAACACTTTAGATAAAACGAACTTTTCAGTCTAAATTATAAAATGTAAAAGTGCCTATCGGGACAGTTAAAGTGAAAATCTCTCACATGAAAATCAAAGATACTTCCGAGTTTAAACCTCAGTCTACTCTAAAAATTACCTTTTAACACGTTAGGCAATAAAAAGGTAGGAGGTAGATTAAAATAAAACTTAGAAAAGTCTACCTTTCATTACTTGCTACTCGTCCACCGACAGAAAAGTGGATTTCCGAAATCTGTGTGTCTATGTGTTCAACTGTTTAACTCCCGTCCACCGACAGAAAAGTGGATTTCCGAAATCTGTGTGTCTATGTGTTCAACTGTTTAACTCCCGTCCACCGATAGAAAAGTGGATTTCCGAAATCTGTGTGTCTATGTGTTCAACTGTTTAACTCTCGTCCACCGATAGAAAAGTGGATTTCCTAAATCTGTGTGTCTATGTGTTCAACTGTTTAACTCCCGTCCACCGATAGAAAAGTGGATTTCCGAAATCTGTGTGTCTATGTGTTCAACTGTTTAACTCTCGTCCACCGATAGAAAAGTGGATTTCCTAAATCTGTGTGTCTATGTGTTCAACTGTTTAACTCTCGTCCACCGATAGAAGAGTGGATTTCCGAAATCTGTGTGTCTATGTGTTCAACTGTTTAACTCTCGTCCACCGATAGAAAAGTGGATTTCCTAAATCTGTGTGTCTATGTGTTCAACTGTTTAACTCCCGTCCACCGATAGAAAAGTGGATTTCCGAAATCTGTGTGTCTATGTGTTCAACTGTTTAACTCTCGTCCACCGATAGAAAAGTGGATTTCCTAAATCTGTGTGTCTATGTGTTCAACTGTTTAACTCCCGTCCACCGATAGAAAAGTGGATTTCCGAAATCTGTGTGTCTATGTGTTCAACTGTTTAACTCTCGTCCACCGATAGAAAAGTGGATTTCCTAAATCTGTGTGTCTATGTGTTCAACTGTTTAACTCTTTTATTAGTGAGATTTTATTGTTTCCTTGTTATGGAATTCATTGTTGCACGACTGGCCTAGCTGTTTACAGTATCAAGGACTCAAGTGTTGCGGGTTCAATCTTCACATGGCAAAAATCTACATTTCTTTCGCTTTTTATTTTTTACCCTGTCAATTGTTCGAATACAAGACGTAATAATTTAAGAACATATTGTGTCGGCTACCGGTGGTCCCGCACAGAAAATAATTTTTGTGTCGCGAAGGTCTTAACAAACACTGAAATTAAGGACTCAAAGAACACTCAGACTTAAATCAGTCATTTGTGGATTACAAATTTACTGTTCGGATTTAATCCCACTACCCTCGCCGTAGTAGTGACGGGCGACCTCTCAAACCACTACGCTATCCTTGCATACACTATCATATTCGTTAACTTAGTTAATTGTTCTGAAAATTAACAAAACTACTCTAAAATAGATACTGGTTACGTAACAATACAACGAAACGTATCGTTTCAGAATGTATGCCGATTTTACGACCAGCTACGGGAAAGCGAGTAGTACATTTTTAGAATTTTGTATCATCTAACGGAAATAACAGCCATATTGGATAGCAGGGGCAGCTGTATGTATGTATGTATGTCGTATGTATATACGATTATTTCAATTATTATACCTATTTAGTGATGTGCTCTTAACAAAATATAGTGCATATATTTATTAAGTGATTGAGTAAGTTTTATACTATTTGAAGTAATTTGTGAAGATTTAAGTTATCGCTAAATAAAGCAAAAATAGTTATTGTCAATATTAAAGCTAGCTAAAGATTGAATAAATAAGTTAAGTAAATAATAAGTTTTAATAAAATTTAAAGTAAGATGATGATGATGAAGTTTAAATTATGAAAATGACTATTTTGTGGATTATAAATGCTTTTAATGTAGTTTAAAAGTTATTTGTAAAAAAATCCATATTATCAATATTAGAATCTACTTATTAAACTCTACAATATTAACACATAGCATATACTACGTAATTTCTATTCCATCAATATTAAAAATATGTTAATTTACGTCCATCTTTTTATCAGTACTACTAATAGGGCAGACATGCATATGAGCCGCAGATTCATTCAAAAACTTCTAGCAATGCATCAGTGCTATTTCAACTCGCAGTTAACATCCAAATGTATCCAAATCAGCGTTGAAAACCCACACTGTACACATATACCAAACAAAGTCATATCCAAAAATAAGATCGCTCCTTCTATAGAATTTTAACTGAAGCGTTAAAAGTAAAGATTTAAAATGCAGCGCTCGCTCTGACAATAACGTAAATGCAGTAATTCGTTCGACATTAATAATTATATAAACTTCATTCAATCGTTAAATGTTTTAATAGTTGCACACAAAAGTAATTGTATTTTTTTCTCTTGAATCAATGGAAGAGTGTTAAGTGTTTTTAAATAAATCGTTTTCAACTCGCCCGCCCCAATACCGGCGATGGGGAATGTGATTTGCACATTTCCCCGCGTTAAAAAAAAAAAGAAAAAAAAAGTTAAGATCATTAAGTTGTAAGGTCAAAAGGCCCTTCCGTCTTTTGTGGAGCGGTTTCAATGGGTAATGTATATATGTATAGATACTATGGAGATTGCTGGCTTTTTGTACGAGTTTAGCCTAAAGGCACCGTTAACGGGTTGGTAAGTCGTGAAGTATTTGTTGCTTGCTTGGAAACTGTATGTACTGCAGCTGATGGATGCAAAGACTGTATGCGGATATGTGTGATGAAATCGTGAATAATAAATAATAATACACAGGAAAATCCATATAAAGTAGTTTAATTCAATGATTAACATTCGCGTGTCAACAGAAGTCAATATTATGTAATACACGGGACTTTAATTAAAGTAAATTAGCCAGGGTTGATTATTATCGGTACAAAATATTAATTATTTTATATTTCGAAACTTTGACGATTATTTGAGCACATTTAACTTTGCTATTGATAGATGTTTTGACGACGTATCAGTCCTATAGCCAACGCGACTATCTGTTGATCATTTAAGTGGCGTAAGAAAGGCAACAACAATGATAGAGAAAAGCAAAAATATCATATCTACATAGTTTCAGGCATATATATTCCAAAGGGTAATGCAGCATCGCATTTTCATTTCGCCAGTTATATTGTAGCGCATACGTAATAGAAAGCGACCCTATTTTTATCTAACCGGCACTGAAAATTATTCAACAGAATATCACTTTTCTCGACTTGGGAGTCAAAGACGGACACACGGACTAGGGAACAGTAGTAGCTACGAAAATGACTAATTTTTATTATGTCTGGCCGTCGGTGTGCCGCTGCCACTCAATCCTAACTAATATAATAATTGCGAATGTAGGTTTGTTTGTTACGCTTTCACGTCTTAACTACTCGACAGGTCATCATGAAATTTACGCGAAATTCACGTTTTCAGAGGTTCAGCAAATACATACCGTACGTTTTATTTTGAAACAGTACTGTTCTCAACAGGTACCAAGTAGGTTAAATAAAAGTATGAAGTACTGCCAACACACAATGTATCTACGACCTAAAAGAGCCCACTATAACTTCATTTAAACTAAGATGAGCCGCCTCTTTCGTGAACATGTTTGCCAGCTTATCCTGTAGTGTAAGTGTGGCCTGTTTACAGAACAAAGCAAAAGAAAATAAATAAGGAAAAATATTGCAACACTACACTACTCCTTACTTTTGCCGAGTTCCTTTAAAGCTGTGTATAGAATTGGCCTTATAAAAGTACAAGTAAAAGCACTGTTTTAAACTTTCCTAATGCTGGGCATGCTTTTTCTGAGTATGAGAAAAATTAGGCTATAGTTCACCACGCTGGCCTATTGCTGTTGTTGCAAGGCAGACAACATATTTTCAAAAACATTATAGAGCACTCTCAAACATGCATATTACTTCACAATGTTTTCCTTCGCCGTTACAGCGAGCGATAATTAAATATTCAATGTGAGCATAACTTCGAAAAGTCAGAGGTTTTTGGACCAAACTCGAGATTTTTGCCTGGCAGTTTCCTACTAGACTGTCACTGTTACAAAATATACAGCTACATTTTTAAAAGCTATTACAATAAACGCAAAAAAGGATAACAATCAAATACAAAGAAAACTAACTTCTAAAAGCTAATACCATAAATAACTTTACGTTGCTCCTCCTAGCATAAGTATTCCTATATTCCCTAAAAGTAATGCTGCAAAGCATGACTGATATTACCCATCTCTCTCTTCGTCGAAATTAATTCCAAGGTATCAAAATGTCGGATGTGAATACAGAAATATGCAAAATTTCGCTCGAGAAATATAATAATTAAAGTAGTTGAAATTAAACTGCTATATACGGATTTTATCGCGTTGTTTATTTGACACTTTATTACAAAATTTTGGAAATTTTTACACTACTAAGTACTACTATTAAACTTTACTAATTTTTAAGCTAATTAAATTATTATTAAACTATTTAGATTTAATTTATTTTTACACTTTCCCCGACGTTTCGGTTGCTTTTCAGCAGCCATGGTCACGGGGAGACTAAGATGGCAGTTGTCTCAATGTTCCAGTGTAGTTATTTCAAAGTACCCGAACATAATTTAATCATTGGTGTTTCTATTTACGCAGAATGAGCTCAAAGTATCATGAAGTCTAGCTGTGGTTTGCTTCTTCTTGGGTTTGACTATTTTTATTACTGGATCCCAAGCTGGTGGTACATTCCAACCATCTTCTCTATTAAAATTAGGATGTTTTTTGATTTCAATAGCCTCGCGAAGCATCCTTGGTAGGAATCGGTGTTCTTTAGCGAGAATCTGTGGTTTGTCAAATCTCAGGTAGTGGTTGGTCCCCTGTTGCACATGTTCACACACAGCAGACTTCAACGAGCGTCGGTGTTTTACATCAGCTATGTGTTCTTTTATGCGGGTGCCTATGTTTCTCTTGGTTTGACCAATGTATGAGAGTCCGCAGTCACAATCTATTTTATAGACCCCTGCATCTTGTAAAGGTAGTTGGCACTTGACGGATGGTAAAAATTGACTTATCTTCGTAGGCGGCTTGAAGTATGTGTTGATTGAAGCTCGCTTCAAGATGTAGCCAATCTTGTCAGTGACACCCCTTACATAAGGCAGTATAGCAGGCTGGCGCTCGACTGTGGCTGGCTTTTCTCGGGATCTGTGACAGCGGCGCGGCTGTTGGAGCTTGTTGTCTTGCAGTACTTGCTTGACATGTTGAAGCTCGGCGTCCAGGTGTTTCTTGTCACAGATCCCATGGGCTCTCTGAAACAAAAACATTCCCACGGTAGCTAACTGTTTAGGATGGTGGTGAGATTCACCGTTTAAGTACCTATTTGTATGGGTCTTTTTCCTATATACAGTGTGGCTCAAAGTATGATCAGGATTCCTGATGACAAGTACATCTAAGAAAGCTAATGAATTATTTGCCTCTAATTCCATAGTAAATTGGATGTTATTATTAATGGAATTAAGATGTTCTAGGAATACACTTGCACTATCTGTTGGTAATATTGTAAAAGTATCATCTACAAACCTCTTATAAATCCTGGGTGTGATGGGGGCAGTATGTAAAGCTCGAGCCTCGAAGTCCTCCATATATATGTCAGCAACGACAGGCGATACTGGGGAGCCCATTGCGAATAGAAACAATGATTAAATTATGTTCGGGTACTTTGAAATAACTACACTGGAACATTGAGACAACTGCCATCTTAGTCTCCCCGTGACCATGGCTGCTGAAAAGCAACCGAAACGTCGGGGAAAGTGTAAAAATAAATTAAATCTAAATAGTTTAATAATAATTTAATTAGCTTAAAAATTAGTAAAGTTTAATAGTAGTACTTAGTAGTGTAAAAATTTCCAAAATTTTGTAATAAAGTGTCAAATAAACAACGCGATAAAATCCGTATATAGCAGTTTAATTTCAATGAATAATATTCGCGTAAATAGAAGACAATATTAATTAAAGTAGTGTTTTGGTTTGACTGGCGAAAATTATTAGGTTTAATTCACACTAACAGGACAGCGTTCGGAAGTGCAACATTAGTTGCTGATCTTCTACTTCAAGAAGCTTTATATTTATATTCAGGCTGAAAAACAAACAATCGCTTTTAGAGAACAAGTCACATGACAACGTTTCCAAGCACTATAGGGAGTTAAAGCGACTGGTTATTCTACTACGTTGTACCAATCTGTAAAGACACGAGAATCCATACGGTTGCGCGTACAATCGAGCGTCTGCGCTTGCCGTCGTTGCTTGCCACCGGTTAGTGAGTGTGAATAGGTCCTTAGTTCCTCAAAACAGATCGAGTTTTTTGTAAGTTGGCGTGTTCTGGTAAGGTTCAAGTTTGGAAGCTGAGTTCACTTGCCAGAAGCGCCTAGCAAAAGGCTTAAAAGGCTTCGGTAAATGAAAGGAGAACCTTTTCAGGAATCTTCTAAATAACTGACTTGAGAAAAAAATAAATACCGAGAACCCATTGATATGATTGAGAGTTTATAATGATACAGGGAGTTTTTTTTTTAACCTCAGGTGAATGCGTTTACGCACCATCCGCGCTCGGGCAGGGCGCGGGTGTGTGGGACTCGAGCCAGAGAAGCCGGCCCTATACCCACTAAACCCCTGACGACGTCCCTCCAATACCTAGTGTTGGTGCCACGGGATTCGCGCTAGCATTCACCGCGACACCGACAGGTCTTGGCCCGCCACGTGACTAGGCGGGCCCCAGCTGTTTGGGGGAGGACCAGATGGTACAGCCCTCCACTCCACTGAGGGGGCCGCGCGAACGCTTATGCCCCTCTCTCGGGCCTGTGCTGCTCGGGTGGCAGACTGCCCAAGTCCACCGCCCGCAGGCCGCCCCCTAGGGTGGCTGGAAGTCAGCGCGCGACCTACGGCGGCGCCCTGGACGTCTTCTGCGGTTTGAGTAGGGAGAGACCAGCTCCCCGTTCCGCCGCCTCCTTAGCGGAAATCACTGCCTCGCAGAAGGCGACGGCGGCCTCCCATGCACCCTCGCTCCAAACCATGGACAAAACCATTTCCGGCAGCGAGAGGATTTGGACACCCAGTGCCCCGGTTAACGACCGGCGCTGCTCCTCCCAAGCTGGGCACTCCACGAGTGTTTGCAGCGCCGTATCCTCGGGGCCGTCACCACAGTGATGACAACAAGATGTCTCTTCCCGGCCTATACGACACAAGTACCTACCTCCCGAAGCATCCACACCCGGTGAGGACCTGCGTCAGCCGGCAGGTCAGGGCGCCATGGCGCCGCTCCAGCCACTCCTACAAGTTTGGATTTACCGCCGCTATTGCGTCAAGTCTGTCTATATTTTACTATCATGATGAATGATAGGCGAATCCAGTGGGTTCATGATTACACTTATAATAGCACTTTCTTTTGTTTTGTTCGAGTATCACTCTTAGAATAAATTAACAAAATTTTGAAACTGTCTCATTAATGTGAAAAGCAATAATAGGTTCAATACCGTGAACTTGAGCTTAACTGTTTGATTCTCTAAATGTCGGGTCGAGTAAAGCAATATAGTAGTTCTTATGACGTTATTAGTAACAATTTGAAGACTGGAGTCATACCTAGTGGGTATCAAAAGTTCGCTATCATATACCACAATCGCGTTGACCGGCTTGTATTCTTATAACAGATTCTATTGGACTTCATATTTCTTAGATCGTTCTTGGATCCTTAGACTACCGCCGTCTTAGTCTCCCTATGACGTATGTGTTAATTTAAATAGTCTATCAAGTTTAAACGGATGAATAACAATTCGATACAAAAATGTGTTTTAAAATAAACTGCGATGAATCCTTATAATGCAGTATAATTTGAATTCAAATCACTTTCTATTAGCAATTAAGAAAGAAAGAAAGAAAATAATTTTATTTGTTCCACGCTCATTATATAAGGTAACAGAAAACACAACCAAAAGTACATATAGAACAAATAAGGTCCTGCGTCAGCAATGTTGCAGTATATCCACAACGCTGGTATTCTCGCAGACCCTGAATGATTTCGGTGCATGTAGGCAGTAACATACATACATACAACTCAATTAAAAACAAAATATCAAAAAACAAAAAAAGAGTAACTTAAATAAATAGGCAGAAGGTGGATGGCAGAAAGTAATTTCATACTAAATAATAATATTGGTATCTATATAATATAATATAATACTTATATGTATACATACATATAGAATTAAAAGTACCTTGAAAATAATAAAAAACAGATAATATAAGATAAATAATACATAATAAAGACATTGTATCAATAAAAACGTTATATTACAACGCAGCATATAATGTTGTGTTACATTTCCGAACGATCCCCGGCTCTTGTCAACAAAACATGACACTGATTGTCATCGATGTCATGTGGGTAGTAATAATTCTAAATATCAATTGCAAAATAAAATAAGCATCCATCGGCGTCTGCGCAATGAGAAAAAGAGGCTGGGATGATATTTTATAATAGATTATATTTATACTTATCATGTATCAACATAAATTTTCACATAACAGACAGCTATGTAATGCAATCTACGTTAAAAGTTTAAAAAGTTTGTGTTTTTAATGACATGTATATTTAGGTTATGTCAACAGTGAAGCAACACTAATTTACAAATTATGACCCGGAATCATAAAGGTAAGTGGACATGCCGCTACTAAAATTACGTTAAAGTTCTTTGAGAACTTAACAAAATATGCTTAAGTTTGATTTGGAATGCATGTAACGATTTCATGTTCCAGAGTGGTGGCGGCAGATCATTCCAACACTTAGTAGCAGCATACCTGAAACTACCTCTAAAAGCAGTAGTCCTATGCCTCGAAGTAACCATAAGATGTGATGAGGCTCGCGTGTTATATAGGTTAACATCTCGAGACCAATTCAGCTTATTATAGAGATATTCAGGTTTTTTGTGTAGTATAATGCCAAATAGAAGGGTGGCTAAGTGAAGGCGCCTACGAGCGGTCATTTTCATAAGATTACCATTATTAAGAAATGGTGTGACATGGCTACGAGGTGGAATGTTGTAGCAAAACCGAGCACAAGCATTCTGAAACCGCTGAATCAAATTTTGAGTTCTTTTTAAAATACAACTACCATAAATAGTATCAGCATAATTTAGCTTGGATAATATAAGTGACTCACACAGCAATATCCTCATATCGACACTAAGATAATGGCGAATTCTATACAGTAGCTTGAGACGGTAAAAACAATTTTTTACAGCATCAAGAACATGCGTCTCAAAACTCAATTCCCCATCCATAACTAAACCCAAATTTCGAGCTTCAGAAACTTGTTGTATTGGAGAACTATCAACCAGTACTACAGGGTCTAATTTTTTTATCTTTTTGATACATTCCTTAGATCCGAGTACTAAATATTTGGATTTAGTTGGGTTAAGTACTAAGGAATTTCTTCTTGCCCAGTTAGATATCCCATCCAAGTCTGCATTTATTTTATTTAAAGTTGAGGTACAATCGTTAGGATTACAGGAAAGAAATATTTGGAGATCATCAGCATACATATGAAACTTGGTGTTCTGAATATGTTGAACAACATCTGCACTGTACAGTATGAAGAGAAGTGGCCCAAGTACTGAGCCCTGAGGCACCCCACGATTTATCTGACAACAAGAGGAACTAACCTTAATGCCCCCATCCATATCCAGTTGTACAAACTGGGATCTGTCTGTCAGATAACTATGGAACCATTTCACAGTAGCAGAGTCGCATCCATAGTATGAGAGTTTGGCTAAAAGAAGAGATATATTAATTGTTTCAAATGCACGGGAAAAATCAAGTAGAGTAAGAATAGTACCCATACCCTGGTCCCTAGATTCCAAAATATCATCAACTACATCGAGGAGAGTGGTAGTCGTACTATGTCCTTGGCGAAAACCCGACTGAGTATGAGGTAGGATGTTGTATTTCTCAATGTATTTCCTGAGCTGACTGCTCACCACTCTCTCTAATACTTTTGACAGGCAAGGAAGCAAACTGATAGGTCTAAGGTCTTTTGCTAATGTTGGATTAGGGATTTTAGGTATTAGCTTAACAATGGCAATTTTCCATAAATCAGGGAATGTAGAAGAGGTAATTGATTTATTTATAATTGCAGTGATGAAAGGAAGACTCTGAGGCAGTGTCCTCATTAGCATTTCCAAAGAGATGTTATCAGTACCAAGAGCATTTGACTTAAGGCTGCAGATGTGTAAATGTACCACATTTTCACTGACTGGCTCAAGACTAAATGTGTTTGTATGGAACCTGTTTGATTCAAAGTAAATCAAGTCAGATAAAGGAACTGTATCACTGCCAGGAATATTAAGGAAATGCTTATTAAGCTCTTCGGGATTGTTGAGTAAGTGTGGCAAATCATTCTTCCTTTGTTTACCTATTGTGATAGTAGATTTTAAGTTGTGCCATAGCTTTTTTGGGTTTTTAATATGTCCATTTATATAGTTTTCAAAGTATGCTCTTTTTTCATTTTCAATAGCAGTAGTGACAATATTTTTAAGAATTTTATAGCTACTTTTATGTGTGTCATTTTTAATTAATTTGTAGCGATGATGATACTTGTCACGTAATTTCACCATTTCTTTAATTGTGTCTGTAATCCAAGGATGAGATCTTTTCTTTATAGCTGACAGTTTAGAAACTAATTCCACTGAAAATCTCTTTCCAAAGCCACAACAGCCGCGCAAAAATAAACATGTTTTAAAATAGTTTCGCTAACGAACGAAGCTTTTTTGTACAAAAGGAGTCTCACATTATTGTGGTCCCAAACGAAACAGTTACAGTGACAAATGTACGAACATTTCTATTGGATAGTGTTGTCGAGCTGTCGCACATTTCAACACAAAAAGATGAAAATTTATTGGTTCAAATAACCGTCAACACTTATTTAATCAAAAGCTGTCGAAGCAAAGAAATGTATAATATATTTAATAATAATAATAAGTAATATATTTTATAGCAAATATTTGACACTGATGTCTCTTCCACTCCACTGAGATTTTTGTACCACTTTGTCCGCGTCTTCGCTCGCGTAAATGTAGGTTAGGTTAAATTAGTAACGGGCACGCTACGATCGTGGCGGTAAGTCCCGTGTTTGAGGAGTGGCTGGAGAGGCGCCATGGCGCCCTCACCTTCCGGCTGACACAGGTAATGACTGGCCACGGTTGTTTTGGCCAGTTCCTGTGTCGTATACGCCGGCAAGAGACGCCCAGTTGTCACCACTGCGGCGACTGCCGCGACGTAGTTGGGGACACGGCGCTGCACACTTTGGCGGTTTGCCCCGCCTGGGCATCGCAGCGCCGTGAATTGATCGCGGCAGTCAGATTGGTTGCCCTCTCGCTCCCGGCCGTAGTTCAGTCTATGGTCCGGAGTGAGAGGTCGTGAAACGCCGTCGCCTCCTTTTGTGAGGAAGTCATTTCCATCAAGGGGGCGGCGGAGCGGGAGAGGGAGCGTTTGAACCCTCTCCCCAACCGCAGAGCCGGGCGCCGGAGGGCGCGAGACGACCTCCAGCCACCCTGAGGTTTGACCTGGAGGTGGCGGGCTTTGTGGGCCTGCCCGCCATCCGTTCAGCACCAGGTCCGAGAGGCGGCGTGCGTGTTCCCACGCGCGCCTCTGTTTCGAGTCCGTCTCCCCTCTAGGGGGGACAGTAGGGATGATTTGTGAGGAGTGCCTTTGGGTAGGTCTTTTGTGTAGTGGCCTGCCGTTTCATACGGCGGGCCGAAACCTCGGCGGGGTCGCGACCGCATGTGAAAGTGATTCGCGCGGCCCCGTCGATAGTGGTTTTGTCGAGGAACACCGTGGTAGGTTTAGTCGGTATTCCGGGAGGTACGTTATCATCTTTACCATCTTATTTTACCCCGGCGAGTCCGACATAACCCCTCCGCCCGACCTGCACACATGGTGTAGTGGTTTAATTGGTCGCCACGCTATTGCTGCACCGAGTAGTGCGGTTTAGATAAACGGGACAAAAAATTGTGTGATGTACAAATGGTTGTTCCAAATCTGGGTGAATTTTGTATGTATTGCCTAAATGTCTGTTTGTTGTGTTTTTAGTCAAGAAAAAAGAAAGTGAGGAAGACATATTGCAGTAAAAATATTTCCGTCTAGAATCACCTTTTAGGTATAAATGTACTTTTTTGGAACGCTTGAAGTTTTGGCTGAGCTGCACAGGCCCTAGTCACGTACAGGGTCAAGCCGATTGAAACAAGCAAACGTCAGGCTTTCCAGATATGTACTTGATAGATACAGAAATATACAAGATGACTAGCATGTTCGCGTTAATTCCTATTGGTATTATATAAATGATAAATAGAAAATTGAAGGATGGCTAGGCCATCATTTTGTGACCAAATCAAAGACCTTCTGGCGAATGATTAGCAGGCCTACTGCGTAACATAGATGTCGATGTTTCGGGTTGACTGTTATACCGTGCAATACATTTGTTTCAAAGTTGTTCCGAATTTTGGTACGTAACTTTCTTATTGTCCGAAATCCTTTCATAAAGTATAGTCTAAACAAAAGAGTAATGTTATTTTTCAAGAAAGAAATCCAAACAAACGATCCTGCGATTTTAAGTTTGATTGTTTCTTACGCTTACACGCCTTAATTACTCGACCGGTTATCATGAAATTTCACATACACGTGTCAGAGCTACAAAACCATAAGGTACCTTTCGTCCTCCAGAAAACGAGAGCGAAGCTGCGGGCAAAACCTAGTTCACAATCATTCTGTTTCAATCTTACCTACCAGTCTCCTTTACGTATTCAAATCTATTCAGATATATTTTAAGAGCCAATACTTAGTAAAATCAAATAAATACGTATTCAACAGCATAATAGATATGCCGTCATTTGGCACCGGAGTCTCGTAAACGATCTTAGTGTCCAATGTGACCTCTTTACGGCTGCTTAGGTAGGCAAGGCTGAGGAAATGAAATCAAGAGACATTTAAAGCGAACTTCTTATAAGGATAATTAGTGAACTTTTTCGAAACTTAAGTAGGTAGTGATAAAAAGTCGAATAACAAAACTGTAGTTTTGCAAAAGTTTTGCTCGGCAATGGGCAGCAACAATATATGAATAATAATATTATTATATTCACAGGAACTTTACAAACATTCAAACAACGTCGACAAAGAACACTCAAGACTCGTAACCACCATTTGTGGAGTGTACAAATTTTTGTTCTGTGTGGAGATTGGACCCACAACACTTAGCATAGTGGCAGTGGCGAAGCAACCACCTAAGGCACCACGACATCAGAGCAGTCGATATATTTCCATTAAATAGTGCTTGATGTTGTGCCAGTTATAGACTGAAGGTTGATCATATTTTAGGTTTGTAAATTATTAATGATGAATCATTTTTTTTTTATTGAAATAGTTTTAACTGCCCTTATATCCATAACAACTTATTTTATCTTGATCCACATCGTTAGGTAACCAATATCGTGGTATAGGAAAGGCAGACGTGTTGAACCTCCGGACCGCAACAACTAGAGCGAACAATTTAGTGGAAACCAACAAGCGGACCGGATTTTACAAACTATTTTTGTTACTTGCTTTTTTAGTCAAAACTTTCAAAATGACACAGTATTGGTTCGATCAAAGTTTGCCAACCAATGCTTGGGTAGCATTGTAGCAATGTTCGATACCTACGTAAAACTCTAGATTAAGGTAATGTTTTTATTAGAAACTAGTGCTTTAATTATCACCGTTTGCATTATAATAATTGGTATGTATATTGATATTAAACTACTTATACGGATTTTATCGCGTTGCTTATTTGACACTTTATTACATAATTTTGAAAATTGTAATATCTCAGTAATTATAGCTCGTTCGTCAGAAGGGCTTATTATGATATCTAGTATTAATAGTAATCCACGTTCCTTATAAAATTTCTTGGTTAATTTTCCTTCAGTGACTTTGCATACGTCAGTTTTAACAGACCCAGCACAGGGTTAGACAAGGATAAAAAAATGGTTGCTTAATTAAGAGTTTTAGTTGTCGCCCAGTAGTCTATCTCGACTATACATTTTCGTAGCAACCTTTCTACCAATATCTGGGTGTAATGCTATGCTAATATTAGACAGAAATAAAATAAATGGTTTTAGAGTTTTGGTATTCGCTTAGTGGTCAATCTCGACTATGAACATATTTTTCGTAACAACCTTTTTAGAAATCCGTGTGTAAACCCTAATTAGAAACACACTAATCATAATGAAATGAGGGTGTTTAATAATGCTTGTATACAAAGCAAAAAGCTGATGCAGTGTAATGTTAGGAGCTTATTGCGTGGCTCGCGTATGTCGCTCACACCTATGTATGTATTGCGTAAGTTCCTAACTTGCGCATGTTGCACGTGTCGTATATAAAGGCCATTAATATGCAATTAAGATTAAGTCACATCCATAATTTTAATGATGTATTAGGACTCGAGATCTATTACGGAGTCGGGCAAAATCTTACTAGATATTCTATCAAGAAATTCTCAGCAGCAGTTTGAGTCAGAAACAGTGCCCGGTTCGCTTGCCTCTTACGTGGGACCTTAAGCCGTAGGCAGCGAAATGTGGGTGTAATACACCTCTACCTATCTCTTTCAAGTTGTAGGTGTGACACTTTGTTTATATTATTACATAATCCGTGACATACTTTTGTCACAAATCCCCGTGCTGGGTCTACAAGCTATAACATTTTACAGTAAGACAGATTCTGTTTAAATTCTGTTGGCTTCCGTTTGAAAATAAAAACCCCATGTAACGTGACGACATGAAAAGTGATTAAGGCATTATTTTAGATGTTTTTAGGGTGAGCAGAAGCATTGGTTATGCATTTTTATTTACCTTTTGATACTTTTCGGCTTAAGTGATATTTAAAGCACTTTATCGGTAACAAAACCTTCTTTTGTTGCTTAACGACTAAATATCGTAAAGACAATTTCATTTTCTTACGGAATGGTTTTTTACGACATTAAAAGTGGGTGACAATAATAGGAAAAGCTTTTCATGATAACGTTTCTTGCCTTCATTTCTAAAGTGGTAAAGAAATATACGATCTGTAGGTAAATAGTTACTTACAGTATATTGACACTTGTGGCAGAAATTACTGAGCTTTTCTTTCATAAGAGCATTTATTTAGCTGATTTATAAATGAATTAATAATATAGTATACAGATACAAAAAAGAGATTGAAATTAAACTGCTATTTAAGTACGGGTAGTACATACATACATGTTACGATTCTAAAAAAAAAATATGTATAATATTTCAATTCCAATCTATAACGTGAGACAATATAAAAAAAAGATCAATTTATTATTAATAGTTTTACACGAACACATTGACGTTTCTATTTATGACAAGTTACTTGACAAAATAATAAGAAATATAATAGGTATTCATGACTTGCCCTTAATACGGCACATTTAAGTCCGAGGGGCCCTGTAATTTAAATTTCGGCGTAACTTCACGTTGCATTGGCGGAAACAGTCGAAGAAAACCGAATGTTTACGAATGACGATTTGAAGCATTACTAGTTAAGCATTGTTATTATTATTATTGTGGAAATATTATACGATAAAAAGCACAGCACTTAAAATAAAAACCGGTCAAGTGCGAGTCGAACTGGCCCACCGAGGGATCCGTACAAATTTATAGGTACACATTATAAAAAAAATTTGTCCTTGCATAAAGACCCTGTTTTTTTATGATTTAATTACAAATGTATAGTTTTCAGATTTTCCCTATACTTGTAGTACAAGACGGTATTACTTGCCGAATTTCATAGTTCTAGGTCAATGGAAAATACCCTATAAATTTTGATTCCCTTGAGAATGTCAATATATACGTTTTTTGCGGCATAAACGGCTGTATCTTTTTTTTACGTTAACTTAGAAGATTTTTACAGCTTCAAGAGACTGTAGACCTGAGTATATTGTTTTAATTTCAACTCGATACCTCCGCGTATACCCGAGATAAAGGGTCTTGAAAGAAAGACAGACGGACGGACGGGCAATAAAGTGATCCTATAAGGTTACCGTTTTTTTCCTTTTGAGGTACGGAACCCTAAAAATAATAACTACAATTTTATGCAATTCCGGGAGTTTTGTCCGACGCGTTTAGCAGGATTATTGTTTTATACCCAGATTTAATCAGCTTTGATCAGGTCCCATGTGTTGGAGGGAAGGCCTATTGCCACCTATCAGACGTATTTTGAAGCGGCGCTACACCAATGGATGAAGCATTGGATTTGCGATCAAAACGTCGTGAGTTCGAATAACATTCGTTAAAATACCGACGTAGCCTCACTCCCCCATTCGTAACACAAGGTTGCTAACGGCACCCATTTGAAACCCAGACATAACTTATAGATAATGATGTGTTACAAGATATATTAATTTCAAAGTTTTATATATATTTTCTAAAAACGTGCATAGGTCACCTCGTTTCCGTGAATCCTCATTCCTATTCTCAATAAACGAATTTAGATGAAACGTTAGCCTGATCCTAGCGACTAACCTAAATGTTTTTGCATCCACACTCACTTATAAACTTTGACCTTCATAGGTGTTACTTTGTGACCTAAGTTAATAAAATGTTTGACTTTGACACATAAGTATTTATTTATTTTACGTTAAATATACGACTTTCACCAATTACACTACTTAATCACAAAATATAGCATTCATGCGTTCTCCTCATAATGCCTCATATATTCTAATAATAATACCTTCCATTCATCCGTAAAAATATGTATGGTATGTCCTGAAAAAACACGTAGGATAACTTTTATACGGATACAGACGAAGTCACGGGCTGTAGCTAGTGTCTGATAATATTCCTCGCATGTTACGAATCTTAATGGAATTTTTGCGAGAAGCTTCAGTAGGCTCAATAAATTGGAATCTAAGTGCCTATAAATTATGGATCCAGTAGAGATGGTCTTACGGATTTACGAACTGGAAACAACTATATTTTCAAACACTTTTCAATGTGTACTGTACAATGTGTACGTAACTACTTACTTATTAACTACGTGAACGGTGCAGTGGTTGAATTTCATGCGGAAGGTGTTGTGAGTTCGATCTTCGAAAATAACTTGACTGCACGGATAGCGTAGTGGTTAAGTAATAGCCTCACCACTGGCGACGCGCCAAGTGTTGTGGGTTCGAATCCTACTCGGGACAAAAATTGCGTGATTCACAAATAGTTGTGCCGAGTCTGGATGTTCTTGGTGTCCGTTGTTTAAATGTTTGTAAAGTTCCTCACGATACAGAAATTATACCTAGTAGGGAAGCAATCATATACAAATATTTAGTAAAAATAGTACTGATACGGGTAGTTGGTATATCCGTTATTTTAGTAGTTGTGAAGCCGTTAGTGATACAGGAATTCTTTCCGGCCGTGACTTTTGTAAAAGAGTCTCAGATTATTTGTAGTTTGCCTGTAAGATATCTACTTACACAGTCATGCCTACATCCTCGAACGGATAAGCAGATGTGAATAACGGCCACATTTTGGCACTGTTATAGTTATAAGCCCATATATTAGGCGCGGGTCTACAAAACTAGGTGGCCTGGAAATCAAATCCGAGATCTTAAGCACAGTAGTCGCATTCGCTACCGCTGCGCCACCGAGATTCCTATTTTATATTATTCTAATATCTATCACGAAATTATAGCCACGAAGCCTGAAGTCCCTTGGGTTGCAAGACTTCTCCTCTACGTTAATCGTCTAATTACCCTCCGTACATATGGGCGAAAGGCATAAAATAAAAATACAACATTTACACAGTAATAAACGCGCAGTTAACAAGTTCCTAAAAGTTAAGTATCAGATACGTGTTGTTTACGTAGACAAACTGGCAAATGCCTCTTCTTCTCTCTTAGCCTTTATTATTCCCAAGTCACTTGGGGTCGGCTTTTCTGGTCTAACCGGATTTGACTGGATATCAGTTTTTACACGGAGCGGCTGCCACCTGACCTCCGCAACCCGAAGGCTAACGATACCCTAAGGCTAGACCAGTGTCAGGATATTAGAGGGTACTGACTTTCCCAATAACGACTGCCATAGATGTTCATGGCAGCCGGGACCGACGGCTTAAAGTGCTCTCCGAGGCACGGAGCAGGCGATAATTGTCAATCAATACGCACATAATTTCGAAAAGTCATATAACTTCCGAAAGTCAGAGGTGCGTGATGTGGGTTCGAAGCCGAGATCCTCTACATTGCAGTCTGTTGGTATCCCCACTGAGCTATCGCTGCTAAACTGGCAAATGCCTCAGTATAATTAAATTCCGCCGCCATCAAAATATCAGCACTTAATAGAGCATTAACACGATCATGTCAAAATTTGTTCAGACACCGCCTTTACGTAATTAGGAAGGACCATGTGGGTCACTATTGCCATTGGAAGTACAACCTTATGCCTTACATTTTATGGTTTATTTTTGCGAAGTTATTAGGTTTGTTTATTATTTATATTATGGTGTAATGAGGGTGGCTATACGGTTAATTGGTGGTTTAGTGAATTTAATTAAATATGTGTCTTAGTTTTATTGGCCGTAAATTTATATTAATAGTAGGTTTTGACTGCGGTTTTGCTCGGTTTTGTCGAAGTTTTATTGTTGACAAGCCAATAGTACTTGGTAAGGACTACGGTTAATGATATTATATGTATGTATACGATAGAAAGAAGCAGATATGTTCATACCGCACGCAAAGTAAAGATTCAAAAACGTTTCATTTGGGATGTTTTCTATTGTTCTCAAAACAAAATCAGTTGTACAAGAACCTTTATAACATAATATCAGCCCTATTTATAAACTGTCCCACTGCTGGGCACGGGCCTCTTCTCAGTTTAACAAGTGGTTACAGCGTATACATAACGCATTTATTTAAAGCAACAAATTTATGGTCATATTTTTTTATCTGATAATAATTAGAAAGTGACCTAATCCCAGATTTTAGATTTTAGATATCGAATAAATTTTTATACGACAGCTTTGTCCGTCCGTCTGTCCGTCCGTCTGTTATACAACTTTCAACTCAAGAACCGTAAGAGCTAGAGACTCGCGGTTAACGCCATTCGACTCAGCATAGTCGATATACCCCGAAATGACAATGACCTTTGACCGCTGACTTCGGGCGCGGACGGAGCGTAAAAGCAATCCCCTGAGATAAAAAAAAAAAAAAATGATGCAAGTGGTGGACTGCAAAACCCACTTAACTTGCATATAAGATGAGATGACCAAACATATTTATTTTGTATTTATAGTAGATTATAAATAAAGCGTATTCTTGTTAATTCTTAATTATTATAAATATTGTCTCCCCCAGTCTAAATAAAAAAGGTTGTAAATAGTTTTTTTAATATAAACAACCCGCTATGACTGTTTATTAAAGAATTAAGTTATTAAGTGAATGAAGCCAGAGAAGTGTGTCAGGATCGTAGCAAATGGAAATCCGTAGTCTCTGAAACTTAGCTGTCTGGAAACAGGCGTGAATCTATGTATGTATGTATGTAAGTTATTAAGTTAATTCGGCAGCTTGTTTTCATTCTGGCACTGCACCAAACCATGGTCAGTAGTAACCGGTTTAAACATCTCCTATTTATATAGTTAACTAGACCAATAGGTATTTCAAGTATTAGTAAATGATGTTTCACATATCTATTGGAAATAAACTTTTATCACAATAAGTCACGACAGGAAAAATCACCGAAAGAAGATGTTACTTGCTCGGTTTTATCATAACATTTGAGTGTAACGCCCTCATCGTACTTAGATGACATGCAAAAATGTTCACAGTTAGAAGATTGAGCTCAAAGTTTAGATAGAAAGCGATGGTGTACAATTTTCAATATTAGTGGGCATTATAATTATAATAATAATAATCATCATCTTCCACATACACAAAACATCATCTAGCCCAAACTAAGCAGAGCTTGTACTATGGGTACTAGACAATGGATAAACATACATATATACTTTGTTTTTGTAAATACATACATATTATACATAGAAACGCCCAGACCAAGACAAACATCCATGTTCATGCACACAAATGTTTAAGGTGTACGGAAATCGAACCCGCGACCTCAGGCGTAGCAGTCGGTTACACTAACTACTACGCCATCGAGGCTGACAAATTAATAAATATATAATTTGTCTTCTCCCTTAGCCTTTATTATTCCCAAGTCACTTGGGGTCGGCTTTTTCAAGTCTAACCGGATTTGACTGGATATCAGTTTTTACACGGAGCGGCTGCCACCTGACCTCCGCAACCCGAAGGCTAACGATACCCTAAGGCTAGACCAGTGTCAGGATACCAGAGGGTACTGACTTTCCCAATAAGGACTGCCATAGATGTTCATGGCAGCCGGGACCGACGGCTTAACGTGCTCTCCGAGGCATGGAGCAGACGATAATTGTCAATCAATACGCACATAATTTCGAAAAGTCATATAACTTCCGAAAGTCAGAGGTCGCGCACCTCTGTCGCGGTCTCGACCCTCTGCATTGAAGTCTGTTGGTCTCCCCACTGAGCTATCGCTGCTTATATTATTGCTTATATAAATATATAATTATTATATATAATTATAATAATTATATATTTATTTCAAATTCAGATGTTATGTTAGTATTGTAATAAAATTGAATTAGAGTAAATTCACCACGACTAAATAAAACTACACTTTCTAGAACACAATAATTTGTCAAAAGATTTGTTTACATACCCCAAAACACAAGTCCCTCCCCCCAAGCATTACAATTTCCGTTTCCCGTCCATTTGTAAAGGCAGTAAAGAATAAATAAGATCTTTCCCCATTAATCTTATGGGATTAATCAACAAATACAATAGTAAAGTGCACGGGCGGGGTCAAAACTCCTCGATTTACTACTTGCACTTAAACTGTATTAGTTGATTAGTATTATTCCTATTAATTCAGGCAATAGCCGTAAAAGTTATTTAAGATTGCAATTATTTTTGTGCTAATCCGATGGTATAAATAAAGGTAATAAGGAAGTTAATTTGTGTATTTGTGCATTGAAGGAGAGTCTAATTATAGGTGTATTTTATGTAGCAGGAAGGTCTTTTAATATATACAGACAGTCTTTATTCTCGAAAGGGTAGGCAGTGGTGTATTAAACTCATATATGACAGATTATGATTTTAGGTCCCACCGCACCGGTCACAGTGGCAGGTTCTATGCTGTTACTGAGAATTTCTTGACAGCAAAATCTGATACTATGCCAGACCCGGCAGTTGAACCCGAGATCTCATGCACAGCAGTCGCTTCACTACTGCTGTAGTCTAGTGTCCGTTAATAATATTAGTGTTCATGATAATAATACTTCTCAAAAATATTCCTGACTGAATTTAGTATTTGAATTTGATACGACAGTAATAATTATTCAGTTAGCTTTGCGAGACAGTTCTCCGGAATATTAATTTAGAAACAGATCTTTGTCAAAGGAAATAATATATCTAGAAATGGGAAGGAAACAGGCGTATTAATATTCTATATTCTTTATTTTCCCGATGCGAATTTAGAAGTTGTACTCCGTTTAACTCTCTCAAAGGGCCGTGTATATTCCTGAAGAAGTATTATGGATGTCCCTAACCCGTGAACGAGAAACTAATATTTTGTAAGTGTATCAATAAGGTGAGGTCATGTGGTTTACATATTTTTGTTAGTGAAACATCAAAATATCATAAATCCGAAAATGTTTAAGTGAAAATATTATAAAGATAAATTACTCACATTAGGTACATGTAAACATAATAAACATTATTTAGATCAATATTCGAAAAAGACAATTTGTAAGAATTGAAAATATTATTAAATAATGTCGGCTTCGGTGGCGTAGTGGTTAATGTAACCGACTGCCACGCCTGAGGTCGCGGGTTCGCACAAGTCAAACATTTGTGTGCATGAACATGGATGTTTGTCTTGGTCTGGGTGTTTCTATGTATAATATGTAAGTATTTACAAAAAAAAAGTATATATGTTTGTTTATCCATTGTCTAGTACCCATAGTACAAGCTCTGCTTAGTTTGGGCTAGATGGTGTTGTGTGTATGTGGTAGAATATTATATTATATTATAGTGACAAGAATAGAAAAGGGTATGATAAGCTGGTTTGGGCATGTAGAAAGAATGGACGAGGAAAGACTGACTAAGAAAGTTTATAAGGCTAGTGTGAATGGAACAGTCGCAAGAGGAAGACCTAGGCGAACGTTTCTTGATCAGATCGGAGGCGTTCTAGACAAAGGCCAGGTTAAGAGCACCTTGAACCGACGGGCGTGTATGAGGAATGTGATGAAAGTGAATGAAGCCAGAGAAGTGTGTCAGGATCGTAGCAAATGGAAATCCGTAGTCTCTGCCTACCCCTCTGGGAAACAGGCGTGAATCTATGTATGTATGTATGTAATATTTATTTTCTCTGTGCTATTTATCAACAAGAGGTACTTAACAATCCAAAAATATAGTCATGTTTTTGCTTACTGTTATATTATGCTTATGGCGATTACACGCTGTTTATATAATTGCTATGTTTTTTGTATATTTTGAGCTAGGAAAAAGATACGTTATTAAAAAGAAATCAAAAGATTTACATTATTGACACAAACCATAAATAATATGAAGACGAATTGTATATTTTTTGTATATGTAGTATAAGTGGTGTTCATAATAATATTTATATAATATGTCGATAACTTATAGCACTCAAGTAAAAAGGACATGTTTATTCCTGAAACGGTTGTTACTTAATATTATTACTCACATGATTCCTCAATAAGGTTCTCCTGCTGACTCTCCACGCAGTACTGCATGAGAATGCTAAAAAGCACTCCAGAGATCACGTGCGTCCTCGAGAACGGCATTATCACTACACTACCGGTATTTATCGATATCACACACTTTTTTAATGCACATCACATTTTATTACACACTATCACTTAGTTTGAAAAATCCATTAGGTTCCTGTAACAATAAAAACATTTGGTTAATAACAATATATTGAAGCGTTAATATAAAAAAGGTATCAATATACTCGCAATAAAAATAAACAAAAATAATATTACCTAAAATTTGACATTTCGCATCTTAGGCTCGCCATCTACTAAAGCGCTGCAGTCTTATAAGATTTTCACACATTATCCCTTACGCCAACGTAACACAAACAAAATACGTGTTTAGAAACATTTTACTAAGCGCAGTCGCATCGCGGCGCGCGAGCGCTGCGGAGCGGAGATGTGATGGGAATGAGTGGCGTCAAGCGGCGCGGTTGATCCCGCCCCGCCACATGCTTTGATACAGTGCTTTATTAACGCGCGGCAGATGAGTTTTATGCTGTCAATGTGTTTATACCTTTTCATGTAGACCGATTATATTCATAATAATCAAAATAATGAATTATTTTGATTATTATGAAAGAGTTTGTCCCTGGGTATACATAATATGTATATAAAAGCGCGCAGTGTTTGCGGATTATGAGATCCTTTGATTGCAGAGTCGAGTTTCTGTTTTCCTGACAACGTGTATGCCAAATTTCATGATGTTCGGTCGAGTAGTCAAGGCATGAAAGCATAACAAACAAACAAATTCACATTCGCATTGATAATAATAATAGTTAGGACAATTCTGTCTAGTTGCCTCATAACGTTAAATTACAAAGCATACATAAATATTGTAATGCTTCTAACACATTGCTAATTTTAACTAAAATCACGGCCACAGGGCAGCTAACAATACTATTTAAATTGTATCAAAAAATTATTTACCAAAATCTTTCAAATATTAAGTTGTTTCTACATACAGCTACAACGTTAGATATGCACCGATATTTTATAAAACAGTGCACGCGAATATATGCATGCAAACTGCAAACATTTTATTCAAGACATGTAATAAAAAGCTTGCAGGAATTTTCTCATAGAGTAATCTGTTAAATGTTTCATATGAATGCCCGAGGTGTGCTGCTGCAATGTTTTTTGTTCGTCCGTTTTTGTTGATGACACATTATGAAAACAAATAGTTTTGTGTAATATATATATTTATAACTAGTAAACCATTTTACTATAGTGAACTATAACGAAATGATTGTCTACTAGATTCAAAAATATATTACGATCATTATAATTTTGTAAGGTATCTATCGTATCTTAGGCAGCGTTGGATAGCCGTATGATTATTATTATTGCTATTAATAGAGAAATAAGTGGTTTTGTGCTGTGTACCAGCAACAATCTTAATTTTCTACTTTTTAATAGATAACCATGGTCTTCTGTCGCGCGAGACTTTACAAATATATATGGATACGTAATTCGTCTAGACTTAGACTTAGACTTAGATTATTTATAATTATTTGTGGATCTCAAAAGTTATTGTTTTGTGAAGGATTAGAACTGACAGTACGCGGCACGAAGTCAGGGCGGCAGCAACCGATTGTCCGGTATGCATGCAATATATTCGTAAGTGTTCATATGCCCTAGTACCAGCCGTGTCGTAAGCTTATCGACCATCTCCCTACAATCAAAGTACGACGATATCAATCATATACTGTCTGATACAACGATGCCACCAATCTACATTCCGGAGGCCCAATCACCCCTTTTCCCCCTTCACGCTCCTTCTCCTTCCCACTTCCTTTCCTAAAGGGTCGGCAACGCGCAAGTGATGCCTCTGGTATTACAGGCGTCCATAGGCTACGGTGACCACTTTACACCAGGTGGGCCGTATACTTGTTTGCCACATTAGGCGTAAAAAAAAAACCTCTTGATTAATGTCTAGCCATGTACTCTCAATCCGTACTGGGACAGCGTGGTAGACTACTGCCTAACCCTTCTTACACTAATAGGAGGCCCGTACCCAGTAGTGGGGTTCTTTAATAAAAAGCCGATATCATTATGTACCATCTCATAATCTGGCTCTCACGCTTGCTAAGATAATTCATATAAATTTTTTGTAAGTTGTTTCAGCCAAAGTAGTCAAAACTAAACCTACTTATCACAGCGAATGGAGTCCATTAGCTAAATGAGACGATTAATTCTTGCGTGTTGAACTGTGTTGGATCTGTGCCCGTTGTCCACCAGCATATTAAGTGTTCCTCTCTCTTTTAATTTGTTAAGTCTTAATTGGACAACAATTTGGACAGAAACAAGCAATTGATTTTAATTTATTTAATCGCATATGTTGGTCGAAACTACGGCAATTCTTGGAAGATTTTAAAGGAGTGGCATTTTTAATATAAGACACATTTTTGCCATTATACGGGCTTTTATCAGAATTATTGCAAAAAAACTAGGCATTAATTAATGTGAAATTAAAATTCTAAGCAACGTATTCAACATAAGTACACTCCAAGACATTGAGACGACCATCACCTCAGTCTCATCGGTAGAATTTTACTAGCCATTATAGCTTCTAAAACGCATCTGAAGTGTCGGGGCAAGTGTAAATATAAATTTAAATAGGTTTCAAATAGCATAAAAGCAATGTATTTCAAAATGAATCGAATTAAATTTACTGTAAAATATTCGCGTAAACGCAAGATAGTATTATGACTGTATAACTTAAACGTTGATTAGCTAATCTTAGAGTCAATAGCAATTGAAACTCGTAATAAGTCTCTGGTATAGCAAGCTATAGGCGGTAGCTACATATCCATCAGGCGACCCTTAGTAATTAAGTTATATATACACATGGTCTAAAGTAAGTTGATTGATTACAAAACAATCACAAACCAAGATAAACACCAAAAGCCGTCGTTTTGTTTGCGTCTCACAAAATTACCCTTACCATCGTCCAATTTACCCATCCGTCCATAAAAACATTTGAAATTTAAATCAAAGGATTTAAATTTTAATAAGAGAAGCAAATTAAGCCGTCCCTGTGACATGTTCGTACTGTCAGTAATGATAGTGTATTCGATGTTTCAGGGACTATGTATACTGGCAATTTTATGTAGCTATTCGGTTGATTCTATAATTGCTGGTATCAAATATGATATTGTCTTCTGTTTACGCGAATATTATTCATCGAAATTAAACTACTATATACGGATTTTATCGCGTTGTTTATTTGACACTATATTACATAATTTTGAAAATTTGTTACACTACTATTACTATTAAACTTTACTAATTTTTAAGCTAATTATATTGTTATTAAAACTATTTAGATTTGATTTAATTTTACACTTTTTCCGACGTTTCGGTTGCTTTTCAGCAGCCATGGTCACGGGGAGACTAAGATGGTAGTTGTCTCAATGTTCCAGTGTAGTTATTTCAAAGTACCCGAACATAATTTAATCATTGGTGTTTCTATTTACGCAGAATGAGCTCAAAGTATCATGAAGTCTAGCTGTGGTTTGTTTCTTCTTGGGTTTGACTATTTGTATTACTGGATCCCAAGCTGGTGGTACATTCCAACCATCTTCTCTATTAAAATTAGGATGTTTTTTGATTTCAATAGCCTCGTGAAGCATCCTTGGTAGGAATCGATGTTCTTTAGCGAGTATCTGTGGTTTGTCAAATCTCAGGTAGTGGTTGGTCCCCTGTTGCACATGTTCACACACAGCTTATATATCAAATGTGAGTTTTAAACGTAAGTATAGAATAATAAGAACAAAAAAAGGACCACATTATAAAATTTTGTGGTGGTTTTAGAAATAATTACGGTTAGGCGGCTTACACAAAAGCATTACATATGTTCAAGAGATGGTAAAAGTACGTACATTTTAAAATGACACCAAATAAAAATAAAGTAAAATGGAAATATATAGCTGCAACTTACGGTTTGCTGCCATGATAAATATAAAAATAAAACTACATAGGTACTTTAAATGATTTTAGTTTTGTGTAATGATATCTAAAAGTTTTCTGGATGTATGTATGTAGGATGTAAATTGTATTCCTTCAGCTCTAACTATACATTTTTAAGTAAGTATTTGTGATGCACGTTTAGTAGACTTTCATTTATTTTGAATAAAAGTACGTTTTCCCAAAACATGTTTGTCCTATATGTGTGGTGTTGCCAGTGAGCAGAAACGAAATGAAATTATAGTGTTTAGTATTTGTTTAATTTTTCTAGTTTTATTACATATTGTTCTGCTTTTTATTTTGTATTTCTTTAT
Organism: Catocala fraxini; assembly: GCA_930367265.1. Taxonomy (NCBI): domain Eukaryota; kingdom Metazoa; phylum Arthropoda; class Insecta; order Lepidoptera; family Erebidae; genus Catocala; species Catocala fraxini. The sequence goes on along the minus strand of OV884049.1, from coordinate 11,434,924 downwards.
TTTTATTTTATTTTTCATGTTTTCTCTTTTGTGTGCCAAAAATTTACGACATAATACTACATTATTCTCACTATCCAATTACATTATTACGAACCTACATTTTATTCTAAAGTTGCCAATAACTTTAAACTATTTTTATTACCAGTAATACTACGGTCTTTACAATATCAAAGACCATATTTCTAAACGTTAAATGCTCGTAAAAGTTGCCTGCGTGCGGGTAACTCTGTAATTACTACAGCATTCAAAGAAAGTATTGAGGTGGTCTTAATTACGACCATTGTTTACGTGACTTAGTCACACGACATGTAACAGAAAGACGTAGTCATGTTCAAGATATATGAGTAATATAAAATAGTATAAGCTCTCTTTACTGACTATCTCACAGCTGGGAATGAAGCTCTTCTCAAAGACAAAGCATGCCATGACAGACATAATCTATATAACTATACAATATAGATTATTATAATAATAATAATAATGATTTTTTATTAAGTTTAAGGTGACACATATATAAATCTGTATCAACGAAGTGGTAGGCAGAAGTGTATAAAAACCACGTGTCGCTAAAATACCTCTTGCTTAATAAGTAGGTATCTGAGTATCCCCGAAAGGGTACCCAGAAGTGAGTTACACTTCAATTTTGTCAGTTATATTGTAGGTTGCATGTATGACGGGATAAACTATTATAATAACGTCCTCCAGACCGATTACCGTTCACGACGGTATGTATGCGCAAACACAAGTGCACTCCCTGTTCCTTAGGGAACAGGGAGTGCACTTGCACTCCCATAAAACATTGAGACGGAAATCGGACCGGCAAGAAAGCAGGCGCAGGATCATCGGTTTTGCGTGCTTACCGAGACACGGGTGTGTGTAACACCGTCAACATCCTAACTTCGGGCAGTAAGAAAAACTCAGTAACATTTTGTTGGCCCGACCCAGGATTCAATCTGGGGACCATAAATCATTCACATCAATCGCATTCACTACCGCTGCGCCACCAACGTAGTATATTGCCGATGAGGTACATTTCAAGCCTCTATTCTGTGTTAACCATTTGCTTAGCTCGTCCGGGGAACCGAACCCGTTTTATTTTTAATCATTATATATTTTTCTTCTCAATCAATGCTAATTAATTTAGTCGATACATTGCTCAAAGCGAACGGAAGCTATACAATAATAGTATCGATCAAGTATCGAATATCGAGTCCGCTACTCAAGTGCTCACTAACAGCGACACAATTGTTAAGTAGATCAATTACGGTTTCATTTCTTCAGCAATTGTGTACCAAAGAATGTTCTTTGAATCAACGAAGACATACCAATCAGCTATCATACTAATTAAATTTATATCAACATGGTTGTTTATTTTGAAAGCATTCTTCAGGAAAGTAGTGAAATTAATAATTTAGAATTCTCAAAATAATTTTGATGTTATTTTGTACTACTTTATCGAAAATAATAATAATTCTTTCGGTTAAGGCTTCGTCCCCGGCTTGCCTTTACAGGTTGGCTGGGGTGTAACTTCAAGAGCCCGTAGAACCCTTAACTCTGGCTTGCCTTGATCAGCTGGCGATTCTCGAACGGCCTAGTCAAGTTGGGCCCACGTTTCCGTGTAAACCTCTCAAAGGGCCGGGTATTTTTCTAATGTAATATGTTAAAAAAGTACCTGTGATGAGAGAAACATAATAATACCTCTGTATATAAACTGTTCCACTGCTAGGCACGAGCCGGCCCAGTTATTCTTGACGGGTTGACAGACTCCCACAACATTGATTTAGTCATGCAGGTTTCTTTACGCTGTTTTTCATCACCGTAAAACCGAGCGATAACTAACAATTTACTTTTAACTAATATTATATTTGCGTATTATTGATGTTGATTTTGAATGTTATTTTACACATAAGAGCAAATAGCAACCGAAAAGAAAATTTGTTGTGGTAACAGGATCGAAATAGGTGGCAAAATACGGTATTTAAAAAGTACCAGCTGGTCGTCTCATTGCCTTGAAGAGTAGTTATTTATACAATTTATAGTAGTTTAATTTCAATAATTAAGATTTGCCAAAACGTAAGACAATTAAATATATTTGTCACTATTTTAGTATCTGATCATTTCGTTTAAAATTGAACTCATTATCACAATGCCTCGATGTCGCATCATGTCATGGTAATAAAAATGACTGCGGGATCTCTGCCTCCGGGTTCAATTTCCAGATCGAGCGACGTGGTATAGGGATTTTCTGTCAAGAAATTCTCAGGTGCAGCACGAAGCCTGGCAATATGCCAAGTAGAACATTTATATTCTTCGCGAAATGTAGGTACCGCCTACTAGTAGGTACACTACCTACCGCGTCGTGGAAATAGACGTAAGACTCTGTATGCATGTATCATTATCACACGTTACTGTCTCTTTTAAACCGATACAAATAATCGATTGCTAACAATCGTTACCCACATTATCATAATCGAGATCAGTATCGAATATCACATTCTTGACTCGAATTCATAACACATTAAGGAGTCACTCGCTCGAGTGATAGAGCTCGAGAGAACTGCAAAAATTTAGCAAAAATTTACCTAAGCAAGTATCTCATCGATTAGCATGCGTTCATCGGTTGCGATAAGTGGATCGTATCGGTGTAGGTCCCAGTATATAGACTATAGAGCACTGAAATGTTTCTATGTCCCACGTAGGGGCAAGCCTTATGCCGTCTACCGAGCACGTTTGTAGATTCCGTTATCAAGAAATTTCTAACAGAAATACTCCCAATAAAGCTATGCTCCACCTAGGAATCGAGCCGAAGACCTCCAAATTGCAACTTGAAAACACCAGCGCAAGCTTATATCAAGCTAATAAATAGACAGTAAAAGATAACTGATCGCGTTGATCACTAATAGAAAGTAATTATTAGTGATCGACGCTTGATATTTGCAAATACCTAATAATAAAAGTAAGTAATTAAGTTTAAAACAAAACAAAGTCAGTTAGAATCACGTTTGAATCACTAGCGATTCAAATTGACTTGAACATTGTTGTATTTTGGGCAAAATATTTTTGTCCACGTCGTCGACTCGAACTGTATTTAAAATACATTTTAATGTTACTTTTACTTTATTAACACAGCAAAGATTCAAAATATTAGAACTATTTGTAATACCTAACCATTTTTCTACTTTACTGCTTCATTCAAATCAGAAAGCAAATTCAATGTATATTTGATCAAAAGCTCTACCATACGAGTCTTACATAACCAAACATTTCTATTCATAAATAACAGTTACCGAAGGCAAAGAATATCAGAATTGGCGATATAAAAATATATGTCAGCTGCGCTCACGCCAAATTAGATGGGAGACCAAACCATACCAGGAAAGGGACTTTCATTACGGCGCCAACAAGACCTCGTTTGGTTAAATTGATAGAATCACCTTATGAAACACGTACTGTTATATTTCGAACCTATTATAATAAACGTAAAATCCCAAGATTCGACTGTAAGGCCTGTGTCTGACATATACAAAACGAAATTTGACTGTGTCGATAAAGGTGCACTTAGTGCAAATTTCGATAAGCAGGTCGAGCAATTATTTAAAAAACAGAAAAAAGATCTTTATATGTATCATAATTATGTCCACGATAATTCTGCCGACTAACTGCTCACCGTTTGGCAAGAGATGAATTAAAATAGGATGTTTATTTTTTTTATTTTGGAAGAATATGAATGTAGATAAATATACATATATGTATTAATGTTGCAATTGAGTCTTCACACATTTCTTTATGATATATTATTAATAATATATGCAAATTCTTGCCTAAAAAGACGATAACAAAAAATGATACCACTCAGATGCTATATAAAATAAAGAAACATATACACATACACATACCATACACACACAGATACTAAGAACTTTGGGTGGCACTAACTGCTCCAATATACCTTCTCTGAGAAGAAGCCCCTGCCCTCGGGTGGGACAGTTAATATACGGGGCTGATATTTTTATATTTATATATAACTGCTACCATTATAAGTTATAAAGAATAATGTTTACCTAACGGGCCTGATATTTGAATGATACTATAATTATAAAATGTATCCTCCTGATTATGCTTACTTAGCTTGGCGGATACAAAAACGAAGACACTACTAAGCATGCCAAAGGATAACAAAAATATTGCGCGCCGAAAGATGCAGTGTAGCTGTTTGTTTTCGTTGAGCCGCTGAAGTTTTGTTCAAACTCCGCTAACCATACTTTCAAGCTACGCAAACCTTTGAGAAGTGTTTTTGTTTGGATGCTAGAATAAACTTTAGAAAAGTTGTAATTTAAAAACGTTTGTATGGGTTTTCTCACGTTTACTTGCTTAACCCTACGTACAAATAGTATACTTTGGTCCATTCTTACAATATCTATTTATACAACGTAAAAAGTCATTATTTCTATATTCAAAAATTAGTTGCTAATTTTGTTAAATTTTTTATAGGTACGCTTCTATATGCTTCGTCGCATGCCTGAGACCGGCCTTAGTTGTAAAGATTCGCATCTTCGTTTGATTATAAGAACACAAATGTTAATATTATAGAAGTTATCAACATTAAGTATCTCAACATAGCACGGCACCCTTTGGTAACAAGCGGTCGTGTTCACAATACAAATTATATTATAATGAAATTAATTTGGCTGTAGAACTAAGAATACATAATTATACAGTGTGTATTAACGGTATTGGATTTTCTTTATGCACAGCTTTCATGAGTTCGAATGTCTATTGAAATAATACAAGGTGTGCGTATAGTATTATTTCAAGTACTCATACACAGCACTCGCATTCACTACCACTGGGGCAGCAATATACTACTGCTTCTAGCAGTGTTATCATTAGATGGTTGCCAGCACAGCGCCTCCCAAGGCGCCTGGACACCAGGCACAAGATTCATACACAACATTGGCCACGATTTTCGGAAATTGATGGGACTGTAAGCTAAATCATAGATTTGCCTTATCTGTTAAAACTCTTGTTATTATATTTAAAGTTATGTTAATAAAGTTATTGCTTACATTTAATTTTGTAATTTATTTTCCAAACTATAGCAAATAGCAATCAAAAGAAATATTTTTGTGCAAACAACATTTGTATGAAGATGTTTTGTATATCATGTTCAATAACTTTACTGATAAATTCTATCTTTGTTAATACATCAAAATAAATGCACCTTTTAATATTAGACTCTAAATGATAAATTGTATTTATCATTTAATTAATTGATAAAATATTCGATAAAACAAATCTAGCAAACTTTATTTAAGTTAAATATTGAGATTAAAAAAGGTATTCGGTAAAAGTCATCAAGCACATGCATGACGACTGTAAACTGTGTATGTAGTTCCATAAAAGTATCGATGGCAAGAAGAAATATTTGGTTTAAAGAATTGGGAATGTTCGATGATCTTGTGGTATTAGTGTGGTGATTGATCACCACACTAATACCACAAGATCTTTGAACATTCCCTTGATTTCCCTTGATCAATCGAAGGGTCCCCGGGTTCAATGCGGTCGGTAAAGTTACTGGGCTTGCCAGTCTGGTAATTTTCGGTATTGGCTCGGAGTCTGTCTGTTTGGGCCGCAGATGACAATAAGCTAGCACTCTATACATAGATACTGGATAGGCAAAATATAAGTTTAGCACACAACTGTTTATTTATTTGAACATACATATATAAACGGCAGGTCCATTGACTTCTACTGGATACCTTTCCAGGCGCCGTGTTGTTATTCAGATTTCCTTGACAGAACATCCCACTGATACTTTGCCCCAAACGGGAATGGAATCCAAGACCATCAGGTTTTGCTAACTGTTTAATTAAAGTCGATATTGCCTTAATGCATCTCGGTAGCGCAGCTGTATTAAATACGACTGTTGTTCATCAGGACAGAAGTCGCATTCAGTAGTGCATGCTGGGGTCTGGGTTTATGCCTCGCATTTCATGTCATGTTTATGTCCAGCAGTGGACTGCAATAGGCTGAAATGATGATGATGATGATGATGATTTTATGTCATAGGTGCTAAATGTGGCTAAGTATGTGTATACATGAGCGTACATGATGTTATGTCATGGGTATCGTTAAGATATCCAATCCATTGATTCCGATCCATCCAAATGTAGAGATCTGGGCGAAACTTCACGTGAGGATGTAGTCTGGAGGGCTTTGCTAGAGGGCTATACGATTGCTTGCCATTAGTCAGAGTTTAGTCGTTTAGAATTAAAGGCAATTTTAAAAATGAAAATGCAACTGAGAGTTCGCAATCATCGTACATGCGACTTGGTATGTTAACATTAAAACGTAATTGCTTCTCGGTTTAACATTTATCGTGCTCCTTTAATAACGTAACCTAAGTTTACACTTATATTTGCGTGCGATCGTGAACGCACCGCATTTGATTTGAAAGTCGAATAAAGTCTTAACTGACATGTTTGTTAAAAAGTTTTGAATACCAGCACAGTCTGGAAATGTGACTAGTACACTCGCCCCCTATTACCTAGGACCTATGGTATGAGGCATGGGCATCTTTGAGGTTATTTTTTTAGCCGGGCCTCCGGCTCTTAATCGTTGGTGGCTTATATACGTCATCGAATTTAAGATTGAAATCTGACATCTAGACTATTCTGGGATGGGCCCAGACAATTATCGGATGGGCACCAGACAATTTGAGGATGGACACCAGACAATTCGAGGATGGGCACCAGACAATTCTGGGATGGACACCAGACAATTCTGGGGTGGACGTCAGACAATTTTGGGATAGGCTCCAGACAATTCTGGGGTATACCTGGCTCGCGCTTAAATACCCCAAAGGGTTTAGCTTTTCTGCTCACCTCTCCAGGGATATACAGACGTGAGAACATGCATCCAATAGTTAAGAGAAAGCTCGTAACTTTAACCACGCATAGTAAACATAACCTATACTTAAAATAAACATAAGAACGCGAAGTAGGTGGTCTTTTAAGGCGACAGACTACAAACAAAGCTCCATATAGTTTATTTAATGGTGACAACTTAAGCCTAAGGGCCTTAAGGTTATTAGACATCATAAAATGTAAGAAAGCTATCTTTTTAACTATTATTACAATGTTAATAGCGCATACGATTATTGCATTACGTGCCTACGACGGCCTACTAAATATTTTATGCTTTCGGCAAAACGAAGTACTATATTAATAAGTACATTGACTAATTATTCAAATGAATTCGTTTTGATGGCCGTGCAAATAGTTGATTGGTGAAATCGAAGCTGTTTTGTGTGGCATGTTAACCTTTTACGATGGTAGCTTAATTTTTACATACACTCACGACTGTCCCTGTGATCTCGAAAAGGTAAGTATGTGTGTATTAGACCCACAAATCGCCAGCAAAAATGTTAGGTACCTCGTAAGCCTATTATCTACCAGGTTCATTTCTACATTCCAAGCTTCTACCGTGAATTGCCTTACAGAAAAACTCGATAACACTTTGCCTGACCCGGTATCGAACCAAATGTATGTACGTATCTTATGTGGGGGCCAATCAGGGCAGACCGTCGACACTTCGACCCAGTGGGATCTTTTGTGTCGACACTCTCCCAATAACGACTGCCATAGATGTTCATGGCAGCCGGGACCGACGGCACGATCAATACGCACATAATTTCGAAAAGTCATATAACTTCCGAAAGTCAGAGGTGCGCGACGTGGGTTCGAACCCGAGACCCTCTGCATTGCAGTCGGTTGGTCTCCCCACTGAGCTATCGCTGAACCAAATGTAAGTGAATACTTATGCAACGTAAGTGAATACTTATGCCACAGGACCAACTAAGCACTCATATTATTCCACTAATATTAGAAATATGAAAGATTATGACGATCTTTAAATGTTTGTTACTCAATCACGTGTAACTGAACAGATTTGGATGAATCTTGACATACAAATTGACCATTTCCTGGATTAATAATATAATATTAGACCTGTATATAAACTGCGCCACTGCTGGGCACGTGCTGTTCCTAGCGTGATAAGGGTTACGCTATAGCCCACTACGCTGACCATTCTTGGATTAACACATAGTATGTTTTATGTTACGGTCCGCCGATGAAGCCACAGACTAGTATAACATAAAATATGTCTTTATAATCGGTGTTTCTGTGGCATCTTACGATAAAAGGAACTTTCATAATTAGTAAGAACATCTTCTTGCATGGCGACAAAAGAGTCATTTATGAACACATTCACAATGTAATAGAGACACTAATAAACTTTATAATATTGTAAATATTCTATCACATACATACACGTCACGATTCGCTTGATTTATTTTATGATTTGTATTCAAGAATAGATAGCCTAATAGGAGACCGATGGACTACCATGCAGATATTCTCGAGTTTGAGCCCAAGGCACGCCTGACTTTTCGAGGCTATGTGCTTATTATGCAGTTCATTATAGCTCGTTTTACAGGAAAGGAAAACATCGTGAGGAAGCGTGCATGTCTGCAAGTTCTCCATAATATTCTCGAAGATATGTGTTAAGTATGCAGACCCGCACAGGGCCAGGACTTTGGCCTAACGCTTATTGAGAAGGCCCATACATCGTAGAACCGTTTATATACAGGACTGATATTAGTATTATTAATTAAAGAAATGAGAGTTCTTTGTGTCTTACTAGTTTATCCAGCGTGAATCACACAGGAACGCAAGCCGTGATGAAAAGCCCAAGTCTACTATAAGTAAATCCAGAGCTTAATCTATTTGTGTGTCTAATTTCGCCTAAATATTATTTTAACGATCTACGCGTGATTAAATAGCAAACATCACTTCATAATCTTGTATCATATTAGCTTTTGCGTGGCGTCACTCGCTCGGGAAGAGAGCTTTTTTATGGATGAAAGGTACCTTATTCCCCTGATAACGTGAATGCAAAATTTCATATCAAACAACAGTCACAAAGAACACCCAGACTCGGCACAATCATGTGTGGATCACAAAATTTATGTCTCGTGTGGGGATCGAATCCACAACACTTGGCACGACGGCATTGACGGGGCGACTACTTGAACTAGTACACCATCTGTGCAGTACTAGTAGGATATAAAACCATGTAGAAGCACTTTCAATATTGAACGGCTATCCCAAGTAGTTTTACGTAGCAATTAGGTTAGTTTCATCATAGACAATGCACACGCAAAACGTGGGCATAAACCAGTTATAAATAACTTAGTTTAGAGGGTTGTTGTTGGAAAAAGAGAACTATGCGGCCCAAATACAATTTCTAAACGAAATTTTGTACTCATCGTACGGACAGTAACATGGGTTTGTAATCCAGGAAAACATCCTAACGATATAATCGATACTCGTACTGATAGATAGCAGTGTGCGTCTTTTGAATAATGGTCGCCTCGCCGCGAGTGTTCTGGGTTCGAATCCTTCACTGAATAAAACATTGTGTGATCTGCAAAAGATTGTTCTTTGTGTCCATTGTTTGTATATCGTCCGCGATACAAGAATCAGTAACAGAGTGGAAGTGAAACCCTATTTAAAAAAAAAACGAATGCAAAGTAAGAGATATTTTTTTTAAAATGCATCATCCGCTCTGGTTATAAATCCAGTGTTGCGAGGTCTTAACAACTATTTAACTAATGGACACAAAGAACACTCAAATTCAGAACAAATACATGTGGACCTCAATTTTTTTTGTCCTATGTGGGGATTGTACCCACAACACTTGACGCAGTGGCAGTGGCGAGGCGACCACATAAACCACTACGCCATCAGTGCAGTCAAGGTAAAGTCTAATCGAAGATATTTTACGCAGAAGGCGACAGCGCTATCCAAATTATCGAAAGAGTGGGCGAGTTTTATATAATCATTAAAAAATAAACATAAGCTTAGAATTCCGTTTTATGAATGTGATTTATTAATGTTAGAACTAATTAACTCTGTTCCGATTGTATCGCCGCATTCTATCGGTTAGGGTGCCTAAGGTATACGCTTTAAGCTTAGATGTAAAAGTTAAGCTTAAGCGAAAAGCGTTTTTAGAACACAAAGCTTTAGATATTGTTCCTGAAGCATAAACGCAAGCAATTGAGGACATAGACACAAAATAGAGCCCTCTATGGGCAACTGGTATATGCGACTGTAATGTTATGATATAAACTCGGTTATGATTCCGGAGTCGGGTAAAGTATTATTAGGTTTTTTGGTACAGAATTCTTAGTAGCAGTAGTCGCAACCCAGACGGCAAAAACATAAAAGTTATGACTTATTACGTGGACCCTAAAGACAGCTGACGGAATGTAGTTCACCAGCAAAGTAACATATCCCGTGGTTCATTTAATAAGGTGAACCTACTCTTATCGAAGGCACCTAAGTTTTTGTAACAGAAACACAAAACGACTTTACGCCACCTAAGATCATACTCAGGCCCAAGGGATGTCATGAGGGCCTGAGTTTGATCCCCGGGTCTTGTAGTAATGTTTTTCGTTACATAACCACATGGTTATGTAACCAAAAACATTACTACAAGACAAACGAGGTAGTTACAAAAATCAGAACACCTTAAGAATGAAAACCACCTCACGACCTACAGTTGAAATTAAACAGTTTTAAGTCAAAAGTTTAAGAAGATAAGCCATTAAGTTTGAAGGGAATTTTTTCCATGTGATATAATGAGAAGGCACTAGATCATATGTCATATTTCAAATTTTTTGAATAAAGGTCTGCTCCCTACGGTCGTACGGCAACTTTGACAGAATATTATATTACAGCAACACACCATTTCTTACCTTAGTTTTCCAGCAGGTATTTACTACAAACCCATGGGAAAGCATGGAATCGAAGCACTCGTGTAGAGATGCGCACAAATGTCATGTTTGTGAACATTAAACAGTCTATGCTGAGAAACCAGTGACAGTGAATAATACTATTTATTTTAATGCAAATTTTGCAAACTTTTTTTTTTTAGTATTGAGTTAGTTGCCATACAAGCAAACGACCCACCTAATGGAAAGTGGTCATCGTAGCCTATATAGACGCATGCAACACCAGAGGCATCACTTACGCGTTGCCGACCTTTTAGGAAAGGAAGTAGGAAGGAGAAGGAGCGGGAAGGGGAAAAGAGGGTATTTGGGCCGCCGGTACTCTCACTCACCGAACGAAACACAACAGTAGGAATACTGCTATTTCGCGTCGATATTCTGTGAGAGGGTAGTTCTTCCCCGGTCAAGCCAGCGAGGCTCTACTACTCTGTAACTCTGTGAGTATGAGTTGTATTGAGCAATAATGTCAATACTTTTAAGTCTAATTTTCCGTGCCAGCTCAATCGGATTGTCTCCTTTGCGGATCAGTATGTATGCGACTGTTATACATGACACTCGAATGTGAATTTGGGGTCGACAACAAAAAGTTATTAAATTTTCCTGCTAAGAAATCTCAATACGAGCCTGGAGTTAAGAAGTTGGCGGTGTAAGACCAACGGCTTTACTTGCTTTAAAATGCGTTTTATGTAAAGCCGTTGGTCCTGCGCTTGATCGTTTGATCTCTCTCCGGTAGTGGCAGATTGTTTTAAAGTATACCACTTGCTTCCTCTACAGAGTCGTGTTTCGTCGTTTTAGCTCGACACGTAAGATTTTTTATTTTGGTACGTAATTCCTTAAATCATTATTTAAGGAAGAGAGGTAGCTGTATTACACTCATATTTCATCACCTAACGTTTTAAGTGCTAACCTATAGGGACGAGCTTATTGCTATCTACTGGTCCCAGTCCCAAACTTTTAATTTTATTTAATATTCTTGAATATTATACATTATATTTATTTATTGCATATAAATATTTCTTCTGTAATGTAATATTTAATTAAATTTCATTTATTTTTATTTCTTTATGTGCATAATTGAATTATTTATTAATAATGTTTATTCTGCTTGTTTATTGCCTCTTAATGTGCGACACTAATAACAGAAAATTTATTTAATTTAAGAGTAAAACAATACCACTTTTCCACTATTAGGCTCACTATTAGTCTGCATGCTGTGTCCATCTTAAAAGTTTATAATCAAACGAAAACTATAATATTGTCTTCTGTTTACGCGAATATTATTCATTGAAATTAAACTACTATATACGGATCTAATTAAATCCGTATATAGTAGTTTAATTTCAATAAACGAAAACTAGTAACAAATATTGTATAAAAATAATTGTAATAACCAACGGTGGTATAATCAGTATTACAACAATACTTACTGGTAAATAAATCCTACTAATATTATTAAAGTAGCGATAGCCGCGTGGGAGACCGCTGGACTGCCAGCAGAGGTCTTGAGTTCAAATCACGGCAAGAATCTCTGATGTTTCGAAGTTATGTTAATATGTATAGTAAATGATTATTCACATTAACGGTGAAGAGCAATATGAGCCATGTCAAAAAGTCCTTGGGCGATTCGAACCGCGGTGCGAAAGGACTCTTCAAAAAGAGCTCTATTCATACCGTGGTTCAAACCGCTCACGGTGCGAAAAGACTAAATACTCCAATAGCGGGCCGATTTATAAATAGAACAGATATTATTATTATTATCTTTGGTGTCGTGAATTATGAAACGCCTGAAATGTTTGCTATTTATGACTAAAGCAATATGAGCAATATGACTAAAGATATTTGATATCTACCAACACGACCTTCCCGTTAGCGTGGAATATGCCTTTCTCACACCAAGAAGAGGCCCGTGCCCAGCAGTGAGACGGCTTATAACATGGGCTCAGTATTACAGATAATCGTTTATAACTTGCACCAAACAATACAGTGATTAGTCTCTGACTCGGTTCGCTATTTGTTCTTATAATTACAAAACACTTTGAATTAATATTTAAACCAACATGCTATAATATATAAGCTTTACGCTTTCCATTAATTATAATAGTTACAATACAAGTTTGTTACTTAAAGCCTCGGAATGTATATTTTATTTGAACTTTTTGTCCATTATCCATTATGAATTTCAATTAATTCTGGGTTGTTTTTACGCTAGAACTTTTTGCAATATAACATCATTAGAAATTTCGGCTATCATCATATTTCAATTATTTGTCTAACATTATTTTTAAATAAAACGTTGATATTTACAGAGATAATTATACTATCTAACCTTAACAAAATTTTAAAAATAATACATTTTTGTATATTCTGTTTGGTATTAAAATATAAACAATTATAGATTAAGATATGTGTTTGTTAGAATGTTTTAATTAGATATTTTGATTGAATGTTTTAAAGCCCTGTATGTTCATTTTATTATATTTTTATATTTGCTGGATTGTATACTACTATTTAATTAAAGTAAATATGTAATTTCAATAATTTGCATGTACTCATTTAAATTTTGTTCATGGTAATTACTCAAATTTTGCATGCCATAAGTGGCAGAATATGCTAGACAAATTTAAAAAATGGCCACCGACAATGGTATACCTGAACAATATTATAGTAAAAAAGGAAATCAAATAAAATTACAAAACATACATATATCCTAAAAAATATTCTGTACCTATATGTTTTTAATATTTAATAGCAGCGATAGCCTAGTGGGAAACCGTTGGACTGCCACGCAGAGGTCTCGAGTTCGATCTCAAGGCGCGCATCTCTGACTTTTCGAAGTTATGTGCGTATTAAATAGTTAATTATCGCTCGCTTTAACGGTGAAGGAAAACATCGTGAGGAAACCTGCATGTCTGAGAGTTCTCCATAATGTTCTCGAACATATGTATGTATGTGTAGTCTGTCAAATCGCACTTGGCCAGCGTGGTGGACTATGGCCTAACCCTTCTCACACTGAGAAGACGCCCGTGGCCAGCAGTGGGACAGTTAAATATAGGGCTGATATTATTATTATTATTATATATGTTTTTTAACCCCTCCAGCTAAGCTAGAAATCTTGTGTTAAAATTGAGTACACGTCAACAGTGCAATGAGTGCGATTCAAACCCACGACCACTCGATCGTTATTCTAATGCTATACATATGTATTGGGCATCACCGCTTCCATATATGAAGAAACAGCAACGCACGTGTGATAGTTTTTACGATGGAAAGTCAGTCGGCTAAAGTAACGCTTACCATACAAGCCCTATAATTATATGCACCTCTAACCGATTAAAAAAAAACCGTTTTATTTATCCCCTGGGCATCTACTAGGTACATTGAAATAAACAAATTTGATGATACGACGATGGACCTTTGTACAACTTATAATTAAATTAGTCCTTCATAAATCAAAGTTCTACTAATAAAATTAATTATACAGTTTCTAAGATATCTTAGCTGTTTAAAACTTTATTAACTAATTTAGTTTACAAGTAGATCGAAAGTTTCCATTTCTGATGTCAAATTATATTAAGAAAATATGGCTTGTTAATGCGCCAACGACATTGAGAAATTGTCCTGCTGGTTCCATAGCATACGTTAGCACTTAAGATTTGCGGTCGATTTTAAAGTCCTAGGTTCGATTGCCGAGTCGGTCGAAGTTATACAGGGTCTCCATGTTTATAAATTTTCAGTAATAGAACGGCTCCTGGTCTTGGTAGGTTAAATGTGTTCAGTTTATGGGAATTGGCAATTATTACGTGGATCTACATAATTAGTGAATCTCTGATTAATATTTGAAACACATGTAGTATTTATATATAAAATTCGTAGTACGTCTTGCTATAATTTGGATTAAAACCGTTCCCGCCAACCCCGTCTAAAAGCTACAGTCGTAAAGTTATCAAATGATGTAACAATATGCCCTAGACAATGACCTTCAAACCGCAACAAAACGAATACAAATGCTCAACAAAAGACTCACAATATAGAATACTAAGAAAACGGATCGCCTTAGATTTGTCACATAAATCTATTATTTGATGTCTGAATTGGACTAGACGGGAGGAAAATACACAAGCCGAGAGAAATAGCCTAGATATTTTGAGATAACCAAAAATGATATAATGGGCAAAGATGATGGATGAAGATGGATCGAGAAAAATATTCTGAGAATTCGCCTTGCTAATCAAGGCATGCTAAGACACAGAACTAAAATGCGCCTATCAACAAACAAAGTCGTCTACAATAAGGTCGTCTAGACCGAATTTTGGTTACAGTTGCTCATCTTAACGTAAATTGACAATACAGGAGATATTTGCTTGCATACACAACTGCACTATAACATTCGATAATATTTATAGTCTGACGGTACGTAAATACGTCATGATTGGTGAAATATCAGATTTCGAACCAAATGCTTCGCGTGCTCTTTGAGGCCTGAGCATGCAACAACTTCTTATCTCCGAGCTAGTACTGAGAATTTCTTGACACGGAACCTCAACCTTGAGCCAAATATATTAGCCCTTTTAAGCGACTAAACGTAGATGGCGGAATCACTTAGACGTTTTCGAATGTGACTGGTAGTGGATCTACGAGTAATTTGAAAGTCCAAGGGCAGAAGAACGTAAAGAAGGCTAATGAAAAACAAAAAGAAACTAGCTGAAAGCTGGGTATAGACCTTTTCTCAATATAAGAAAGGTTAAGCCATAATCCATGACGCTGACCCAATACAGCATAGAAAATTTCTCACATCGTTTAAGGTATTATGAAGAATACTCATACTTACAGGCAAATATCTTTACTAATATTACTTTCAACCTAAAGGCGGTCGATATCAGCGATAACTCGACCTGAAAAACATATATAGCTGAATATGAAAGTAATAGAACTCTGTCTCCCTTTTCGGAATATTAAAGCGTTTTAGATAAATTATATAAGTCTACTGAAAATTTAATGAGGCATAAAATATTTTCTACGTAAACCGGATTCGCATTCTAGCACCTAAATCAAAGTTGAAAATATTTTAAAATGGCGGTAGAATTACATCAAAGGCTTTAACAACGTGCTTCATTCCAACTAAAAGAGATTTATGTCATTCTATTAGCGAAATCTATAAGAAATATCTAAGGCGGAGCGGTTTAGCGCGGTCACGGCCAAATTAACCCACAAAAAAGGTTAAAGAAAGATATTTGACATTATGGTCTTTAAAATGGATATGCATAATCCGTTTACGCTGTTAAGGCCGACTGGCCACAACAAAAGAAAGTTCAGTAGTTAAATCTTATGACAACTTAAGAGTTAAGATTTCAAAATATTAAAAAAAATCTGCATATTATAGCCCATTTATTTTTGATAAAGCACAGTTAAATAGGATGCAAGCCACACGGTATAAAAGCGCCATTGATAAATTTTCTCATTAGAAAAATGCCAGTAATATAATATAATAATACGTCTACTATCAGTAATTACCTATAGGTAGTTTATATTCCCTACCTGTATTATTTAATAAACAAATACAGCGTAGTAGTTAGAAACAATACATAGAGCCCCATCACAATATATTGTCTTTCTTCTTTGTCATCTCTATTTATTACAGAACGAATATAGTCTGAAAGTAGTAACTAAGTGATTTTATTATCAACTGTTTGTTTGCCAAGATCTGTAATAAAAAGGATTATGAGATATAATATGACGTTTGCATATATAAACAAGTATAATACAGGACACATCTAGGTGTGTCCTGTACTGTACAGTTACATGTATAACCTTCACTCGCGAGTTAATCATATGAGTTATTTGCGCTGGTGACTCGTGTCGGTCGGCTACACGATGCATAGCATACTACCTGCAAGAGTCAACCTGCGCATATTTCTTCTATAATCTACAAAAACTATTCAGCTCAATAATTATTGCATACAATTATACTATAAAATCAGATGGTACTACGGTTTCAAGTAGGCGCTTTGCCACTTTTTATCGGCTTGGAACAAAAAATATTCTATTATAGTTTTGCCGAGTGTAGATGTTTTTTGTGTTCACTTTTCACTGCTTGCCAATTCTTCTGCGACACAGGAATTAATTCTGATACCGGCGATTTCTTTTTTTTAGCATTGAAAACAGACTATACTATAAGGGGTTATATATAAACTAAAAGGAGTAAGGGGAAGACCTCGGCAGAATCCAAGTTACGAACGCCCTGAATTAATGTATGAAATAAAAGCATACAATATTTACCTTTTATATTCTTAACTTAATGAATGTTCAATGGAAAAAATATTTATTTCTTATATACATTCTATCTACGTTTAAACATTTTCTAAATTGAATCAGGCATCTACTCAGTTGTATTGTTTTACTGTTTCATTTACATCATAGCGGCGCGAATTACGTCCGGAATTCTATTCATTCTTGTACGGAATGAATTTTATATTTTTACCCTGATGGTGTAAATTCATGAGACAGGCCTTTCTGATTATATTATATGAGAACAGGTTGATTTAGGGCTACACTTTATATTAAAGTTATAAAGATGGCGCCCATTATGGCGGAATTAAACCTGTTGTTTTGGCGGATAAACTCTGAGGTTTTGGCGGATTTTTTAGATTACGACGCCGTTAAATTGTTGTTGTTGAGATGATGTTTTAAAAAATATATTCGGGCTGTTTCAAGACAGATGCAGATTTAGTACACTTATAATCAAACGAAATATATATATTATTTTGATTTTTGAAAGGGTAAGAACAACTCAATTCATTAAAACTAACTTCAGAAATCTGACAGGGTGAAATCCGACATATCGCATCCAAATAATTCTTTATTATTGTATTTCTAACAAGGATTGCCAGAGCTGATAACATTGCAAATCGTTTTTACTGATTCGAAAACCATTCACCATACGTTACACTGTAAGCTAGTTTGCATTAACTTTGGTATCTTGGTTGATGATGATGAAACAGAGAGAAAGTGGGTGTTTAAATGTTTTTCCTATATAACAGTCAACAACGACTTTGCGCCGCAATTCGTCTGTCATAAGAAACGATTAGAAGTGTCTTCAAGTCAACAAGTTCGTTGTGACTAAGCCGTGTGAAACTAGAACAGCAATAAGGTTCTTAGCTAGCGACCCGGCCTCTATTACAGTCTAGAAAATATAGAGGCTTTCTCTTACAAGGCGTTTAACAACGCGAAGATACTTCAATAGAATTACTCGTATTTACCGCTGCTAGCTACGAACCCAATAATTTCTAACATCAACCGAATAATTCTGTAAGGCTGATGGTGACGCGGTTGTGGACATTATTGGAACTGTTGGTGGAAAGTTTTAAATATTAATCAGTCAAGTGAATATGGAGGCGGCACACTAGAATCTGTTAAAATTCGTAGCGGTCTGACTGAAAAACTTTCAACCAGCAAATAGCAGCTAAATATTGAGGGAATTTAATTTAGTAGCTGCCATTATTAAAACAGGCGAAGAAAATGTTACTATAATTATTAGGACTGTATTATAGATCTAGCAGGCAATCGGCGATAGAGTCTAATAACTTTTCTATAAGATTCCAGTTTGAGCCTGACCTAAGTAAATGGTAGTTTTCGAAGTGACTCTGCGTATTGGTTTTACACTGCAAGCCTTTATAATATATATAAACCTTAAAACAGAAACCCATTTAAAAAGAAGCATTTTAAAACAATTACCAGACAAGATTACAATAAATCTTAAAATAAACAATACGTTTTGGAACAGAGATTAACAGATTGCATTTCTTTGTGAAAATGTGTTACTAACGAAAACACGAAAAATGTTGCCTTCCACTAGGATCTGGCATCAAAGTTTAATCCTGTATAGTCTAAATGCATAATTATTTGGATTTATAGTGGATTAACTTTTGCGAGCGCTCCACCCGCGTAGTACCTACCTACCCCAATAAAGTAAGTAGGTAGTAGTACGTTTTAAACTATCTTCGTACCAAATTTCATCCAAATCGGTAGAGTGGTTTAGCCCTGAAGAGGAAACAGGCAGACAGACAGAGTTACTTTAAAAGTTATAATATTATAAGTAAGGATATACTATCTTCGTAATATATTCATCGCTTATTAGTAAACATAGTTCTCAGTGACTTCACAGAACGGATACATATTACATCAAACCTCTTTGGTACGTGTTAATTACTCGACAATTTACAATTTAGTACTGAATGTAATTAATGTTTCCGAGAATACAACTCTAATTTAGGCGACTGCCTACAGGAGGTCGAACTTTGAACTATTGCGGCGGCCGCACACTTTGAAGTATAGATTTGGCCTTAATTTACTTCTGTTGATAATAATTTACATGAAATTGAGATAACCTCTTTATTTTAGCTTACGTTTTTAGAAATGCAACTTATTTAATACATATACCTAATAATATTAGCACTCTTTGTTAGCCCTGTATATAAACTATCCCACTGCTGGAAACTGAAAGGAATGGTCTAACTATAGTCCACCACGCTGACTCAGTGCCGGATGGCATACTTTTATATTTGAAATCTTTGAGCACTCTCAGACATGCAGGTCTGGTCAGTTTATTGTCGCAATAACGGTGAAGGCCAACATCGCAAGTTAATTTTTACGATGTTGACCTTCACCGTTATAGCGACAATAAACTATTTATTAGACACATAACAACAAACGTCATGTCATATCCGCTCTAGAAATAAAACCTGTATCACATAGGACTTTACAAACATTGAAACAAGGGATTTGAAGACACCTCGACGACTCGGTATAGCTATTAGTAGATCACAAACTTTAATTTTGATTTTGGATGTTTGGTAAGTTTCAAAATCTAACTATTATTATTATTCTTTTCCTAGGGTCACCAACGTGAATCATAGTCTACAATAAAACACTTATCATTAACCGTGCTCTATTAATTTATTTGGATCGCCAACAAATGATATACATTTCTTACATCTAAATGGTACCTTATTGACAGACATGCTATGCTTGACAACTTTGTTATACTAACAAGCAACCACACCTTTTTTACACGCCGCACTTCCATTAGCTTACAACACAAATATGGAGAAAGTAACATATGTTACCTTGCCTCCAAAAATGCTTTCAAACATCTCATTTCAAATAACGTCGTCCAAAATAAAATTAAGGTGCCATAAATTCCCATAGTTAATTTATGATATCGACGCTAACATTTTGTATAGAGCGAGTACCTCATAAAGATTATGCCACCCATGTACAAAAGAGGTATAAACCCAGAATTTATAGTTTCAAGCAAACGTCATATATGTCATGTGCCATTAAATCAATAATGCATTGTAATAAAATGTTTCACAACTTATTACCTCGGTGGTGCAGCGGTAGTTAACGCGACTGCTGTGCATGAGGTATCATGTTAGATTCCTAGTTCGGACAGTGTTAATATCTTTTCAGTATCAGCTGTAGATAAATTCTCAGTAGCAATACGGAGTCTGAAACAGTGACCAGTAAACAGATTTGCCTCCTACTAAGTGCATCCTAAGAACATAGTTCGCGAATAATTAAATAATAATAATATCAGCCCTGTATTAAACTGTCCCACTGCTGGGCACGGGTCTCTTCTCAGTGTGAAAAGGGTTAGGCCATAATTGTCCACCGCACTGGCCCAGTGTGGATAACCAGACCTCACATATCTTTGAAAAAATTACTGAGAACTCTTAGACATGCAGGTTTCCTCACGATGTTTTCCTTCATCATTAAAGCGAGCGATAATTAACTATTTAATACGCACATAACTGCGAAAAGTCAGAGATGCGAGCCTTGGGATTGAACTCGAGACCTCTGTGTGGCAGTGTCCTACTAGGCTATTAAAATGTAAGTGTAATACTCCGTTGCCTACCCCTTCGAGGAAAAGGTGGATCTATTTATTATAAGCCTAGAATATAACTACCAAATAAACACACACCTCTTTCATTACAATATCGTAACGGCATTGAGGTCAGATGTCCCGATCATTAACTAAACCCAGGTATTACAAGTTGTCACATAAATTGCCTACAATCCTGCCACAAATGGCACGATTATTTGTTGTTTTAATGGTATAGTAACTGTATTTATGTGAGTTGTTACGTAAACATGTCTTTGTCATCATCCCTTTGACCGATTAGGCTATTTAAGGAATCTTCAATGTAGAACAATTTATTGATAACACGCCACGTTACTTGTATTTATCAGTATCGTAAGTATAGCACATACATAGATTGCTTGTTTTTAGATTTCTGCTGCCTGTTTCTTGAAGGAGTAGACCTCTGCTTACCTACTTTCAGATTTGTACTACATACCTAAAAAGGTTTCGGTTGTACTAACAATTACTAACTATAAGTACATAAAAAAAATGCAACCTACTATTTCTTAAAAGGCCACTTATTACTTTTTTTTACTTTTGCTTACCCATCACATGTCACCCTAGATAAAACAATATTTCTGTAACAGAAAGCACTTTAACTTATCTAAAATAAAACACATTTCGATGTACAAGTTTAGTTCACATACATAAATAAAAACTCAATGGGTAATACAGTAAATCTTTTTATTATTAAGACATATCAATTTATTGAGTGTAGGAGTAAATGTTACACCTACAAGCAAACCGAGAAAAGAAATAAAATTGCCTTATCTTCGTAATAAAGAGGTTTGTAGATATGTTTGTGTGTTCTGATCTCGTGAATTGATGGACCGAAATAGGAGCGATCGTTGAGTTGGAATAGCATGTGATGTTTGTGTTAAGTCATGTACCTATGTGGAGTATAGATTGCAAAATGAATTGGCTAGTTTAGTGATATGGGCAAGCTTGCCGATAACGAAATTGGTAATAACCAACTAGGAAAAGTGTTATCAATGTCTTATATGAAACTATAATAATATATGGACGGTATGCCTGGCTGGTTCCCTATTGGTCTAAATTACTGCATTAGGTTTAAAGATATTTATCGGCTTAAGAAAAATTGTTCAGATTTTACTTTATAAACTAATTATATACACTATTTATATTTATACATAGTCTTACGCCAATATCCTTCCTCAATGGAGCAGGCACAGGTGTATTACACTATAATTTCCTCAAATTCTGTTCTAGGTACGACATAAAAGACGGCGAATCTGTTGCCGTCTACCAGGTATTGTCCCAGACTCATATTTACTTATGCAGTATGCGTGAGAATGAGTGAAACAAAAATACACCTCATAGTTTATATTATTTTGAAGTGGTTTTACTTGGGTTTTAATTGTTAATTATGCTGCTTAATTAGAGCTTTCTAAACAGTTTAGAAATCTTTAATAATAAGTAAGCCAGTGACAACATTCTAAATTACTAAATTAGGAATAAGTATGTCAAAGTCAAAAGTTTTTGTCTGTATATTTGTAAGCGCATCGTAAAATCTACTGTACGAAATCTGACGAGATTTTCACAGTTGTAATGCTGGAGGTCTAACTTAAAGACTGCACAGATGCGTGGTGGTTTAAGTGGTCGCCTTACCACTGCCACTGCGTCGAGGGTTATGGGTATGATCTCCACACGGAACAAAAACTTGTGGGAGTTGGGCTGGAGCAGGATCTGTATTTTTAAAAAGATATATAAGTGATAGGTACAGATTTAAAATCTGGCTGGTTTCAGCTTGAAAAAGTGCGTCCAAAAGATGAGTGTTAAAAATAAAAAATATAGATAGCAACATCCAAATGCTATGCGTACGTATTTAGGACTAAATTTTGTTTGTCATTCATGCATTCCTTTTTAACTCTTCTCTTTCAGTGTCGTAAATGAAAATAGTACATATTATACATATATTATACTGCCATTATTAGTATAGTTGATATGCCTTTGGTCATTATTTGAGGTTTAAACGATGTATATAAACCCGCAAGGCGCTCAACTTACGCACATTTCTCGTCATGTTTAAGATCCATTAGTGTCAAGACTTTCGTGTTAAATGAAGCTGAAATAAAGATGGATGATATTTCACAAGAATAAACTGTTCAATAAACGTCATAAACGATTAATTGATAAATTGAAACAACAATAAGTTCAATTTAATTTGATCAAGCTAAATAAGTTAGTGAGAAAACAATTCAATATAAAGTGTTCTAGAAGTCTTGTTTGTGTTTTATTTATAATCTGAGTTATATTTTAGACATTACATAAACTTACGGTTTCTTCATCTTTGAAGGGGCAGGCAGAGGTATATTACACCCACATTACACCAACTATGTTTTTGGTTCACACGTTGTAACGTTTATACTGATCAACCCGCTTTAGAGGCGAGGTTGACCTGGGTTGTAAGCTAAGCAGAGATAAATTCAAAGATTTATTACACAAGTCTTCTTCTTCTTTAGCCTTTATTATTGCCAAGTCACTTGCTTTTCTAGTCTAACCGGATTTGACTGGATATCAGTTTCTACACGGAGCGGCTGCCACCTGACCTCTGCAACCCGAAGGCTAACGATACACAGACCAGTGTCAGGATTTTTTTTTTAATTAAACGCCCCCGCCATCACAGCGTGTTGTTTGCCACTCCTCTGATACACGTGTCAGGATATTAGAGGGTACTGACTTTCCCAATGACGACTGCCATAGATGTTCATGGCAGCCGGGACCGACAGCTTAACGTGCTCTCCGAGGCACAGAGCAGGCGATAATTGTCAATCAATACGCACATAATTTCGAAAAGTCATATAACTTCCGAAAGTCAGAGGTGCGCGACGTGGGTTCGAACCCGAGACCCTCTGCATTGCAGTCTGTTGGCCTCCTCACTGAGCTATCACTGCTTGCAAAGATTTATTACACAAGTACAAAGTTTTAATTACTAGTTTAACAATAATTACAGAATATTATAGCAGAGTTACATTAAGCTTTAACTACGTGTTTATTTGCAAAGTTAGGGCGTGGTTCGTGGAAAGCTAGGTTACGTGGTCCCGGGTAGAAAGGACCACTTAACTTCGACACGGCAGCGCAGCGAAAGGAGACAGCGTCCGGGTGCGATCACTTCATACACTCACGCCTATTTCCTAAGAGATAGCCCAGATTACAGGACTCACATTTTCGTAGCTGTTAGCATGTGCAATCATGAAAGCGAAATCAAACCTAGAACTACAAGATTCGCATTAAACATAAGGTAGAATGCCATGGATTTCAAGCAGGTAGGTATTTTCTTTTTATATTTTCAAATAAAAATATGGCATAGAACAACTCCCGCACTAGAAAGAATGCTCCACTTTCCAGGTTACTTTCCTGAAAACTCTGATGCAATCCATGCTTCCTTATAATGCTGGCATTTAAAATAATGAGTTCCAAGCCATCTTAATGTCTACCTTAGAGAATGTAATCGAGCCTCCTATTACAGGCGATGATCATGTTACGTAATTTCTACATAACTGTGCGCTTACAATTACATGTTTAATAGATTTAATAGAACGCTTTCCCTCTTCGTTTGACAAAACGTGCAGTTTTCTTCGACTGACATGATTTGGAATGTAAGACCAAATTAGACTTCTGCTGCGTATTGTGAGAATCATGCGAAACATTGGATAAAATGTATATAAGCCCTATTCTGATTGTTTATTCTACAAATACTCGAGCCTATAAGTTTGAGGAATGAAGGGGCCACATTTTGCGGCACTCCCTTTTAGATCCTACATAACAAAGGAGGAGCCTGTGCCAATGTAACAGATTCAGTGCTGCTACTGACAATTTCTTGAAGGAAACCCCAACAATATAATCATATACATATATGCTTGACTTGATAATCGAAACCTCATGTGCAGCAGACACATTCTATATGGCGGCGCTTCGAAAGAATAGGCTAACTGTCCGTATCTTCACAGATTTAAATGATAGGTTTAGACATAATACCTAATAAACCCTATACATAAGCTTTAAATTAACTCCGCCAAATTTGGATTTGGATGATTGATGATGATGATTGGGATTTGGATTGACATTATAGGATTAACATACCAATAGTACTGCAATTAATAGACATCTTACCGACGTCCTTTTGATCGTTTTGACTCCTTACACTTCCTATGGTACTTCTAAAAGTTTGCCCCACACACAAATAGAAGATTTAATTATACCATGTGAGTGAGATAAATAAGCCAAGCAATTACCTTATATCTATTGTGTATTTGCACAGACGAATGTTGTTAAGATATGGATATGAAAGTGTATTAATATGCATATTATAATGGTGAAATTTCTCCATATACACTATGGGGCTTGTTTACAATAAAAGCTAGAGGTTCTGCGTTTATAATCCTAACAAATATTATAAAGTCGAATGTTTATTTGTTACGCTTTCACGCCTCAACTACTCTATTGATCATCATGAAATTTCATATACAAGTCGCCAGGGATACAGAAAAGAATATAGGGTACTTATCTTAAAAAAAAGTCCTGTTCGCAAGAGATTTATTGACAAAACCTAGATAACCAAGAGCGAAGCTCAGGCAAATCTGGTACCGGATTCAATTTTAACACATGTGCTCTACTTACTGCGCGACATTATGTTCGGGTGATATTCGAATACTGTGGTATAAAACGTTACCTACTTTATAAAGTCGAGGACCGTGCCACATATGTATGTGTGTACTTATGTGCGCTGCATATAGAGTCGTCGATAAATTCGAAGGTATGTATGTATGTATGTATCTTGTGTGCGGGCCAGTCAGTGTAGATCGGCGACACTTCGACCCAGTGGGATCTTTTGTGTCGACACTCTCCCAATAACGACTGCCATAGATGTTCATGGCAGCCGGGACCGACGGCTTAATTTGCTCTCCGAGGCACGGAGCACGCGATAATTGTCAATCAATACACACATAATTTCGAAAAGTCATATAACATCCGAAAGTCAGAGGTGCACGACGTGGGTTCGAAGATAATTAATTAATTGCATTCGAATTTATCGAAGACAAATTTATTGCTACTGTGCCATAATTTCATAATATTCTTTTCACGCGTTGGTTAAATTTGATATCGTATCGTCGATCGATCGTATAAATAATGGACTTCACAGTATATACTACTGGTAAAACAATAAGATATTTTAGTAGTTTAATCACAAAATTTGTTTCTGCTTTTCCACATGCATGGATGTGTTAAGTAAGTAGCTGCTTATTTCTTTTGACCTATTATTTAACAGATTAATACAAAATATCATATTAGTTGGGAATCGATTCTGGTAACGGTTGACCTGTTATTCGAATCCCTAATCGTGTCCTATTGATTCATGAGAAGACATCCAGGATAAACAGGTGAAGCTACACTTGTTATGTTTTTTGTTAATGGTTATCAACTAATTACTTGAACCTAATATTGTTCATATCTTCTAACGTAATCTATATGTGTCACAGCCTCTGTAAATTTACTCTTAGAATAGATTAATTTAGCTGCAAAGCGCCCGCTACTTCGTTCTCGTATCCCATCTGTATGTAGCTTTAGCTACGGAGTTTTCTTCACGCATAATGTCCCATTAGTGCGTTAACCCGTTTCATAAAATATCAAGTGAAAATTTATTTCATTATATTACGTAGGAACGTGATACAGCAATAATAATTAAATATAAACCTCTTGTTGTTGTTTTCACGGAATTTCTGAACAAAATAGCGTAATAAAATATCGTCATATAATTTTCTCTGTTGTGGTGAGTAAAGACAATGTAGACAAGAAAATTCACGGCTTCTGTTAAAAAACATGCGTTATACACTTGCTACAGAAATATTGTGAAAATTGAACTGAATCTTGAGCCTTAACTAAATATGAGTTTGTTAGTTGTTTTCTTTTTTCACGGTCACAAGATACTTTTTGAGCATTTAATATAACTTACTCGCAAGTAACATTAAAGATAGCGACATTGGCCTCGATGGCGTAGTGGTTAGTGTAACTGACTGCCACGCCCGAGGTCGCGGGTTCGATTCCCGCACAAGTCAAACATTTGTGTGCATGAACATGGATGTTTGTCTTGGTCTGGGTGTTTCTATGTATAATATGTATGTATTTACAAAAAAAACGTATATATGTATGTTTATCCATTGTCTAGAACCCATAGTACAAGCTCTGCTTAGTTTGGGCTAGATGGTGTTGTGTGTATGTGGTAGAATATTATTATTATTATTATATGAACTAGCCAAAACAACCATGGCCAGTCATTACCTGTGTCAGCTGGAAGGTGAGGACGCCATGCCGCCGCTCCAGCCACTCCTCAAACACTTGACTTACCGCCACAATCGTGGCGTGTTCGGCAATGGGGAAAATCTACTAGTCTATCTTTAGCTGCCTTAAACAAGTACATCTAACATACATATGTACATACTTGTTTTAATGACGTCACACCGTGTTTCATAATTTTAATAGAATCATACCCTTTTCATAATATCCTTTGATATCCGCTCGCTTTTTACTTTAAACCTGTTAATGAGTGTAGAAATGTAAAATTTATTCCAAATTTTACTGTTTGATAATAATAAATATTATATTTCCGTCAACGATTATCCACAAAAGCATTTTCTATTTTCAAAATGGAACAGAAATGTATATTTATTAAAACCATGTATTTAGATAATTCTGCCTGGACTTTGGCGAAAAAAAAAACAACGTTTACCTAATAATAATATTACTTAGTAGTTAAGCGGTCGCCTCGTCACTACTTCGATTTCAGTGGATTCGATCCGAAGTTGAGTATTCTTTGTGACCGTTATTTGAATGTTTGTAAAGTCTCTTGCGATACAGGAACTAATAAAGTGCTGAAGTTTTTATTTTAATGACAAAAAATATCTATGATTATGATTAGAATGTCATGGTAGATAAAGAACTCATATCTAAATCTTACACCATAGATACAAATAAATCATGCTAACGTTTTCTCACTACATACTAGAATAATAGTATTACGAACTACCACATTCTTGCTTTGTTACGCGTTCATTACGAATTTACTGTTAAGTGTAGAGCGCTTAACAGTGAAACATTCAGTTACGTGCCAGAGCGCACATTGTAAATCAAACTGGCGACATTCTAACACAGTGATGAGGTATGTTGGTGAGGAAATTAGAGACTGGTATGGTTACACTGCAGCTGAAAGCTAGTATTATATTAATTCCTGATTTACTTAGTATTGTCTAAGGTCTACGTGAATATTATACGTTGAAATTAACCTGCATTTCAATGTATAATATTGCGTTATTTCGTTAATTTCCTAATTCCTAACTAATATTTTAAATGCGAATGCGAGTTTGTTTCCACACCAACCTTCATGAAATTTTGCAAAGGCGTTGTCGTGTTTTGCATAGGGTACAGAAAAGCACATAATTTTCATCTTAGAGAACGTACTGTTCATGAAGGATAGAAATTTATTGAAAATGTCAAAATGAATGCAAGCGATGCTACTAGCTTAAGCTAGTCTTATTATATTTACACTGTATATACCGTCAGGATGCTAATTTCCTGTGTCGCGCGGTATGTTTCGAACATGAAAATTACGGGTATAAAGAACACCATAGCCTAGAAAACTATTTGTGAATATAACGATTTATTGTCCTTTGTGGGAGTCGAAACCACAACACTCGGCGTAGTGACTAGTTGTGGATGGTAAAATCAATCATAATCAATTCCAATTTGTTAAGTGTTAATTATTCGCAAGTAGCTATGGTGCATTTAATAACAGGTTAAGTTAAACGTTAAGTAAATGACTTATTGGCCGCCTGTACATTCCATTCATTTCCTCTATTAAAGATTAGATAAGATTAGATAAGATTACATTATCAAAAAATAAACAATTGTAACACGTCAAAACATCTTGGATACAAATCAATGTTTCTTTACGAATCTCTGTAGTTTATTAAATCTCTAGTAATGGGTATTCCGGTGTTGCTTGCGTTCACACAACGTTTCGGCTTTTTCATACTAATAAGTTAGTTCGCCTGATGGTCACAACGTACCCTAGCCTATTGGCGTTTGCAACACCAACAGTATCACGTGCATTGCCAGCCTTTCAAAAGATGACTGGTCGTATTCGCAACTCAAGGATAAAAACCATATTTACTACGTCATCTCCTCAAAGAGTCGAGAAAACTTTCTCATCGGAGGAATCAAGGAATACAAATCAAGTTTGCTTAGCTTAAATCTTCCGTAAGGCAGCAGAACTTCAATCCCCACAATTAACCCGGGTTCTTTATAAAATGTAAATGAAACAATCCACGAGAAACGTACAGGGAACGTATCAAAACAATGCGACTTCTTGCATAATTCATGTTGATTTAATATTAAAACGTCGTCTACAACTGCTAGTTCATATTCATTTGCAGTATGCCTTGCATTTACTTAGTACACTAGTTGAAACATACGGCCTACTGTTATGAACAGATACGTGTGTCATGGTTTTTGACTTATTATTAGATAAAGCTTAGTAGAGCCTTGCTGGTTTTAGCATGAACGGTGCGGTTTTCCAACGCCGAGGAAAGCTTTTCAACCAGGGAGCAATAGCTCCTCGGTTGAAAAGAATATTATATAATAGAATATTATAAATTACCCTCCTTCTGACACAGTCGGGTAAAAAGAAGAAAATAATATACCTTTTCTTCTTCTTTTAAAAGACAACTGCCGCTTTAGGAATAAATTTATGTATCGCGGGGGACTTTACAAATATTCAAATAACGGACACAAATCACCCAGACTCGAAACAACCATCTGTGTGTCACCCACAATACTCGACGCAGTAGCAATGCCGAGACCATCACTTCAATGGTAGTAATTTAAGTGGTCGTTTGTTCTGTACTTGCCCCTACATTACGTGTGGGACGTAACGTAACGACGTTGCAAAAAGTTCGTCTTTCGTCTCTTTTTTTTTAATTATTCCCTTTTCGTCCTACATTCCATATGTATATGGTTAGCAAAACAAAACATGATTAAAATTATTTTATATCTTTTCGTTGTCAGGCTTGTGATGTCATGCAAAGCCTAAAGTTTTGGCAAGAGATCAATGAGGTATACTTACAAAATATTTTTCGGCTGACGATACAACAAAGAGTCCATACAAAATAAAACAGGGACAAAAAAGGAACCTACTTTTCGACGAAATAGGAATTACATTACGTAATTAATATTTATATAAATTTAGGGGCATATAGGGAACAATTTTTGGGGCAAATGTGTATTTGGGACGAAACATGATGATTGCGGAACAGATCCCATCCGTTCAGTTGAAGAATATCCATAGAATTGCATCTGTGTCAAGAAAAGCCTGGTATGTTCTAAGCACTGTAAAAGTGTATCATAGATATAATATATGAATTGTAGACCTTTTACTATGCTACTATATTACGCATTTAAAATTTTTGTCTCGTCGTACAGATATCGTCGCTTCCAAAATGTTGTTGCGTTTGTGTGCTTGAAAACGTCTGTCAAAACAAAAACCGAGAAGTTGAAAGACGCCATGCAACACGCCGCGACAGCTAGTAATTATTCTCAACAGAATAATGTTACACACTAGGTAAAAGATCGTTACATCATGAACGTATTTATAACAAATTTTAAATTATACGAATAATTAAAATGAATGTGACACACAATTTACATTTAAATCAACAGGAAACTGAAATCATATAAATCTGTTTATAATTGATATCCAACGAAATGTAATTATTTATTTCACGACCGCCTATATAAGCTGATATTTTCGTTAACCGAGAAATTTAATGTAATCACAAACTTTAATGCTTTAATTTTAGCCCATGGGTTGGCTCGCAGTTCTCAGTTTGTCCTGAGTTGGCGTCTTAAATTTTTCAAGGAACCTTGTCTATAATTTGCGAACTGATTGATTTATTATTAAAACCGACCACTTCCGCAGTAGGAATAATTCCTGTGTCGCGGAGGACTAACTTTACAAACTTTTAAACATAGGACATAAAGAATACCTAGACTCAGAACAGCATGTTGTACGCATACTGTACCACAACGCAAACTTGATCAAAACAAAATAATGCTCTAATCCGTATTGTAAAAATTGCATCACCACACTTTTCTTTATAAAACAACCTTATTATATCACTACAGTGTATAAATATCATATAATAGTTACTTTCAATATTCGTGAGGTATTTAGAAGAAGCATATTCAGATCTATTTTTGCACTTGTATTTTAAGCAATAATGGAGATTATTTTATTTTTTATTTATTTAATCAAACTTATACTATCTTTACAGGAAAAAATCAATGCAACAGTACAGCCAATGAAAACAATATTACATAATATAGCTTAGTAATTATACAGTACACTTATTTAATTTTATTACCATAGTAAATAACCGCTAGTGTTACTCTGTTAAATTCACTCAAAGTACAAATGAATAGATCTGACTTGTTGTGTATGAGATTGAGAATGCGAAGTGCGCGCGTCAGAGGCGACTCCTTGAGCTGGTTTGTTCTCGCCGTCGGCACCGCCAGCAGTGGTGGCCGAAGTCGGCGCTAAACGTATCTGTTAGGAACACATAGCCACAACCACTCCAACAAACCAACAAACAAATATGTTGGCTTGTTTAAAGCATGTCTATTATAAACCGTTGCATATAAAAACTACTTTTATCTCTAAACCACTTTGTCGTTACATTTTCTGCACTCCTGCCTCCTACTGCACCTACAAATTCTACTCCTTCTCCTAATAAACAATTTTATTCGCCTTGATTCTGTTACAGCTAAATATAAATTGACGTGCAACATTTTAAACGTGTGACCGGTTCGGAACCCGATGCTCAGACGTATCCGGTGAGTAAAACTCTTCTCACATTTCTTTTATGAACTTTGAAACTAACAGTTTAAAAGAATTTTAACTGGAACAATAGGATTGCATTTTGCTTTACAAAATAATGCTGGCAGGAACGGTCATATGAACGGAATGTTGCTATATATGAAATGGAACTCTCACTGCGATTAGCATACTTTGTTTAACAATGCTTTTATTTTAGGAAATATTAATAGTAATTAAATAGACGTATGTATAACATACGGCTAGGCGAATAGCAGTCATGATTTTGAAATAGTGACAACACTTTCTCTTTCTAAAATTGAATATAAAACTAGCATAAATGAGATAGATATATTATGTTAACTCTACTACAATCCTTACAGTTTCAAAATTATATCATCGTAATCGTTGATTGCACGGTGCTGTGTGATCCACAAATGGTTGTTCCGAGTCTGGGTGTACTTTGTGCTCGTTATTTGAATGTTTGTAAAGTCCCCCGCGACATATATATATTCCTAGTACAGTAGTTGTGTTTTAAAAGAAGAAGAAAAATAATACTCTGTGTAAGGACAGCCGCTCCTCGTTTGAAACGTTCCATTCATGCTTAAACCAGTAAGGCTCTATTAAGCCTTATCTAACAATAATTCAAAAGCCATCACACACGTGCCTGTTCATAACAGTAGGCCGTATGTTTCTACTAGCGTACTAAGTAAATGCACGGCATACCGCATATACACATACATATATATTCCTTGAGGGGAGGTGTCTTTTCAAAATAATAAAAATAAATAAATACAAGAGAACGGTCTGTCTTATGGTATGCGGTTACCGAAACCCATGATAGCTTTAATACAAAGGGAATCACGCGCGCGCTGACCTAAAGTAAAACGAATTAAAGGCAACGATACGTAAGTCTTATCCACTGGTTCCTACTGTGTTAAATAAAGTAATACTGTTACTACTCTTATGCTAGTTTCTATGAGATTGTGGTTGTTTCCCGGGTGAATTGGCTCATTCATAGGCAACATACTTTAATTTATATAAAAATATCTCTCGCACTAGTTGTAATGCCTGTATCACGGAGAGAACTGTAAAAAACATTCAACCAAAGCACGCAAAAACCAACCACTTGTATATCACACAAATGTTTGTCCCGTGTGGAATTCAAGCTCACAATACTCGGCATAGTGGCAGTAGCAAGGCAACCTCTTAAACCACTACGCCATCCGAGCAGTCAAAATCCTTACAAATATTATAAATGTAAATGTGAGTTTGTTTGTTCATTCTTCAATTATTTCGCTTTCACGCCCTAACTGCTCGATCCACCATCATGATATTTCGCATACATGTTGTCATTGGTATAGAAAAGGACATAAAAGTTTCGTCCAGAAAAAAGTACTGTTGTCGGGCGAACAAATTCGCGGGCTTCAAAAGCTAGTATTATTATTATAAACTGTTTAAGTTATCCCCAGCTCCAGATTAGTGAATTAAACTTGCTGCATTATTTACCAACACAATCTACATAGAACCATCTTCATAGAATAAAAGCGCTCATTCACCAAGTAACTTGCATTTGTGATTGTCTTGAAGCGTTTTGAGCTTGTAAGATACATATATGTATAGCGGCACACGGCTTTGCTCTGGCTTACATACGCAGCACTTACCTAACTACCAACTGTCGACAACTTGTTATAATTTATGCCCCACATTGTATTAAAGCAAAGTAAACTAGATTTTGGGGGATATAAACTTAAACATTCTGCTCCATTATAACATAAATCTTAATTTATGTTATAATGGAGCAGAATGTTTAAGTTTTTAATGTTTTATGATGATAGGTATCGATACTTAGTCAGTCAACTTGTGACTATTGTAAGTACAATTAAATTATTCCTTTGTGAAGCAGACCACAGAATAATCTCACAGACGATTTTTGGAAAGGTACCTAGTAAATGTACATGAGGTCTCGTGTTAGATTTCCGATTTGCCTTAAGTTACTCGCTTTCATCGTGCAACAAATCGCACCTAGATAAATCGTTGCGTATCTACGATGAGCAACCCCAAGTCTCTTTGAATTGCTATGCTCTCAGCAAAGGTAGGGTTTTTTCTGAACCTCTTTTTCACATTGCTGCCATAGCAATAATCATAGCAACTTCGTTGTTATAGAGTTCAATGCGCGAATGCCACCATTGTAAACGCCTATAGATAATACTTGTCTAATTCGGCATGGATGTCAATATCCCACATTCAAGTCCTGCATGGATTGTTTTTTCTATATTTGTAATTAAAACTATAAGTTATCACCATCAAGCGACCCACACAGGTTACAGGTTACAAACTTAAGCTCCAAACTATACAGACTGACTTCACTAAACAGCCATCGATTCGTTCTGAAAATCGAACATTTATGCGATTTGAATCAAGATATGGTTCGTGCTGATTACAGCGAAAAGTAAATTAGACGAGCGAATAAAAAAAAAGTCTAGTTTTATGTTTTATTCTCTCTATTTTAGTCGAGCGAGTAAAAAGTCGTCTAGTTTTCGCGATCCTGTTGTACGTGGTAATGTGAATCGATCTGAATCGAGTGCTCAGATCAATTCACCAATGGCCAAACAGTGGTTCGCATTGATCTATATATGACTTTCCTTGCGAGCGAAAGGCATTCATAATTAGTATGATACTTAACTCAATAATTTTGCTAGTAAAGTGGCAAACTACAGATAACTAAGTTATACCTAAAGTAGTAAATCGATCCAGTGTGTCGTATCGATTTAGAAATCGATTGTCTATCTCCTAATATTACATATTTTGATAAATCGATTTCGCATCTACATGTCAGTATGTATGTCTCGTTAAGTGAAAGCCCAGTCGAGGATCTTGCTGCCGGCTATCGCACAAAATTATTTGGTCAATCTAATAAGCTATCAATTCAGCTGTAAGCTAGCTGACTTTCAGAAGCTTCATAGCCTTACTCTACTTAGATTTTGCAAAGTCATCGTTGCTTCCATTTCCTAGGAGAAATACATCTGAAATTACGTGAGGCAGTGTTAATTCCCATGAGCTGTAACTTCGGTAACTTGATGACTGACAATTCGAAGCTCGTAGCTTACGTCTCCACATATCAAGGAATCAGTGACGTCACTAAGCCTCTAGTGTTGGCCGCATTATGCTAAACAAGATCTGTGCATGAAGCTTGAACTGCATGCCTTGACGTACTGTACTTTGTGACGTATGCGTTGTTGTTTTATTGTTACTGTACTCCACGTAGCTGTGTGTATGAACGGACGTAAAAATACGTTATTTGTTTACGATATGGATATACTACTTACGTTTAAGTGTAGACGTACGAGTCCATATATGTAGTACTGAAGGTGCGTACTGACCTGCAATAATATAACATTTGATATTATTATTTTTATTTTTATTGTTTAGTTAAACTAATATATACGTACACATAATCTTACGCCTATATTCCCGAAGAAGTAAGCATAAATGTATAACGAGGCATATACATTTTGCCAGCTATGCTTTTAAGTGCCACATAATAGGAAACGAGCCTATGGCAATTTTATAGGCAATATACCAAAAGCCGGGCTACTACTGAGAATTTCTTGTAACAAAAACCCAATAACATTTTGCCCGACATAGGACGTGAAAAACCTCATCTAGAGCAATTATTCACTACCGTTGCGATACCAAGATCTTATTGTTTTTTTTTTAAGACAAATCTGGCACTATTTATATCGGGGTGGAACGTGAAAGCTTGACTCAGCACTGCCCCGTCTCACGTATATTAGATATTTGAAACCGAATACATGAGTCATAGCTGGCGAATGCGTGTGCATGACAGTTCTACACAAGCCTTCGGTTATAAGTACACACATAAATAGGCACATAGAAATACAAACTCACGTCTATCTAAGTCAAGCGGGGTAAATAAAGCAAATAAACTCATATTATACCAGATCTCGATACACAGGTTTAACCTAGTTCGGGCAAATATCTATAAGTGCAATTTAAAAAGGCCCGTGCTCAGCAGTAGGATAGTTTAATACAGGGTTGATATTATCAATATAATACTTCTACTTAATTCTGACAGTGCTGCTGGTTGCAGGAAAACAACACAAGGGGTCTTCTGTAGGGTGAAGGTACTGCCAATCTAAGGACATATTAAAAAGCTATGTTGCTTTAAAGATTAAAAGAAAATGGTATATCCTTTCTTTTAATAAGCAATCTCGTCTTCAGCTTAGTTTACATTTCTCATTATAGGGTAGTTTACTGAATTCTATCGACCAGACTGCGTGTTATTTCGAGTTTCTTTACGCAAAAAACAGCGGGTTATTTATCTTCTGTATGAATATTTTATTGCTGCCAAAAGACATTTGTTACATGCTATGTCGAGAATTCTTTATGTTGCAATGTATTTTAGTCATTAAGGAAATGGGGATTATGAGGTAATTGAAACTTTGGAATTCGACAAATTGTTGATACAGTCATAGATTTATGCTCTGTTTTTAGTATCAATTTAAACGAATATTCGGACGTTTAGAAATACTTGTGTTACCATCGCAATTACTGTAAATATAACAATGCATAAATTATTCAGAATCCAGGCACGATAAAATAGTATTGTGATTGGATTTTGGAGTTCGAGCGCTGGCCCAAGAGTTTTAGAGTATATTAAATGATGCCAGTAAGATATAAGAGGCACCAAATGGAACTCCGTAGTCTCTGACCACTACCCCAAGAAACAGACGTGAGTATCTATATTCACATGTTTGTTCAGTGCTTCAGTAGAATATGTCTAAAAGCAGTAATTAAAACACCTGGTGCGAAAATATGTTAGATAGCAAATACAATTCATTATATTCGTATTCTGTCAATTGCTAGAATGCCTGATATTTGAAAATAGTTCTATCTGGACCCTGATAGGCCGCTGCAGACAAAAAGTTAGTAATGACGGCTCAACCGTATACCTTTTTTACTCTCGCACTAGGGAACAAATTTGTGTCGTTGGTAGCTATATACAAATATTTAAACAGCTACCTACCTCAAAATATGTAACACTTGACACAAATATCTGTATATAACAAAGATTTTGTTCCGCTTTGATTCAAGCTACGACAATCATTTCATCCAGCCGAAAATGTACAAAAAACTATTTGACTTAAATGAATTTAATTCCACTGCATTAAAATGGAAGGCAAAACATAAAATATGAAAACAAAGGAGCACAAAAGTTGTAAATGCAAAACATTTTGAATTCATGTCATCCAAGATTTTAAAAGTCATAACCGTTTTGAGTCGCAGTCGAGCAGTTACTGTCGTATTGTTCAAACGCTGTCTCCTAGACTATTATGTTACGTCATTCGCAGTAGTACCCGACATTTGTATGTAAATGTGTGTCTATAGAAGACCCTTGCGTAAACTTCGGCTAGTGTCGTGCCACGTACGTTATCAATATCGATACACTCAAATTCCTACCTATTTTGTATTGTTATTTTTCTTCCCATATTCGTAAATGTTTATTCGTAATAATACGTTTATTGATTGTATTGGTGCTGTCTGTGATATTTATAATGGGCTATGAGAAAAAAAGAAAATGAAACCAACATTTATGTGAAAAGTTTCGCGTAAATGTTAACTATGAACGTATACTTACAATAGAAGTGTAAGTACGTTAAGTAATATACGAGAAATATCTGTAAAATCATGGCGCCGTTCCACTAATACGTTATTGTGTATGTTGAAAGGAGTACCCGTAGGTCATGTAGTATTTTTAGTTTAAGGCTTCTCAATGAATCTACTAACAAAAAATATTATAAAGAGTATCAATACTTCATACAAGGCATTTAATGGTCAGATAACAGGATATCGTGAACAACAGAGTTAAGACTAACCCTATGACGAAGGATAAGTCTTAAATCTGTTTATTTATTTTCTTACATTATTCCATTCGCACACTCTAAAAGCTATATTAATAAAAAAGATACATTTTATTATAGATATTTGTTTATCCACCCTTACTTTACCGAATATGCTATCCTAACTAATATTAGAAAAGCGAGTGTGAGTTTATCTGTTACGCTTTTACGCCTAAACTACTTGACCGATCATCATGAAATTTCGCATACAAGTTTTCAGGGGTACAGACAAGAACGCAGGGTACTTATTTAAAAAAAGTACTATTCTCGAGGCATAGAAATTTATTGACGTAACTTACATTAACTCAAGTGAAGTCACTGGCAAAATCTAGTCTAGAATAATCAATTCATGAACTATCAATAGACTGGCACCTATTACTAGAATGTTAGAGTCATCAAATGTTTTAATAATCGACCCTCGCCTACCAAGATACGGCGAGACGTATTGAGAAGAAATTCATAACGGGCTTGTTGTAGGGATCTAGACTGCCTATGAACTTCGTTTCTTGATATTTCAATTACATTTAATAAAATAGATATATCATTTAAATAGTAAACGACTTCAAAGAAACTCTGAGTAATTTTCTTTAATATTATTTTTATGTATATTTATTATAATATAATAATATTAAAATAAATAATATAATAATAAATAACAAATATAATAATTCGTTTGGAGTTCATTTCATGCTCGAAACTATTAATAAAACTTAATAAAATGAAGTTTCTGATAATTTTCTCTAGAAAACAGACCACGTGGGCCTTTTACTCTTAATATTCAGAAAGTTATTATATCAAATTCGCTGAAATTATTAGTTGTAATTTATTACACAAAACTAATTTGTATAGCACTTTTTAACTGTTGGGTCCTATTTTTATAATGTTATTTACAAAATAATATGTCTGTAATCCTTCTAAAAGAATGATGAAATAAAATGGCAAATATGCTCGTGTAACAAAGTTCACGTCAAGATTGGTCAGAGTATATTATTAGGCATTGAGCAGAGGTCTAGAAATATAATCGAATGTTTGAGGTCTACACATGTGAGTTGGCTAGCCATGTACTGGCTGATTTAAGCTAGTTTCTTTAGCTGGGTTTTAAGGACTGATTTAGAAAACAAATGTACAGACTATTGTGGACGCAGCAAAAGCGAAGTTGAAATACAAAAATATAACGATATGAAATGATAAATAGACCGAAGCTGGGAAAGTATATAATACTAGCTTTTGCGTGCGGCTTCACTCGGGAACAGTACTTTTTTAATGAAAGGTCCCTATGTTCTTTTATGTATACCTGACAACGTGCAGTTGCAACGGTCGAGCAGTTAAAGCGTAACAAACGAATTAACAATTGAATTTAGAATGTTAGTTAATATTTTGGGTCTCTGTGGCACAGCAGTGATGAATACAACTACTGTATACGAAATCTCGGATTCCAACCGGTTGGGAAAGCCTTACTGGGGTTTTGCTGACAAGAAGTTCTCAATAGAGTCGCCCTTATTACGCGGGTGCGAAAACCATAGCTACCGAAATCTGGATGTATCCTCTGTCAACTCATTTGGATACATAATTTTGGTACTATGTATATCCTAATCTTAATTAATATTATTAATGCGAATGTGAGCTTGTTTGTTACGCTTACACGCTTCAAGTACTCAACCGATCATCATGAAATTTCGCATGCACGTTGTCAGGGGAGATAGGTCACATTTCATTAAAAAAAAAGTACTGTTACTAACCTAAACTAATCTACATTTACGCGGGCAAAGCTGCGGCAAAATCTTGTTGTATATAATTTAATCATCTAATTTTATCGATAACTTATTTCACCACAACACTACAACGTGACAAACGAATTAGGATGCAAAAAGGCGCTGGTGGACCCCGCCAAACTGGGTCCATAAAAAAGGTTCCAATAAAACAAAGATTCCTGAATTTTGCCCATGGCGTAAGGTCACATTAATGACACTTTACGTACCGGGGTTGAGCAGAACTAGTGTTATTTATTGTATTACCTAAACTAAAGTATATAGTTAAATGTTGAAACGAATTTGTGGGTAAACTTTAATGGCAGAAATACAGGTTGTATTTCTGTTGTGGTGCAGATAGCATAGTGGCGTTTGCGGTCACATCGCTAATATTTGTATGACGCAGGAGTGTAACGCGTAGCTGTATCTTTACAGATAAGTCACCGGTCTATTATGCTCTTTACCGGTAAGACTCATAACCTGTAATTAATACCTAACAGAACATTTATATGTTTATTTTAAAAATAGACAACCTCCCGCACTAGATGGAAATCCTGTGTCGCGGGGGGACTTAACAGACATTCAAACAAAGTACATAAAGAACACCCAGGCTCGGAACAACCATTTGTGGACTACACAAATTTTTGTCTCGTGTTAGAATCGAACCCATAACACTCGGTGCGGGGACATTGGCGAGGCAACCACTTTTCTTATCTTATCTGGGGGCCAGTCAGTGCAAACCGGCGACACTTCAACGCAGTGGGATCTTTTGTGCCGACACTCTTCCAATAACGACTGCCATAGATGTTCATGGCAGCCAGAACCGACGACTTAACGTGCTCTCCGAGGCACGGAGCAGGCGATAATTGTCAATCAATACGCACATAATTTCGAAAAGTCATATAACTTCCGAAAGTCAGAGGTGCGCGACGTGGGTTCGAACCCGAGACCCTATGATTGCAGTCTGTTGGTCTCCCCACTGAGCTATCGCTGCTCTCGACCGAGGCGACCACTTAAACCACTACGCCATCCGTGCATTCAAATTTTATTTCTACTTAAGCTTAAGGACCAAGTTTAAGGACTCTTTTAACTTCTTTATTCCCACGCAATGTTTCTACGTGCAGGCTGTAATAATGACGCTACCGGGGCGTGTAGAGTACTGCAGAGTTCTTGAGCGCACGTTTGTGCAAGACACGGGAAACGGAGGGTAGGCAGATATTCTACGTACTTCGTTACGTTTGCTGCATACATTCGTTAGCTTTATCCGTCCGTCGGTCTGTCTGTTATACAATTTTCAACTCAAGAGTCATAAGAGCTAGAGACTCGCGGTCAACGCCATTTGACTCAGCATAGTTGATACATCCCCGAAATGACTAAGACCTTTGACCTTAAAGTCACGTGATACCATCTTTCAACTCAAGAACCGTAAGAGCTAAAGACTCGTGGTCAACGCCATTTGACTCAACATAGTCGTTATAACCTCGAAATAACTATGACCTTGACATCTGACCTCAAGGTCACGTGATACCATCTTTCAACTCAAGAACCGTAAGAGCTAAAGACTCGCGGTCAACGCCATTCGACTCAACATAGTCGATATACCCCCAAAATGACTATGACTTTTGACCTCTAATCTCAAGGTCATGTGATACCATTTATCAACTCAAGAACCGTAAGAGCTAGAGACTCGCGGTCAGTGCCAGTCGACTCAGAATAGTCGATATATCCTGAAATGACTATGGCCTTTGACCTCTGATCTCAAGGTCATGTGATACCATTTTTTCGAACTCTAAGATTTACGACAAGTCATGGCCGTTTTGTCACTTGTTTACTGAAGAAACGAAATACCAACATATAATACAAAAACAGCTTGACCTCATTGGATAAGACCTTGAATTCAATATAATATACAAAATCTATACCAAGAATCTTGCATACTCATGGATATTGTCATCATTACTATATGGTCTATATCACCACTTTCGGATAAACAAGCTTTCTCGTAACTCTGTCACTCATTCAATTTATTGGGTTGGAAACATATGTACGTGCGATTATTACACCCGGGCATGTT
This sequence comes from Catocala fraxini, assembly GCA_930367265.1. NCBI lineage: Eukaryota > Metazoa > Arthropoda > Insecta > Lepidoptera > Erebidae > Catocala > Catocala fraxini. The sequence goes on along the minus strand of OV884049.1, from coordinate 11,393,519 downwards.
GTAGTTCCATTTATTTTGGACAGAACTTTTTTTGGATGATATGTACCTTTTGTCCTTTTGTGTACCTCTAACAACGTGTACGCAAGATTTTATGATAATGGGTCAAGTAGTTAAGGCGTAAAAGCGTAACAAACAAACAAAACCACATTCGCATTTATAATATTATATTAATTATTAGGATATATAGAACCGAATTATGACGCATATACTACTAGCAGTGTACTGAACAAAAAAGCTTATATTTAAACTTAAATTTATATTTATTAGTTTTTTTAACTTTCTAACACCTTGACCGTGGGGTCAGATTGTGTGATCCAAAAATGGTTGATCCGAGTGGTGGCACTCGGAACAACTATTTTTGGATTACACAATCTTGCGTAGGGTCGACGCGACCATTAAAATCACTACGCCATTTGTGCAGTCTATTAATATTGTGCAGGTAATATTGACGCAATAACATCTAACTATTTATTGATGAATGAACACATGATGAATTGTATTAAAAAAGAGTATAAAATGCTGTTTGAATATAGATGTAATTTTTATGCTCTCATGCTAAAGCATGAGGCTTTATAAACACGAGCATAAAAAGTACACTTATATATATTCAAACAGCATTTTATGAATCGATTTTTCGCGTAATGCGGCGGTCGAATGCGCAATTACATTTGCTACGAGGTGACCGCTTAAACTACTGCACTCTAGGATCAATCAAATAATATTATTATGAGTTTTGAGCCATAATTGAACTGTAACTTACGTGCAATCTGTACTAAATCATAGTCGTAAATCTAAATAACATAATTTTAACAGCCAAAAACATGAAAATTTCATGGCCCGCTATGGCCCGTTTTATTTAAGACCCTACTTTTATTAATGACAGCTCAAAATTAGGTAAAAAGCAAATAAAATGTTCATGAAACATAAACTTAAAACTCTTATTTAGTGTTACGCTATCGTAACACTAAATAAGATATTGTTGTACAATAAAATTTATCTGTTTTCCGAGGTAAAAGTATTCTTTGCGTGTTCGTACGCAATATAGTTCCGTACGATTACACTAAGATAAAATCTTTGCGATTCGAGCCGTATTTTATTAAATTTGTGTTTTCTGCGTTTGGACTAGGTCAATCTATGAGCCCATAAGGGATTTTATCCTAAATATCGCCTTATATTAGATATGTGGGTAGCCGGTTTAATCCCTATGGAACAAAAGGGATGTAAGTGGATAAAAATCGACGTCCGAAGAAAATTTACTTTTTGAATTTGGGTTTTCCCATGGACGTTTAGAATGTGGACCAATGACCTTCTTGACATGTTTTTTCTAAGAGACAGCAAGATGTGGTTAGTCGTTAAGTTTTTGTAGCATTGGTATTACGCGAATTATGTTCCCGATGTTTTAATGTCTATGAGCTAGGCTAAGGGCAAGCCGGTACTTGCCCTTAGCCTAGTGGAAATTCTCTTGCCGGTAAGGTAAGTGTGCAAAGAGTCATGCCTAGTCATGCCGTGCTTTGTATGTCCGCAAAGGAGTAGGCAGAGGTGTATCACGGCTATATTTTGCCAGGTGTTTTGGTTTGTCAGCTGCAATGCACAAACTCTGATTCCAGCCTCCGTGCTATACTATTAAGAAGTTCCCAACAGTTAAACCCAATAACATTTTGTTCGGCCTAAAAATAGAACTCGGGATCTCAATCGCACGTAAATATTCGCCAACGAGGCAGTCAACTGGATCTATTTAATCCTATACAAAAAGACAATAAGCACTTCTTGTTATTGCTTATTGAGTAATAGCTTTAGTAACAGATAGGAATAGCGTTACTTTTTATTATAGACGCCAGCTAGTCACTACTTAACTCGATTTTCTTGATCCAGTCATAGAAACTGAAATCACAAAAATGCGAATCTCGTCCTCTTACCAATCATGACGAATTTTGTCCATCATTGACCATACAATCATTATAGTCTGTTTCAAATACGAAGTCCCTTTTGACACTTCATAGCACGTAACTCTGCACATTTCATATAAATTGCTAAAATAAACAATGATTACTTATGGTACTAAAGGCTATTTTTTTACTTACTGTCATAGTGACGCGACAATATGAATCGGATAAAATCGTACTAATTCGAGGTAAAAACAGAAATACTTTTGTAAATTTATATTTGGTATTAATTATTATTACGTTGCAACGTACTTTAAATCCCATTCTGCAAAACCCTAATATATATTCATTATCAAAAAATGGATTTTAAGATGCGATATGGGACGTATAGTTTTAATATCCCATAGTTTTTAAAGAGTAGTCTTGAAAATCAAAATCTGTTATACCACATTTATTTCACTCTTATACTAAGTATGGAGTAAGTATGTGATACTAGGAATTAATCAAGAATAAGTCCAGATTGTTTTTTATAATTAAAAACATTATATATGTCTTTGATGTAACTATTCTTTCGATATGTCAAACTTAAAAGGGCTCCTTTTTTGTTTTTCTGTTTCTATCATTTTTGTTTCGATTCTAAACACACGATTACAGTTTGTTTGAAAAGTTAAATGGTGATTGGTTTCGTGATGTGTCGAATAAAACGGTCTCATCACTATCGCTGTTCAACGATCATCTGTCAAATGTGACTTCTTATTTGAAGTACCGTAACAAAAACTAAAGAAGGCCGATCTTTCACGAAGTTGTCCGATGTTTTCCTAACAATGGTCCAACTGCCGAACTTAGGGGAAAAAATACTATTCTAGGTCCCACGTAGCAGACAGCGATACTTATGTCGTCTAGCGGACACAATTTCAGATTCCGTGCTACTTCTATGAATTCTTTTACTATAAATCTAATGACATTTTGCCAGACCCAAAAACCAAAATATCGTGACATACAGCAGCCGGCTTGACAAACGCTTCGGTACTGATGCAGTAAAGAATAAAATAAATTTTTATTTTGTGGTCGGGATAATACACATACATTTTCGAGAAAAGCCATTACAAAATAATGCTAGAAATTTACAACAGCATTTGTTTGATCATATTATCGAACATCAGTTTTGAGCTCGATGTTATTTAACAAGAGTCCTGAGCCGATTAACTGTTATAAAATAACGACACAAATATAACATTTTCGGTAGATTTTTTTAATGATGTGGTTGCAGAAATGCTTTATTTAAATATAGTCCATGCTAGCTGAATTCGAGTTAGAACACTGTTGGAGTATTAGTCACATACTACTTGTAACTAACTAAGCTATAGCAGGGATAAATGTCAATAATGCGTTAGGTAGGAATCAAATCCATGACATATCAATTATAAGTTACTAGATATCCCTCGGGAACAGGACTTTTCCCTATCTCATGTCCTTTTTGTACCCCTGACAAAGTGTATACAAAATTTTGTGATGATCGATCGAGTAGTTAAAGTCAAAGTCAAAGTCAATTTTTTTTATTTCAAATAGGCCTGATTAACAAGCACTTTTAAAACGTCAAAAGCTAGGTGTCAGTTCCAAAAGTGAATCCTATGGAGAAGAACAGACAAGAAACTCCATGGATGTATTTTGTTTTCATTTTATTTTATATATACATATATCAATGAATTTTACAATAGATTGGGATGTGTGGACGATGCAAGTCAATGTATTGTAAATAATAATTAACATAATAGTTGCCCGATCAGTGCGAATCGACCAGTCCCAGCAGAAGGCACTCGTTCACGAGCATGACGCACACATCAGCGCCGCACAGCTCAACCATTTTCAAGGGAACCGTACGACCCGATGTGAAACGCCACCAACTTCGAGACATTTTAGTGAGCATGACGAACTCGGCATAAGGCATAAGGCATGAAAGCGTAACAAACAAACAAACTCACATTCGCATTTATAATATTAGTTAGGATTCTTACCTATTGGTAAGCTTAGCTTTAAAGCCTTTGCATATGGCATTTGTATGGTCAATATTACGTTTTAAAACATGCTTTTATAATACAAACTAGTCTATATCTATAAACAACTCAGCAAACTAGCCAATATTAAAATTAACCGCTAAAACTCGCATATTATACAAACATTTATGACACATATTCCTACTAAAGAGTATATTTACGATGAAGAGACCTTTTTCATATTGTCTCATTTTACACGACCAATTTTTTTGCACCTCACTGCACAGGTGAGCGCATTGCGAATAAGCAAACCGGGCCAAAAACTACACGAGCTGTGCCTATACGATATGCACTTACGATTTTTGCCCACTTGTCAGAATTAAGGACGTATACTTAAATCACGATAAGACGGGTACACACAAATTTAATAGGTTTTTTATTACAAGAACTTTTTAAAGGTACGGCCTTGTTACTTTTGACTGATGAGAGCTAGATTTCCGGGTCGAGTGAAGCAATATTAGGAATTATGTGGAAAATAATTTTTGGTGACGTATCGAAGCCTACCTTTAGCCAGTGGATAGACAGCTATAGGATCACAGCGCAGAACTTACTTTAAGACTTATTATAGCCCCTTATTTCCAGAAGTACTTGGACCGTACTTGGAGTAGATAAATATTGTCTTCTGTTTACGCGAATGTTAATAATTGAAATAAAACTATTTTATACAGATGTTTTTTGATTTCAATAGCCTCGCGAGCATCCTTTGTAAAAATCGGTGTTCATAAGGGAGAATCTGTGGTTTCTTGCTAAAGAACATTCGATTCCTACCAAGGAAATAAAAAACACCCTAATTTCAAAAGAGAAGATGGTTGAAATGTACCACCAGCTTGGGTTCCAGTAATTCAAATAGTCAAATCCAAGAAGAAGCAAACCACAGCTAGACTTCGTGATACTTTGAGCTCATTCTGCGTAAATAGAAGCACCAATGATTAAATAATATACTAATTTTATTTATTGTACATCAAACAAAACAAATAATTAACGTAATATATGTACACACAAATTATTTACAAGAAGTTAGTATATTATTAAAAATAAATACAGATTGTAGCTAATTTTTACATTATGATACGAACTATATACTAAATGTTAATATTATGTAGGAATTGAATTGTGTACAAATATCGTATTTGCGATAGTACAAATAGTTTGAATAATTTAATTAGCTTAAAATTTGTAAAGTTTAATAGTAGTGCTAGTAGTGTAACAGTTTCAAAATTATGTTAAATAAACAACGCGATAAAGCCGTATAAAATAGTTTAATTTCAATAAGTAGATGATCTTGAGAGTGAAGAAAGAAAATACATTCCAAAAATTGCAATTTTTTGAATACTTTGATCCACTGGAATAACAAAAACTATATTCAAGTCCGTCAAATACGCTATCGATTGTCACGTGTGATAATCAATAATTATAGCGCATTTATCGAATCAACGTCTAAAATTTGATTTTGATGTTCGTCTAACATTTATTTACACTCCGATACTTTAACCAATTCAATTTTTCAAACGACTTGTCCACCACACTTTTAGTTAACAGCAAATAAACAGACCAAGCAACATTAATTAATTAGAGTTGGTGTTCTGGTAACAAAGCTTTTAACTTTAAAACTGGAACAACAGTAGTAGACGTAAACAATGTCGAACTTAGTATACTTTGAGGAAAAGCTGTTGCTTTTCTTGTGCAACGTGCTGAGTCCCAGCTATTACAAAGTTTTTTGCTGGTAAAATTAATTCTGTTTGCATGGATGCGCAATATCAATAAGATGAAGCGATATTAAAATATGAATGCCGCTGTAAAAAAGCTGATTATGTATTGGATTGCTATGCGGAATATGTATGCTATCGCTAAACTTGATATTTTGTACATTGTACCGTAATTGTTCACATCTATCTGTTTTCATTCAGAATGGCAAAATTTTATTTGTTTTTTGCCTCTGAAATCTATTCAGTGTATGCTGTAAAATCTCTAAAATTTACTGTGTAAAGAGCAAAAAATAAGCACTTGTGTTGATTTAAACGGTAAAATGTTGATAAAATTTTTTGTACTTTTGGTCTGTTTCGAACTAATACTGAGATATTTTCATTATTTTATTATGTCAAGGATCTTCTTCCACACTAGGCTTAAGGCCTGTATCACGGGGGATTTCAAGACATTCAAACAACGAGCACAAAGAACACCCAGACTTGAACAACTATTTGCGGATCACACAAACATTTGGCGCCATGGCAACGCGAGGCGACCACTTAAACTACGCCATGCAGTTGTGTTAGAAAACGATATGACATTGGTCTGTCCCCCTCTTTACGTACAGTTGTATCTTATTTACATTAGGACGAGGACGAATACTTTTATTTTATGTTCTGATTTGAGAAGAATCGTTTACAAGTAGTGATACGGAAACTAGTCTATAGACGTCACTTGATTTTTATGGGGCAAGTTGTATTGCGCCCTTAGAGGAAGATGTTGAGATGATACGATACGGGATCCAAGATTGCTTTTGTATGCATTTGAATTCACGTTTCCAGGAAGAAATGGAAATAGCGTATGCCAGTTATTGATTTTCGATTGCTTAACCTCGTTTCTGTTTGATGCAATTCCAGGAGAGCGCTTCTTAAGTTGGTATTTAACAAAATAATAAAAATACTAAATTGGGTAAGCAATTTAAGTGAAAAAGGTAAATAGGATACCAATGTCTTATATATTATTATATATTGGTTATAATTAATATAGTTCCAATATTTAATAATATATTGTATTATATAATATATTAATAATATAATATATTATTATATATTGGCACTATATTCAATTGAATTGTATCTAATTTATGCAAAGTCCACATAAAAATAATTGTTTGTTTTTTTAAACTATTTTTTTTATAACTTTTATGTTTTCTCCTATATTTTTCTAAATTATTGTATTGTCATCGGTCCTCGATAAGTATACAAAGTTAAATCAATCCGTTGGTGTGAAAGGGTTGAAAATCACGCTCAAAGATTCCGTTACATAGATTCATAGATACGTAGATACGTAGATACATACCAAGCTTATAAAAGCGTGTTAAAAAGCAAGCATGTCCAACCCCCACAGACAATCAGACAGCTTAACATTGCAAATGCAGAGCTGCGCCACTTATTTCTAAAGAGTAGCAGTAAGCTTGTAACTGTGGAACAAATGAAACTACACCTACATTCATTCACCAGTAGGGTTAGCATAAATCCCTTTTAGATGTCAGGATATTCCCCATTGTAAAAGGACTTTGACGCTACTTATAAAAAAACGTAACAAGAACATCCTAGGTGTCATAAACATATATGACAGTCATTTATAGTAATACGGTTTAAAATACTGTACTAACAAATAAAATATGGCTAAATTAAATATTTCATATTGAAAATTATGTACTTGCTCTTAAGTAGTCTGACATCTGATTTAACTTTTACTAATATGCTTCATGTTTTTCATGTATCAGTTAATAATGTTGCATTTCGTTTCTTATATACTTATTTAGCTACCTACATATATACTCGTAATATCCAAAATAAATAAAGAAAGAATAACTGATTAAAAGAGATCGGATTTTAAAGAGAAAACATGGTCAGGGCACTTTTCACTTGTTTAGATTGCTGTAGAAATCATTGTGTGCTTTAGCTTAAAGATTGTAGTGTCTACTTTTAAAATCACCAAGTAACTATTTTATTCACCCACACGTGAAAGGCGAATAGTCTCAATACTCCGACGTGCTACACTAATGGTCACCCTACTCACAAGCAAGTTTGTTCGTGAAATCCACTGAAGAAACTACCTCCTAAAAGCTTACCTTCATTTCGAACAAATCATACCAACTTAACTGAATTTATATGTACCTATAGCTTGTCTCGCGACTTCAATGGAACCAGTTCCCAAAAGATTTTTTAAATTCCCTACTTTAGCTCGCTTTAAGCGCTGAAAATATAAGTTTGTGCCAAGTTATGCCGTAAATAAACTATGTTATTTATGCTTGGCTGAAGAGACGTTCGCGTGCATTGTTAGTGATTTAAACGGTTACTCGCCATGGATAACCTCACCACAATTTTATGTCGCAGTACAAACGAGGCAGCCTCAGGTAACAAACCTTCGCTTAAATTAAGCCCAGTTATACTACAATGGCTAACTGTGAGTTGACTTAACAAACTGCTTCTTAACACAATATGAAATTGTTTGAAAATCCGTTTGAAACTTAATTAAGTATATAACTTTGAAAAGTACCTAACTTTTCTATTAAACGCACTGGGGATTCACAGTCAAAGCCTTTACAATTCAATGACCGCCTTAACATTTATTACTCAATGTCGTATAAGTAAATGTTATACAAACATAACCTGACGTCTATATCCCCGAAGAGGTAGGCAGAGATATATTACACTAGCTTTTGCTCGCGGCTTAACCCGCGTAATAGTAGGTTAGGTTATGTTAGAAACAGTTCTTTTTAAATAAAATGCCAATGCTTCTCGGTGATGATATAGCTTTCCAATGTTGAAGGTAATTTTAAAATCAGTTGAGTATTTTTTGAATTCTTATTTTTCGTGTCAATGTTTCTAGTGTGAATTATATATTATTTGCATAGCAATAATATATAGTTAACATAATAAACTATATACTAGCAGCGATAACTCAGTGGGAAGACCAACAGACTGCAATGCAGAGGGTCTCAGGTTCGAACCCACGTCGCGCACCTCTAACTTTCGGAAGTTATATGTCTTTTCGAAATTATGTGCGTATTGATTGACAATTATCGCCTGCTCCGTGCCTCGGAGAGCACTTTAAGCTGTCGGTCCCGGCCATGAACATCTATGGCAGTCGTTATTGGGAGAGTGTTGACACAAAAGATCCCACTGGGTTGAAGTGTCGCCGGTGTGCACAGACTGGCCCCTATATAAGATACATACATACATATATTATTTGCATAATATTCGGCCATTCTAATTGCGTTAGGAGTGGCCGCACAAAGCTCTAATATTGTGCAAGTACTCGGGCATTAAATCCTTGTAAACAAACATCAAATCTTTCCTCTTTATAATATTACTATAGACAACATTTCGACAGTTTTGTTTTAGGTCCCATGTAAAAGAAAGCGAGCCTATTACCGTTTACCGACACAGTGCCAGACTCCATGTTACTACTAAGAATTTCTTGATAAAGAAACCAATTACAATTTTGTTCGAATAACAATTATACTACCCTAGCCTACTAATATTATAAAATACGTGAATATTTGAAACAATGCTTGGACGTTTAATAAATGTAAATCGTTGAATAGATTTGGATGAACATTGGCAAAAAGGTAGACTATATCCTCGATTCAACCATAGATACATTATGTCCTAATAGGCGTTCCCGTGGGCCTAACGCGGGCGAAGTCGCGGACAGAAGCTAGTAGTATTCATTATAAATGCGAAACTATCTGTTTCATCTATTTCTCTATTTGTTACTTTTCTACGATTACCGCTGACCCAAATTTAATGATATCTGGTACATATTATGTATATATTTAATTTTGTTGTCTACCATATTTATTATCATTGTTATTATTCTTTGCCTATGTGGTTGGTGTGCGTGTTTGGTGTGTTGTGTATAAGAGTCACTTGGTGATCAGTAATTAAAACTCAGGAACAATTCTTCACGATATATGTATATATTTGATTAAATATTTATAAGGTACCTACACAATTGTTACGGACCGAGTTCAGATTGCGACTGCCTTAATACGCATTGTTTTAGACAACCAAACTAGAATGAAAATGATGAAAAAATTATGAAATTATTGTACAATTAGTCATATGACAGAAACGATATATGAGTAGGCCTTATTAATCATAATCGTAGTGCCAGTTTTACGATTTATTTGATTACAATTGTGTTTTATAATTATATAATAGAGAACAATTTTGCATGCTATACAGATGATTATGGTGATATCTATTGAATACATTTATTGTAAACGTCACGTGTTCACCCATATTCGTAAAATAAATAATTAGCATTTGCGTTTACGTGGAATTTACAAACGGTGATGATGTTAGAATCGGCACCAATTGGCAACAGACAGGCAACACTCCAATACAATCAAAAGTATGTATGTGTTCAAATTCTTTTAGGAATCCACAAACGTCACCCTGTTCAGTCGATACGCTCAGAATCTCATGATAATCTATGCTAACTCATTCATTGGTATAAAGCCGTGAACGTTACGCAAACATGCATCCCGCAAGCACAGCCGCTGCCAAAACTAGTGCAAAATCATTAATCTAGCACCCAAAGTGTTAAAGGCAAGTACTGTATAAAGGAACTCAATTTCGCGCCAATTTAAACTTCTACCCGCCCTCTTTATGACGTCAGAGGTCTAAGTTAATCCGATTTGAAGGCACGGCGCGAATATTCGTCAAACTTGCCCACTTTGATCTTTAAATAAGGCTGTGCGGTCTAGTGCGTGGCTGTTCAAAAACCCTGCTAACGCTGAACAAATACGTCCTTTTGATTTGAGGGTTTATTATATTTCAACTATGATCCTTAAAGGTTATCATTATTAAAATCTTGATGACATTATCAAGAAACAATCACGTCACTAAAAACATGAAAATACGAAGCTTGTAATTTTATTTGAAATGCGTACGGATACCGTTGCTATATGTTTGCAACACCAGGGTTACTGATCAAGCGATTTTTTATTCATGCGTAGTAACTGCACTACACTGCGTGGTTTAAGTGGTCGCGTCGCCATTGCCAGTGCACCAAGAGTTAGGTTCGTTTCCCGAACGGGATAAACATTTCTGAGATCCACGAATAGTTGCTCCGAGTCTGGATGTTCTTTGTGTCCGTCTGAATGTTTGTAAATATCTTCGTGACACAGGATGTATAGGCAGCAGGAGCTATTTTTAAAACAAAAAAGACCATTGGATTGATATTATGGTGGTTAAGGCTCCGAATCCCACACATTACACTAACAACATGAGTCTACTACTAACACAACCTGATTAGATGAGCTAGACAGGCTAACAAGAATACTTATAAATCGTAACAAGTTCGCCAGAAACGAAGATCATAATATTGTCTTCTATTTACGCGAATATTATTCATCGAAATTAAACTGCTATATACGGATGTTATCGCGTTGTTTATTTGACACGTTATTACAAAATTTTGAAAATTGTTACACTACTACTACTACTATTAAACTTTACTATATACGGGGAGAGTCACCCCGTGACCATGGCTGCTGAAAAGCAACCGAAACGTCGGGGAAAGTGTAAAAATAAATTAAATCTAAATAGTTTTAATAATAATTTAATTAACTTAAAAATTCGTAAAGTTTAATAGTAGTAGTAGTGTAACAATTTTCAAAATTTTGTAATAAAGTGTCAAATAAACAACGCGATAAAATCCGTATATAGCAGTTTAATTTCAATGAACGAAGATCATATTAAGAAACTTTCACATTAATAAACAAAGCCTGAATTAATTACGTTATTCAGGCTTTGTTTTCAAAATGTGTTAATATGGTCTACAAACAAAAGTGGAAGTGTATTATGGTGACAAAACATTATATTTGTAATCTTTTTACTATGTAAATATAGGATCGAAAATTTAAGATGCGTAATTTGCAAATTACGCATCTATATCTATGTATAGTAACAGACTATAAATATTGAATTTATTACACACTATTACCTTAGTCCGTAGAGTGTATTAGCCTATTGAGATGCAGCAGCACACTGGAGGCCAGACACAATAGATTTTCAATTATGTCTGATATTCCAACAATTTTCAGGTCGAAAATCATTTAAAAATGAAGGTCAAATAAGTAAATTACATTTATAATTGTTATATATGACACTTATGTGGCCACAAAGGGTAACAAACGCTCTTTATAATATAAGGAAGTAAGATTTCTAATAAAATTTCTATTAATAAACACAAGATAGACAATATCATAACTCGCAATTATTTATTTTCTACTAACAATAAAAGCAAGAGATGTTTTACGCCAAAGAATATTATAACTCAAGATTATCTAAATTCCGTCCAACTTCAGACTTCAAAAGAAATAATTAATAGAATTTCTCGACAAAGACACTCAGTTAGGTTATTTAGGAAGCCAAGAACTAAAAATATATCTTGAAAACCTTTTTTAGCGTTTAATTCATATTTTTGGTGCGGAAATTAACTCCCACATTTGCATTGAATTAAACATTCTAATAATGTATACAAAGAGCACCCAGATTCGAAACATCTATTTGAAGATCACACAATTGTTGTCCCATGTGAGGATCAAACCCATAACACTTGGCGCAAGGGCAGTGACAAGGCAACCACATAGACATAATGCTTGAATAGTTAGTGCATTTATCATACTTGCAGGCTTTGTTACAGTTATACAAAGTAATTTACAAAACCAATTTCACTTTTGCGACCATGATTAGTTTAGTTACATCGCCGCACAGTAGAAGGCTATACAAACTAAGGTTTACACAAACTAAATACACTATACTATTTAACATTTAAATAGATTTGCCATTTGAAGCTAGTTCTAAACAAACATTGGTTCGATCTTTATATTAGTTCGTTTAAAATAAACCAATGCAGAATACATCTATAGATTCTCGTATCCTATATGACTTTTCGAAATTATGTGCGTATTGATTGACAATTATCGCCTGCTCCGTGCCCCGGAGAGCACGTTTAGCCGTCGGTCCCGGCTGCCATGAACGTCTATGGCAGTCGTTATTTGGAAAGTCAGTACCCTCTAATATCCTGACACTGGTCTAGCCTTAGGGTATCGTTAGCCTTCGGGTTGCGGAGGTCAGGTGGCAGCCGCTCTGTGTAAAAACTGATATCCAGTCAAATCCGGTTAGACCAGAAAAGCCGACCCCAAGTGATTTGGGAATAATAAAGGCTAAGAGAGAAGATTATTATATTATTATTAATTGTAGAATCTGAATTTCGCTCTAACTAAAAGCAGCTTGACTGAAAAAGTCATAATGTGTCCTCTCGTTGCCGGCCGTGATCAACGCCTTGGTCGACAGCGAGAGAAATTGGGTAGCAGTCGCATCATTCTGCGAGGCATTCTTAACATTTATTTCCCAAAGGCAAGAAAAGAACACAACCAATAAATGAATTAATCAAACACTTATTATTCTGTCTCATTCACTTCATTTACGAGTATTAATATCGATATCAGATCTAAATGTCGATATAACGCTCAATCACTATTATTGCATTTATTATCTGAAAAAATAATATCGATTGTGAGACGTTGGGGTCTGGGGGTTGGGGGTTGACGATGTTGACGTTGCCTTACAAAGTAATCAGTACACCCTGACCTCTCATTTTATTTCATCGCCTCATGTTTACGAAGCATTTGTAATCAAATAGAGGTCTTATTTTATTGGTGCTGTATAATCTAATTAAGATTATCTTTATTAGGGACATATGCCCCTTTCTATACTCTTTGAAGCCCAAAATTGGGATTAATGTTAATGAAATAAGGGGTCTTATCTTTAAATGGGGGTTAGAGGACGGGGGTCATCTTTGATAAATTACTGATATTTGGTGGTGTTGCTTAATTAGATATTAGGAGTTTTATTTTAAGGTCGTAAAGTTTTGGTAATGAGAGTAAAAATGTTATCAGAATTGACTCACGTGAAAAATATCATGAATTATGTTTATTTTCCTATTGATGGTAACCCTATTTCAAAAGGGCTGATTATAACATTCTGAGTGCCAGTAATCACGAATTCATCCTTAGCGTGCAAAGCAAACCATTTGCAAGTTGTGAACATACTTCGCTTCGGCTTCGCTCGCATTAATGTAGATTATGTCAATTAATTTATAATCCTCGGGAACAGTATTTTTTCAGGACGAAAGGTTCTTTATGTCCTTTTTCTGTACCCCTGACATCGTGTGCGCAAAATTTCATGATGATAGGTTAAGTTGTTAAGGCATGAGAGCGTAATAAACAAACAAACAAATTCACATTCATATTTACAATATTAAGAAATGATGCCGACAAGTTTATCTTTCTTATCTTATTTAGTAAACAACCAAAATTATTTAATTACTGCTTTCAGTCTGAATTCGTTTTCTAATAAATAGAGATCTCAAAACATAGAGATGGGTTAGTATACATTATCTTTAGCTATTAGTACGCCATATTTCTTTATTAAATAAGGCAAGTGTGGACATACTATACAACACACAAAATAAATATAAACAAGGCTGTCGTTAGAGCAAACCTCCGTAAAATTAAAACGACATTTACTACGTCAAGTAGGTACCCATCTACGTTTACGTTCTCTACATGAACACAGAAATAAAAATACAAATACAGAGCGAGCCACAAGGTAAAGTGAATTTGAACAATAAAACTCGGGTACAGATCTCGACAAAAGCACCAAGCATCCGTCGGCAGTCGTCCGTGAACCATATTTGTTTATTTGTCACTCACGTCATTAAGCAAAAGTGTTACGTATGTATTTTTTACATTCCCACGCTTTGGGTTATCTCGCTCTATGCAAATATTGACGCTAGTGATGTGGGTTAGCGGGATTCGGAATGTGGGATTTGGAAAAAGTGATCGGTTTAAAGTGACGTTTCAACAATGTGTTCGGACGGACGCTTTGCTTGAGTCATAAACGTGAAGGATTTAGCGCAATCGTCCGTTGTGAGGTCCCGAGATCGTAAAAATGACCATAGTGATCGTTCGTGACAGTATTAGCGGGCTTTTGTTGGAATATTCTGAGTACTAGAAATCTCAACTTTTCTAAGCAAGGTACATTTCTCATTGCGCGCAGTTTCGTTAACAGGTTACCAACAAAAACACATTGGAAGATTATTGTATTGAGTTTGTATACTTTTTTATGATCATTACATACAAATTAACGCAACAATAAAAATTTAATAAAGATATAATAGTTGTAGCTTTTTTAAAGGAAATTATTCATTCTTACGTATTCTTGAGTTGTTAAAGATCTCTTTAAATACTTATAAACGCCAACTTACACACATACATAATAAAAAAAAAAATGAAATATTAGTCAATCCTTTATACACAATGTGAATATATAACTCGCTAAAGTATAAAATATAACAGCCAAATAATAAGCACGGCATGACAAAAGAATTTAATATATCCAGATTTATTAGGATTCCCGCGGTCACGGAACATGGAGTTAGAATCCCGGGATTTGAAGACAACTTCCAACACTAGCCGTGGCTGATTTATTTGCCGCAGCAGAGAATTTAAATTAAAGCACATTTCGTATATAGCATAGCTATATACATATATAGCTATATATGTATGTATAAAGCTTAATGTGCCTAATGTGTGTGTGAGTATACATATACTCGCACACATGTGCGTATACACAATATTTATATTTCTGTTCAAGACATGAAAAATGGAATCAGCATAATCTCTACGTGTTAAATTATTTTATTCCTCCAGTATATTTTTCTCATGAGAGGTATTACGAAGGTGGTAAAAACTGAAATCGCATTTCCCAAGGATCGTTTATGGTTTTGCAAAGGTTCCACGGTCTACTTTTATTGGGGTCACAGGTTTGACGATTGCTTAAAGAAAATAGTTGCATAAGCAAATTTATAATGATTTTGAGTTGTTCATCTTATATACGCCGCGGATAAAATGTGCAAATTAAAGTACTTGTGAAGGAAAGGTTGTATGCGTTGTTTAAAATAATTACTTTATGGTTATTATCTATGGTCTTTTGGTATTAATATATATAGCCTTATATACTAAAATAAAAAATAATACCTCGCCAATCCAGTTATTGAAGTATGTGTCGATTGGAGATTCCGGCTAAGTATAATTTATGTATTCAGGTAGAAAACCTTTCGATAACAGTACGGAGTCTTAAAGAGTAAATTTTTCTTGCTTTATCTTGAGAATTATTGAAGTTATACCTGGCTATCATGAGCGTACATATAAAGAACTTCATACTACGCTTTCAGACAAATCATAACACGTAGAATTTTTATTTTTCTAAATAGCTGTCTTATTATATTATATAATAATAATAATATAATATTCTACCACATACACACAACACCATCTAGCCCAAACTAAGCAGAGCTTGTACTATGGGTACTAGACAATGGATAAACATACTTATATACTTTTTTTTTTGTAAATACATACATATTGTACATATAGAGCTAAGCTTGCGTCTCCTCAAAGAAATAAATGCAGTGGCGTGTTTATGTATATTTTACTATTAATATTTCAGATCGTACCTATGGCCATGAGGTCATATTGTAAGAGTCCATAGTACTATTGTGAATTGTTTAATAGCAAAACCAGTGCTTTCTTTGTTCACTTTTCCACACCGTTCTATCAGGCTACTTGCTTTGAAATCAAGAATGAAATCGCTTAAAAATATCACAGACTGAATGTTTCTCTAACCTATATTCTTGAAAATAAGTCAAAATCACAGCCGGCGAACAAAAGCAGATCATTTGAATAAAAACAGTCGCAAACAGCTGACAGGGCAGCGAGATTGACGCTTTTGTCTGACAATCGACGTGGCATTCTATCGGCAATTGTCGGCATTTGTCGGACTGCTGACTGTCTGACCATTAACCGACGAATTTTGTGTAAAGGTATTCGCGTTTGAACGGCTATTCAAAGAGTTATTTTAAGCGTCAACATGTCGGGGTAATATTCGATCCAGATGGTAATACCTAAATAAAGTTTTGTATTGACGTGATCGGTATTGAAATTTTTCTGGCTTGGAATTGGCTAGAATTTGACTGATGTTCATTATTATAGCTTTTTTTTAATCAACCATTGACGTAGAACTATTTTAATTTATAAATAAGTTTATATGGGTCACATAAAATTTTGTACCATCCGCCCATTGTACTAATATCACAGCGTTACCTAACGATAATTACTAAATGCTTAGTACAAATTGAGCAAATGACAGTCAGTGGCTAGTCAAGGACGTATTCTAAAAAAGGCAGCGAATCGGAAAGCTATTCAGGTGCCTTATATCTCCTTAGAGATAGGTTGCGGTTCCCACCCTGTATATAATATAAGCCGTAAGTATCTGCAGTGATAAAAGAAATGGCTTAAGATTTGAATATGAAATTGAGTGCATGAAGCAATAGCGATATGCAAAGATCTAAGCAAGTGGAAATCTGGGTCTCGGTTTACACCTGCGGGTATATCTAATGTTAAAATCGTTCCCTAGTCTCTTAGTTCCGTAAGTTTGTGGGTAAGTGGCACGCAATAGTGTCCTAAATCACCGGTTATGTGCAATTCGAACCCGTGCACCGAGAGTTTCTTTATACCTTAGAGGAAACCGCATTGAAAGACATTTAGTTAACGACACCAATCGGATACATCAGTGGACGAAAGCTACGTATAAAAAAACCTAATTCGATACAGCATAAAAACAAAATAGCATAATGGTAAAAAGCCCTTTCATATGATATGATGATAACCCATTAATCAACTAATTCTTCTTGTTTGTACTCACATCGGTCCCTTTTAAACATATTTTGTATTGTTTTTAGTATTATGTAGTCGAACAACTGGTATTCCAATAGATAGACGGTGGCACAGGCAAATAAGTACGATAAAAATTCATTTACTTTAATTTTGTAAAGGAATCCTTTTCATTTTGTTGGATCGAGACAACTACCATCTTAGTCTCCCCGTGACCATGGCTGCTGAAAAGCAACCGAAACGTCGGGGAAAGTGTCAAATTAAATTAAATCTAAATAGTTTTAACAGTTTTAATAATAATATAATTAGCTTAAATTTAGTAAAGTTTTAAAGTATAAGTAGTGTAACAGTTTTCAAAATTATGTAATATAGTGTCAAATAAACAACGCGATAAAATCCGTATATAGTAGTTTAATTTCAAGGAATCCTTAAAATAATTTAATTACATAAAAATCTTTGATTTCGTACGTGAATATTAATGTAATCGTCATTACTAACTGTTTTGCTATTTGTATAGAAGGGTGGGCATATAAACATAAGGATGGTAAGCCGTTACCGTAGCCTATAATCGCTTGTTACTATTAACCTTGCGAAAGGAATAGGCTTTAATCTAAAATTAATTCAATATCATCATTTTTATTGCCATGCATTTTATTGTTAAGATGATCTGACTTTATTTACTGAGGCGTCACAGCTTAGCAGCTCACTACAACACTTGTATTTTACTCGAGGAAACGTGTCAGCACCCACAAAATATGTAGTTCTGACAAGCGTCGACAATTGTCGGTACAAACCATATATTTTCCTAACAAAATATTGGTTTTGGCATACAATTCAGTTGTGTCTTCGATAAGGTGAATAATGTTCGTGTATTGGAAGATTTGGGTCAGCACCTAAGCATGTTCTACTGATATTTGGCAGACCAGTATGTTTTCACGTCTTAAATATCACCCGTTACACTGGCTCAAGTCATTTGGCAATGTTGAAGTGAATATGTTGCTTGGAATGGATGATAACGCGTTAATACAGTCTATAAAATGCGCTACTAAACGCGCATTACTTGTATAGCCAACATCATAAATCGATATATACACGCGATTTCGATTACCTCTATCTTCCAAATGTTAGTTTATTATAAGTATAACAATAATAGTTAAAAGATACAAGTACAGGTGGTTTGCACGTAGTTTAAAATTGCAAAATCTTTATATATATAATTCTACTGTACGTGTGTATGTCACTGAACTTTTCCTAAACGGCTGAACTGATTTCGATAAAAAAATTGTGTTTTCACGTGGATTCAAGGATGGTTTAGACATGGGTACTTTTTCTTTTTTTTTTCATTTGTACAGGACAACATCTGTCGGGACAGCTAGTAATTATATAATAATTTTTGAATCATTAATCCTAATTGATACATCATTCATAAAATATTTTTACAAATTTGTCAAATGTTTAGCTACTTTTGTTGTTGACTGTACATTCTAGCACATACTGACATATTCTGTACTTATGCTATGTTTCATATTATACCCGTTTTTAGGGGTCCACTATTGGACATAAGTCTCTTCCAATTCCTATTTAATCTACCCAATCACCTTTCACAAGTCGACAGTCCACCTAGCTAGGGCCAACCAATTCTTGAACCTGCGGTCTAAGACCGGTGGCGAAACCTACAACCATGTATGTATATCTATATATCATATACGCTCAGAAGCACAGCGTGCTGTACTAAAATGCTTCATTTGGATATTTTTATTCAATATACTACTAACATGCCTTTCGTTAAATTTGATTAACATCCATAGCATCATACATACATAGATAGATTCACGCCTGTTTCCCAGAGGGGTAGGCAGAGACTACGGATTTCCATTTGCTACGATCCTGACACACTTCTCTGGCTTCATTCACTTTCATCACATTCCTCATACACGCTCATCGGTTCAAGGTGCTCTTAACCTGGCCTTTGTCCAGAACGCCTCCGATCTGATCGAGAAACGTTCGCCTAGGTCTTCCTCTTGCGACTGTTCCATTCACACTAGCCTTATAAACTTTCTTAGTCAGTCTTTCCTCGCATACATCCATAGCATCATTGAATAATATAAACTTGACGGACATCTCACTTCATTAATAGCCAAAAACATGATATATATGTATATCCGGCTTGGCTTATTTTGG
This sequence comes from Catocala fraxini, assembly GCA_930367265.1. Classification (NCBI taxonomy): domain Eukaryota; kingdom Metazoa; phylum Arthropoda; class Insecta; order Lepidoptera; family Erebidae; genus Catocala; species Catocala fraxini. Next base: position 11,373,894 of record OV884049.1, on the reverse strand, counting down.
CAGCCTACGCACGCAACTATCTAAGATTTGTTTGTATCAATGGCTATAGATCCTTTTTTTCAAAAACTCTGAAGGCAATCTGTTTGCAGAAAATGGCAATTTTTACCCAGCTGTGTTGAATGGAGGGATATATTTTTGAGTGTTTATTACGTTATCAGCTTGATATACCTTTATAAATGAGGTGTTGTTTAGATATACGTAGATCTTAAATCTCCGAAGAATAATATGGTGTGACAATAAAAACAAGAACGCGACATGCAAAAAATAAATGCATAGAAAATGTTCATCAAATATAATTCCTAATAGACTGACAAGCGTGCGTTTTTCACACTTATTTGACACGACGCAGTGACACAGTCCATCACATATACGTACACTCACAATATCACATAGCATAATCTTCCTTCCCTACAAAGTGCGTATATAGCCACACAAAACGTTCCTACCTTCAAATTCAGAACACGCTTTGCCGATCCTCTTTTTGGTTTTAGCTGACGACACAGTATTGTCAATTCAAGTCATTTTGGGGATATAACACCTGAAAACCTGACGCGATTCCCAAAAATAAAAAACATTTGAAAGTGCTTTATGTGTTTCTGACTCTGTTATATTAGCCTTTTGTTTTAATATTTGCCGATATTTTGCTTGAACCGAACTCCTCTGGTAAGTAAGATCAGTGTAATATCTATCCTTTGTGTTAGAAACATAGTATTACAAACATATGGCTTGTGTTGAAGGTTTGGCAATGCACGAGTGTTATAGCAGGATTTGAACAGCCAACGGATACCGCTTACTAATGGATGTATTTCTCATATCTGCCAGTAAAGAAAAAATAAGTATATAAGAGCGTCGCGGCTTACAATCCAGGTGCTCATAATATGACGCGTCCAAGCGGCAGACGTTCAAAATTCCTTTAAATATACACTTACTTTCACATTTATTTAGAGGCCTAACCCAAAAATATAGCGAAACTTTATTAAAGTAAATATACTCACAGACCATTTAATGTTTACGAAACCATTAGCGAAGCATACCTGAAATAATAAAAAAGAAGTTATAGCCATGTAAAAACTTCACGAATAAGGAATACTTACGATAATTCTAGATCATATACATAAACTTGTTATGATAAGTTACTGGAGTACTACATCAAATACAGTTGTATCCATTATTTATAAGCGTACCGCCTCTTATGAACGAAAAAGGAATGAGTAAGTGATATAGATAAATCATGTACAAAGTTTAATCGGTAATAAATATGAGATGAAGAGATATTATTCGAAAAATCATTCGAATTATTCGACTATTAAGGCTATTCTGAAAAACTTGCAGTGTGTAACATGTTCTTTAGAATCTTAACGTAACTGAGAAGTAAATGTTCTTGTCGTCCCCAAGAAGTCTGAGAAGAAAATGTTCTTATCGTTGCAAGTCACACTCAAATAGTGTCTTGCTCTGGTCTCGAGTAAGTATAGTATGTGGATACGCCATACAAACGCTTGCGCCATAGCCTTATTTCATGTCGGTCACATAATATGTTTTGTTCGAAATAAGAAAGGGATAACAAATCGCCCGTGTCACGTCAGCTCCTGCGATGTTCTTTGTGTTCGATGTACCTACCAAAATACAGTATTAGACGAGCAAGGTATTTTAGAATAAGAATTTGCCAGAATCTGCCAGAATCTGCTTAGAAATTACAGAATCAGGTATCGTATCAGGTAATAATTACATGAATACTAACAAATGTATATGAAAATATATAATTTTATTCACACTATTTTTGAGTCAACCTGTATAAAATTTTAAATGCAATAGTATACATGATGTCCCAACAATAGTGATGGGTGCTTGATTCTGTAATTATTTGTAGTTTACCAGTTATAATATTCATTGTGCAACAACGTTTGTAAATTTTTGTATTGCGACATAATATTATAATACATTCTACATTTTTGCTATTGCTATTTTGTTTGGTTGTCGTACGTGTGAATGGGATAATCCCAGTTAATACCGAACGCTGCAACCTATGTCAAGGACGATGGGATGGAATTGGTATTCCGTTGGCGGTACCGATATCGTTATCGTATCGTATCGTTGCAACAATGTGCAGCATCGACGACTAGCGAGTAAATCACATACTAAAGTCATGTGTATAACATGCGGTCAAATAAATTACTAATAATAATTGTGCAAAACACGTGGTAAATTTTTGAAAAATTATTTTCAAAATTTTGCGGTATAATTGGAACTTCTTCGATTCTTCGATAATAACACAATTCCGTTCAAGAACCGAACTGGGACTGTGTGCTCGATAAACGTTTGAGAGGCTAGGGGCGCGGTCCGACTAAGAGCTATTCTGAAAGCTTTTTATTATTTTAGGTATTGTCCAAACAGATTCACGGGCTATAAGGTCATATGGCCATAGATCTCGTGGTCATAATATTAAACACGTCTTTTTACGAGACGACAAGACAAACACGAGATTGTAGCTTTGCCAGCTATTAAGCTAATATAAGATACAGGGATAGTTCCTTATATATTTCTTCTTTAAAAAAAACGGCGTCCACAGTTAGAATATTTCCTGACTTTACAAACATTTTAACAACCGACACGAATAGCACCAAGACGCGACAAAACTAATTTTAATTGTGGCACCGAGTTTTGAACTGTTCTGGTAAACGACAATAGGCTCGCCCCGTATTATGTGGCTCCTAAAACCATAGCTGGTGCATGTGTGGTTATAAACTTCTGCCTACTCCTTCCGCGATTTAGGCGCGAGACTATTTATAAAATATAAAATCTGCAAATTGAACTAGGGTCGCTAGGCGAACTAATAAACATAGGTTACGTCTGCGGAATCAAATACGACCTTAATCAGGGTTTTATAATAAAAAATTACATCACAATAATGACAACACGGATAAATACAACTTTATTTGAATCAAAGTTAAGGAAATTACTTATTGATGAGACTTATTTTACAATTGATAATTTTTTTACTTTTATCTTCGTGTTTGCTAAATTATCATTGTCAATTATTTCCAAGTTGTTATCACATTACTAGTAGACATTTATTTTATTTAAACAATTATATTAATGTTTTCGTTTTAAAAGTAGAGACCATTACTGTTTAGCCGGGGCTATTCGAGCTGTATTTAAAATTGTTTGTTTAATGTATTCGTAAATTTAAAGTAATTATGCAATATCTGATTAAGACGTAAAGGTCTGAGACGAGCGTAAATTCAAAGTCACGTAGCAATATAATCTACGCCTCAACATACCATAGCAAACAGCATAAACCACTAATGTACGGCAATAAACCTCTACGAAATACCACCGTAGCAAGCCGTAGCAGTTAACATTCCGTAGAGGTTGGTCTGTCTACGGAAAGCAAAGGTGTTAATAAACGCCCGATGAGGAAATTCTACACTCTTTTTCTAATGTAACGACATTCTCTATCGCAAAACAGCTTATCTTCACAAGTTCGATTGATAGGAGGAACAGAGTGTATGCCGGTGGTAGCAAAACAAATGAACAAAATGCTCAAGCCTTCGTCCTTTCGTGTGGGTACCCAGATCTCACGTTTTAGGGTAAGGATTCAGTTAGCGGTGAAAGATTATGTAATGTCGTATATTTATCTCTCTTTCTTTTGATTATAAGGGTACTATTTATTGCTCGCGTCTTCGCTCGCGTAATAAAGAACATACTTAGACTTACGTTTGTAAATTAGGGTACACAGAGGTGATTTACAGCCACATTTCGTTAGCTATGTATATAGGTCCCACGTAATAGGGGCGAGCTATTAAGGTAATAATGTTGATACATTAGTAGGTCTCCAAAATCTGCTTGACAGCTTATACAACAAGCAGGCATTAAGAATTATACAAACATATCTCAGTTATCAAACTTCTTAAGAAAAGCAATTAGATTATCTCATTTTATATACACACTTATAACCTTCACCCATCCAATTAAATATCACCAACCACGCACAATACAACCTAACACTCTGAATGCTCAGATAGTCAAGATAACATTTGAAGAATATTTGTCAAATGGTATGCAAATGACACTTTGTTAACATTTTGCCCCAAATTTGGGAAGTTCTCAAACAGTTCTAACCCTTGCAAAGTTGGTGAGTGTGGGGAAACAGACTGATGGGTCTTTTAAAGCCTTTTTGAAGATAATTGAGGTATCAAATCTCTGTATTCTCAAGTTCGTATAATAGGGGCTAGCTTATAGAAGTGATTTGAGCCAACCTCTGCGAGATTAAGTTAACAATCTTATAACATACACTGGAAATAGTAAATGAAAGTATATTACACCCTTATTTTGCAGCTACGGTTTAGGTCCGACGTCTTATAAGACTCACTTCCAGACTTGGTGCTGCCGCTAAAAACTATAAAAATTGGGTAATTACTAAACCATACAAATTGGCTAATGGGCTTGCGAAAACAAACAGCAAACTCAATATCAGTTAGACCCGTTAAACAAATCTGAGACTTGAGAGTGTACTGTAAACATAATCGTGAACTTAATCTACGGGACTATAGAGGCTTAATTATTACTTAATACAAACAAAGAGTAGCCCACCTTGTTTATATTGTTCTATCGGATTTTTCATCGAGTGCACTTCGGCGAGCGTTAATTGCACAGTTTGTTTTCCCAAGCTCATTTCATCATCGGACGACCGGTGGATGCGTTATCCTTTTACACGGCGAAAGCGTTCTTCAGATTCATATCGGCATGTTACAAAAGGCAGACTTGTTTTGACAACTACATTTTGCTAGCACTATATACTGCAAATGCACTGTGTATTATATATAATTCAAAATGTCTTTAATACCTGTATTGTATAGCCTTGCTGACCGATTAAGGAACGTTTGGACTATTACTATATTCTAAAAGTCACGTTCCTGTACCGTCAGTTCACAAAACTGTAGGTAGTCTAGGGCTAGGCTAGAACAGTTCTGCTATAACTTTCCTTTCGTTACATCTTTATTACCTTTTTCTTAGGTCTGATGACGCATGAGTGATGGTCAAATAAAACAGAACTCTTCTGATATACCTACATACATATATAGTCTGACGGCTAAATCTCCGAAGGTTTAGGCCAAGGTGTAATACATCATCATGTCATCAGCTATGTTTAGTATCTACATCATGGACGGCTATTGCTGCTTGCTTTCCAGACTGCATGCTTCAGCTTAGAGATCCTCCACACAAATATCCAATGGCGATAATTAAACCAGGGAACAGGCAAATGTATGTCATAAGATTAACTAGACAATATTTACCACAAATAAAACAGACAAAATCCATTTTACTACACGGCCGTTTATCAAAACAGAGCACGTCTGTGTATAGTTTTCATTTTAATTTTATATACGTAAATAGTGTTCAATCAAGAGGTCCATAAGTTACAAGTATGTCATAGTTCCACCACATACTGTCAGCTGTTTTAACGTATATTTATAGCGAGTGGCTTTCCACTACGTTTTCATTATTTCTAGAATAATTTCCAGATTCCTAGTTTACTTTTCTTAACTACCCTCACCGGCGCGGCATTAAATTCAAACTCTTACTCTCGTGTCAGGCAAGGTTTAATTGGCTTTCTCTGTCAAGAATTTGTTAGTTGCAGCACGGAGTCAAGAAGTGTGCCCGGTAAACAACAATAATCTCACCCCTATTGCGTAAACCTAAAAGCATAGCTGGTGAAATGTGTGTAATACAGCTACTATCCAACACGGTACATGTTTACCACACCTGTTTATAAGTACACAGTCAACCTTAAAATGCTATCGTCGTATACCTTTAAATATATAAATTGGCAAATCAGTAACAACGTGTATTATATGGCCCTTTATACAGTACCGCTGAGTCAGGCTACGTGACTGGGTTGATTTTCAAAACACATTTATTTTGTAATATAGCGTGCTATGTGTGTATACTTTGTGATTATTTGTGATTTATTTACGTAAGTACTCCTTAAAGTATGCGACCAAAGATTTTAAGTAAAAATATATTTGTACATGACGCTACTTACGTCTTGTGCAAGCACCATAATATTTTTAGCCATTCTGTGTTCTGTGAGAAACAAATGAAGTACCTACTGATGCGATTCTCTCTAGATGACACCCACACATCCAAAGATGCGTAGTGGGTGTCGTTTCTTGCACTTATTTTATCACCGTAATTATATAAACTAGATCACGCGGCTTCGCTTGCGTAAATAATATATGGCACTACTGAGTTTTTAGTTATAAAGATTACTGTACTTATATTTGCATTTCACATTTTACACGAAAAAGTAGAACGTACGCGAATAAGTCTTTTATAATAACTTACTTATTAAAAATTATGCTCACAAGCTGCAAAATATGGCTTTCTCTACTGAATTTCGTGCCAAAAATCCTGCTGTTTTAACGGTGGATACCAAATAAAAATGAGTCGGATACCTGATTTAAATCACTTTTAGTGTGCTGTAGTGAAATTGGGAAAGGAGTGCAGATGCCATAAAATTTTTTATACTTTTTGTACAGTCACAAGGCTGTAGAGGTAGGCAAAGGAGAATTATATCTACACCAGTAAAAATATTAATGTTAATTTAGTTCATCCTAACTAATATTATTAATGCGAATGTGAGACAGTCTGTGTGTAACGCCTGAACTACTCGACTGATCATCACGAAATTTCGCAATGTGGCGAAATTTCGTAATGATTATGTATAAAAGACATAGGGTATCTTACATCCAGAAAAAATAAAAATAATTAATAGAAATTAATTGACAAAATCTAGATTAACGCGAGCGAAGAAGCGAGCAAGATGCAGTTACCTATATATATATCAGCAAAGTTCCTACCAAATCAGTTCAACAGTTTACGTGTCATTGAGAAAGGAACATACAATAAGCTTTCATATTTATAATTTAAAAAAATATATTTAGCCCTCATAAGTAATTAAAATGCATTTGTCAAGCAAGTTGTGCTTTTTAGTCTATTAATCAATATATTAATATGTGAAAATAAATCTTTGTGCTTCCTTTTAAGCATTTTGCGTGCACATAGGAATGTGATATTTGGCACAATTAAAGATTATAACAAAAAATAATCTATTACGACGACGACTATTAATGACGACTCGATGGCGTAATGGTTAGTGTAACTGACTGCCACGCCTGGGGTCGCGGGTTCGATTCCCGCACAAGTCAAACATTTGTGTGCATGAACATGGGTGTTTGTCTTGGTCTGGGTGTTTCTATGTATAATATGTATGTATTTACAAAAAAAAAAAAAAGTATATATGTATGTTTATCCATTGTCTAGTACCCATAGTACAAGCTCTGCTTAGTTTGGGCTAGATGGTGTTGTGTGTATGTGGTAGAATATTATTATATTATTATTATTATTATATATTTCACATACAGGGGTAGACCAATAGTAAAGGCAGTGGACTCGCGATTGAAAGGGTGTGCGTACTTGACTTAATGCCTTAATGCCAAACAAGTACTTATTATTACTACATATTGTTCGAGTACGATAGGAGTTGTTCTGTACGAGATCTAGGCGTCATATTTACCAAAGGTCTCGGGTTCGAACCCACGTCGCGCACCTCTGACTTTCGAAAGTTATATGACTTTTCGAAATTATGTGCGTATTGATTGAAAATTATCGCCTGCTCCGTGCCTCGGAGAGCACGTTAAGCCGTCGGTCCCGGCTGCCATGAACATCTATGGCAGTCGTTATTGGGAGAGTGTCGACACAAAAGATCCCACTGGGTCGAAATGTCGCCGGTTTGCACTGACTGGCCCCCACATAAGATACATACCAAAGATCTAATCTAGCATTTCGCTCGCATATTGTAAAACTAAGTAAAAAATCATTTAGAAATCTAGGCTTTGTTATGCGGAAAACATATGATTTCAACAACAGCGCAGCCTTAAAATCTTTATATAACGCGTTGGTAAGAAGTAATCTGGAAACGAGTGCTATTATCTGGAATCCATACGAAACTAAGTACAGCAATGGTAGAGAAAATACAAAACAAGTTCACCCGGTACCTTTACTTGAAACAATACGGAGTGTACCCCTTCTATCCTCTCATGTATACAAGCCTTTTTGTGTTAGGAATGGTAGGATATTATAAACTCGAGGAGAGACGGAACTACGCTTTGCTTAAATACATTTACCTTATTATAACAGGCAAATTGAACAACCCAACAATATTAGCATCGCTCCAGTTTCTTGTACTTAAGTCCAGGTTACGACAGGGGCCACGGGGACGGCTGTTAGATCCGCCAGCTTTTCGCAGAGATGTCTTGAAATACGCACCGGTGATGCGTGCTGCTATGATGCTGAATGTAGTTGCACATCTTCTAGATATATTCTGCTGTACGTTGGCGGAATTTGAGAGGGTGACGTTACAATATTTGTCACAAAATTTATAGTTACTATTATAATGTATTAATGTTCACTATGTCGCATTAGGTTTTCCTGTAATGACATATGTGATTAGTTTTATAAATAAATAAATATTATAAAACAAAGTCCCCCACCGCGTCTGCCTGTCTGTCTGTCTGTTCGCGATAAACTCAAAAACTACTGAACGGATTTTCATGCGGTTTTCACCAATAAATAGAGTGACTAATGAGAAAGGTTTATTTGTATAATTTATTTAGCTTTTTTATTACCCGTGTAAAGCCGGGGTGGATTGTTAGTACTATACAAAAATCTAAAAAATATCTATCCCAATTACTATAATTATAAATTCAAAAATTTAAATAAAATATCATATCCCTACACGATTCTACTCAATGCTTTTGTAAATAGTAGTTTGTCGTAAATAGGAACAGTTGTCAATATTGATTCATTCTTGCATAACATTCAGTGCAGCCCATATTTTTGCCAAATTACAACCAAAAAGATCATAAAGACGGACTGTTCTTGACAGAGTTAAACAACTGTTATAATTTTAATGAAATTTAAAGTTCCATGACTCAGTTCTCAAAGAATATATCTCCTCGAAAACTTGGTGGAATTTCGACCCAGCAGGCCGTGGTGTAATTTTGGACAATCTAAAGTGATAACTGGACACAAAGTTTTCGAGAGTTCAAAATTAAAATGGAGATTAAGTAAATTATAAACCAGCCGTTTTAAGTTGAGCTCTGGCGTACGGCTAGTAGTTTTAGAAATATCCAAACTACATTAGTTTTATGAATATTAAAGCCGTATTGGTGCAAGGCTGGATCGTGATTGAAGTTAATCAATACTTGGCTGCAAAATTGCAGTGCTTGGATGCAAAAGCAGCATTGCTGTGTAAAATTATAACGCCAACATCACTAGGGATCATTTCTTTATCATGGGCTACTTCTTTATCATGGGCTACAAAGAATGACACAACGGATTCAAGTTAGATAAAGATATAAATAGTAAGATATGAGTGTGGCAACACTGGCTAAATAAATATTGCCTCCAAATTTAAAATAATTTTTCAAATAAATTGTACTTTTAACAGTATGTATTGTCCTGAAAATATCTAGTGTAAACATCTCAATTCTTAAGTGACATTATTAGTGACTAATATTACCAAACACAAACATAATCGGAACAGTGTAATAAAGACCAGTGACTGTTTTCTCCGAATACGTATATAAACAGTTAAAACATACATTAAGTGAATTTTTTTTTAATAATTATCATTGAATATGGTCATATATTATCAGTGCAGTGAAATATTAAGTTGAAGCACAGAACAATACAAATAATACATAAAGGGATCGTTGTGTAAAATTGGTTTGATTTAAAAGTGACATATAATACTGCTAGCGCCACTAGTAGCGAGTAGCGGAACGTGAATTGACATTAGCTGACACTAAAATTAGGATTACCAACGATAAAATCAATTTTTAAAGTCTAGCATCGCCATCTGTTGTCGAGTAGATAAGTGAAAGCTGACACTTATTTGATATTAGCAACTGTGTTGCCACTACTAAAAACTCTCCTAATGGAAATTTGTGATACCACAGTAATTAAATATTCTCCCAATTGGTAGGAATACAATCTTCAATGGGCCTATAATTAATAAATACAGAAATAAATCAGTACTACTAAACGTTTACCTGGCGTTTTCAAGAGATCTCACAGTACGAGCACATATTATATTTCGTTATTTTGCGATTTGCGAGTATTATAAGAGAAGAAATGGATACTGACAATATAACACACGTCAAACTGACCAGAACTGCATCATACAACGATATTTCGTCTATTAACGATAACAATACTTCATTCTTGGATTCGACTATGATAAGCTTACCCGATGACCCAATGAATTACGTTGAAATAATAAGTGAACTCAACAACAAAATTAACACACTGAAAGCCCATTTCTGGATAAACAAAACTTCGTCTACATGCATCTAACCATGGCTTTGCTATGTTGCCACGCTGTCATGTACATTTGGCAACTGTTTGGCGAACCACTGTTCATTTGCCGCAAAGACCTAAATTTCCGCGTCATCTGTTCATATTTGTTGAGTGATTGATTTGGTCGAGGCAGGATTCAGCTTATGATAATATTATCAGGCATATTGTAGATAGCGATAGATGCTAAATTTGTTGCTATGGTATAATAGATGACCTGTGGGTAATGAATTTAGGTCCTACGTAATATGGGCCAGCCTATTGCTGTCTACCGAACACGGAAATTCCAAAAGAGAGTATACCACGTGGCGCTATTTCTTAACAGAAAAACACAATAGCAATTTGCTTGACCCGTGAATTGTCCCGGGTCAAACAAAGTTGCATTTACTACTACTGTGCTATTCGGGTATTCTAGAATAAAACAATTCTAAGTAATATAGTAAATGCGAATGTAAGTTTGTGCACTTAGCAGGCTTTTAAATAATACTTTAAATGTTAGAGCGACCTAAAACAACATGTTAGATCGAATTCACTACGTTCTTTCTGCTTTATTTGCATCATAAAACTAAATACTCCTTTCAAGATTTTGGTGAAAGCAGAATTAGTAGTACATAAAAACACACAGTCCTATTCAAGTAACAGTTTCTATAAAAACATTTGATAAAGCTATACAACATATCACACAAATCAACCCCTATTTGGGCTCATGCCAATAGAGTTTAGTCTACATTCAGTTCGCAGTTTTTTCTGAGTAAACAAATTCCAGTTTTTGAAGACCTCAATAATCCAAGAAACATATACTAAATACACACCAAGTCATACTGGTCGTTCCTATATGAATAAAAGACCAGTATTAGAAGAAATATCTTAACATAGACGTTTGCATGTCAAGCAGGGGTCCATTTACGATGGACTTTATTTGCTGTTCGGTTAAAGGAACCAGTTATTGTAGACCTGTCTAGAAGTAAACGGTTTGATTAAAGCACGTCATGTTATCTTGGGTGTTCTCAGACCAAATTATTGAACTTGGCGATATTACGAATTCGATTTTTGCTAGCCCCCGTATTATTATGGGTGTTACACTTTGTGTTCAAATACCCACTAAGTTATTCAAATATTAATATGACAGTAAAATATAAGTTTAACTTGTTTTTGGAGGGTTGCCAAGTGATAAATATAAAATTTCTTATCTTATATAATCATATTTGAGCCATAAACTCTTTAGTAGATCTTTCCTCTATGTTCGATGCTAAATAGGTCAGATCATTTGCTAAGCTGGCTGTAAGACCGTGACAGAAATTATGAAAAAATATGTCTGTCAAGTATTCTGTTCAAGTTCACAGCAGACTGCAATGCAATATTTCTATTACGTAAGAACTTTGTGGCAGTTGGTAAAATGAGAGTGCACTACACTTCTGCCTATTCTTTCGAAATTTAAATATTTGTATTTAAGTTTTTGCTAGATAGTCATTTTATAAGCAGGATAATTTTAGACCAAAAATTGTCGTCCAATGAAACAATTCAAGGCCTCATAGTGTTACTAAATATTCCTGGAGCAAGATTGAATAATTTTTGAGCTAGCCGTAAATCAAGGACCGTCCACAATAACGTAAACCAAAGCTTATGGCGTTAAACGACTTCACAATCAATGTACCAACTAAATAAGATACAGATATTCTGCTCCAAATAGTTTGAAGTAAAATATTCAGGCAAGAACCCTACACTATCCGGTCCATACGGTTTTCTCAAAATACGATGCTTAAGCCAGCGTGGCAGCAAGCTCGTAAATTACAAATACTACAGCGAACATATTTGCGGCTATCACACGACAAACAACCATGTTGTAATACCTGTTTGTGGCTTGCAATATTGCCTTAATACAAAAATATTTACACAAAGAGATTGGACAAAAAATAATTAGTTTCTCTTTTATTTCATACAAGTTTTTGTCTACGGCGTTGATTACGCGAAACTCGCAGGAACTATGTTTAAAAGTATCCTATGTTTTAGTCCAGGATATTCTACCTGGTTGTAAAGTTTCATTTAAATCCTTTTAACGTTTATTCCGTGATTGAGTCGAGGGTGAGACATTCAAATCGCCCAACATCATCAAAATTTTCACATTTTCTATATTAGTAATACAAAGAGTTATTCAGTGTTTCATGTTTTCCTATCTTTAATTATTGTAATTGGTGTACAATCGTTATAATTAAATTAATAAATAAACGTCTCCAAAACATGATATACTAGCTTAGCAAGATTATCTTCAAGTTTATATATTCAATTTGATAAACTATGCGCAATCAACACGTTCTCCACAGTAGCTCTTTAATGAAATCACTGATCACTTACTTAAAAAAAGAAACAAAGCACATATGACAGAGAAAGAAAAACAAAAATATGAATACATAAACAGTACGTCGAGCATTGTTTTACATGCTTCGTTATACTGTGTAATTCGCACAGTCAGTTACAAAAACAAACAACTTATGTAGCACGTAAATTATTTCAGTACAAACATGAATTATGTAGATACGAGTGATAGTGTCTTTGCCAATTATTTTGTAACGCTGAATGAACGGCCTCGGCGGGAAATACAAAAATATGATCTTGCAGGAAACTTGGTTAAAATTACATAGTAGCCATGTAATTGAATTTCCTTGTAAAAAGAGTTCCAGAGGCTCACATATTTACACCTATTAGTACTTTCGTTACTTCCTACGTTTAATTCTTCTTCGTTGATGCAATAATCCGCGAGTAATAAGCCTATTAGTAGTAGTAGTGAGTGGTAACACAAGATATGATAGGCTACGGTCACGACTTATAATCTGTATGCTTAATTGCCAACTTAGCTATAAAACAATAAGATACAGATGGCTCGCTAAAACTGTAAATTATTGGAATGCCAGATATCATTGAAATCATATTGTGTCTGGCCGCTGGTGTGCCGCTGAAACTTAATAGCTTAATACGACGTTTAGTATTGAATCAATCACACACCGATGCAAGGTTTCGAATCATTCTTTAATATAAAAGATTCTTCATGGAAAATGTAATGCGAGAGACTAAATCAGGGGCGATATGCAATGGCATAATCTAATGAGATTTCCAAGAAAGAATACCTAGTATCTGTCTACCAATCCAAGTTTAACAGCGAAATCATTTAAATGAACTGCTTCAAGTTTACATAACTATTTAATTATGTAAATGTTTACATAGTTATTTAGGTGTTTCGTGGTTATGTGGTTATGTAAGCCTTGTGACACTGTTTGGGTAGGTACCCAAAGCTTTAAAATTACATATCCAAATACATAGGTATGTAATTTTAAAACTGTCGATCACACGATTAACCTATCAATTGTTAAAATAACTTACATTATTGAAAACCTATTGTGTCTAACCGCCGGTGTGCCGCTGTGAATTAATAGGTGTTTATATTATTTACTCTGTAACAACCAATATTTTTATATGTTTTAAATGTAATAGGTACAATAGTGCGACAATCAACTAACCAAATGAGAATAACCACCTATTGAAATTAAACTACTATATACGGATTTTATCGCGTTATTTATTTGACACTTTATTACATAATTTTGAAAACTGTTACACTACTACTACTATTAAACTTTACTAATTTTTAAGCTAATTGAATTATTATTAAAGCTATTAAAACTATTTAGATTTAATTTAATTTTACACTTTCCCCGACGTTTCGGTTGCTTTTCAGCAGCCATGGTCATTTAAAAATTATGTAATAAAGTGTCAAATAAATAACGCGATAAAATCCGTATATAGTAGTTTAATTTCAATGAATAATATTCGCGTAAACAGAAGACAATATTATATAACTACCTATATTAGAATAATATACCTATAATTATAATTTTGTATTTCTTTTTTCTTTCTTTCTTTTCTTTAAAAAAGGCAACTTCCGCACTAGGAATAATTCCTGTATCGCGGGGGACATTACAAACATTCAAACAAAGAACACCCAGACTCGGAACAACCATTTGTGGATCACACAATTTTTTGTCCCGTGTGGGATTCGAATTCACAACATTCAGTGCATGGCAGTGGTGATCACTTAAACCACTACACCATCCGTGTTGTAAACGAGAAAAAATCAAAAGTAATTAATATATTATACGTATAGATTAATATATACATTACCATTACAACAAAAAAATTACAACAAATACAATTGTATACTATCTTGATATTAAGTAGTCGCTACAGCACGTAAATCAAAAACACCTCCATTATATATTAATAACTTTGTAGCAAACACGTTCTTCGCATACATATCTATACATTAACAAGTGTTCACATTAAGTAAGGCACAAGTACTTCAACATTCCGAAATTCTTTATTAACTTGCAACATTTAAATATTATTTTCGCCCCATTTCCTTATTAAACTGGTGCGAAAGCTTCGAAAGGGAAAATACATACGCCTACTTAAAAACAACGTTGGTAAAGTAATTTTCGTTACAAATAAAGTCTTGAGCAACATGTTGCCAAACTTCTAACAACACATCGACAGCAAAAAGCGTCTCTGATTACGTTTTAACATTAACTTGTTAGACTAATTTTGAATGTGTGAACCATAAAATTTTGTCTCCAAACTTTGAGTTGGAATTTCTTTTTAAATATAACGATGTGATATTTAGACTTGTTGAAATATTTTGAGGACGCAGTGTTGCCATATTGACTGTGATCATAGAAATCAAAAACCAAACTCGGTACATCATAGGAACGAGGTGACCACTTAAAACCTCTCACCATTTATGCAGCAATTTCAATATATAATCAAATTAATTGCTACCTATCACAATCAAAGCATGCGTATTATTTTACTATAAGGCCGGGCACTATATTATATCGATCGAACAAAGTTCACTCGACTACCGATATTCTCTAATGATATACTATAAAAAATCTTATTGGAATTTTATTGTGTATATCTATATTTACGAGAAAACTTTCTAAACGCACATTACCCGACCTTGAATCCAACTTTGTCATAACTAATGCACAAGTCGAGAAGTATATCCATCGATTTCTTAACCTTAAAAAATTTGCTAAGCGAAAACGCTTCGAAACTGGCCAGCTTTCCGCATCTGCCTGCAAATCTCACCTGTATATAATGGCCGACATTAATTATTTTGCACAAAGGCTCTCTTATGGCACACATCCAAGTTAGATCCTACTTGGTCGGTGTTTAACCACGATCAATTGGCCTCTCGACCCCATTTCTTCAACAACTTCAAATAAAGACTTCAAGAATTGAAACCTCCATTCAATTACATAGATATCGAATTTTCTCGAAGCTCTACTCGTCAGCTAGGTCTCACAAATTGAAAACTAAAATCTATTTGTTACTGTTTGAAAGTTGAACCTTTTAAGTAGAAATGGCGGACAACGTCAATTTATTTATCGGTGTCATGTGAATCACCAATCTAATGGATGACATCTTCTTTATTCTCGAAAGCCATCCCTCAATTTTTTTATTTGCCAAATCTATTACTAAGGAATTTGTTACCCGCCTACTTTAGATATTCGGTAAGCTATTATATTTAGAAAACTGAACACTGACTGACTACACGGAGAGCGTAATGGTTTAAGACTTAAACCATTGCGCTCTCCGTGTAGTCAGTCAGTCAGCCACGCCACAGCCGGTGTGTCGAATATTGACACGAGATCCACGGGACAAAAATTTGTGTGAACCACAACAGAGTCTCGCGTGGGTTCCTATTGCGGGCGACATATTTTGAAAAGAAATAAACAAAGTAGGTAAGTAATAATCAGGAGTTATTTTTCGACTTCTTGGAGAACCGCACCAAATGCGTGTCATGGATGAATCTTGACAGCCTCCTTCCATCCAACAGGATCGTCACTGTCGACCTCGCAAGGATCACTTGCAAGGGTATTGGATCGTCCCTACTCCGTGCACTCGTCGACTGAATAACCAAATAAATATTCTTATAGCCCACACTAAATATTTTTCTCAATCAAATGTTATACGGTATATATCAGGAAGAGATATAAATATATTTCAAATATGCATCAGCAATCATGCTTAGGAGATTTACTAGACTTATAAAACTGTAAAGATAGCGAATGACCTTAGGAGAACTTTGTATATTCAATCTCGTTGTTTTAAGGCGTCAAGAGAATGTGCGCCGAGTTCATTAATTGTCGTTGTATTTATTTTTATGTACCGGAATTGTGTCATGGCAGAATTAACTAGAAGGATGTATGGATACAAGTCTTTATGGAATCAGGTCAACATTAGATTTACAAAATATGAAGATTCTGTGAGGAGGTGATAAATAGCTACATTTATAAGCGTTGGGGATACGAAACATTTACTTCGGCAAACGTCCAGAGGAATTTAAGTATAATAAATGTACTTAGATCGCTTTGTGTCATAGTTATTTACCTGACAGTTGAACACCTGAAAGTTACTTTAGTTTTCAACATACCTATGTCAATACATAAGTGTGTTCGAAACCGAAAGATTACTGGGCTCTTTAAGCGCCCGGTTTATAAATGCATCACAAGGCAGGAAAAATGCACGTGGCAAACGCACTCTATTTACCAAGCTTCTCACGCTGCTATTGACACTGCGGTCAACGCAAAAACCAAAGCTTCATATTATTACGTCAAAACAGTACGCGGTAATCTCAATCCGTTAAATACGACACATAAAGAAATGAGCGCTTAAATAATAGTTAAATTACTTCAGCAAGGTCGTAAAGGTAGTGCCATATTTGTTTAATTATTTATCAATTATGCGTGTATCAGTTGATAGAATTATTGATGGAAAATATAATCAAAATGATACTTATATTACGGGGATTTGCTTTATATACTGACTCATTAGGTTGGTATGAGTTTGTGCCCTATGTTTTTACAGGCGATTATAAGGTTTCAGATCCTATTCCAGAGTTTTTCTATTATTGAGTTTCTCTCTTAGGACATTGCCTGTAACATGGAGAATTATGCAGGTAATGCCAACAGGTTCGCCTCCTATAAAAAAGGACCTGACTTGTATTGGTATTATGTGCAATGCAATGCCTCTTTTATTTTCCCTTTACCATATTTTTTTTTTAATTTCTCTCTGTCTATTTTTGAATCTTGTGTTGCGAAGACCTTTACAAATATTCAAATAACGGTTGCAAAGAATACTAGGACTAGGATGTATCAGACACAAAGAAAACATGGACTCGGAAATATATTTGGAGATCACACAATTATTTGTCGCGTGTAAGATAGAACCTACAACTCTCGGCGCATTGGCGAGACGACCACTTGATTAAGGTGCATTTAAACCCGCTCACATTCGAACCACGGCATTACTGAGAACTCATTGTGCTTCAGTGTAGTCAACGCTACACAATTTATTATTGAGATGGAGTTAGAAGCCGCTGACTTCAATAAGAAGTACCTAAATAGCCGTTATACGGATAAACAAGTAAAAAAAAAGATAAATAATAGCCTGTTTTGTGGTTTCAAAAGATTTTTGTGGTTGTATATTAATGACTTACTTACCTTTACTTACCTGACCACCATGTCGATTTAATGACGTCAGCATTAATATCTGTCTAGATGAAGAGAAGAAGTAAGATGATCGTATAGACTTCGTCATTCGTGAACACGGTTCGCTTTGACTTACATATACATACCTGGACCTTCAAAAGAGTAAGCTAAGGTATATTATATTTCCACGTTTTGTTGACTGTTTTTAGATATCTGGTATTTAAGGGCTACAGCAACCTTCCGGCATAATACCAAACTCAGTGCTGCTATCAGTAGAAATGCGGAGACTTTTCTGTTTTCTGGCAAGTTCTAAATTTTGGCTGATTGAAAAGCCGAAAATAACTCTAGACTTAAACCAAAAGTTGAAAGTAGGATCATGATCAGCTTAAAACATAAGCCCAAAATTCTGCCACAGGAAATGCCATTAGTGAGACCAAGTTGGTACTTAGCAAGTAATGTAATTGTAAATGTACGCTTTTCACGGCGAAACTACTGATCCAATTTCGACGTAGTATAGAGATTGATTGAATCGTGACGACAGACTATCATAACTTAAAACAAACCGCGTTTAAATTCGCGTGCCAGCTGGCAACATAAATAAAATTATACTTTATTTTTCCTTTATGAAACTGAAAGCTTCAAATCTTATAATATATTTACAATATTTTAGTAATAAAATTGTATATTTCTTAGCTAACATATAAAATACTCTAGATCAAAAATGTCTCTGTCAACCGCAGTCCCTATTAAAATAATATATATTGTAGCGTTTTTAACCCAAGACTACACGATGATAAATAAAAAAACTGTCACCAATAAAATATACCGTACACAACATTTGCCAAACTCCAACATATCTGATCCAAAAAAAAATATTGCGTCGGTTATCTAAAGGTGAGCTTTCGTTAGGCAAAATGTTTGTGGCTGAATGTACGTGCTTGGTTATCTTTATTCGTTGTTCGAGTTAACAATGTTAATGTTGTTGTAACGTATTAAAGTATTACATTTTAACATCTTAAATTAAAAAATATTATAAATTGGGTAAAAAACTACTATATAAATCTTGTCCATTGATACTACTAAGTTATATGCATACATTAGGAGAAGTACACGTGGATAGTATAATATGTGGGAATCTAGCCCATGACTTTTAAATCCGATGCATTAAGCATTGGGCTGCCGCCAGAATAATGCTATGGTTATATTTTTGATTAACCTATTGAGGCACAGCGGCTCACAAGCGGCCAGATAATAGATTTTCAATGATATCTAGCATACTAAGAACTGACAGGTTCAATGACAATTAATAGGTATACAATTAAGCATAAACGATATGTTGGTAACAAAAATATGTGGATAACTCATTTTTATGCCGGTTGAGCTATTTATACTATTAGTAAACCTAATAATTGGATACAGATTGCCGTAGATAGGAATAAATAGAATAAAAATAAGCTTTAAGCTTTCTGAAGCTGATAACAGTAATGACACCGACGAAAATTTAAAATCATAAGAAACACCGTAAAAATTCCTCCACAAATTGTTTGCCAATCGTAAAAACGAATTTAACATTACAAAAATCCTTTTCTTTCTCCAAGTCAATATACGTTTGGGTGTCGATAACTCAAATACGTGCGATGGATCGGCCAAATTACGTCATCAATCGAGCAGTGCGATGCGGCCGATAGTCCGTTACGTTAGTGTGATACGTCACTGAAGGATTCCAAAGGAGTTTACACACATCAATGTTTATTGTATGTAATTTTCTCTACTACATTTTCTTGGTTTTTATCTTCATTTGTTGTGACGAATCTTTATTGTACGATGTCTAGTAATTCCAACTAATATCAAATCCATTTGATTTTAGTGTCGCGTAATGTTTTCGTATTTTTCTGTCTAGTAAGTTTAAGTAGCAGCATGTCTTTTTTTAAATTGTGCACTATATCCAAATATCCTTTTAGAAATCAAATGTAGAACGGAGTATATATTAAGGTCCTGGGTAATCGAACCCGGTTCAGGTTCCGGTAACAGGATCAAGCAGTGTTATTCGGTTTATCTGCTAACCAGGCCTGTACGCCTTCACGGAGTACAGGCCTAGTATGTATTTTTACATTACGAAGTATACGGATTTACCCGATAGTTTACAATGTAATCGACACTCTTATGTTGCGCCAGGATATTTTAATTATATTAAATAAACCTCGATAGTTCCGAAACTAAACATGTAAAACCGAATAGCATGTATGAGTCTATAGTGTTATAAATAAACCTCAACCACAATACAAAATTTACCTTCTCTCAAAGAAAATAAGATTCAAAATATATTTCCATCAACAGCGCGATGTGGGTAGTTCTATTTTTAAACGTCGTTCAGAGTCTGTATACCACCTATCGCTGTTTCAAAACTT
This sequence comes from Catocala fraxini, assembly GCA_930367265.1. NCBI lineage: Eukaryota > Metazoa > Arthropoda > Insecta > Lepidoptera > Erebidae > Catocala > Catocala fraxini. The sequence goes on along the minus strand of OV884049.1, from coordinate 11,353,523 downwards.
CCTAGTCATCCTAGTCATGTCATCTTTATTTTATGATCTTGCTTGACAAGTAGTTGTTTTTATCTCAGAACAAAGGTTACGTCAGTGATATAAGGTCTCTGTAGCTAGTGTAATCTATAACCTTTGGGTTAACGTGGTTTAACTTGTCTGCGCTTGACAGTCTTAAGCTGCGCTTGACAGTTTTAGGGAAAAGTTGATGCTATTAAAATACCTTTAAATTTTCTTAATGTAGGTCATATATTAGGGTTATTATCGGGTTAAGGACTGGTCAAACACAACTAGTTTCTGGCCGCGGCTTTGCCCTTATGGATGAGATTAAAGAATCCTACGTTTAAATCTAGGATATGGTCTAAATGTGTGCCAAGTTTCAGCTAATTTCGTTTAACTGTTTACACGCGTATTAAACTGTCGTATACCGAGCAGTATTTCAGTATCTGTGCTGCTACTGAGAATTTGAAAGAAAAAACCTATACACTACTTAATCCGGGAATCGAACTCTAGACCATGCAAATATAGAGCAAATTTATGCCGAGACCAAAACCGCAACCCGAAAATAGCTGAATATATAACGGTCCTTTCTTAGTTTTGTACGCTACAAAGAACTGTACATAGAACTGCTATAAATTACCCACTATCTTAAGCCTAATAAACGAAAAGACACCCACTTTATATCAGATGATCTTTGTTAGCAAACTTCTACAATCAATACTCCCTATAATGTTATGGTGTTAGGTAACATGAGCAACGATAGCTCAGTGGGGAGACCAACAGACTGCAATGCAGAGGGTCTCTGGTTCAAACCCACGTCGCGCACCACTGACTTTCGGAAGTTATATAACTTTTCGAAATTATGTGCGTATTGATTGACAATTGTCGCCTGCACCGTGCCTCGGAGAGCACGTTAAGCCGTCGGTCCCGGCTGCCATGAACATCTATGGCAGTCGTTATTGGGAGAGTGTCGACACAAATGATCTCACTGGGTCGAAGTGTCGCCTGTCTGCACTGACTGGCCCCCACATAAGATACAATAGATAGGTAACATGGCTGCCATTAAAACTATTTTAATGACTGAACCCAGCCATCGAGAATAACAATCACATAGCCCTTTATCACATAGTAATTAATAAAAGTATTTTATTTAATTAAAACAAAGTGCTAGTTTATCTTCCGTTCGCTAGTTTGGCTCGTTTCAGGATAATGTATCCTTTTATATAGAGAAATTAATGATCATTCTATTTTGAATGGAATGATAATGTGGATGCCTAAGAGTTTTGTAATAAATCTTACTTGTAACTAATGTAAAAGTTTGGGATTGCTCCGGTGGCGTAGCGATAGTGAATGCGACTGTTATTTCCGCTCATGTTTTTCTTAGTAGTAGTAGCACGAAATAGATACTTTTCTACTCCGTAAGAACAAACAAAGATAAACGTAAAAAATGCCCATTTGGTACATCGACGTTAAAGGTAACGGTAAACGAATTCGATACCTATGAGTCAAGTAATGGGTTATTTGTTTCAAAACGTTAGCTGATATTTGAAATAAAAGATACTGTGGATACTGCGAAGTATTCGAAACAAGTCAAATATAATATAACGTCAAATTCAAATCTTTTTATAAATTATATCAACATCTTTCCGTTCGAAATATTACTGTTTTTAGTTTCCATCATGACATATAAATATCTTCGTAAAAAAAATTGCAATGTATTTGGCCGGAGATATTTTTTTGCGAATCGAAGTGTGAATTCGTAGCGGTTCTACGTGAATCGTAGCAGCGTAACCTGTACCCGTAGACGTTCGTAGCGAACGATATTCGCTATATTTAATACTTCAGGATTTTCTTTCTTTCTAGTTATATTCTGTGTCATGTTATTACTTTAATAATATTAGAAATGCGATGGTATGTGTGTTACTTCTGTTATACAATTTTATCAAACAATTTTGTTAGGGAACTAAGAATTAGTCGTACTAATCATTCAAACTGTAAGGATGAGGATGGGGAGTAAAAATAATTAATAATAATATACCTAGAGTTAGGTGCGGTAAAAGACAGACCGAAAAAATATCGTAAATTGTATAATTATACAGAAGTTCTCTATTTAGATTTAGAGAAGAGTTATGGTAAACATACCCATGGCGCTTCTAGAGGTCCTGAACATCACATTTATACATATTCATATGCTTTTATTCGTGCTAATTAAAGGTATATTATTCCCATATTTCGTCAGGTAATGGTGGTAGTGGGCTCGATTATCAGATTGGGACAAAGTAATAATAGACTTTTCTGTCAAGAAAACCCGGCAGCAGCACGGAATCTGCAAAGACCGGTAGATGGCGAAAGGCTCGGCTTTTATTATATGGCGAATTAGAATCATATACTTAATATATGTTCGCATACGCCTTCTGGGATAGGGGCTGTATTTATAGGTATATATATTATATATTGTGTTTATACGTATATCAAAAATGCTTTTTTGTATAGCATTATTTGTCAAACGTCTTATCTATTGTGGCAACTTTCCAAATGTTGGGTTATAGTTTGCAATGACTAGTCATTTTTAAAATATGAAATTGTTTTGTAGAAAAAGCTTTTTTCTACAGATAACGAATTAAACTGCAAGCAATCTGATTATTTGCGTTCCGAATTAATTCTGCTAGTGAAAGCTTGGGAACCAGTTTGAAAGATTTTTAGTAAGTTTAATTTAGGACGATCTGAAGTAGACCCTAACGTTTATATGTATTATTGATTTTCTGTTTTGCTAAATGTGTGTGTCCATACTCATTAGATTGCGATAAGATTTTGATATACGTCGGTTGAGGTTTCTAAATGTATATACATATGTACATTTCCAATTAGGTTTAGATCTAAATTGAATTAGAGTCGATGTAGTATATCTTCTTTAACCAAATAGCTGTACGTAATCTCATTATTAATTTTATTACTTTGTCATTACTCTACATTCTATTCATTTAAATTGATAACTACTTTAAAAATGGTGTATGACATTACTTATAGCAGTGACGCATCATCATTATGTACTTACATTTAATTATTATATTTAATGTAAGTATATTATATTAATTATTATTTAATTATTCATTGTTGCCTTGGCAGATGGGCAGGCCTTTGGCGTGGGACGCAACATGCGTTGACACCCTTGCGCCATCACATCTTCCAAGTACTGCGGGATGTGCGGGCGCTGCTGCTGCAACCGCAGCAACCCTCAAACGGCGCAAATATAGTAATTTAGTTGGAAATTACATTTTTGAGCCGTTTGGGGTGGAAACCCTAGGTTCATGGGGTCTGAGCGCTCGTATTTTGTACAGGGAGATCGCAAAACGCCTGATCGACGTTTCGCGTGGTCAGAAGGCTGGTCTTTTCTTAGCCCAAAGAATCAGCATTGCCATTCAACGTGGTAATGCTGCCAGTTTTCTGGGCACGTTACCAGTTGACAGCGATGCTGAAGAATTCTACGATGCCTAAACCATTTTTGTAAATATTTAGTATTATAATTATTAGTGTTTTTGTAATTATGTAAATATAAGTTACTTTTTATTAACTATTTAAATGAAGATATCAGAAGGTAAAAAAAAAATAATTATATTATTTATATATAATAATAATTAATCTTTACATTTTAGGCTATACAATGAAGGAGATTTAGGCATAACAAATATATTTTTTGTTTACTTTATTCTAGCTACACAATATTCTAAATAAGCTAAAACTCTCTTATAATACATAATTCCATGCATATATTTTTGCTAATGTAGGCAGAGATATTTTATCCCCGATTCTACACCATCTATAAGTTTATCGATCGATATAGAAGGCTAGCCTATTACCGCGCGCCAGCACAAAGTTCTATTATTATCTGTGCTACTGGAAACTTGTCGGAAAATCCCAATAAGGCTTTGACCTGAAAGTTGAACCCGAGACCTCACTCACGAACCCCACTCGCGAAGCACTCGAATATACTATTCAAATACAAAATACTAATCCTAAACGCCCCTAAAACAAATATGTTTTCACCTAAACCACCACATGAAATTTCCACAACCAGCTTTACGACTTACATTTTAAAATGGCAGCGCATGAATATCAAGCGGCTACCTCAAGCATCTCAAGCATTGTTAGTACGCCTGGTTACCCAGCGCTCGAGTGACGTCAGGTTTAACAGAAAAGTTTCATACATTGATCTGGTTATGTAGGAATTACTTTTTGGTGGTATTAATGTGTAAATTTTATTTATAGTTTTCTGACAGACGTTTCTCAGTATTAACTCGGTATCTAGAATTCCGTGAAACCAACAAGTTAAGCTACTGAAATGATAATTTCACAAATCTTAGTCTGCCTTTTTGGAGAATCATAGGCAATTTATGTATGTATGTAATTAGATATTAATATATTTAAGGACAACCAACAAAGCATATACTAAAACATTGTGATAATATCACCGACTGCACAGGTGAAGCAGTGGTTTAAGTGGTCGCGTCGCCACTGTCTCTGCGCCGAATGTTGTGGGTTCGATCCCCGAACGGGACAAACATTTGTGTGATTTATTAATAGTTGTTTGAATGTTTGTGAAGTTCCCCGCGACACAGGAATTATACCTTGGGCAAGCGTAGTCTTTAAAAAGAAATACATGGGATATATCCCTGTTTCTCTGTTACACAATGTTTTAGTGTGCAGCCTATAATTAAGACAGCCTTAATCATATGCTGCTTTAATTATAGGCTGACATGCATGTACATGAAAAGTAAATATTTATTTAAAGAATTCATCTTGAATAACTAAAGTTCCCGATACGATTCCCGCACAAGTCAAACATTTGTGTGCATGGACATGGATGTTTGTCTTGGTCTGGGTGCTTCTATGTATAATATGTATGAATTAACAAAAAAAATACATACATATTATAGATATAGAATATTATTATTATATAATACAATACTTAGCTATTTATAAAACTTAACTCAATACCTAAATATGACTCTAAAACATTGATGTAGCAATCTATGCTTTGGAGTCATATTTAAGTAGACTATAATAGTAAATCTTTTTTCGCATTCACCAGTAACTACTTCAGCATGTAATAGAGGGTTAGTTACTGACTAATTCTATCTACACCCCATAATAGCAACACCTATGCAGCCAGGTTCAGTAGCAATGACCATGGACTCGTGAATACCTGACACAGACGGCGTAGCGTCTTAAGTGGTCGCCTTGTCACTGACACTGGGCCAAGCCTAAAAATTTGTATGATACCCGTATAATTGTTCTGGATCTAGATATTCTTTGTTTACGTTATTTAAATGTTTGCTAAGTCCCTTGACAATTTTTTACAATTATTCGCAATGCAGAAGTTGCCTTTAAAAAGTTAAACATACAACGAATCCTAACTAATATTATAAATGCAAATGTGAGTTTTCAGCTGTCTCATGTTGTCGGGTATACAGAAAAGGACCAAATAACTTTCATTAAGAAAAATGTGTTAAGCCGCGTGTAAAAGCTAGTAAGGAATATATAGGAGTTGGTAAATAATAAAGAGTTAGTATGACCACTCACATAACTTAGTGTACATAGAAATCTAGTCTGTTGATGGCGCCACATCCTCCATATTAAATTTTGTCACCCAGACATGGCAACATCGCATAACAAAGCATACAAACTTCTTTATAAAATAAAATTGAAAATCTTATTGAAATTCAAACAGTCTAGTCCAACTTATGTATAAGCACTAGACATTTTGTATATTTAACTCTAAAAGTAAAAGCAAAATATAGATAGAAAATTTTAACTGGATCTTTGTCGAAATATGGCCTCTTATGGTCTAACAATAAAAAGTGTACTAAGCATGTTTAAAGACTACCTCGGTGAACCAGCAGTAATAAATATGATTGCTGTGCTTAAGGTCTCGAGGTAGATTTCCGGGTTGGTCAACGTGTTATTGTGTTTTTTAAAGTAAGCCAGAATGTACAAATAAAATAAATTCAAAGTCAAAAATCATTTATTCACTTAGGTCACAAAGTAACACTTATGAACGTCAAAGGGCTTAGTGAGTTTATTAATATAATATAATATAATGATGTAATTAACGTACAAATAAAACATATATCCTAATATTAAAGAGAAGAAAGTTTTGTTTGTCTGTTTATAATCGTTTATCTCTGAAACTACTCACCCGATTTTAATAACTTATCATCTTTAGAAAGCTGCTTTATTCAGAAGTAACATAGGCTATAATATAGCTACAAGCCATTGGAACGAAGCAGTAATCTTAAACGTAGATGAAACCGACAGATTTCGATAGGATTTTATTCATAAGATCTAAAGAAAACACTCACGGCAAGCTCTGCTCACACTTTCAGTCGTTTTTAATGTTAATTAAGCAAGACCACCATTCTGTACTAGCTTTAATCCAGGCACTCTATTTGTTGTCGTCTAATTGGAAGCAGTAGTTGACACTATGTAAACTACGGTTTATGCAGAAGAGGAAGCGTGCACCTGCGACAAGTCGTGTCATTTGTTATTGCGTTAAAGAAAAACTGTTTGCATCTTAATTCACATGAACTCGTTTGATAACACACGGCTTTAATATTTTATTCTTAAATTGTTTTTTACGTTTACGCCGCCCTTCCTCTCTTTTATGCTTCTTCCATTAGGAATTGCCTTTATTAATGATTACTTTTACGTAATATAAATATTTATAAAAGAAATTGACTATTAGCCCAACAAGCGTAGAACGAAACTTAAAACATAAAAATTTGTCCGAATTGCTCCGCGTATCTTCAAAGCAGGCATACAGTCATTCAATTACTAGTATCCTTATAAAAATACACAAATTTCTAGTAGTCAACCAAAACCAATTCACTATAAAACAAGCAAACAATAAGCTTATGACGATAGTCTACCAACCAGGTACTCAATACTGATTATTCTCAGTCGACAATGCACGCGATACCTCAGCTCGCGATTGACCGTACCCGGCTCTGACGATTAATGGTCACAACCCAATTTGAAATTCAAATCAAAGTCCATGGTCGTGTTGAAAGATTCAGTGCCACCCTGGTTAATAGGGTTGACAGCAAGAGGGTTGGAATTCTAAGAATTTTAACGTTGTAGTTAAATGTATGGGAGGGCATGGGATTTAATGGTAAAGGTAGAAAGATGTAATGGTGTTAGTAGAGTAACGGTGTCCTTTGCTTTTGAGCGTTAAGTAGCAAACAGACATTGGAGAATGTTGTGCATACGATAGGACCTTTTTATTTTAACTTGAACCGACCATGTCAATATAAGGCGCAAGCCACACAGTAATGGAGTCTTTTTTTTTATACCACTATGGTGGCAAACAAGCATACGGCCCATATGATGGCAAGTGGTTACCGTAGCCTATGGATGCCTGCAACACCAGAGGCATCGAAAGGAAGTGGGAAGGAGAAGGAGCGGGCACTCTCACTCAAGGAACGAAACAACAGTAGGAATACCGGTATTTCACGTCGATATTCTATGAGAGGGTAGTCCTGCCCGGTCGAGTTGGCCCATTCATGCTGAAATCAGCGAGGCTCTACTTCTACAGCAGTTCTGGCGCTAGCTTGGCGCTGGTATTTCGCCATCCCTCTCGTACTTCGTTATTATGCACACACACACGCACACGCACACACACTCACACACACTCACACACACGCACTCACTCACTCACTCACTCACTCACTCACTTACTCTCTCACGCACGCACGCACGCACGCACGATCGCCCGCCCTACCGAACGAGCAGACGAGTCAGCAGAGTGATTGCGAACCGTCGTACGAATAACATCGTTTAAGTAGAAGTAGTGCTCTGTGTGCGTAGAGACTGTCTCGCGTTCCGAGGTGATTAATTAAGACATTGTAAAATAACCTAATAAGTGACAGCTGAAGGCAAGGCAAGGGGAGAGCCTGGAGATTTGTCACACAGGTTTCGAACCTACTACAAACGCCAGCTCTCACTAAGGTGTAACTCGTCTTGTACTCATAATAGTAACAAACTAATGTACCTGTATACCTTTATGAGAGAAATAAACAATATAATTATTTCTAAAATCAAAAACCGAGAGCCTCAATTTTACAGCAGCGTATTCAATCTAGGATGAATAATTGATACCAAGAAACGTAGTTCTCATTTCTTGTTTTTGGAAACTGTAATGAATTGATTACTTTCCCAAAATGAAAAAATTACAAGTATCTTAGAAAACCGTTGTAAGACCTTGAAGAATACAATAAAATAATATTGTAGAGAGAAACCGTTTAAAAGTGTATTCAAACATTTTAATAAATGCTAGTTTGCTGCGCTTTTAAAGAAAAATAAATACTGCTCTGGAAATCCTAGTCACTACAACACAAGGTTATTCAGTTACGATCTTGTAAAGACCAGTTTCAATTTTAAAAGGGTATCATCTACACCCACTACTTTAAAATGCAACGGTCTTTTAGGCAATATGATCACTTTTATTATCTTTAACTCCAAATCCCTAGGGTCACCAACGCGCGAATAATGGTATAGATATTTTATTAAACTTTAATTTATGCCCGTTTAGGCTCCTTTCTTATATATACATACATATATCAAGAACCTAGACGTTTCAGCTACGGGCAGTAAAATCTTGACATCTATTTTATTGAATATGCGTCAAAAATTAACTGATCGTAGGTAAAACAAATCGTTTCTTGTCGTTTCTTGGTATAGAAACCAGGCCTTGGTCAGCATTGACGATAGCGCCCCGCAATAATAAACACAGTAAACATACAATGTTTACACTAGGCACTAGCTAATGAAGTATGGTATAACTTAAGTACTTCTAGTATTGCAAAGGATCATAAGCTACATTAACTGCTTTCCATCAGGCGAATATGCCAGTCGTTTTATTAAAAAAAACTTTACAGACATACAAATCACGAGCAAAGCGTATTCCGAACTTAAACGAAGTACAAACTTTTTAAAATAACGGCTTGCCAATCTTTCGACTTCTTTTAAGCCTTCGTGTTATCAACAATCAGTTGGCAAAGGATTTAGCGATAGGCCCCATCTATGCCAGCTATTATCTTTAATCTTGAAACAAGTATGTAAGATAGCACGAACGTGCTCGGCGTTTTTCGGTTAAGACTACTTATATGACTAAAGTTCGTATTGGAAATGTAACAAGGTTAGGTTAATCTTTAGTTCTATGTAGTTATGAAGTTGAATTTTTATTGTAGAAGAGAGAAGTATAGTTTCTTTGCTGTTTTAAAGAAAACCTGATTATAATAGCCCAGTCGGAGACCGTTGGACTGCCACGCAGCGGTCTCCTCTGACTTTTAGATCTTTTTTAGACCTCTGACTTTTAGAAGTGCTGTGTGTGTTGAATAGTTAATTATAACTTACTTTAAAGGTGACGGTGAAAACATCGTGAGGAAATCTGCATGTCTGAGTTCTCCATCATGTTCTCGAAGATATAGGAAGCCTGTCAAAACTCACTAGGCCAGCGTGGTGGAGTATGGCCTAACCCTTCTTACCCTGAGAAGAGGACCGAGCCCACTTTAGATACAGGACTGATATTATATTATTTTTTATTTAGCCGTGGGTATTGAACCTGATACAGTAATCGCATACATTACCGATTCACCATTATTATATATTTAATTGCCCACTTAACACTATAAAGGCAAGAAAACAAAGCGTGCTTCGTTACAATCTGTTTCTTCAAAACAATTTCTAATAAACTGTTAGAAGTCTGATTGTACGCTTAAGGGATTGTTAACTGAGTGTGCTGTGCTTGCTCATTTCCACAACACTATGCATAGTTGAACACGAAACAATTAGCCGCATGCAAGGAAATGCTTAGCAAACATTTTTGTATCATAACAAGTGTATATGGACATGTTATGCGAAGAGAATATGATACGTATGTAGGTAAGCAAGTGATGGATATAAGGGTAGAGGGACGATAAGGGAGAGGAAGGCCAAGGAAAAAATGGATGGACTGTGTGAGGATGAATATGAAAGGAAAAGGGGTAAATGATCAGATGACGGGTGACAGAGAAGTATGGAAGCGAAGGACATACTGTGCCGACCCCAAATAAATGGGGACCAGGGCAAGAGAATGATGAACAAGTGTATCAATAATGCTGTAATAACATTGTTTTTAAAGATTATTTGCTATTTCGCTTGTAGATTCTGCAAATTTGTGTCAACCTCGCAGAATAACCAATCTACCATTTCTGCTTTCCTTTTTAAAAGTACAACCTTACAAACATTTAAACAACGGACACAAAGAAGACCCAGACTCCAAAATCGAAACAACTATTTTCATACAAAATGTTGTTCCGTTTGGGAACGAACCCACAATACTGAGCACAATGGCAGTGGCGAGGCGACCACATCAGCTACTACTCAACCATCATATCATATCTAAATGTTATCGAAAACACGAATTAATATATTTAATAAGAAAAATATGAAAATTAATATTTTGAAGTCTAATGACATTCCTTATATTCTATTGCAATGACTACTTTACTGTCTCGTGTGTACTAAACACCTCATAAAGTGAGGTCAGTGAACTTTATATCTCTCATAATATATTTTCATAATTAATAAGCTCATTAAAAAGTATATTAGATTGGAGAATTATTTAAATGTAATATTATAAAGGTTTAATATTACGTTTTAAATCATTCAAATTGAAGGCCTCATTACTTTAATGATGGAAAATCTTTAGATTTAAAATCAAACATTATTATGTTCGGACAGCAAACAAATTGTTAATGATAGTCTAGTTTCATCATCTAGTTTCACGATAAAAATCTTTTATACGTTTTGGCTACACAGTTCTTTTGTGCAAAAACTGATAGTCACCCGAATACCTGGTAACTGAACCAAAAGAAAAATTACTGCTATTAGTAATGGCGTACATTGAAACCGAATCATTTTAAATTGATTCCGTGGATTAGCATGAAATTTGATAGGCTGAGTTCAGTTAGCAAGTTCTTAAAATCGCCATTAAAAGGCAGTAGCTATAGACTCGGCTTTTGTAATAGTAATCAAAGTTCAAAATCATTCATTTCCTTTTTTTACAAAGTAATACTTATTTATTTTAGACACGCCAATAGTATATATGTATATACAACATTACACACAATACAGTACCTTAAAACTAGTTCTTATATATACACTAATATAGGCATGAACGTTAAAGTATATATTTTGTTTGTGAATTTACTGAGTACCTGAAGTAACATTTAGTTTAGTTGCTAGGTTTAGGCTACAGAAACATAGTTAGTCAAAGAAATATAGCTTAATTCATATCTCCTACACCGTTTCTAATTAAAAAACCAGCACTACCTTTCAACCAACTATCGCGATATTACATTGATCTCCTTACCACTGGCACTACGCATTGTTGAGCGTTTAATCCACATACAAGACAAAAAATTGGGTCGTCCACAAACACATAAATGTAATCGTTCCGAGTCTGGGTGTTCTGGGTGTATAACACATAAATTACGGGTTGTTTCGATGTTTCCAAAGTTTCCCATGATACACATATCCCTAATCGCCCATGGTATACATATTTCTAGTGCAAGAGTTGTCTTTCTAATAATTTATAAATAATGTATGCCACAATTTATATTTTCTGTTGAGCAGTAGAGCCTCGCTGATTTCAGCATGTATAGGCCGGCTCGACCGGGGAAAGACTACTCACTCACAGAATATCGACGTGAAATAGCAGTATTCCTGTTGTTGTTTACGTTTGTGTTTCATTCGGTGAATGAGAGTGCCGGCGGGCCAATCAAACTCTTTCCCCCTTCCCGCTCCTTTTCCTTCCCAATTCCTTTTTCTCTTCTTCCTTTCCTACAGGGACGGCAACGCGCATGTGATGCCTCTGGTGTTGCAGGCGTCCATAGGCTACGGTGACCACTTACCATTAGGTGGGCCATGGGCTTGCTTGCCACATGAGATGCATAAAAAAAAATTGAATCTTGTGTGGATTGCAGCGGCAAAACTATGTGGCATTGTTTTGCCGCTGCAAATGTTATGTTTTGTATTGTCATTATAAATAAAAAATAATATAATATCAGTCCTGTATCTAAAGTGGGCTCGGTCCTCTTCTCAGGGTAAGAAGGGTTAGGCCATACTGTTTATCGTCGGCCTCGATGGCGTAGTGGTTAGTGTAACCAACTGCCACGCCTGAGGTCGCGGGTTCGATTCCCGCACAAGTCAAACATTTGTGTGCATGAACATGGATGTTTGTCTTGGTCTGGGTGTTTCTATGTATAATATGTATGTATTTACAAAAAAAAAAGTATATAAGTATGTTTATCCATTGTCTAGTACCCATAGTACAAGCTCTGCTTAGTTTGGGCTAGACGGTGTTGTGTGTATGTGGTAGAATATTATTATTATTATTATTATTATTATTGTGGTATGTTGTCTACTAGAACCATTATTTCTTATATTCAGCGATATCTTTCTTCTTTTGAAAGAATCCGATGTTAGAGAATTCTATACTTAAAACAAACACTAATCAGGAACACGAGAGATAATATTTCATAGCTACATATTTCTATAGTCAAACAATAGTAGTATGTTCTTGTACAATAAAAGTTTATGTATTACTGCAGTGGCTTTCTGTTTGTGTCTACTGATCAATAATAACCTGTATTGTGGCGGAACAGCTGTTTGGAACTGTTGAGCTTTGCGAGAAAATATCTGTAGAATTGACTGCATGGACGGCACAATGGTGGTTATCTCGCTGCTTCGCTGGGCAGTGTTGTTGATTCAACAACATGGGACTACAACTTTTGTGTTATCCTGCTAGTTATTTTAAGTCTAGGTGTTTTTTCTGCCCGTTGTATTAAATCTTATTGAAATTCTCCAATCAAAGACAGGAATTATTACAAAAATAGAATACCAAAGAAACAAAATTTGTGTGCATCTCGAAGTTGTCTATCTGTGGAAGGTGTCTGCGATGTCTTTTGTTAAACTTTTATGATGATCGGTCAAGTAATTAAGGCGTTAAAGCGTAACAAACAAACTAACATCCGTATTTTTAATAATAGTTAGGATAATAATAACATTATTTTTAGTATGTAGGTAATCATTTTCATTTATCAAAACTATCGTGTATTTCATGTTTCACTCATTTTTATATCAGAAAAACGTATTCAACAATTTTAGCCTAGCCTTTTATGAAGGTTTATAACAAAAAGAGGACAAGCTATATTTTAAAGTGTAAAGGTCTCTTTCTAGTCTAAAGCTATTTAACCATTTTTAATAAAACGACGTTTAAGACACTATCAATTTGTATCTAATTTGTATTAAATAATGAAACACTTGACGTGATACGCAAAAATATAAACAGAAAGACGGATAGGAATAACAATATAACTGAAATGTGTTTTATTAAAAAAACTTTCAGTCGCTCTCGATATTCCTTTTAACATACGTGTACCAATGCGATATTAAAATGTAATATGAAAATAAAAAATATGACTTCACTACAGATATAACATAAGCATTTCACACGCTGCTTGGATCTCTCGTAACATAAAAGGTACTTAATAAGGTGTACTATCCCGCTGGTTGCTAAACCATATTAGACCGTCTTAGTCTGGCACAACTTACTACGTGATGCCACTGAGAATTTCCTTAACTTCGTCACGCCAATCGATAAACCTTTCACCTTGTTATCAATCGGTTTAGCTAAACTCGGCGTCTCGAAAAGGCTAGATAAATTTAGAAGACATTGTTGAAAGGATTTCTACTAAACTTTTCAGAGGACAACCGATCTCGATAAAATAATTTACCATCCACTTTATAAAGAACCCGTTCAAAGAGACTGCGGGCGGTCGGATATTTAGCCCAGTATTTCCCCCTTCAATGAGGATAATCTATTTATTACCCGCATTTACTTTTTGCTGGGTAGTCTTAATTATTTTTTTGCAGCCAATTAGAGCTGGTCGGCGTAAAAAAGTCATGATTTTGTTTTTAGCGTAGGGTTGCTGCGTTATGGGTGCGGGATTTTGGATGGAAAGCATGATGAATCTTTGATAACGTGTATCTTTACGAGTATGTTCGCTATATGTTCGAATCATACGCAATTGACTGCACAGGTAGCGTAATGGTTTAAGTGGTAGGTGACCACTTTAAAAAAAGGGGAACCTAAGCATGTAAGGCCCCTTCTCTGCTTCCCAGTCAAAATGCATTCGGTCATTATATTGCACCCACACATTGCAGTCAAAATAAATACTTTGACTTATGAGAGATCTAAAAACATAGCTGACGAAGTATTTGTGTAATACGCCACCCACTAATGTATTATTTACTAAAACATGGCAACTTCCGCACCAGAAAAAAATTCCTATGTCGCGAGGGCACCTTAACAAATGTTTAAACAACGAACACCAAGATTTAGAACCACTAGTCACACAACCCAGATTAAAAACAACAATTTGTTGACGTCACAAATTTTAGTCCTGTATGGGGATCGAATTCACATTACCCGGTGCAATGGCAGGGCGATCACAAACTACAACGCAATGCGTGCATGTAATAGCCATGAATCTATGAATGCTAAAACAAAATTGCTGCAGTTGATTTAAAAGCTCTGTCATCGTGAATATTCAGAGGAATGCACATGCAGCGATAGTACATTTTACATTAAAAGTTCTAGTTGAATGAAGTAGAAATGAAGTAGGTTGTCTGACTAGACGTATGGAGCGATCGGTAGAGCACTCGCTACGTGAAACACTGAGAGGGATGCTGTAACTCTCCGAGCTTTTGTTGTACGAAGTTAATGTGAATGGGAATCGAATCAACCGATTCCGTTGGAAGAAATAAATGTTACGTTGTGTTACATTCTATTCTCAAAGTAAAGAAAACATATTCGCAGTTTGTTTGATATGTTTCATGTATTGTAAATAGCAAGGCCATTGCTGTCCCTTAAGCACAGCCATATAGCCAATAAACGTCGTCGTTCGTAAAGTTTGAGGTTCGATTGCAAAATTAAACAAATATACCATGAAAATTTGAGGTGCAGCATGGAATTTAGAAAGAAAATACAAATGCAAGGATGGTGCAGTTAGATTTAAATCTCGTGAAATCGTATAATTCACGTGTCATGAAATCGTATAATTCGCTATACTTATGATGAAATTGAGTGTAGTTTATGACCGATGTTTGAATGTTTGCAAAATCGCCAGCGATATATGTATGTATCTTTGAGCTATCAAGATATATATATATATATATATATATATATATATATATATATATATATAATAGCAAGCTATATATATATAGCTATATATATATATATATAGTCCCATGCCTATAACCCCGAAGGGGTAGGCAGAGATGTGGTCAACTATGGTGTAGGGCTACGTAATAGGGAGCGACCATATTGCCGTCTTCCGCACATAGTTCTAGACTCCGTGGTGATATTGAGAAATTCAAGACAGAAAATCCAAATATAAAATTGCTTGACCTGGGCATTGAACTCTATAATCTAATGGACAACAGTCGCAGTTAGTACCACTGCGCCACCGATGCAATCTAGAGACCATCCGTCAATTATTCTCTATGATTATTAAAATAAAGATAAAATACTAAACCCGACTTAGAAATTAAACCCTACAATCTAATGGAAGATGGTCGCATTTACTACCGCTATGCCACCGAGGCAGTTTAGATATGATTTTCAAAATAAAATACAGCGAGACAACTAATTCACCCTCTAACATAACTGGCAAAATAAGGCTCCATATATGTCTAACCCTAAATGGACAAAAGAACAACATTATATTTATTTACAAGCCATTAACATCTTAACATAATATATACATATTATTTCCTATGTAAGTAGTTCTTCAAAGGAGAAAAATATAAAGAGACTAAAGAATTCCAGTATTCAACTGATGCGTGTAACAAAGCAGAGGGTTTATGGCGCCAATTTACAAGCATAGAGAAGAGAAGGAACATAGACTATATCTTTACTCTCATTTATGTTCAAGGAAGTACTACAATTTGTCTTACTAACTTTTTATCATAAATAAAATGGGAATAAAGTGCGGTCTGTTTGGTCAAGTGGAATAAGTTTACGGTTATTTTGGTGTCAATTGTAAAGCGTTAAAAGGTTTAGCTGTCACACACGGATGGCGTAGTGTATTAAGAAGTAGCCTCGCTACTGCCACTGGGCCAATGATTGAAAGTTCGATTGCCACACGGGACAAAAAAAAATAGTATGATCCACAGATTCTGAGTCTGGGTGTTCCTTGTGACTGTTGTTTGAATGTTTGTAAGGTCCCCCAAGACACGGAAATTAATTCTAGTACAATCACTTTCCAAACGGATAGATAAAAGAAACAAATCTTTAATGGGCTTTATACGGCGATTTCTATAAGCGATCAGCCTCTGTACTCTGCGACTCAGTCTTGTCGTCACTCAGCTATTTCCTCAAAGGGATAGGTAAAGGTTTATAACATCTACGTTGAGAAGATATGGTGTTATAATCCCATGTGATGGATAGCGATCCTAGTACTAACAAAGCAAGGAATATTTTTTTAAAAGACTGTAATTTTCATCAATTATGCCTGGTGACGCAAGCGTCAATAGACGACAGTAACGGCAAAACATTCAGCAACATGAAAAAAAAAATGGCGATTTTTTAAAAGGCCCCTTAATATTTCTTTTTCCATCTAACAACAAACCAGAATATAACTTGTAAAATAATTAACTTTTAGCTTGGATGTTGGTTTGTGCCATGAATTTTCTTTGACTAAGGTCAGACATTTACGTCTCGAATAAAAACTCGCCTGACGATAAGGCAACACATATTATAGATGATTAGTAGTACCTACTTGTGTATCACCTTCATAATACTTATAAGTTTTCTGTCTCAGCTTAGTAATAAAGTCATTATTTACTTTCATTAGTTGTACACACGCAGCTAATAAAACATAATTAAGTACTTTTGCAAACAACAAAGTTGGTTAAACTTTTCGTAAAGGGTTTCTAAATATCTTATAATATATACGAGTACATATAAAGGCAAAGACTATACGTACGTAAATTATTTGTCTGTAAAAATTCTTTGCGACAAAGGATCAGATCAATTAAGTGAGTAAGTAATGATTTTTGATCATTTATTTATTAAGCTAAATCTCAAAGTAACACTTCTGAACGTCAAATCTATTGATTAGTGAGTTTACTACGTTATTGAAGCTACATTTAGGCTCAGGCAAAGGGTTGAGCCTGTAAGAATATACCTGTAAGAATCTCACGGGCACTCTTTAAATAGCCAAATAAGTATATCTTCAGTATATTTATTGGTTTCTAAAAACAATTATGTTATTAGTGATCGTAAGCCATAGTAAAAAATTCTATAAAAGACAAAAACACTATAAAATACTTAATGTTTACGAAAAAAGCTTGTAACAAGTTGATGAAAGATTCGTCTGGAACCCTCGTCAATCAGACACAATAGGCCAATCGAACGCGCCGCTACGATAGTATTGAGGTATACAATATGTTGTTATTGGTTTTTCTATCGGCTGAAACAATTTGTGGCTTCAGTATGTATCTACCTACATACTTGGACTCACATGTATTCCCTGGAGGGGTAAGCATAATTACAGACTGTCACTTGCTAAGTTTATAAACAGCGATTGCCTAGAAGGAGGCTGTTGGACTGCTGCGCAAATGTCTCAAATTCGATCCCAAAGTGTTGGCGCACATTAGACTTTTCAAAGGTATGTGCGTATCAAAAAGATTCTTTTGTTTTTTTAAAGGACACTAGCAATTTGGGTTCCAAATTACTAGTATTTTGTTAACCCCTTCAGCTAAGCTAGAATGCTTGTATTAGGAGTAGGTTCACGTCGGTAGTGCAATGGGTGGAAATCGAAGCCGCGACCTTTCGATCGCAAGCCCAATGCCTTATCTATTGGGCTACCGCCGCTTGAATTATCGCTGGCTTTAACGGTGAAGGAAAACATCTTTAACCTTGCATGTTTGAGACTTCTGCGTAATTATCTCGAAGGTATGTGAAGTCTACCAACGTGTACTAGGCCAACGTTAAAGACTATAGCCTAACACTTTTTGTACTGAGACAAGGCATGTGCCCAGCAGTAAAACAGTTTATATACAGGGCTGATATTATTATATTATAGGTGTATATCGTTTATCATAGATGTTCAGTATTACAACAAAATTTACACTACAAATCGTAGAACGGAATGAAATAACGTCAAAAGCTATTATACAGAAGTGCTATTGTTACGACAGGAGCACGATGCCTGTTTTGTATTTCTTTGTATTCTACTGAATAGGTTGTATAACATATATTTAACCTGATAGTCAGTGAGTGTGATAGTAAAGGTGCTTGTCTGGTACCCATGTAGATAACGCGAGCTACATGCGTAAGCTTCTCGCGTGGGCTACATGCGCAGACTCCTTACGTGGGCTGCATAGTCAAACTACTCGTGTGGGCTACATAATTATATAAGCTAGGTACTTGTGCACGCTATATGAAAGCTACTCGCGTGAGCTACATGCACGAGATGATCATACAAGCTATTTTATTGAGTGGCTCGCGTCAACGGTTTACACGTTTAAAAAAGATACAAATCATTACATATTTATAGAACAAAGTCCCTCGCCGCGTCTGTCTGTCTGTTTGTTCGCGATAAACTTAATATCACTGAACGGATTTTTATGCGCTTTTCACTAATAGACAGAGTGATTCATGAGGAAGGTTTAGGTGTATAATTTGTTAAGGTTTTGTACTACCCGTGCGATGGCGGGGCGGCTCGCTAGTTTTAGTAGATTTAACTCTTTGGTGTTGGTTGCTTTTCAGTAGCCATAATCACGACGATACCAAGATGGCATTAGTCTCAATGTCTTTAAGAGTATTTCAAAGTACCTGAACATTATTTCATTACCAATATAACTGTGACAGAAAAAGCTCAAAGTATCATAAAGTATTCTATTTTACAAGAAAAATATTCAAGTACAAAAATAGCAACACACACACACACACACACACAAACTTAATACACAAACGATTGACCTCAACATATTATCGACAAAGCATCGCTTCTTCAGTGTACTCGCAACGTATTCGCATCGTCAGCTGATGTTTGCATGCTCTTAGCAGCTGACAGTAGCATGTGGTTCAAACACGTACCTTAGTTTGGAACAGATACGTGACTAATCTAGCGATCGATCCCGCTGTTCAACCACACAAATCGTTTGAATACGTAATTCGTTTGTGCAGTGTGGGTGCACTACTGCATTCGAAAATAATTCGAATGTGTTGACAATATAGCGTTACTGATTAAACAAGAGACGTTTAACCTGCCAAGTCTTGGAATGCCAGACAAAACCTATTGTGGCTGACCGCTAGTGTGCTGCTGCGACTCAATAGATTGAAGACATAATAAATCACATGTAACAATTTAAAACATCTAGTACTAATTATTAAAATTCAAATGATTAAGATTAAAATGAAAGGTACCCTATGTCCTTTTTTGTACCCCTGACAACGTGTATGCGAAATTTCATGATGATCAGTCAAGTACGTAAGACTGTAATAAACAAACAAAATCCCATTTGCATTTATAATATTCTTTAATATTCTAATAATATTCTTTCACATACACACAACACCATCTAGCCCAAACTAAGCAGAGCTTGTAATATGGATACTAGACAATGGATAAACATACATATATACCTTTTTTTTGTAAATACATACATATTATACATAGAAACACCCAGACCAAGACAAACATCTATGTTCATGCACACAAATGTTTGACTTGTGCGGGAATCGAACCCGCGACCTCAGGCGTGGCAGTCAGTTACACTAACCACTACGCTATCGAGTCGTATATATATAATATTAATCCTTTGCATTTTATGGATAGAAATTTATTGACAAAATGTACATTAACGCGAGCGGAGCCGCGAAATCTTGTTCCGAAATAAAATAGACAGAGAAAACAAAACGTCTCAAATCCTTTGTTATGGGTTCAGATCACTCTATATACGATCCAATTCTTTATTGAATATTTCTAATGTACAGACACAATTTCCTTATAGTCCTACAGATAGACCTCTGTTCGTCAATGCCTTGTACGATTTTCTTTCGGAAAGTAAAGTATCATATAATAAGATAAGTCGTGTCGAACTACCGTGGTGCATCGATCTATTATCATTGATGACGGTCATATTTTGTCTAACTGACCCACGAACTGAACTTTCCCGTGTACGCCGTGGGAATACATACGAGAAATGAGCATGAAGAAAAAAGCGATCAACGAATTTTAAGGAAATGCGTGAAATGTTTACGCTTGTTTTGTGTGTGTGTTTTACGTCAGTTTGAAATTTTCGGTTTAATGAAATTGATATATCGCCGCTTTTAAAAATACCTACAAAGGTATTCTTAAAAGCGGTGATATTTTTTAGGAACTAGTTTGTAAGAAATGAGACCTTATTATACAGTTTTTTAATGATTTGTGTCTTTCACTTGACTGTCATTATTCAATGGCGAGTAACCTATAAAAGGCAATATAATCAGTATCATTACATATTTCAAGGTTTGGTAAAACTTTTTAGGAGGTGAGAAAGCTTAACAAATAATTAATGATAATAATAGTTGCATAAACAAGGTCAGAATTAGGTTAAAGGTAATCGCAACTTATTGAATTTGTAACAGCAAAAATATTACTTGGTACTTTATTTAGAGTCGATGGGGAACTTAGTTAAGACTAGAAAGATAAGCGAAGTAAAAAAAGTTCGTAATTTTGATGTTCAACATTTTAGGTTACATAAAAAAAGTCTGTTGCTACGGAGCTTACAAAAATTCGCTATGTTAACGGTCATGTATTAGTCTATTACTCAGTGGCATCTTATCATATCTAGCGAATTATCTGTACCTACAGAGAGAGACCTATGTCACCGTAAATTCTCAACATAGACCACATGGTACTGGTCACGTATCCAATATTAATGGTATAGATGGTATAGATCGGCCTATCCTCTATTGTCATAAGTAAATCACAACAATAGTGTTTGTACTATTTTCTCTCAGAAGCATATATCATACGTCCTTTCAGTCATGTTACATAATATTTTACTTTGTTTATTTTCCGTATTACCGTTAAAAGGATATATCATCTTAATTTTTTATAGGTAAGTGGAAAAGTCTACTATACTATACAGATAAGGGAGAGCACGAGGAGAAAGGATCTACCTACCCAATGTATACCACATCTAGATGTTGTAAAACAAACCGCATATTACAGATCCGTTAAAATATTTAATAAATTACCTTTAAAAATTAAAGAAATATTTCGCAAAAAGGACTTTTTAAGCGAACTTAAGCGATTTCTCTTAGAAAAATGCTTTTATACAATTGATGACATGTGAAACGCAAAGAAAATTTTATCTTCTTATTTTTCGTTTTATGACTATTTTATTTATTATTATATTATTTATTGAAATTTTACGAATTTTATATTTTTAGTTGCATTTGACATTTTATTATTTATCTTGGTGTTTGACATTTGATTGATTTTAATAGTTTATACATATTATTACTATAATTAATTGACTTTTAACTCTTTTTTATGTCTACAATTTTATTGTGATGTCATCAATGTTTATTGTAATTAATCAAACTCAAATTAATATTATACTTATCATGATTATTGCACTTGGAAAATATTTAGGAATTGTAATTGCAAACTGTAATTGTAAAACATTCGCATACAATGTAAATTGTTTCTGAATAAATAAATGAAAATGAAATGAAATATATGTAGTTTTGGCTGCGATGTTGCTTGTTCATATATGTGGCTTTTTATAAAACTAAGGATTGCTCTAGCTCTAGCTCAAGAAATAATACATCTGTCGCGGAGGACTTTACAAACATAAAAACTATGGACACAGAATGCCCAGATTCGGAACAATTATTTGTGGGTCACATACATTTTCAGATGGAATCCACAACTCTCGACGAAGTGGCAGTGAAGAGGCAATCATTTATACCACATCGCTATCTATGCAGTCAAATTATATTATTCTCTGGTTTCTTTGACATACTAGAGATATATATATGTCAGAAGCTCCATATAATGTTGTCTTACGCGTTAATTATACTTTAAAATATAAAGATATTATTATACCTATATGATATTGCTCAATCTGTGTTAATAGGAATATCAAAATTAGATTATGTTCAAATACTTTGATAAGAATACACTTCTAGACAATGAGACGACTTAGCCTACCCGTGACCGTGTCTACTGATAAGAAGGCGAACTGTCGAAAAGAGTAAATTTAAATAGATTTTTAATAAGCGTTAAAAGTAGTGTTTTAAAAAAATCGTGGTTAGATCCGTATATAAACGTTTTGTTGCCATATATAAAAGAAGCTGCATAATAGTTATATCAAAATATATGTTAAGAATTTTGGCATATAGTCTGTATAACTAAAAATATTTACACTATACAAAACATCGTAAAAATGTGGTCACAAACTAGGCAAGCGCAAGATTCTTTATTACTATCTGTCAACAAACCAACTTTATCTAATAAAATCATGACATTATTACAATGCAAGCATGCATATGCGCAGCATAGCCGTGAGGCATATGTGAATGCCCCAAATATTTCATTTGTAATAAGCTCAGTAGCACTATGGTATAATTACTTTTGCACACGAGCATAATATTTCCAGTACACCTGGGTTGGGTGTTAAAAATGTGCCAATTCATGTGCACTTTTAGTATCTTAACATGATATTAATATTCATAATTATAATATAGTATCAAGAAATGGTTCACTAGCCATCCTTATACGAGACTGAATGGATAGATTAATGATGCATTTTATCTCCTTCGGTAAAGATCGTTTTACCAATCATGGTACCAACTGTGCGTGGTCTGTACATGCATAATGGCTAACTTGGATTTATTGTAATGTTGACTGACAGAGATGAGATTAATCCGCCCTTTGATAACACATTCATAGTTTCACGCCGCTTATATATCTGAAGTGGTAGACAGAGGTGTATTACACCTATACTTCACCAGCTGGAGGCTCGTAATAGCGAGAACCTATTGCGTCTACCGGACACAGTTCTTAACTCCGTGCTGCTACTGATAATTTATTGACAGAAAATTCAAATCTAGTAACACTTTGTCCAACCTGAAATCGAGAATTGGTTCGAAAAATTCGATCGAATTGATCGCGAATCGAGTTCTAAACTTCATGCATTCATTTATTCATACCGAGCTGTATTTTGTTTCCTAATTCCTGTCATCACAGGAACGTGCATACCTAGATGCATAGCTTACATCATTTCCCGGAGGTCACTCGATACAATCCTGCCATCGCTCTTGCTTAATTAAGCAAAAGCGATATGAATTCGAGGAATCCCTCATTCACGCTCGACGGTTGAAAGTACTATTAACTTTTCATTTCTCCAAAATGTCTATCGAGGTTAACAAACTCCGCCGGTGTCGTTTCTTTTAAATATATTTTTAGCCTTATTACGGTAGTTGACCGGTCTCTGAATGCTAGTGCTACCTTAGGTTTTATTGGGTTGATAACACAGTAATTATATTAGTACTAAATCTCAAAATCCCCAGCTAAGCTTAAGCACAGCTGATTGTTTACAGTAGGACTATATTATATGTAGGTAAACGAAGTATGCACGGCGTAGTTTTTGTTCTTACTTTCTTTCTCTCATTTGGTAAGACTTTCGGATCGATTTCTTGCCTTACATATAAGCATAAAAAGTCACCCAAACAATATATAAGCTCAGGTTTACTGCTATAACGCAGGCTAAGTTATACCTACCGTAGGAAAGATTCCGATTTTTACTTAAATAAGTCGCAGTCTATATTTAACTGTAACATTTTATATAATGTAACATGACGCTCATATGTATAGAGAGTATAGATGCATCATGTTACATTATTTATTAATTATCTTTAAATCATTTTAAAAATAATGCTCCCGCACTTGCAACATGTATGCTCGCAGCGCCACCTACCAGATCTAATTTTGAATCTAAACCATCCAGGGATCCATAAAACAAACACTAAAATGACATGAAAATCAGTCCATCGATTAAGAGGAGTTGAGTGATCCCAAGGTACGCCTCTGATTTTACGAAGTTATGTGCGTATTCATTAATTATTTATCGCTTGCTTTACCGGTGAAGGAAAACATCGTGAGACAACCTGCATGTCTGAGCGGTTCCCATAATATTCTTAAAATATGTGAATTCTGCCTACCCGCGATGGGCCAGCGTGAAGGACTATGATCTAACCCTTTTTACACAGAAAAGAAGCCCATGCCCAGTATTGGGTCAGTTTATACACAGGGCTGATATTATAATAAACATATGTCTATATGCCTCCTATTGAAGCGATGCCAAAGGCTTTAGATCAACATTAAAATCCTAAAAATTCCCTCAAAGGTCTATCCTTATTGTTCTATTGTCTAACGTTCATACCCAAATTACTCAAATGGCACAAACTTTTGGCCGTGAAAGAACTATTTTTGTAACTTTTCATCCCCAAATTTATTACAGTATACCGGATTTCCATACGCCGTTTCACACAAGAAAAGCCAGGGTAAATACTATTGTAAGTAATAAAGACTAGACTTTACGATTCGCCATTTCTATATCTTTTATGTGGACAGTAAAGGTGATTACAAAACATTTTATTTGCGGGTAGGCAACAAAATTTCAATAATCGTCGGGCCGCAGTTCGTGACTTCGTTGGACAGGTTTCAGAGTGTGCTATTGTCACGTTTAGGGCGTCGCGGATGGGTGTCAAGGTATGTGCTGTGTGGAAAAGTGGAGCGATTAGCGATTTATATACTGATAACATAATGTAGTTCTGTTTCTCCAGTGACGTTAAAGTAGTCTGCCCTCTACTCCGTCTCATACCATGACCGTGCTAGGAACGTGTGAGGCAAAAAAATATTCTTTGTAAGGAAATGTATAAGACTATGCCCACTAGACCGTTCCGTCACCGACCAGCAGTTTCTATAGCAGGGCGTATCGTGTTGCTTTTCGTGTCTGATACGTTCCTAGCACGGTCATGGTATGAGACGGTGTAGTGGGCAGACTCCTTAAACGGTAAAGAAAGAACTGATTGTTTTATTTATAAAGAGGTTGGACAGTTTGGGATGACTATCACAGTATTATGAAAAAATACTAGATGAATCCTTTCTATATTTGTATTCTTATATTAGACTAGTTTTTGCCCGCGTTTTGTACTTTATGTTACTCAGTATAGCTTTCTAATGGGGAACGATTTTTTTAATACTGGCTACGCTTTAATGCTTCGATTCCACGAATAGTTGTCCCGAGTCTTTTTGTTCTTTGAGTCCGTTGTTTGAATGTTTGTCAAGTCACCTGAGCTACGGGTTCGTTCCTAGCACGGATGATGCATATTTTTTAAAAGAATTTTAGACTCTGATTTAATTTCTTAAAAATCTTTCACGTGTCGGTATCTCAACTGTGCTCAAGCAAAGCGATTGAAACACAGCCCCGGTCAACATGCAAATCTTTTAAAGTTGATTACTTTTCTACTAGTTCATTAGATTTTCTTTTTTCATTCGGGAAAGTGCCTTATAACTTCTCACTCCTATAACTCTCAGAAGAACCTTCCGACCAACGGCGAGGAAAGTTTAGAGTAGTTAGCAGGAGAATATCTACTCCATCTCAATTAGGGGAAAATATCTCCATTCTATAAAAGATTCCAGCGACTCTATTTATATAGGACCTAGGACGACCATAAAAATCTATCTGAAACTTCGGGGCGAAAGAAGAAACGTACAAGAAAGTTTTGTTCTTTCAAAATGACATTACTTCATTGATTGAACTACATCATTAAAGGGTTTAGGACAATCAAGAGGCTACGTAACAACTTTGACGACGAATTTTGGAATAAATTTGCTACGTTGTTTACGTTTCATGGTAGGCCTACAGTAATATCTTTAACAGAAATTTAACTACTTTATACAAATGTTAAGGCGATAAAATTTTAAGATTGTTACTTTTAACCTATTTTAAAACTTTGTATTAAAAACTATTTATATTTATACTTTGTTGGACGCTTTGGTTGCTTTTATGCGGCCTTGGTCACGAGGAGACTAACACGCTAGTCGACTCATTGCCAATAGTCTCAAGTAGTGGTTGGTGCCCAGTTGCACGTGTTTAAAGTAACACACATCAATCAGACTTCATTGTTTTACTTCAACATTCGCGTAAACGTAAGACAATATCACTAACATGGTCAATGTTGTTACAGTGTTTCAGTTGCGAGGCGTTTACCTCCTTCGCATAAAAACAAGATAGCTACCGATAGCTAGTCATCGGATATGTCTGTCAGTTGTTCCACGATAAACCCATAGTTTTCAACAGCCAACGACTACAAATGCGCCGTGATCCACGAGTAACCAGATACATATCAGAAACGCTTTAGTACTGAATATCACGCCAAGCGAGGTGTAAAAATAACGTTAATCTGGACTATGATCTACTTGAGGGGAAGTTTTAAAGGGTTGATAGCGATATCCATTTTTACAAGCTTTTATTAAGTAACATTTTTGTTTTCTGAAGAATTTCGTTGTGAAGGAAGGTAATCTTTTGATGAACAGCCACTTTTTATAACTCTTTTACATGATGCTGTTACCGTGCGCAAGTAAAAGTATTATGCGTCGGTTAAATAAATAACGCGAACCACCCGTACTAAGTCGATAAGGCAAATTGGTACGTGTAGCCCATGCGAATAGCTTATGCATATTGCTATTCAATCGTCATTTATATATACAAACACCTTTTGGAGAATGGCCAAGTCAAGTGTTCCATAAGCCGAGAAACATGAAGATATGGCGGAACCGTAGAATGTGAAAATCTGTAGTCGCTCCCGTTGTCTTTTCCTCCGTGCTACAGACGCGATTCTATGTACGTGGAATCAACAAAAGAATGCCTGTATATACCCAAAAGATTCAGTAGGAGTTTACTACTTTGATAGAACAGTGATAAGTAGTCAGTTCACCACAACAAACATGCCGAATGAAGTGTGTCCAAACCCCACACAAGATAAAGATTTTGACATCATCTTCAAAAGTTTGCTTATGAACACAGCCAGAGTCACATTGCCGAAAGTGTTTCGTAAAAGTTTTCAGTTAATAATATCTGCCCTTCCAAGACTGGTTATCTATATCTGATATTATAAAGTCGAAAGATGTGATTTTTTGTTCGTTTTATTGTAAGGGTTTAACTCAAAAAGATCTCAACCGATTTTAATTTTTTCTCTCTTGGAAAGATATATTATCACCGAGTAACATAAACATATTTTATTAAAAAAAAGTACTTTTACTAACATAACCTAACCTTCTTTTACGCGAACGAAGCCGCGGCCAAAAGCTTGTTGAAGCAAGTTTTTAGAATCCCGTGCCATACTAGCGTTATGTCTTATTAAAGAGTATCGCAAGTAGGAACTTGCGATGCTCTCGTAACCCAGGTGGGTTACATAAATACACAATTACATGCCTATATCCCCGAATTGATAAGCAAAGGTGTATCACACGCTCATATTGCCAAGTATAGTCTAGGTACCACATATGTAAAAGGAGTCGAGACTACTGCCATCACGGCACAGTGGCAGACTACGTGCTGCTTCTACGAATCTTATGACAGAAAAACCCTATGACTGCCCGACCCGGGCATCGAAACCGGCACTCATGCACATTAGTCGCATTCACTACTACTAAGACAGTTTAGTTGTCACTTTAATGTCAATCAGTTTAATCGTTTTGATGGCACGTTTAAACCAGCCGCTTCTTACGCAAGTTTATAGCGCTGAAATTACTTTCCGGTTAAATAAAAAAAGACGTTTCCCCAACAGTTTGTTGTTAAAACCACTTAAATACCTGCTGTTAGATTAATTACCAATCAAGTTAACGTGATTACCAGTTGTTAAACAATAAAATACAAATTAAACTACGACTACTGCTGTTAAAAAGTAACAACGGAGTGCTATTAATGTATAAGTACGATCATCCAAGTATTTAATAGTAAGAATTTATGTTATAACTATACTAGATTTCGCCCGCGGTTTCGCTGGTTTAATGTAGATTTTGTCAGTAAATTTCCATTCCTTCGGGAACAGTACTTTTTTCTGAATGAATTAATGTACCAAATGCCCATTTTATACTCCTGACAACGTGAATGCGTAATAAACAAACTCATATTGGCATTTATAATATTAGTTAGGATTTGGTCGAAAATGGTTACTGTATGGAACCTAGTCAGAGGAAACATACCTATGTACTATTTGCGAGTTGCTATCTCTCAAACATGGAGGCGCTGCAGTCACGGGCTACAATCACAAGGGTTCCAAGGGAATGAACAACCTACTGGTATCTTTACTGAGAGCCAAGCGTACGTTAAGACACAAGACAAGACAAAAATAAAAAAACATTTATACATTTAGGTCATAAAGTGACACTTCTATATGTCAAAGTTTGTTGGTCAGTGAGTCTACTAAAGTTAGATTTAGATTAGCTGCAAGGATTAGGCAAAGGGTTGAACCTTATGTCAAGATACCTGCAAGAATCTCAATTTTATATCATCATTAAAATAAACAGACTATGTCAAAAGTGAGAGAGCGAGCTAGGTAAAAGTATTTCGTGAAGTCAGCGTCAAAGATTAAAAATGATGTATGTATGTATCTTATGTGGGGGCCAGTCGTTCAGACCAGCGACACTTCGACCCAGTGGGATCTTTTGTGCCGACACTCTCCCAATAACGACTGCCATAGATGTTCATAGCAGCCGGGACCGACGGCTTAACGTGCTCTCCGAGGCACGGAGCAGGCGATAATTGTCAATCAATACGCACGTAATTTTGAAAAGTCATATAACTTCCGAAAGTCAGAGGTGCGCGACGTGGGTATGAGCCCGGGACCCTCTGCATTGCAGTCTGTTGGTCTCCCCACTGAGCTATCACTGCTCTTAAAAATGATAATTAGATAAAAGAGAGTAAGTAGATTAATCTGCTGTAACGATAACATAGCTGACGATTGCGGAAAGGTTTAAACAGATTTATATCCAGTCTATTTTTGAGACCGTTCTAATTTAGGTAGGGATTGTAAATTCGATCCCACGGTACTAACACTTTTTGAAGTTATGTGCATTTGTCAGTAAGCGCATATTTGCCGCGTTTAGCCTCGCGATTGCGCTATTGAGTGTCAAGTTGTGCGTATTAAATAGTTAATTACTATCGCTCGGTGACACTGGCTAACACTGGTCAATCGTAGAGAAAGATAGTCTCTCATGCTGTAAAGAGGTTTTTGCGCAGGGGACAGTATTTAAATATGGCTAGTATCTACTACTAATATTATACATACAAGGGTATAACAAAAAATATAGTAATGTTTAATAAATAAAAAATAATATACAAGAGTATCCAAAATCGGGGAGCGTGCATAAAGAATATAATAAAAGCGAATGAAGCAAGAAAGCTCTGACACGATCGTAGGCAGTGGAAATCCGTCGTCTCTGCTTATACCTTCAGAAAATAGACGTAAGTTTATGTATGTATCATATAGCTTGAAAGCCGAAAACGAAAAGGTGTTTTTAAAAATGGAATAGAAAAGTAAATTAAAATTAAAAATATGTATTTCATAAACTGCCTCCTTTCGGAAATATATTTATAAAAATTTTAAAACGGTTACTCCTGCACTAGGCGTAATGCCTGTGCAGCGCCGGACTTTACAACCATACAAACAAAAAGAACATCTAGATTCGGAACAACCTTTTGTGAATCACACAATCTATTATCCTATGTGGGGATTGAACCCACAGCAGTCGGTGCAGAGGTAGTGACACACTTGCATGTTATACTTACTACCCTTTTCTTTTTCACTAATTTCTGTCGACGTCACAAGCACACCTCTCACTTGCACTTCTACGTTTTGTGGTCTGACTTCCGTCGCTCAGGACCCGCGGTTGTTTTTATTTGGGCTTAAAAGGTATTGCACTGCTCGTTCCTAATTTACCTGCCCGACTTTCTGACCCACATCGGCGAATTGCTTATTGGAGCGAAGTTAATTGATTGTCTAAAATAGATTAGTACAATCCGAATATGGTTATATAGTAGGGTTGTAGTAGAATGATTAGTGGACGAATCTTTGGAAGACAGATTGTATTTACAATGTGGTAAGATATCGATGGGGAAACGGTATGTCATACTTCTTTACTGTAACGTCTATTGTCGTCTTACAGCTGACCCCGCGCTGGTCGAATTCCACACAAGAGTTGAATATAAATATGAATTACCTTAATTTCAAACAATTTGATACTGCTTGCACATAAAGATTTCTTTTGATTGTTATTTGCTTTTGTGTAAATAATGTACAAAATATGCAGGCAACTACTCATTATTTGAACATGACAAAATATAAATTGTTTGATCTACAAATTAATTATTAATGAGTCTGGATATTTAATGAGTTCGTTATTTGTATGTTTGTAAAGTACCTTACAATACAGAGTCTTGTCTTTCTAGCGGGAGAAGTAAAACAGTATATCTAGTTACTGTCAAAATTATATCTAAGTTCAAAATGTAAAACTTTTACAGAATAGCAAGGCAATCGCTGATTATCTCGCTATGCGTGCGTTGTATGCATTACAAAGTCACCAACTAGAACTATAATAACTTTTGTTAATTCCCGTCAAGTCTCTTTGGCCCTGTGGCTTAATTTTTTGAGAATATGTTTACGGTCTATAGTGAGAAGTCCAAGGTTTAATATCAGGTTTCGTAGATTTTTGAAAATCAGATGCACCGAGGAGACTCAGAATAATCTGTTGTCTTTGTGTACTCTGTTGCGGCATTCATGAATACATAAATATTTAATAACGAATGTAATGGAATCTTTCGATCTAATTTTTACTCATTACGGACTGCCGAATAATATAGAATTTAGCACACGTATTGAGAACCAATCACAATAAAATTATTTTTAAAGCTGGCAATTTAAATGGCATAAATATTTTCGAATAACGTTAAAAATGGAAGAAGCTACGCTTTCTTTACGTTAATAACCAAAGATAGAGAGTAC
Source organism: Catocala fraxini (assembly GCA_930367265.1). Taxonomy (NCBI): domain Eukaryota; kingdom Metazoa; phylum Arthropoda; class Insecta; order Lepidoptera; family Erebidae; genus Catocala; species Catocala fraxini. The sequence continues at coordinate 11,322,355 of OV884049.1, read as the reverse complement.
TTCCAAGACTATTTTGAACTTTTCACTGCTTCTGTAGCGCAGCGGCAGTGAAAGCCGCAGCTGTGCATGAGATCTCAGGTGAGATTTCGATCGGGCAAAATCATATTAGGTATTAAGACATTCTAGGAGCAGCACGAAGTCTAGGGCTGTGCTCGGTAGACCACAATAGGCTCGTGCCCCTATTACGTGGGACGTAAACCATAGCTGGTGAAATGTGGGTGTAACTATGTAATATACATATATACCTGTATATATATTTTATGAGTAGGCAGAGGTACACCTATGCCTATTTGTTCGAGGGTAGATGCGTGAGACGATGTTTGTATGTATGTTTTAACTTTTACATTTACAATATAGATTTTATTTAAAATGGGATCGGTTTGTTTTTGTCGTGTTGCTTTTACAATTTCTAAAGCATAATTGCTATAGAAGTTTAAAAAGCAACTGCGAACCTTGAATAAGAATTATTTAAACCATTCGTAGCTTTTAAATACAGTTATTAGGCTCGCTAGGCGTCCCTTAATCCTAGACTTACCAAATAAGTTGTTCTAGGTTTTATTATTGAATATAAATAGAATATGAATCGTACGCGCAATGGTGATAATTTCTCAAAAGATATTTCTAGAAGATGAGAAAATAAGAAGAATGATTTATAGAAGATATTTAAGATTAACATGGTTAAACTGTTTTATCTCGTCACCAATCACGTGTAGATTCAGTCTTAAGCCAAGGGCCATTTGTTACCTTTGACATAGATGTATTTTCGGCGTACTTACCTGAAAAGAAAATTATAAAATATTAATACTGAATCTTAGTTTTTAAATACAAAACATTCATTTAAAAAGATTAAATTGGTGTTTATGTTAAACTGTCTCATAAATCTAGCTGTATAAGTTTGTGTTTATGTTTCTTGGGTTTAACTCCCAGGTCGAGCACACAGATTAAGGGTTTCTAAAGGCAGCTGCTGGACTTTTCTAATTGTGTCCATTAGGCGACAATAGACTCGCAGCCTATTACGTGGGAAATTAAAATCAAAGCTAACGAAACTTGGGTGTAAAACACTTTTGCCTATCGCTTTGGGGTCACACACTGGTATTCTATTAACAATTAAGAAACGAATAATTCGAATTATTCGATGTATTGATTAATTATTACTTTAATACATTTGAAAAGATAGTTAACACGATTGATCACGACTTATTAACATATCACTAACAAATAATGTTTCAAAATATTTGATTATTATTCGGTGATGATGAATTGATCAACAATCGAATGCAATATAATATTACTATCGATTATTCAAATGTGTTGTAGCTACAGAAGCTACATACCGCTATTATATATACCTATATGTCAGTCTACATACTTTGTAATATACACACAAAGGGAAACTTGTACATATAAATCGAATAGGCATCGTAATATTTAAGTATTGTATGGTTTATCCCATAGAACGCGTATCCCATGACTAAGGTAAGCTTTGGGAAGGTTTTATTGATTGCGTTTACAGGAAAAGCAAGTGATATGAATTAACTATAAGTAATAACCGCTGAGCCGGGTCAAGAAACGCCCGGATTAGTAAGGAGATGTATTTAATTTAATTTGTATAAGATTGCAATTGTACATATCTAAAAAATATTAGTAGAGTATTATAGTGATGTGCAACTATAGGTACTATCGATTTGTAATCGATATTACGAAACAATTTGACGACTCGATGGCATAATGGTTAGTGTAACCGACTGCCACGCCTGAGGTCGCGGGTTCGATTCCCGCACAAGTTAAACATTTGTGTGCATGAACATGGATGTTTGTCTTTGTCTGGGTGTTTCTCTGTATAATATGTATGTATTTATAAAAAAAAAGGATATCTGTATGTTTATCCATTGTCTAGTAGGTACCCATAGTACAAGCTCTGCTTAGTTTGGGCTAGATGGTGTTGTGTGTATGTGATAGAATTATTATTATTAATTACAATTAGTGGATCACACATATTGTCATGTGTGGGGATCAAACCCACAACAATCGACGTGGTGGCGTCAGACAGACAAGCACTTGAATAACCACTCCACCCAAGTATTTACAATTTATTCAATCGTTTCGTCATTCGAACATTCGATCGTTATTTGAATAACAATTACTAAAATGTTCGGTACTTATCAAAAGAGACAGATCCAATAAAATTACGTTTAAACAAAACATTAAACCCAAAAAACTTTAGTATCCAATACAAATATATATTTCGAGTAATTTTATAAGAACGATCACAATTTTGCCGATACTATCATATCAGACAGACGTTCTATCTGCGGATTCTTACGAGACCCATGGGACTCTATAAAGTACCCTAATAATACGGGACCACAAATCACCGAATGTACGTGCTTCTATAAATAATTACATTTATTTATTGGTAGTGAAACTAAACTTCCCGTGTTCATATAAATGCTACAGGAAGCTTGGTTCAATTGCCATACATACATTTCTACATATAATAAAAATGTAACTGGTTGCTGTCTGTACATCCTAACTAGTTTTATAAATACGAATGTAAGTTAGTTTGTTACGCTTTCATGGCTTAACTACTCGACCAATCATTATGAAATTTAGCATAGATATACGTTGTCAAGGGTACATACACCTTGTTTGTAATGTAAATCGGTAATCGATATCGTGAAGTTTCAATTAAAATGGTCTTTTCACTATTGCTGTTCAATGATCATCTGTGCAATGGGACTTTGAAATGGTATTTGAAACAGACTTTAGCTTTTTCTTACACGCAAAAAAGGATAGACGCGTACGCGTAATGGTGGTAAGGTCAGCACAGGATTGATAACTTTTTCAGCATCACAAGGCCTCATGCGAGTATTTGTGGTTTATCAAATAAATGTTTGCGCGGTGTAGAGGTTTAGTGATCGCCTCGCCACTGCTATTGTTGGTTCAAGTCTCCAACGTGATAATAAATTGTGTGATCCATAATTGTTTGTTCCGAGTCTGCCTATTCTTAATTTTTTTGTAAAGTTCCCCATGGCACAGGAATTAGATCTTGGGCGAGAAAGTATTTAAAATACTCATAATATGTTTATTTATTGTTGGTAAAATCAACTTTTACGCTATCTGATGTATAAACAATTGATACAAGTAAAATCTCAGAATAATTAAATAATCCGTAGATCTCACTTTTCACAAACACTCACAACTAAAACTACTACTCAAATCAAAATTAATAAAATATCACCTGTGAATCTTTGCTTTACCCATTATTTTTTATTAAAATGGTAGAAATTTTAACATAAATTGTAGAACAATATTCGTAAAGCAAAATACTCAATACAGGTATATATGTAAATGCTTTATCGATAGTTATGTTAGTTTTAGAATACCTTAGAGCCTTTTCATAGACAATATCGCCGAAGTATTATGGCCACTTCGTATTTTTTTATTTGATACTAACACAAACTAGAACAGCCTGGGATTGGTCCATTGTACTTATTTTTTATATGACATGTTTGATAAAAGCTATAAAATGATTCTTGTACATGTAAAGTTTTACTAACATAACTTTTATCGATTTGACAATTTGTATTAGTTTGATAAATCAATGTAAAAATAAAGTTCTTCAGACCAAATTACGGCCACAGCGTCCAATGTTAACGGTCATCTGAGCATGAGTTATTATAGTGAATAAACACTTATTCACAACTATAAATAGACCCTTGTGTTTGCTTACACACGTAAGCAAACACAAGTGTCTATTCATAATACAATGGTATAGTATTCGACATGAACGGTGAAAGAACACTCACAGTTTTAGCGCCTGCCGAGGTACGCTGATGGAAAAACGCAAACTTCGAACTCGAGGACAGCCTCGGGTTTTCTAGCAAGTAATGTCACAGTAACAGTACTGTGACATTTCTTGCCAGAAAACCCCAATACCTTTTTCCCCCGAACCTGAGTTCGAACCTAGGTACTACGTAGACAAATAATACGATATACATATATCATGTTTGCTGAACAAGTCGGCTGCCAGTGACGCCTGTACCGCAGACTATACGAAAACTATAGTCACAAAAAGCTCCTTAATTCGGAACAACTATCAACGTATAAATTTTTTTTCAGTACGCAGATCAAACACACGGGCCGTGTTTGACAAAGTCAGGATTTACACCACTGTCTTATCCGTGCAGTTTATATAGCTGTGAAACTAATGACACCACGCCAATACATCAGCTGATATATAAGTATTTTCCCTTTAGGGTATTAGTATATCCCACTGCTGCACTAAAGCCTCGTGCATGGCTTTCTAATTCGATCTCTTGTTAGTTATTTCCCACCACACCCTTTCGAATACGTCCAATACAATCCGCCATTTTCGTTCAAGTCATCCTCGTCAGCGTATGTAAGTATCCATTCATTCATGCACCCAAAATTTATGTTTTATGCACCTGTCAGAGTAGCAATTTCTAAATTTCTGGATCCGATGCCAAATCCTTAAATTCTATGTATGTCTCTACATTTGCTTTTTCTTTCAGTTGATCTGTTTACTTTCTTTTTGGTCTTCCTCTATTTTTCTTTGCCTATATAAGGATAGTATAGTGAAAGAAACTCCCACTACTGAATTCTATAACTGGCTAGAGCGGCGATCGCTCAACAGTCGAGACCAAAGCTCTAATATAAACGATGAGCACAATCGACCTCAAAAACAAATTGCCGGCGTTATCAGTGGGCACATTTTGTCGCAATTTCCCATTATATTTCCGTCTACAAGCAAAATTGACTCCTTTGAGACTAAAACTAATCAAATTTTCTCTAATTAGAGATAAAGGTGGGATGGTGCATTGTGCTTCACAAAAACATAGAAACGAGTCTTAATTAAAATACTTATTCTTAATTTCTTGTACTTAGAGCTGTTAATTTAACAACTTGGATGAGTGTTTTGAGAAGTTCTTGGTCTTCTAGGTTTTATTAAGCGTTCATTAATGAAGTCATAAGCAAAATCATTGTTACAGTTTAGAAGTTACATTCATTTCATATTTTTGAAGTGTTAAAATTTAATTCTACCAGTAGATATATAATAATACCTGCTCCGTAAAGAATATGAGGACGTGAGGTAATATAATATGTAAAGTGCTTCTAATCCAAGCCATGTGTTTTCAAATCTGTTTAATGGTTTATGCGTGACAGAGTAATAAAATCTAAACAAACAAGCAATAAAAGAATATTATGATTAAGAATATTAATCTCGCATTAGGGCCGAAACCTTGCATCGCACTTTACAAACATACAATTAACGGACACAAATTACACTTAGACTCAGAACACTCATCTGTTATTCACACAAATAATTGATCTGCGTGATCTTCAAAAATGAACGCGGCGGCAGCGGCGAGACGACCGCTTACTGCCGCATCTATGATTCTGTGCAATCCAACTTTCATATCTATATTATTAGTAGGATTTTTGACAGTTTTTATGAGAGTTCAACAATGTCGTGCCATGTAAAGAAATGAAGGGATATTAATATATGTGAATAGTAGGCGAAATCTCAGTTAGTAGTTTAAATTCCCCTGCTGTGTACCTTCCTTATATTACGTGAGACTATTATACAATCTTACCCCATTATACAAAGGCGAGATGATAAAAAACAAATCAAAGTTTTTCTCTCTCTTTGAACAGATAAGCGTCGATATTTAACTTTTCAACGTCAAACAAAAGTTCGAATGTTAAATAGAAAGACTTCGATCACTAGAGACATGTGATAACGCTTATCAGCTGTCAATTGTTTATGTCAAAGGCTCTCGCCATTCAAATTGATTTTATTCAAGTTCGCTCAGACGTTAGAACAGATTCGATCATGTCAATGGATTTGATATTTGTGTTGCCTTTTTTTAGAATTTAATTATATTTATTTTTATTTCTGAAAGAAATGTCCCGCTAGTCCGCGCAGTGACACTACCAACGTAACACTTATTTAAGTGTTCACCTCGCTATTGCCACCGTGTCTAATGTTGCGGGTTCGATCCCTACACGTGGCACGAATTTATGTGATCCACAAATAGTTGTTCTGAATCTGGGTGTTCTTTGTGTCCGTTGTGTGAATGTTTTAAAGTCCACCGTGACGCAGGAAATAATCCTGCGTGAGTTGTCTTTTTAGAATATAAAAATTAGATGAAATCAGTTTATTAAACGTAAATAACCAACCTCAGTTATACCCAGAAAAAGTAGATATATTAGTAAACTACATTACAGTAAGCTTCAATAAAAATACTTAAGGTCAAATAAAAGTAGGACTCATCGGGGCTAAGCCAGCTATCGAACAACGAAAGCCGTGTTCAATGATTCCATGCTGTTGTAAGGTAAGTTTAAACAAGTTTACTCGTATTTATAACTCAGTAGGGTATTAACTGCATCTTATTAAGTATGGTTGGTCTGAGACTATTCATCTACTTTATATTTTAATGTTATTGTCATTTAAAGCATCAATGACTGGAGGCGAGAAAGAAAAAAGTGGTCCAAGAGCTGAAATTGGTTGTTGCATTTTTCTTTCAAGTAATTCTCAGCACCAGCAATAACCCGGTGCCCGGTAGTCAGCCATAGATTCGTCCAACTGTGTTTTGTCTTTAAAATGTCAATGTAGTTTATCTCTGCTTACCTCTTTTGGGTTATAGGTAGGTGTGTGGCTAAGTCGAAGTCAAAGGTGTTTATTATTTTATTACTTATCTATATACAAATAATCTCTACAAATATTTATATTATAATACATTTTCGCAACTAACGACGGTACTTTGAAGTACCGTCGTCAGTTTCATCTAATCGGCCATTTGTTTGGACAAATGGCTTTATCTCAACATAGCTGGCGAGTAGTGGATGTAATACTCCTCTGCATACCTCTCCAGGATATAGGCGTGACGCTATGTATGTATATAGGTATGTATGTGATATTCCAGTACTCTGACACACCTTGCAAAATGCAAAAAAGTTACGTACTTCCAAAACTCTTTGAAAATAGTAGTTTTATTCAATCTCCAGAACTAAAACTAACAATATCATAAAAATATCAACAGTACGTAAGGCGATAACTAAAAGTCGTTATTCTTCCGTCTGTGTAAGCTATCTTAAGTTAAAAACCTCATCTCATTAAGCTGTAAAGGACCAAGTTGCGAACTCAATTTCCACGACCTTATTTTTCTTGAAATTAAATTGCGCAGGTTTCGCAACACCTCCGCTTTCATTACTTCAAATTATTGCACTTGTTGTGAAAACTTATAATTACTACGATTGTATTTGTTTTCGGTGGCGCCATGACACCGAAAAAAGATCCTTGTTTTATGGGCTGGTAACAATTTAACGAGAGTTGCCTGACGTAAATGAAAATCAACATCGCGAACGTTCAGTTTAAATTACTTTGGTATTTCTTTGCTTGTTACTTTAGAAATATTTCATTTTTGTATGATTTGATTTAACTTTCTACAAATAAACAATCTTGGAACAGCATCAAAATTACCGCGGAACTTGCATTAATCAAAATAACACAGTGGCTTAACTCCAACCTCCTTACCTTAAATTTAAAGAAAACGTGTTATATTCCTTTTGCAATCCACAAAAACACGCACACCAGACCATTTCTTCTCCATAATAGTTCACACTTGCTCACAACTATCTACCCCATGTAATTGTCCTAAACTCGCCAGAACCGAAGATGTTAAATATTTGAATGTACACATCGACGCAGGCTCAAAATGGGATGAGCAACTCGATGCCCTTTCGAACAGAACCATGAGACTAATCCATATCTTTAAGTCCTTGCGTGACACCGCCAACCCAGATACCCTATAAATGGTCTTTCATGCACTATGCTAATCT